>JAQFVV010000009.1:17100477-17758686 GCA_028023455.1 Epiperipatus broadwayi
CTTCCCTTACCTACATTCTTCTATCGGCCAGAGGCTGTTCACCTCGGAGACCTGCTGCGGATACGGGTACGATCCGGCGCGGAACCCTCCGGCCACAGACGACAGCCGCGGGAGGAGACGAATCCCCTCCACGACGACCGCGTGCGACCGACTACTCCCCCGGAGGTTTTCAAGGGCCGGTGGAAGCGCTCCGGACAGATCGGAAGAGCGTCGTCTCCGGGCAAACTGATTCCAGGGAGTCCGGCCCTTGACCAGAAAAGACAACTCTTCCTGGGGCCTCCACCGACGTCTCTGTATATGTGCCAATTTGGCCTTGGCACATTACACCCCCCTCCATTTTAGAGTAAAATGTGTCATTTTTGACCATTTTATCTCTTGCAATTTTAATTCTTGACTCTAAATATTTATTAATTTATTATTTTAGATAATTCCTACGCATGTGCATACGTGCAGCATAATTCTACACCTACTAATATTCTAGATATAGAGTTATTACTGGACTTGCTTACAGGGAATCTATAATAAATAAATCCCTTTTTGCACGCATCATAAGGTGCAGCAGTACCAAGAAAATAACCTAAAAGGATATCTGGATAAATACATTTAAGATACTCATCATAAGGTATCGTATTTACCGAATATTACCAGTGTATGTGCGCGTATATACCTATGTATACTTACACACTCTTAATACACATTAGATTGACTTTATATTTTTATTACTAATCTTATAATATTATTTGTAAATCATTATGAACATCTTTATTTAACATGCGTGTATTCAATAAAAAAAAATCAATTAGTTTATTACAAGTTATTCTTCATTATTATTTACTATAGATTTATTTATGCTTATTTATTTAACTTGATTTTATCGATTTTATTTTAACTATTTGACCTACTTATTTATTTATGAACATTTTTCTTGATTAACATGTGCGTTGATCACTTTTTCTAAGTATTGACCACTTCAAATTCTTATTTTTCTAGAGTGCATTTTTAGTTTTTATTTTCATCATTAGGTAATAAATGTAATGTTAAGAGAAGTAGGCAGCAAAGTATAAGGCAATTCAAACACCCAGATAGATTTTGTGCTGATTTAAACCAACTTTTAAATTTCTTGCGGAAGTCGTGACTACAGCATGGGCATTTTTGTGCACAACGGATCATGAACAGGGACTTTAAGATTGCGAATGGCAGGACTATCTCTACTGCACATTCGACTTACTAAAATATTTATTTTATTTGGTTACTGGGAATTTTTCCTCCAGATTTATTAACTTTTATATGCCAGGACTTTTCTACTGGCGCATCATCATCAGTATTATTTATTCTTCGCACTACCCATCTGTAGAACAAAGTCACCGCAAGAAAAGGCTTAATCCAACAAAAGTCAGGCCTGGAATTTATCTCCTTGTCCAAATACTCGCACACACCTCAATCCTAATTTAATACACTTTTCTTTTTTTTTTAACTTTATTTGATAATGTTTTATTTCCATTAATACGTTCATTATACACTTATTTATTTCATTTTTATTTTTAAAGCAATATTTTTACTCTCCCCCTTTTTTTTTTTAAAAAAAAAAACATTTTCATTTTGTTTGTCTATTTTGATTTTACACATTTATTTTGTTCGTGTCACGCTCCGCTATGTTCTAGACTTATGAGCTAGGATATCAATATAATCGATAAGACATAATCGAGGGTTTTTGACATAATCATTTTGCTTGTCTATTTTGATTTTACACATTTGTTTTGTTTGCGTCATGCTCCGCTATGTTCTAGACTTATGAAATGGGATATCAATATAATCAATAAGACATAATCGAGGGTTTTGACATAAATTGTTTTATAGATGCTTTGACATTTTAAACTCTAAGATTGTTATTTTATTTTACTAAGACTAACTTTAATCATTTTTAATTATTCAAACTATCTTGATACTCGTTTTTACATTTATTTCCTTCAACTTTGTTAAACATTTTCCATTATTCCGAGTCCATGGTCATTATAAACTAGGTCAAGCCGGCGAATCCGTCAGATTACATATTTTTAATTTTTGTCTGGCGGTTCTTTATTATATTTTTTTTTCTGCATATAGCCACTCATGCTGGGGGATTGAGAATCACCCTTGGGCCTTTCTTTAAATCTAGTACGAGAGATGTTAGGATCGCTGTCAGTTCTTCGAAAGATTTTTGTTCTCTCGGGACTATTAGAATAACGTCTCCTCCGGGGACTCCCCGAATTTGACCTATGTCTATATCTTACGGCATTTACAGCCGGCTCTGTAAGTTGGGGTTTGAATCCCCTATCTCTTGTGTCAAAAGTTGGTCTAGCTCAGTTGAAAGCGCTCAACAATTCCGCCATTTGTTCCACTGTTTTCCTTTCAGTTCCTATGAGCATTTGCTCGACATTATGAGGAAAACTATGGCGAACTATCCTGACAATTTGTTGTTCAGATAGTGGGTCTGCTGTTAAAGAGCGAAATTTCGCCACTTGCCTTCTAAAAAAAGAAACGAATGGTTCACCAGGTTGCCATTTATCTTGCGAGATCTGGTGACGAAGATTTTCCTGATAATCTTCGCTCTAATAACTAGCTAAAATAGCAATTTTATATTCAGCAAAAGTGACGGGTTTTCTATATAAAGAGTCCCACCAAGATTGAGACCCCCCTTGTAAATGGCTACAAGCTATTGCGATCATAGCCTCCTCACTTAATTGATTCAGAGTGAAATAGCGCTCCAAACTATTTAAATGCTCCATAGGAGCTTCACATTGATGGCCAGAAAATATCCGTATTTTCAAAAACTGGTTCACGATTGCCGGATTGTTTATAATGTGCGTGTTTGCACTCAAGTGGTCACACTGTTTTATTTCCATTTGCGAACTATTCTTTTGATTTACTTTCCAATCCGTCATTCTGACTTTTATCTCTTCAATTGCTTTTCTATCTTCTATCTTATTTTTTTCAATTACTTGGTAAGCGGTCTCTATTTGATTTCCTACTTGTGTTTTACTCTCTTCTATTTCTTCCCTAATTTCTCCTTTTATTTTATTTTGGCCCATTTCGATCTGGTCCTTTAACTTTTCAAGCATTTCAGCTTGAACCTTCCAATTTACTCTTCATTTCATTATTTTGGTTTTTAAGCTCTTCAGCTATTTTTTTATATTCTTGTGCTGTTTCTTTTTGTTTTTCAAACATGCAAGTTAATAAAGCTATGATTTCCCTTTTTTCCTTGTCGGGAATATTTTCTATATTTTTACCTTGAGTCTCCATTTTGGCTTTATTTTTTTTTTATAATTTATAATTTTAAACACTTTTTATCATTATTTTCAATACCGTATTTTATTCACTTTAATAAGTTTACTAATTTCTATTTTATTTATTTCTTACTAAACTGGAAATACACGCTGACTCCGCCCCACCTTTGTCCATTTTTCTCCACCCGATCTTAATGCTTTAACTCCGCCCAAACATCCACCTGTCTCTAATTTAACATAATGATTTATTTTAACCAATGTAAATAGCATAAATCTCTCTTCATTTAAAGAAAACAAAGTTTTCGGTCAATTCTTTTTTTTTTTTTAAAAAAAAAAAATTAAAACGCTTTAACATACGTAACTTAGCTTTTGTATAGAAAAACTTTTTTTAAACAAGAAACAAAGCATTTATTTACTATTGTTTCTTAGGTCCAGCCCCAACGTTGGGAAAAGCCATTTATGTACCGGGTCGAACTGCTGAAACCACCTACTTATACGTATGTATAAGTTTTGGCCGGTTCAAACTCCTTCCTAATACATTTATAATCTTATAAATGTTACGTGAACGAACCGGCACGTTTGAGCAAAATGGGAGATCTTATTGATAGCTTGAACTATCAACAATGGCCCATCTCGGCTGCTAGATTCAAACCCCTACTATCCAAACACTTTATTTGTTTCGGAGAAACTCCGTGTGCTAGCTATCTATTCAGAAGAATAAACAACATATTTGGTCAGTAGGCTCATAATCCAGCGCTCGAAACCATCCCATAAACCAGCTCAGTCTAATTTTAATTCAATAATAAAATTATACAAAATTTGTGGTGGAAAAAATTAATAAAAAGGTGGGTAAAATGAATTGATAAAAAGAATTGACCGACAAATAAAGTTTAAGTTTTAAAGACAATTTATTAATTAACATTAAATAATTTTAAACATTCTATAAATTTAATATAATACACACACATTTTAAATTAACATTTCTAAACTAGTTTAAATATTCTTGTAGATTTTAATAGTAGAACATTGGTATTTATCTAATTTAACTAATAACACTGATATAATGATCACGCACATATTAACTCATATAGCATCCACAAATATAATAATAAAGCATTAATAGCATTTGAAACTTAAACACACATATCAATAGTCCATTTTATGTATGATAGAGTTCATATAATTTGAATCTTGAATATTTACGAATTACAGCGGTGGCTACTACGTATAAATGATAATAAATAAATGTTTACCAGGGATTTTTGGGAACGTGGATATTGCTTGTTGTTGGCTGCTTCTGATGAATTATATCTAACCGGTTAGATTTGGATGTTTCTTGAAGAGATTTTGTGCGAATCCATTGGTCTTATTCTTGAAGACAGTTGAACGTTTGATGGAGGATTTCTGAGTTGTTATGCAGATATTATTTCACAGGCAGGTTTTGATGATCTTGTTGGACTAAAAAGGCAGGAGCACGAGCGTATATTTCCAAAAGCTGCTCAACAATGCATGTTTGTTTCTGGATTCATAATAGAAATGCACTGTTATCAAGACTGTCACTGCAAACTAGACTGAATAAAACTATCTCAATTAATTGTCCGATAAAATATTCAGTATTTATACCGACGAAGTGTTTTCCTTTTGATATCCTCCGGTAAATATCTGTTGTCGAAATTCTTTAGCAATTAATCCTATGACAAAGTGTTTTTTGATTGATTGTTTAATTAGTAGTAGCTATTTCAAAACGTGTTGTTTTCATATCTTTAATTAGTAGCGCACCGCTGTGTTTTTTTAAATATATTTTTCATTTATTTATAATATTTAATACTGATACATTTATTTTACATTCACACGCACATATATAATTTTATTCTACACATCAAAACTAGTTTTAATACTTTTTTTTTTATTCAATTCGAATGAAAAGAGATTTATATTTTGAAGCTTTTAATTTATAATAATAACACTCTTTAACTTCCTTTAAGAACTCTTAGTTGTTGTTTTTTTATATAGGAAAACTCCCCCTCCCCTCTTTTACTTAATTAATTGTAACTTTTATTTCAACAACTACTTAGACTTTTAACTTTACATTTACGAAAACAAACTACATTTCGTTTAATAAAGAAACTTGAGATTTTTGTAATTTATTTATTGATTTGTTGATTCCTTACTTTAATAATTTTTTTAGATAAAATTATTTTATACTGTATGTGTGCCAATTTGGCCTTGGCACAATATATATACAATTATTGCTGCTATAGAAAGATATTTTATTTTATATTATATCATATAATATTTAAATATATGCTCATGGTAAAGTTTTAAAAAAAAATTGAATTGATTACAATTCCCAATTATAAAGAACATCATATTTAATAGTGTGTATTTCATCTTTCACACTACAAATATAAATAAATGTTTTATATAAGATTCTTATTAATGATTAGTGTTGCTTAAGAACTTGACATAGCTAATGTACTTGAAAAATTGGTTTTTTATACGTATTATTTAATACCTTATTTCTTAATGAAGAGGATACTTCAATGTTTTGATTCATAATGCAGTGGTCTTCATTTAACATGATTGCATTGAACAAGAGTTTGCATGATCATGATTAAAAATCGTAGAAAATAAAAATTTTGCTGCAAAAACTCAATATATATATATATATTTTAATAATGATTTAAAAATATAATGGCCACTTAAAGCATTATCATATTAGGAATGTATACAGTATCCTACAATGTGAATCAATATCTTCTAAATTTAAAAAATAGAAGCTGTACTTATACCTCAAATACTAAATTAGAACTTATCAAAAGTAAAAAAAAAAAGGAAACATTGCTTGCCATTTCAAAATATATGTATCATCTCCATTCTAAAAAAAAAACATATTCAGGTTTTAAAGTATTAACAGTTCCACAAAATGAAAATACAATAACTTCATAAACACTAAAAGAAAAAATGTAATCGTCATTATTATTATTATGATGATGATAATAATAATAATAGCAGCAGCAAGTTATGAATTAAAAAAATAAGTCTAAAGTTAATAATTACTTTTCAATTTTGTATTCCCTTTAAAAAGAAAAATACAATTACATAAATGTCTTGCTTTTTTTTTGCCATTGGCAATTCTACTTTCATATTTAAAAACACTTTCTTAACTAATGCAAACCATTTTGTTTAGTAAAACAAATGATGTCCCAACTCTTTTTTTTTCTTTCTGAAAAAATGACATCAGTTTTTTTTCTCTCTTTCTTCCTCTCCAAAAATAGATTTAAATTACTAAATGTAGGCTATTCCATTAATTAATATTCTCTACATTTTTAAAAAAAAATCTGATTTATTATATATTAAATATGAATTAATTTATATAATTGTAATAATTTCAGATTAGCATGTGAAGACACATACACATGTTCATCTGTAATATTAAGTTTTCACTTCATTTGTATTAGTAATTTGATTGCAAAATATTTTTCATGTCTGCAACATGGCTGAGTGCACTTTCAGTGAGATCCATCAGAATCATGCTCTCATAGATTAAGTCTGCTACTTTATTTAAACAGTGAGATGATTACGTAGGCATTTTATTCAAATTAGAAATTTATATATTCCTTTTGCTTGATAACAATATGCTGTTTTCTTTCTTATTGATTACAGTTTTATAGTTGACTTTTACCATGCCTCCTTAACATTTCTTTTCCTGCCATCCTGCTCCAAGCTCACAAGATTAATGGGCTGTGGTTGAGTACATGTCTAAAACACTGTTCATGTTCATAGAAAATGAAAAAAGACCAAAATATTATGTACAAACAATATGTTGTTGATGATGTGCTGATTTATGCTCTTGAAGAAATCATTACTAAAATACACAAATTTCTAGCACAAGATTTGACCGTAATATGGACTGTTGAGCACGAAAATAACTCACAAGAGAACAAAAATAAGTTGGACAACAAAATGATTATAAAACAACTTAATGTTAGAGGTGCAATCCCTTTACAATCCCAAAAACTCAAAGGCTTCCTAAAAAGAATCTAACTCTTTGCAAGTAATAAGCTGATAGAAAAACTAATGTAGATTCCTACATTAAAGATCTATACAATACAGGCTATGACAAAATATTTTAATAAATGTTATCAAACAATTTTATAAAAATAAAAAATATTCTGCCCAAACCAGATTGAAACTAAACCATGGATGAGCATGCCCACCTCCCTAAATTAACAAATAAAATAAAAAAGATCTGTGTATCAACATTTAACATTAACTTTCGCACATCCCCTCAATCTTAACAGATTAATTAATAACACTAAGGATAAACTACCAAAGAAAAAAGCTCCATAGATTGTATACAAAATCCCATGCAGTAATCCAACCTGTACTGCCGTATATTACAGGAGATCGAGAGCTAACATCACACTAGCATAGCACAAATATCTATACCGGTGCACTAAAAATAATTTGAATATAGATCCATCTTTTGAGAGCACGAACAGCATTTTGGACATATATTAGACCCACAGGCTATTAATCTTGTGTGCATGAAGCAAGATGACAGGAAAAAAAAAGTTAGAAGATATGGTGCATAGTTAATACAAAAGATAACTGCATACAGTTATTGAGCAAATGGAATATATAAATTTTTTATTTGAATCAAGACCCTACATAATCATTTTACTGTTTAAATAGAGCAATAGATTTAATCAATCTACAAAAGCTATGATTCTGGTAGACCTCACCAAAAGTGTACTCAGTTGTGCCTTGGTTGCAAATATATATTTTAAAAAAACCTTTTTTGTGTTGCAGCTGTGAAAAATGTTTCTCAATCAAATTGCATATTCATCTACAAATCAAACAGCCCTTTATCCTTCATGTATGTATCCTATTCACATAATTAAAATAAGTTATGTAATATGTATAAATACTTTTACAAAAGGCTTTAACCATTATCATATGCACCTTTCTCTGAAAATATTTACATACTTTCTATACACTTAATAAATAATCACAACTTTACATTAGTAATATGTATAAATTTATTTTATTCAAATTATATTTAAACTTTAAATGCTAGCTTATTTCTAAACTATTAAAAGCTTTTTTTTTCCCCAGTGGTATCTAGTTTGTACTAAATCATAGTTAAATCTCTTATATTGTATATAAAATTAACTTAATCTACAATCTCATGATTAATTTTTATGAAGACTTTTTTTTTTTTTTTACTATATATCTATTATTTATCTACTTGTATATTTGTTTTATGGACTTGGGTCAGCACAATAAAAATTCATTTTTTAATAAAATCAGTAATTTACCTCATGTCTTTTATTATTAATCAATATAATAGTATTATAGTACCAAAATAAATCAAAGATTAAATAAAAAATAAAGTGAACAGATGAAAAAAAAAACAATTGCTGTTTTTAATTATTATTCAAAAAATAAAAAAAATAAAAATTAACTATATGCCTAATACAATTTAGAAATTGTTAAGTAGGCTGGAGAACTTCTATTGTAACTTTAAAAAAAAAAATTCATTAAAATATCATCATTCAAAAAAGATGTTAATGTTAAGTATATAGTTAGGCAGTCTCAAAAACAGTAAAGCTAAATTGGACAAATAAGTAATACAATTATCTACTGGATTTTTTTTTTCCAAACCAATCAGTTTAATTTTAAATAATATATATATTATAAACTAATATCATAAAAATAGCATGTTTTTAATATTTCTTAATTTCAAACAATTTGCTAATAGGTGAATGGACTGCTGCTTTTAAATTATAGTATAATTAAAAATGAATTATAAAGATCATATATATTCAGCAGAAGTTATAAAACTAAGTATTATGAATTAATGCTAAATGTGGGCTAATATTTTTTTAAAACTAAAAGCTGTGAATGATACTTTGAACTTTATGAAATATTTTCCCAAATGTAAATAAATCTTGAATGCAGATATACAAAGCATTAAAACACTTCAAATATAAGAATTATTTGCTAATTAGATAAAATTAAATTATTACAAAACATACAAAAATCTTTTTTTATAATCTTTTCATATTCTTGCCAATTAGAAATCATAATGAAATATACTGATGATGAAAATGATCAATAAAAAAAATAAATAACATTTTAATCTATAAATATTTGCCACAAACATGTAATTTATATATATGAGTATGTATGTAAGTGTGTATATATATAACAAAATCATTATCAATACTTTAAAATACATAAAATATTTTAGGTTTAAAAAAATGTATAAAGGACATAAATGTTTGTGATCCCTTCCCATTTTAATTACAATAAAAACAAAAATAAAAAAAATCTAGATTAAAGAAAAAAAATTTGTTTGCAATATATATTTGTTTCTTGTTTCTTTTTACCAGTATAGTACACATATATTTATTTCATTTAGCATAATTTCTAGAAATAGACTTAAGTGAAGCAAAAGAAGAAGGAAATATAAAGAGTTTATAATGCATACTTTAGATAGATAAAAATAAATAATAATAAACTTTTACTGAAATATTTTTTTTTGTATCAAATATTTATAATTATAAAAACTGTATAATTTTATAAAAAGTATAAATAGTACTTTTGTATTTTTGGAATACAAGCATAATTCATATACTTGCAGTTTAAATGTAGTATAGGGGATTTAAATACAGACTTTCAAGCTCCCTTCAGTTATCAGTTCTGTATATTTTAGATGAATGACTATGCTATTTATTTTTCTGTTTTCCTCCTTGTCATACTGTTGAACTAAATCTGAAATCTGATTTTCTAGCCAATAGTAATTGCCGATAATATCAATCACATAGATTTCAGAACTTTGTTATTTTATTTTTAATATTTCTTTTAGAGAAATTGTATATTATAATTGAAATAAGTTTCACTTAAACATGTTTCAAATTACATGCAAATATGATTATCATTTCAAGTAATGTGCACATTAAAAACTCCAATCAATAAAAAATGATTTAAATAAAAAAGCATTATTTTTATACAAAATTTTTAAGTTCTATGTTTTTTTTTAATATTTACTAATGCAATACTATAACTTTTGAAATTTTGAAGACACAAATATATAAATATGCCCAATCAAGCACAGGAAATAAAATTTAAATTACATTAAAACATTTTTAAAAACTTAGATACTCAATTTTTCTAAAAATAATAATAATAAAACAATGTTGCTGTTTTTTTTTATATCCTTCATTGTACAATAAGCATTTTTAATTTAATAATAATAATTATCATGAATTGTTTTCTCATGTGCCAATATATAAATTTTCAAAAAATTTAAAAAGTCAGGAATTTAAATATGATTGCAGTATAAATTTAATCAATACCTAACATTTCTTTCTTATTTCTTTTATTTATTTGACATAAAATAACTACAAATAACATTTGAAGATGCAATTACCATAAAGATCAATATATATAAAGGAATCATATATACAGGGAATTAATTAATATAATATTAAAACTTTTTATACATATTAAGAATATTAAGCCCTATTATAATATTACAAAATAAACATATACTTTTGTATCACTTAATGCTTAAATTAAATCTCAATATTCATAATTCAATAAGACATATTTAAATAAACTCTCATCTTTTATTATTAAACATAAAAAGTATTAATTATCACACTTTTATTTATGGCATTACTTATTAGATGGTATAAATCTAAGAATCAAAAACTTATATAAATAAGCAATGTCTTAAATAAGCTTTCACACATAAACGAGATGAGATTTTATACTTATTTATTAATATAAAGAAGGATACTAATAAACTGTGATAAATGAAATTTGGACCATATCACAATTGGTGAAAAATATCTTAAAAATATAATTCTATATGTTATTTTCATTTTAATTTTTCAATAGTTAACTTCAACAGAAACATAACAATCTTAACATAAAAACATTTACAAATCTAATATGTGAATATACATGAAATAGTACATTTCTTCACAGATAAAATTTTTAAAAAGTTTTACATAAACATTGTTAATTAATTTTAAAAAGATAATGAAAAAAGGCTATCTATAATTATACCAATTAATATTTGTGATAAAGATTAAATTATGTATAGTTTTATAAAGACTATGATAAACAGGAGAAATGAAATTCATATAATGTTCTTTGTAGTGCTGCTATGTACTGATTGGTTTATGTGTTAAATAAAGAAGTGTGTGTGTGCAAGGCTAAGCGGTGCAGATAGTGCTGTGTCATTAAAAATGATGATATGCAGAACAGCAGAATTAAGCAAACTGCAAGTAACTTATATATTCTAATTTGCATTGCAATAATTATCTAACAATATGCAAATTAGTAGGGTTATTCAAAATGCCTGCAGAACTTCTAATGGGGTGAAAAAAAGCAGACTAGTGATATTAGTAGAGCAGAATGAAAATAATTTAATGTGTGCAATGCAAAAGGTACAGTTGCAGATCAGATAGTGCAGAAGAAAAGAGATACAGTCAAATCTAATTGGACTGACTAAAAAATGTGAATGCTTATCAAAATTGCTAGGGAAAACTAATGTAGAAAGTTATGAAAGTAAAGTGATAACTTCGAATAAAGCAAGTAGATATTAAAAGAAGTTTTAATAAAATGTGAAAATAAAATCTAAATCTATTATGAATTGTTCAGTGATTAATATTATTTGTTTGTTATGGAGTTTGACCAGCCAGGTGCCAATTGGATCTACTAATCTATTACCAACTTACTCATTATTCTGAGTAAATAATTCATTGTTAAATTATTAAAACTTTAGGTTTGTTTAATTTATAATTAATAAATATGCGACTGCTGAGATTATAATCTGGCACCGTAAGTGCTAAAATTAAAATGTACTGTATCAAAATTAATAATACTTATAGAACATAAACAATCCATAATTCTTATAGAACACAAGTTTCATCAAGCCTAAATTAATTGTCAGTTTTATAAACTATGCTAGAATACAAAAAATATCTCACTCTTTATATCAATACAGCAATATTAAGTTGTTTACAACTATTTTATGAAACTAAATGAAACACACTAAATAAAACCTCTGAATTCAATTTGAACAGAGACTTTTAATTACTTATATATATGTAATGCAACAGAATATTTGTACATAAATATATTTTTATTATAAATTAAATTATTTGTATAACTTTGTAATTACCTTTCTAATGCAATCTGAATTATTTAGAGAAAATTTGTTCAAAAATAATAAATAATCCATAGCTATTCTTAATCCACATTCTTTTTTTTCTTTTTTACAAATCTTGTTTTATTTCACCGAATTCATAAATATAAATAAATTATTCTATTATTTTTTTACATTTCAAGTATTTTTATATTATCATTGTCAAGATAGTTATAACTTTTCTTTATTTTAATTACATTTTTATGTTAAATTAAAAAGAGAAAAGATGTAAATATCATGACAGCTTTCATACTACCATAATGTTTATTAAGAGAATGAGGGTTTTGAACTACAGCATGGGCAATAAAGCTAACAGATAAGCCTTAGCGATCCAATGAGAAATTGGATTATTTTATGATATAAACAAAATATACCATGCTTTAAATTTAATATTAGTGTGCTTCAATTGTTGATTACAAATAGTCTAAATGCAAGTGTAAAAATTATACATAATTTATTATCTATTACAAATATGAATCATAGTTAATCATTAAAATGATTCTAAAATGGTGCTTATCTAAAATGTTTAATATTGTATGATTTGCATCTGCAAGAATTCTAAATGTTTCCTTCTCTATTCATCAAATAATATAATACTTATATATATAACTCATTATAATCGAGTACTATGAAAAGGTAATGTTGAAGTTCAAAAATTTTGTAATGCACTAAGCATACTTTCAGCAGATTACTGCCGTAATTACATAAATTAATGGTACATAAATTACCTCAGATGACAGCAACTAAAAAGCATTCCATCAAAACTAGTAAAAGTATAAATAGAGCAAAAATTGAATGCAAGGGAGTTCAATGTCTTACTTGAAAAGCAATGGCCAAATTACTCCATGCCGGTCGAAGTTTTAATTCAATGTGCATACAGTAGAGGAAAAATTCACGTTTCCCGTTCATTCTAATACAAATTCCCGCAAAGATATCACCCTGGACCTGTCAATCTATGAACTATGTTTGCTTGAAAACTAAATAATGGAAATGCTACCTGCCTGACAAAAAAGAGATTAACTAGATCTAGTAAACATATGAATTACCTAAGGAAACCTTATGGATGCTTCAATCAAGTGAGGATCGCTAATTAATAACTATGGTAGTAAAACCATGCCGTTATAAAAGGTTTATCAACTTTCTTATAATAATCTAAACCTTAGTCTAATTGCCCTATGTAAAAAAAATCATAAATATAATTACTTCTTTTTTAGCCGATCTTGAGATCAGTGATTAATTTTCAATATTTGCATTTTTCTTTCTTTTTAAATTTCTACTCGACTCTATATAAAACTCTTATTACAATATTTCTCCTATCATTAAGCCTCAGTAATATAATCTTTTTTTTATTTTGTTTGGCAACAGTATTTTATTATTACTCTTTATTATTATGTTTTACATTTTAATTGAATTAATATGCCAATAACCTCCCTCAGTTTTTTACCTCCCCCTCTTTTTCGAAAGGGAGGCTAATTAATCATAAGTTAAAAATATATTTTGTTCTTATTTTACTGTGGACACTTGCCAGATTGAAAAAAACCTTGTTAATCATGTTTTCAATATTATAATAATGGTAGAGTGGAAATCTGTCTTCCAATTAAATAACTTTATGAAATTTATTTTACCAATTAGAAAAATTAATAGCTCTAAGTTTAAAATCATGAATGTATTAATATGAAATTAAATGATTATGTTTTCTTTATCAATTAAATCTGTGACCACCGCCCACTATTTGTATATGAGTTTTATTATCTTCTAAGTTATTAATGCGCACTTATAATCGCAAATTTGTATTTTCTCTAATGTTTGTGGGAAGTTACTATGACAGATAATAAATAGGGGAAAGGGATCTCAATTCAATTTAGGTCAGATTCTTAGCCATGTAAATTAAATTATACAATGTTGTTCAGTACTTTGGTCGACCTAGATATTTCAAAATATATTGGTATTAGTTCAAATAACTTTGATTTATAATTTTATAATATCATTCCAAGTGTTGTCAGCATAAGGCTTCTCGCTTCATTCAAATTCGCTGTATCCTACCGGGCATGTCGGAAAACCAAGCTCCATCTCTTTGTATTCTGATCCTTGAACAAAGGCATGATTCACCCCTGGGACTATTTTTCCCTTCCCTGCATGTCATAGCTCTGAATGGGATGAGTCCAGGATAACTGGCCCATCGCATCTCCCACCAGGTCACTCCCGACAAATGAACTGATTCTGCTAGAGATGCAGAAAGAAAATTGGTCTATATTCTAAAAATAAAAAAGATGAAGCACTTCTTCAGATAAATAGACTGGATCATAAATAAAGTTGTCATCATACTCGCACCACTGTTAATTACTAATCTAAATAAAAGCCTATAAATATCTATTACCCATAATGTTGTGACCTTACTGAACATGTCTTTCTAAATTGTTAATATTCTTGGGTGTACACTATTCTGCAATACCATTTATGTATCTCAAAAAATGAACTCTCCCACATACGTTTATGGCTCAGTATAAGCAGGGTAAATTTATTTTCATTTTATTAAAGTCAACAGCAATTCTGTAATCTTGTAATAAAACCATAAGACATTTACTGGTTGAAAGTCAATCAAGTGTTGCTATTTATCACTAGGGGGTTTGTTAAAGAATCTTAGTTGTAACTTATATTATAGCACTAATGGGGTCATATTCGCATTATTTAATCAATTTGTTATTAGCCTATCAATCTGCCCGCATCAAAGTAACACTTTAATGAATATATATGTATGATTTACCAATGTGTAAAATAAAGTTCTCTGTCTATTAACAAACTGAAAAAGGAAGCTAATGAGGAAATCGGAAAATTACTGTATAAATATTAAGAATCATTTTGTTTATAATCATGTTGATTAAAATATATATATAACTCAAGCAGTTGTATCATTTAATCAATCCGTTATTAGCCTATCAATCTGCCCGCATCAAAGTAACACTTTAATGAATATATATGTACGATTTACCAAAGTGTAAAATAAAGTTCTCTGTCTATTAACAAACTGAAAAAGGGGGCTAATGAGGAAACCGGAAAATTACTGTATAAATATTAAGAATCATTTTGTTTATAATCATGTTGATTAAAATATATATATAACTCAAACAGTTGTATCAAATCATTCATTATTTATCAAATACTATTATATTTAAGTATGCGAACTATGTTGACTATGATTACATGATAAGATCTTGCTAGTATTTATATGTTAACCCTATCATATTTAGCTATTTCTGATGTTTTTCTTTATCTCACACGTAAACGTGTCTCACATGTTTATGTAAAATATATGATAAAATGATTATTACTTATCAGAAAGTAACAAATTTAACTTCATTTGATAGATATTCTTGTTTACTACTGAAATAAATTTTAAATGTTCATGTTTTGTTTCTGTAAATATTAAAAAAATGAAAATGTAATCAAAACAAAGACTTTATATGTCATCGTTTCTAGAAAAATTACTTTCAGTTTATGTTAACGTAAAATATATGATAAAATAATTATAACTTATCAGAAATTAACAAATTTGACTTCCTTTGATAGATACTGTTTACTACTGAAATAAATTTTAAATGTTCACATTATACTTCTGTAAATATTAAAAAAAATGACTGTAATCAAAACAAAGACTTATACATCATTGTTTCTAGAAAGATTATTTTCAGTTTATAACATCAACGAAATCTTCTTTGTTTCTGAATATTTTTAAAAACTTGAATGAACAACTATTTATTTCTCTAATATCTAACGAATTATGTTTTAAAAGTTTAAATTTTTTAAATATTTATTGCAAAATTGTGATTATTTTCTTCCTCGTAAATATAAGTAGACTCTTTACATCATAGCAAGTCTCCAAATTTGCTTCAGGCCATATTTATGTTAGCTGCTAATATAATGTTATATTTTTGAAAATAAAGTATTTCAAGTTAAAATAAGTTATTAATAATTTATATTTGTTGATAGTGTAAATTATTTTTTAAAAAAAATCTAAACGCATAATAAATTGCAAATAAATATGTTTTTGCATCATTGGAAATTTCAATGTCATAAAACGCCGAACATTTTACAGCCTTGGTAATACATAATGGCTGATCATGTCAGGGTGGGGTTTATGTCTATTGTTAGAGTGAGAATTTTGAATTTCGCATTTTTTTTGTAGAAAATTCAGGCAAAAAATTTACTATAATAAAATATACCGTTTTACACACATTTTCACATATAATACTTATAGAATAATTCACCAGGGGAAATTGGCCAAAAGACATTTCTCTGGCATTTGAAGTATAAGTGGGTTAAGCAATGTGAAAGCTCATGATCTTTTAAATATGTTAATTTGTGTGATTATGAGTATGCTAATGGCTTCACCATGTCAGTTTCTAAATAGTTTCCTTGCTTCTCTGCTGTGTCTCTGGTCCTGAAAGATAAAAACAGATCAGGTATCATCAAAATTGTTGTTCATAAGTTGGTAGATCTGGAGAACAAGCAAACAGGGTGGAGTTCATAAGTGCTCCAGATATATGTATCTTGAACATGATTGGACTAGAGGTACTAGGTCTCGTTACACGAACATACAAAACCGATTGGTAGATTTTTCCCCAGGTTTGGTGCCCAACAAGGGGCTTGTTAATTATTCCTACACTCTCAATAGGCTGTTAGCATATATGTATAATTTTTTCTGCATTTAAGCCTATGCTCCAAATAATAATGAATTTTATTATAAAGCTGACCCCACAGTACAGCCTCAACAAGTGAAAAGTGATATGTATAATCTTGCATAGAGTTGTAAAAGCATATCATCTAGACAGTTATAATATAAATGAATTAAAAACCCATAAAGTAGTGTAATAACAATCATACCCCATTGGCATGATGCTCAGAAATAAAAAAATTTCCAACAGGTGATGGATTGAATAAGAAAAAATTACCAAGAACAATGATCCGAACTTAAAAAAGTGAGTAATATAGTCACTCCCAAGATACTATTATATCATTATGTACTCGTGTTATTAAATGATAGTCTACAAATAAAGGAATTTATAAGTATGTTTCAGATGTGGAGGAACAACCAAAGCAAAAGATCTGAAAGTGAAAGAAAGATTGTTTAAAAACAGTAGAAATTTATATTTTGATATAAGATTTAGAGTAAATATTTTAGTGATAGGAAATGATACTAAAAAAATATAAAAGTAGTCAGGGCAGGGTAGAATAAAACAAAAATAAACAAGCAGAGACAGGGTTTATGGGAATGGAGGAGTATGGTAAGAAGTGGGATATAACTGAAATAATGGGGGGAGGTGTATGACTCCAGTAATAAAGAATAAAAGATAGAGGAATTACATTTTTTTTATCTTTCAAAAATAAAAGTAGAATGCATCACCAGAAAATGGAAAATAAGGATGGTAGGAACCATGAAAGAATAAAAATAAAACAGAGCAGAATCAAAATGACAACAGCAGCATGAGATGCATCTGAGAAGCACTAAGGGAAATAAACTATCTGGAAACACCTAGCCCAGAAAGTCATCAAGGAACCGAGAAAGCTATTGTATAACTTAGAGTTGGGACTGAAAGTAGCAGAAATAGATCAGACACTGATAGCAATAATGCACAGCATGAAACAGAATTTACTCAAAGAAATGAAGCAGGAATTAAGAAAACATGAGTGAAGAGGCAAAGAAGAAAGCAAAATTGGTGATAGAAAAAGCAATAAAGTTTGTGAGAAGGGATAGAAAAAATAAAAACTGACTGAGAACTTACAAATAGTAGCAGAGAAGAAATAACAAGGAATAATAAAACCCATGAAGTCTGGTGACCTATGCAAGGACTGCAGCTCAAAAAAAATGAGAATATGCAAAGAAAAGATTCACAAATCAATAAAGATAACAAAAGAGCAAACAGCTGCCAAGATCATGAAAAGCCCAGGCTAGCCAAACAATCAGGGTGGACCATCTAATATTGTACCCTTTGTGCAAGTACAACTTTTTCATGGTGAACCAGGAGAAAAATCCGCAGGAGCATCTGGAAAGTTTAAAAGATTTCTTTTTCATCTATCCATCTAACCATGATGAACAGATGGAAATCAAGAGTCATTACCTGAAAAAGACTACCCGGTAGCATTTGTTCAAAAGAAAACCAAATACCTTCAGAGATTACCAAGTAGCAATAATAAAGCATTATTGGAACGAGGACAGACAGGAAGGAATCCTTCATCTTCTGATTACTGAAAAAGACAAAGAAAATGGCAGAAAAACTTATATGCAATTCTTCCTTGCCAGGTGGCCAGATGTGAGCACTGGCAGTGTTTTCATACTCAAATGCTCACCTTATCAGAATTTTCAGGTACAATATACTCCCAGGGCTGCAGAAAATGTTACGGAATTGAACTATCAACATAGAAGAAAAGACTCATTTCCTTACCTCAGTAGATTATGAGCATCTTGCCCTGGAGCCATTTGAAAGAACATGAAGACCTGATGTACCTCCACATTGAGGAAAAAATGCTGGTAACAATGAACAGACAGTATTCACAAAAAAAAGCAAAAATAATTTTTGAGATTCAATCATGTTAGGTGATGATAATATGTAAAGAGAGAAGGGTAGTTAAAAATTTTCTTTAGAACAGTCAGGGTATTTTTATTGATGCGTTTGCTCAATATATCAATAATTCAGAGTAGAGAAGCATTCAAGCATCAAATCGATAATGTCAGTCAGACACTTGATCCTATAGACATGCAGCCTCATTTCAAATCTGGTCGTTCTTTTGTCACCAAAGCATGAAGTAGAAAATTTTTTTTAAAACATTTTTTTTGTTAAGCTGGGAAAAATGAAACAGTCAATTTGAAAGTAAGATTGTGATTCATAGCTCCATCTCACCTTCCACCACCAGACCAAATTCAACCGCATCTGCTATGCAAATATATGCACTTATCTTGCTGAAAATTTTTTACTCTAAAAAAATAACCTTGATGGAGGTATCTATGGATATCTCACATAAATAAATGCTTGCTTTCTATTCTATCATGTCAACTACATGATAGCACTATTTTTAGGTCAATTCCTAGAAATATGTCATTTCAGCAGGTTTCTTTCTATGATGAAACAGAGTCCTGGTGCATCAACCAACAAAGAGGCCTCTTCCTATGATAAAAGTGTTACTGATACCTGCCGATTATGCCTTTTTTCTATGCTCAATGCAAAGACAAATGCCTTTATTGGCTGCCGTAGTTGGTTGTGTTATTCACTTTATCATAATAGTACAATGTCTATTTTCTCTATAGTTTCGTGCGAGAATGTGTGTATTTGAGCCAGTCATAATTTTTTAAAATTTGATTAGATAGGTATTTTTTTTCAAGTAGTTTAACCTACTGTAATATTGTAACTTTATTAACAATGTCATGAAGATTCCATTATGCATGTGTAATGCTCAAAAATTATTTTTAAGGTTGTGGCACAGCAGTATTTCGACAGTCACATGAAAAGTAACATTATCATGAGAATTTGCCACTGTCAATTTAAGATGTCTACCTCAAACTCCGAGTATTTGAAGCTGTGGCAATTGCCATAAACTGAAGCCAGCGCTGTGGCATTTTTACAAGGTAACAATATCCTGCTGAAACAAAAGATATGTTTGTGCAGTGAGGCAATGCGAATGGAGGTTCATAAAGATATGTGGACTTTTATATGTAAGTCACATTGTTGTCAACGAAAGTGTTCTATTCATAAAGGTAGATGGTTTGAAGGATTCCAAATACCCTTCATAAAATCTTTAGTTGCTTCATTATAGGAGCTGTGAAGAGCTGACTGTAGAGCATGCTATAAAAGTTCTGGAAATGTGTCAAGGTGCCTTTGTCAGGTGGAAGGATGCTCTTTGTGAGCTGTCAGGAAAGTCTTTTGTCGAGAGCATGTAGTCAAATTGGAGGCGCAGGAATGATGGTTGAGGTTGATGAAACCCTTTTCAGTCATCGGAAGAACCACCAGGGCAGAATGCTTCAATAGGTTTTTGGAGGGTTGTGCTGAGAGACTAGTGAATGTTTTGCCATAGTGATTCCATCATGATGTGCCGTCACCTTGATGCAGGCCATACATGACAATGTCAAGCCTGGAGCCACTATCTACTCTGACTGCTGGAAGGATTACAAAACATCTGATGTAGAGGCTGCAGGATTTAAACATTTGTGTTAACCACTGCTACAACTATATGGACCCTAATACAGCGTGCATACCCAAACAGCTTTTTGGGGGCTGTCTAAAGTCCCAGAACAGAAAACAGTGTGGGACACATAGACAATGCATGGACGATTTCTTGTGCGAGTTCCTGTGGCGACGTCTTCACAAAAGTGATCTTTTCTGTGTGATCTTGTGTGAGATGCAACTAATTACAAAGTAGTTTATGGCTGTTTTGTTTTTATTTTCTTAGAGTTCAATAACCAGTTATAGTGTTTCTTTTGTTATTGATGTTTTTGTGCTCATACATGTTTTTGTAAAAGTTTATCGCCACGAAAAATGTCGGAAAATGTTGTTGGGGGTGTTTGTTGAATTTGATCAAGAAAGAAAAACATCTAGGTAAGTTTTGTTATTTGTATATTAACTATTGATTTCTTTATTCATTTAGGGATATATTTTATCCAAATGTTTTACTATTTAATACAAACAGCAAGTTTTTCCCTGCATTAGTTGTCTTTAACGTGAACTACCAAAAATGTATAATAACAGATTATTTTCTATTAAAATAATGACGTTACTTTTTAGATATACACACAAACAAAAACAACCCAGTTTCTGAGTATTAATTGCTGTCAAAAAAAAGCAAATTAGTCAGATAATAAATTTAAATTTAGATTACTTTTAATAGACTCACATAAACAAAAACAACCAAGTTTCTGATTAATTATTGTCAAAAAAAAAAAGAAAATTAGTCAGGTATCATTTTTAAATTTAGTATTTAAATAATGTTACTTTTTATATATACCCACTAACAAAAATAACCCAGTTTCTGATTAATTAATGTCAAAAAAAGGGGGGGAAATTAATTGGGTATCATTTTGAAATTTAGTGTGAATTTATACATTTTGTGTACATTGAAAAATATAGAATTGCATATTATTTTCAATTTAAAAAATACGGTAAACTTTGGAGACACACATACAAACAAAAACAACCCATTTTATGATTAATTACTGTCCAAAAACCGTAAATTATTATTATTTAGCAATGTATACATTTTGTGTACATTGAAAAATATATAATTGCGTATTATTTTGTATTAAAAAAATACCGTAACTTTGGAGCCACACGCACAAACAAAAACAACCCATCTTATAATTAATTACCGTCAAAAAACGTAAATTATTATTATTTAGTGTGACTTTTTAAATTTTATTTAAAGTCATATTATTTACTATTAGTTACTATAATTTTCTATTACAAAATTAAAGCCGATATTTGTATAGAATCACAGGCCCAGAATCGTAATATTATGTGTTTTTGGTTAGCATCAATACCATCAAAGGGCTGACACGATAGAATAGAAAACTACCATAAATAATAATAATAATAGTATTAATATACTCAAGAGTCATTTATGTGCATAAATGACATGTATATATAATAGGTGATGGGAGGTGATATATAAACTAACAGTTGTTTCAATTTAGTATGTATTATACCATGTATTAAAAATATTAATATTATTTATTTTTTTATAATGGTGGTCAGAAGAGCTGATGCAATTCTATTGAATATTCTCGAATGCAATTAGAATAATCAGTACCAAAATCCATTAGTCAAATTAAAAAAATTGTATGATTTTCATAAATACTAATATAACACCCACTAATGAAAACTTCACTATTTTAAAGTTGGTTTTAAAATCTAAGACTATATTTTGAAACAATCCATCGAGAAATTCTCAGCCGGTGTGTATTATTTTTCTGACTAACAAAACAAAAAGCGGCATCTGGTTAGTAATTACACAGGTTAATGGTTTGTAAATTACCTCAGGTTATAGCAACTAAAAAGCATCAAAACTAGTAAAAGTATAAATAGGGCAAAAATTGAATGCAGGGATGCAGTGTCTTACTTAAAAAGCAATGGCAACTTACTCCATGTTGGTCGAAGTTTTAATCCAATGTGCTTCAGTAAGAGGGAAAATCAACCTTTCCCGTTCATTTCAATGCTGTCTCCTGCAAAAATTTCATCCTAGACTTGTCAACCTATGAACTGTTGCTATGCTTGAAAACTAAATAATGGTAATGCTACCTTCCTGGCAAAGAAAAGATAACTAGATCTAGTACTCGTATGAATTACCTAAGAAAACCTTACAGCTGCTTCAATCGAGGACCATCAGTTAATAACTAAGGTAATAAAACCATGCCGCCATCAAGATTTATCAACTTCCTTATAATAATCTAAACCTTAGTCTAACTGCTCTATGTAAAGAATTCGTAAATGTAATTATTTTTATTTAGCCAACCTTGAGATCAGTAATCAATTTTCAATATTTGTATTTTCTTTCTTTTTAAATTTGTACCCGACTCTATATAAAACTCTTATTACAATATTTTTTCTATCATTAAGCCTCAGTAATGTAATTTTTTTGTATTTGGTGCAGCAACAGTATTTTATTATTACTATTTGTTGATTATTATGTTTTATATTTTAATTGAATTAATATACCGATAACCTCCCAAACTTGCAAATACGTTCGCTTTTTCTTAACTCCCCTTCAATGCTGTATCCTGCAAAAATATCATCCTGGATCTGTCAACCTATGAACTGTTACTATGCTTGAAAACTAAATAATGCAAATGCTACCTGCATGGCAAAGAAAAGATAACTAGATCTAGTATGCATATGAATTACCTAAGGAAACCTTATGGCTGCTTCAATCGAGGACCATCAGTTAATCACTAAGGTCATAAAACCATGCCGCCGTCAAGGTTTATCAACTTTCTTATAATAATCTAAACCTTAGTCTAACTGCTCTATGTAAAGAATTCGTAAAACTAATTATTTTTATTTAGCCGATCTTGAGATCAGAAATCAATTTTCAATAATATTTGTATTTTCTTTCTTTTTAAATTTGTACCCGACTCTCTATAAAACTCCTATTACAATATTTCTCCTATCATTAAGCCTCAGTAATGTAATCTTTTTTATTTGGTGCAGCAACAGTATTTTATTATTACTATTTGTTGATTATTTTATATTTTAAGTGAATTAATATACCGATAACCTCCCAAACTTGCAAATACGTTTGCTTTTTCTTAACCCCCCTCTTTTTCAAAGGGAGGCTAATTAATCAGAAGTTAAAAATATATTTTGTTAAACCTTGTTAATTGTGTTTTCAATATTATAATAATGACAAAGCGAAAATCTGTCTTCCAATTAAATAGAGATGGGGGTTTAAAAACAATCTTAGCATAAGAAAATAAATATAAAAAAGGGTAAAAAATTAAAAGTGAAAACTAATAAAAGATAAAATAAATAAGTAGTTTGTATAATAGATAATAGAGGGAGCTGTATATAAATATAAAAAAAGGAAAAGGAAGTAGGAAAAATGATGAGATAACGAAACTGGTGGAGGAAAGAAAGAAAAAGTAGAGAATAAGGTAAAAAATAAAAATATATATAAAAATAATTTTATAAAAATTAAGTAAATGAAAGAAGCAGGAATAAAATATGGATAAAAAAAAAATTAAAAAATGGAATAAGATAATAAAAAAAATTAAGATATGTAGAAATAAGTGAAATGAAAAATAAGGTTAAATATATGAATATAGTAATATAAGAAAGATTTCTTAAATATTACAATGAATTTCTAAAATTATGGCAAAGGTAAAATGTGAATAAATATAAATATGATAATAATTAAAAATAAAATAAATAAGAAAAATAATGGATAAAATAGAATTAAAAAGTTAAAAGTTATAGAATAGTCTGTTTAATAAATAAAGTGATTTTAATAATTAAATTGATAAAATTTATGATTATAAAAGATATATATATATATGAAATATGGTTGTATTGATATATTGTTTAAATTTTATGGACCTGATGAAGATTGCTAGGAACAGTCGATACTATAGAGAATAAATAAATATATTTTGCTTTAAAGTGTAAGAAGAGTGAAATGTTATTATATGTTAATTAAATAGCTTTATGAAATTTATTTTATCAATTAAAAAAATTAATAGTGCTAAGCTTAAAATCATGAATATATTGATATGAAATTAAATGATTATGTTTATTCTCAATTAAATCTCAGTGACCACTGCCCACTATTTGTATATGAGTTGCATTATCTTCTAAGTTATTAATGCACACTTATGATCACAAATTTGTATTTTCTCTAACATTTGTGAGAAGTTGCTACGACAGTTAATAAATAGTGGAAGGGGATCTCAATTTGATTTAGGTCAATTCTCCACCATATAAATTAAATTATACAAAGCTGTTCAGTGATTCGGCCATACCATTACACAAGATATTCCAAAATATATAAGTATTAGTTCAAATAACTTTGATTTATAATTTTCTATTATCGTTCCAAGCATTGCCAGCATAGGCCTTCTCGCTTCCTTCAAATTCACTTTATCCCATCGGGCATGTTGGAAAAACGAACATGGGCATGATTGACCCTTGGGATTATTTTTCCCTGCATGTGGTAGCTCTGCATGGGATGATTCCGGGATAACCAGCCCATCGCATCTCCCACTGGGTCAGTCTCATCAAATGAACTGATTCTGCTACAGTTGAGAAAGAAAATCAGTCTATACTTCTAAAAATAAAAAGAAAGAAGCATTTTTTCAGATCTGCAGATTGGATCACAAATAAAATTGCTGTCATGCTCGCGCCACTGTTAATTAATAGTCTAAATAAAAGCCTATGAATATCTATTAGCCATAATGTTGTGACCTTACTGAATATATGCCTTTCTAAATTGTTAGTACTCTTGTGTGTACACCATTCTGTGACATCTTTTACCTACCTCAAAAATGAACTCTTCCACATATTTTTATGACTCAGTATAAGCTGGGTAAATTATTTTCATTTTATTAAAGTCAACAGCCTTTCTGTAATCTTATAATACAACCATACAATATTTACTGGTTGAAAGTTGCTCAAGTGCTGCTATTTATTACTAGGGGGTTTGTTAAAGAATCTTATTTGTAACTTATATTACAGTGCTAACTGGATCATATTCACATCATATAACCAATATATTATCAGCATATCAATCTGCCCACACCAGAGTAACATGTTAATGAATATATATGTATGATTTACTAACATGTAAAATAAAATTGTCTGTCTATTAACAAACTATAAAAGGAGGCTAATTAGGAATAACGAGAAAATTATTGTATAAATATTAAGAATCATTTTGTTTATAATCATGTTGATTAAAATGGATATATATAACCCAAGCAGTCATATCGAATCATTGTTCTTTATTTATCAAGTACTATTATATTAAAGTATGCAAGCTATGTTGACTATGACTAGATGATAAGATCTCACTAGTATTTATATGTTAAGCAATGTGAAAGATCGGGATCTTTTAATTACGTTCAAATCTGTGTGATTATGAGTATGTTAATGGATTTACCGTGATGTCAATTTCTAAAGTCCCCTTGCTTCTCCGCTGTGTCTCCGGCCGTGAAAGTTAAAATAGATCGGGTATCATCGGGATTGTTGTTCATAAGTTGGTAGATCTGGAGAACAGGCAAACAGGATAGAGTTCATGAGTGCTCCGCACATATGTATCTCGAGCATGATTGGACTTGAGGTACTAATGCTTAGATTTTAGGTCGTTATATGAACATACAAAACCGACCGGTACAATATATATTGGATGTAATTTGATATGTAAATAATGCTTAATATGTAAATGAGGCATTTAAATGTTCCATTTTTTTTTATAATATAACATATAATCCAAGCCTCTTCATATTTTATTTTTCTGTTGATTCTTTCAACACAGATTGTTCTCACATTAGTGGAAGTGAAAGTGTAGCCCGTAGTGAGCTCATGATCAAGAAACATTGATTTGTATTGTTATTCTGTATGGTTCTGTTGTACAAGTATGTATGCTGGGCAATTCTCATGGATTTAAAGAATTGCATTAATGAATTAATAATTTCCACATCCTTAAATCTTTTATCAATTATGTATATGAAATTTTAAATTTTTTATAGTAATTAATATTTCAATTATTTTTTAAAAAAAAAAATTAAACATATATGCTATTTAAACAAAAAAATTGTGACTTTTTGCTTCTGATTTATTCTGAAGATACTTTTAGTATTTTAATTATTGCCATAATTATTTGTTTATGTATACAACTTATTTAATTTACCATAAGATATCAATAATATATTAACACCATCTATATGTAAAGTAAGAAAGGTCGTTATGCACTGATCTAGCCAAAGATTGTAAAAGAGGAATTTTTTTGAGAAGCACCACTATTTTTAGCCAATCATTTCAATTGTTATTAATCCATAGCAGGATGAAAGTCTAGTTAAATCAAGTTTATCTGATAAATAGACTTTCTTCTCCACTTCATACCAAAAAAAACTTTTAATTTCATCCATTCATTTCATATGTGGCCTTCTTTAGATCATTTACATTCTTTGGGAATATAATTAGAGATTGAAACTGACCATTTATTATCATCTTTTATAGAAATATGTCCAAAATCAATTCCACTTCAATCTCTTTCTTTCAATAAAATCAATGATATCTATTTATTCCTTAACTCATATATTTCGCTCTCAATCCCTTCTTGTTACTCCTAATATATATCTTTCATATTTCAATGAGTAACCTGAAGTTCGTGTAATGCTCTTCTATTAAATGACCAAGTCTCAGATTAGGTAAAACCTGGTAAAACACATTTATTAAAAAACTTTTTCAAACACATAGATAAAGTTCCTTTTATTATTAAATTATTTACACCAAAAGCATTTCACTTACGTTTAATTCTACAATTAATTTCATTTAAAGTTTCCATTCATATATTTGTAATCATGAACTTCTACTTCATGATTATCAATCTTTATTTTTTTCTTCTATGAAAAACCATTGGGATTAACTTGTTGTTGTTTTTTTTTTTTAATCCTATTTTCTTACTTTCATCTAATAACTCCTATAATACACTTTGAAACTCTGAAACATTATTTGACAAAATAATCACATTATTTGCAAATTCTAGATTTAAATAAGATCTATGTATTTTTATTCCTTTAGCTACGCATTTTAATCTATAAAATACTTTTATTATAACTGCTGTAAAAAGTTTTAGAGATGTGGAATCACCATGTCATATACTTTTTTTAATGTTGACCATCCATGATGTTAATCATCATCATCATCATTATCAACCATTATCAATCCACTGCAGGATGAAGGTCTCTCCAAGTTTAATCCATCTTCTCCGATCTTTAGCTTCTCTTCTCCACATCACCCCTACACATTTTCTTATTTCATCCATCAATCTTACATGTGGTCTCCTTCTGGGTCTTTTACAATCTCTTGGACTCCAGTTTAAAATTTCAACTGTCCATCTATTATCATCTCTTCTAGCAATATGTCCAGCCCAACTCCACTTCAATCTTTTAATTTTTTCAATGAGGTCAGTAACACCTGTTTGTTCTCTTACCCATACATTGCATTTTCGATCTCTTCTTGTTACTCCCAACATACATCTCTCCATACTTCTTTGAGTGGTCTGAAGTCTCTATATTGATCTTCTATTAAGTGTCCAAGTCTCAGATCCATAAGTAAGAACTGGTAAAACGCATTTGTTAAAAACCTTTCTTTTCAAACACATAGGCATATTTCCTTTTAATATCAAGTTATTTCTACCAAAAGCACTCCAACCAAGTTTAATTCTATGATTAATTTCCTCTATTATGTTTCCATCTCTATTAATAATCTGACCAAGGTATTTGTAACTCTTAACTTCTTCTAATTCATCATAATCAATCTTTATTTTCATATTTTGAGCAAATCGATTAAACATTACTTTAGTCTTTTTAACATTTATCTTTAGTCCTACTTTCATCTGATAACTCCTGCAACATTTCCTGCAGCTCGGAAGCATTATTTGCAAAAACAACTACATCATCTGCGAAATCTAAATGACTTAAATAATCTCCATTTACTTTCACTCCTTTAGTTTCCCATTTTAATCCACAAAATACTTCTTGCAGCACTGCTGTAAAAAGTTTTGGAGATATGGAGTCACCTTGTCTTACACCTTTCTCAATGTTGACTTTCCCAGTATCATTATGTAATCTAATTGTTGCTGTTGTATTTTTATAAATATTCTTTAAAATATGACAATATCCTGGATCTATACCTTGATGATCCAATGCTTTAATCACTGAAGAAATGTTTATAGAATCAAATGCCTTTTCATAATCTACAAATCCAAAACATAATGACAACTCATATTCATTTGTCCTTTCTATAACTTCTCTCAATACTTGAATATGATCTACTGTACTAAAACCACTTTTAAATCCAGCTTGTTCTCTTGGTTGGTGAAAATCCAAGGTTCTCTGTAGACGAGTTGTAATTATCTTGGTAAAAATTTTA
The DNA here is from genome assembly GCA_028023455.1 of Epiperipatus broadwayi. Taxonomy (NCBI): domain Eukaryota; kingdom Metazoa; phylum Onychophora; class Udeonychophora; order Euonychophora; family Peripatidae; genus Epiperipatus; species Epiperipatus broadwayi. The sequence goes on from JAQFVV010000009.1 coordinate 17,129,598, forward strand.
TATAAAACTGATAAAAGGCTGATAGGTCTGTAATTTCTAATATCTTCTTTATCACCTTTTTTAAATATTAATATTATTACTGCATTCTTCCAATCATCCGGTACATCTTTATCATTTAGACATTTGGTATATAACTTTGCTAATATTTTTTCTGTTTCGTCACCTGCTTCTTTTAATATATCAATTATAATTCCATCATTACCTGGAGCCTTTCCTTTTTTCATACATTTAATTGCATTTCTCACTTCTTCATTTAAAATTCTGGGCAATTCGGAAGATGTAATAGATATAGGAGGTACTTGTTCTTTATTACTATATAATTCTTGATAAAAATCTTCTACCAATTTCATAATGTCATCCCTCTTTTTAGTAATAATTCCATCTTTTTTCCTTATTGCAGATATAAATTTCCTACCAATACCAAAATGTTGTTTTACATTCTTAAGACTTTTATTTTCTTCTACAGCTTTTCTTGCTAGTTCACAGTTATACTTTCTTATATCATTTTCAACTCTTTTCCGCACCATTTTACAAAATTCGAGATATTCAATTCTTTTTAATGCATCATTCTTGCATATCTTCATATTCCTTCTTTTCTTCATAAGTTCTCTAGTCTCAGTAGAAATTTTATTAGTCAATTGCTGCTTTTTTCTACCAGCTATCTTTGTTGCAGTTTTTAAAAGTGTATCAGTTATTTTCATATTAATTTCATTCAAATCTGAATCATGTTCAAAATCTACTAATACTTGAAACCGATTTGTAATTTCTAATTTAAATTCATTAGAATGTTTCTGAAGATTAGGAATATCAACTGTAAATATAGTTTTTCTTAATAATTTTTGTCTCTCTAGTTTTACATTAACATGTATCTTACCCCTTACTAATCGATGATCACTTCCTGTGTTAAATTTATTAAGAACATTACAATCTTGAAATATGTATTTCCTGTTAGTCAAAATATAATCCAATTCTGCTGTACCTTCATTTGGATGCTTCCATGTCCATTTCCTTCTAACATTTTTCTCAAAAAAAGAATTCATAATATAAAGTTTTTCCTTCTCTGCAAACTCCACAAGTCTATGTCCTCTCTCATTTCTATTACCATAACCAAAATTACCTACAACACTTTCATCTTTCATTTGTTTACCAATTCTAGCATTAAAATCTCCCATAACAATTTTAAAATGTTGTTTACTCTGATCAAAAGCGTTTTGTACATCCATATAAAAATCTTCTACTACTTCATCACTGTGAGAACTTGTTGGGGCATAAACCTGAATTATCTGCATTTGATATCTGCTATTAAGTTGTATAACTAATCTTGCCACTCTGTCTGATACACCATCAATCTCCACAATATTGTTCTTCCACCTTTTATTTATAATGAATCCTACTCCACTTGTATTTCCAATATTTGTGCCTTTATAAAAGAGCATAGGTCCACTTTTTAAATCAATTGTCTCTTCACCTTTTCTTCTAACTTCACAACGTCCAATAATATCCCATTTAATATAAGAGAGTTCTTCTTCTAATTCTTGCAATCTTCCTTCACTTGAAAGTGATCTGCAGTTGTAAGTACCTAAATAAAAAGTCGTCATCAAATGGCAGCCTGGGTCCGCCTCCAGGATATTCTTAGCACCCTCCGCCTTCGGCCACCAACCGCTGCCTTGGTTGGTGACTTTACAGCCTCCTGGGATTAAGGGCCATGCTTTATTTTTGTCTGTCATAATTGTATAATTGGGAAAAATCTTTATCATTTACACAAACATTCATTCTGCCTTATCAGGCACTGAGAAGAAAGACCATGGTGTTTCTTGATCTTAAACTCAGAGGTAAAAAGCCAATAAACTCACCACGCTGGCTAATGCGTGTTGGTGAGCAGCCCATCCATGTTCGTATACTATATGAATAAACATATAGTAATAACAGCTGCAACGACAAGAACGTATGGAGTGGACATTAGGAATTTGCCCTGCTCGGTTCCTTTAAGGCCTCCAAGAGGAATCAAAGGGTCTCCTTTCAGTTAATAGCAAACTCCTTTCTGCAGCCATGATGTTAATATAAATTGGTAAATAATTCATGGTATTTATTACAAATAACTTATATTAATATAAAGTATTTTGAATTCTAGCAGTTTATACTCAAAGGAACACTATCCTATTATAGTTTCTTTTTATAGAAATGGTTGGTAATTTCCAAAATAAACTAACTACATTTTAAATTTAATACAAAGAGAGCAGAATCTATGTTATAATCATGTGATCAAATTTCAATACTCTCTTGCAAGGACAATTTAAAATTAATAAATATTATTCAACATAAAGACCAGACCAATCTCTTATACTATATAATTATGTTTCAGAGAGCTTTTTGTATTAATAGATGATTTTCTTATCTATTTTAATATTTAAATTTTATAAACACATACTTATAATTGAGCAACAAAATTAAACCATCTTCCCAATAATAACACATATTGTGAAAGATAGAGATAATTTCTATTCCATTTACAATCTTTATACATCTTATTCAATGTGTAATTAATAATCATATGCCAAATTATATATAATCATGTGAGTAAATCTCAATGCTTTCTTATAAGCATAAGTTAATACTGATAAATGCTATTCAACACACATATGTATTTGCTCAATATGTAATTTATTTCTTATTTACTAAAATATTTTCTAACATTATTAAGTCTTCCAAAATAGATATGTTCTCCAAATCTTCTTGCTGAATTCTTGGCCACAAATTATTTAGTTAATATTTAATTGATGATAATATTTAATATAACATTTAGACAAAGAGTACTTTTTTTTTACTTTATAAATAAGAAATAATAATTTGAAAGTTAATTTAATTTACTTTTCAGTATTGTTTTTCTTGTTAGTTTTTTTTTAAGTAGCTGCATTTATGTGTATATATCTTTAATGATTTTTTTTTTTTTTACTTTGATATTATGATTGATATAACACATATGGCTGAATAGATTATCAAGTTATTATAGCTTGAAGTTAGTTACATCCATCATTTAGTAATCCAGATATTTATGTTCTATTATATATTTACTAGCCTGTTTCCATCAATATTTTTTTACTTACCCACTGCAACATGCATTAGATATGAAGTATCTAATTTTTCCATTAAATATAAAGTATCTAATTTTTCGACCCCAGAATATTTTTCAAATTTTTGACTTTAAAATCCCCCTGTACTTAACTAAAATTTCAGTAACATTAAAACTTTAACCAATATAAAATAAAAAATATTGGGAATAAAATAGATTAAAATTGACCAATTTACCTTACCTTATCAAGGTATTTTTCAAGACTTAATAATTGGGTACGAAGTTGATCAAGTGAAAAAACTGCTTCAGAAACTTTTCCTTTAAATTTTTTTACATTGACAGCATCATTCTACAAATAAATATTTTTGTTGTTTGTTTTTTTTTTAAAAAAAAAATCACAGTAAATATATTTTTAAAAATATTTTTAAACCTTTAAATGTTTTAGATAAAATAAGTTTTTTTTTTTTTAATTTAGTGTCATTTTATAACTCTGTCTAATAAAAAAAATTATTTGTATTGCTCCAAAATTTAACATCTAAATAAAATTCTACATTAAAAATGTTTTATCTATTTTAAATAGTTAATTTAAATATCATTTAACATAAGAATTTCATGATATACTGTACATCCACTACCATGTACATCAACTGGGTTAAAATCCTGGCTATCTTTTTCAGATTCAATCAAGCTTAAGAATTTTCTTTCAAGTTAGAGATCCATAGTCAAATCAGCTAATTAACCAACCAATAGTGCTCTGTAAATAGATTTTGATACTCGTACATTATCCTGTCTACCAACCTTAGCAGACTTTTTTTTTTTAATATACAGTTTCAGGGACATACAAATTCCATTCAGAAGATGTATTTCAATTTCTTTTTTTTTATAATATGATATTACATTTCTATTTTATTTTTATATTAATACAAAAAAATAATAAAATGGAAATATAATTAATTATAATTAATAATAATAAAAGAATTTTTTTTATATATATTAATACAAAAGAATAATAATTAAGTTGAAATATTATAATTAATTATAATTAACAATAATAAATAAAAGGTAAATGTTATAACATGTAAATGCTAATGTCTATATTTTAATACAAAAAAATAATATACTGGAAATATTATAATTAATTATAATTTCAATAATAATAAAAGATAAATATTGTAACGCGTAAACAATGATGTCAATATATATAAAACAGTAATCAAATAACTTCAACCTTTTTTACAAATAATGAATCATCTTGATATGCATTATTTATAAAGGATAAGTGAGGATATTTGATTACTGTTTTAATATATATAAGCATTGGTGTTTAAACATTATATTTACCTTTTATTTATTATTATTAATTATAATACTTCACTTTATTTTGCTTTTGTGTTAATATAATTAAAATAGAAGCATAATGTTATAATAAATAAAAAAGTAAATATTAAATACGAAATGTTTTTTTTTTTTTTAATATGTATTGTATTCCCCTGAAACTGTATATTTAAAAAAAAAAAACATCTGCCAAACTTGATAGTTAGAATAATGTACAAGTACCTAGATTTCTAATAATTCTTAATTAGTGGGTAAAAGAAGAACAAAGAACTGCTAAAACTGTTACCATGAGACATTTGGCAAGCGTGGTGAGTAATCCATTCCTTTTCAATATTTCTCTCTGGGAATAAAGGCTATTGGAGAGGCCTTTCTCCAGCAATAACTGTTAAAAGGCTGTTTTACTTATAATTAAAATCATACATTTGAAGGAGAATATAATTATGTGAAGTATTCAAAATATCTCTGAATAATAAAATATTACAGCACTTACAAAGCATTTGCAATTCTTACAATTTATTTTATATATCTATGAGAGTATTATATGCATTATTAATGTTTATTTAATTAACATGGAATAATAACAGTAATAATAAAAAAGATACTTTAATAATTTATTGATCAATATGAGAATTTGACTACACTAAAAAATTTATATCAATAAATTAATGGATGCTACAGAATAAATTTCAGACCATAGTAAAAAGAAGCCAAGACAGTTTTAAGTGGTTAATAGAATCACATAGATTATGAATATTGAGAACTAAAATATTCAAAACAAAAAATGTATAGAAGTGACAGTGATAGATGAAAAAAATTGATTAAGAAGCAATAACATTAATATAGAATAAAAAAGACATTTGCATTAGTATCAAAAATAAACTTTCATGAAGTAGATAAATGTCATAAGCAAGGCAATTATATTGAGTTTAGAAACATCATTTAACACAATGTTGGGGAAGAGTTAATTTCATATATCCAGCAAAAAAATAATTGAAAGTGATATAAATAAAAACAGTGTTTAATATAAAGTTATGCTTTCAGCAATTAAACTATGCACAAAACATTGATAATCAATAAAAAGTAATGTTTTTTTCCCCATTTAAAAGTATTTTTACAGGAAATGTATCACTAAGAACATTAAAAAGCATTTAATTTTGTTGTGATAAATGACCTTTTATTGTTTTCTCTTTTTTAGTTTTCATTTAATTAAAAATCTTCTTCAGGAAAAGACAGATTAAAGTTGAATATTATCTACATAATTTATAATACAAATTCTAAATAGTAAACCAAGGCATGACATGTCTTTCATACACAGTTTATCCTTGAATATTAAAAATCCTTGGAAACTAACAAAGTATTAAAGAATAGTTCTACACTGAAATGGAAATATCCATTTTAAATTTATTTTAAGTAGTTTGCAAACAGGAGAAAGATTAATTAGTTTTTAATATCAAATTTAAAAAGAATTAGTTAGAAGCTAACAAGTAAAGCTTTCACATTTTAATTTTGCAAATATACACATATATACATATATTGGGTATATAAATTAAATTTTATTTGAATAGTTTTATTTTGATAAAGGGGAGATTGTTGGTTTTTTTCCCTTTTCTTTCAAGAAAAAAAAAAGAAAAAAAAAGTTTAATCCCTATTTTAAAAAATAGTTTTAAAAAAAGTTTGACCTTTCTTTAAAATAAAAGATAAAAAGATTTATTTTTGAAAACATTAATTAATGGATTAATTAAAATAATATAAAATGAAATCTTTCACTTTAATTAAAGTAAAATGTAATAAAAGTCAAGAGTCTTATTACATTAACTTTGTGTTATCAAAAGAAAACTAAGAAATTTTGTACTTTACTAATACATAAATGTGAATTTATTTTAATGTATAGAATAGTCCATTGGGAATAATTTCAATTAGTCCCCAAAATAAAATGTTATAATTTGTCTTGATAATTAAAATTTGATGAGATAAGACCTATGTATAGATAATTCTAAAAAAAAAAATTGCCTTTTACTTATTTCTTTAGGCTAGTGTTGTCATCATAAAAGTGAAATTGCAAACTGTGACAAAATTGAACCTCTCTATATTACTGGGAAGCTTTTCTATGATATGCTTACTTAAGTAAATCCTTCCTGGTAGGTATTCATCTTCCTTAGAAATGATCTGGCGGCATTTAATTTATTATATGCTAAATTACTAGCTACCATGTCAAAGTCAATGGAAGGACCTGATCAAAACCAAGTAAATCCCCATAAATGTGGAAACCTGATTGTGACTCAAATAAGTAACAATAAATGAAAGCTACAGAATGCTGAATTTTAAATTGCAACTACAAATTTTGTTCAATGTGAGCTCTAAATACATGTAAATGATGAAAAATAAAATATGCTACAATGGTAGTTATAAAGTACCAGAAAATCTGTTGAACATTGAACTATTTTAACCATATAAAAGCCAAGATAAATTTATAAATTCACTTAAATTTATAAAGTTTCTTTTGGAATGTCATTTTAATGAATCATTGCAAAAGAGTTTCTAGTATAACATTTATTATGCTATTTTTATATCTTGTTTTGACTTTTTATTTAAATTAACATATACAATCTATCTGTTAATTGCAGTTATTTAATATATTTATTAAAATCTTAATTTGTAAGATTAGAAATGAGTTGTAAGGATTCAATTCTTAATAATTTTATTTTAAATTGTTATAACATGAAAATCAAGAGTTATCATCAGAAATCACTCATCATGAGAAATAATAATTTTATTATTGTATTATTATTGTTCTAAATAAGTTATAAGACAAAGCATAATCGAAATTATAGGGGAAATCAAGTTTACGAATATAAAAAGGAGAAAAGCTGAATATCTTGTTAGTTGCTTATTGAAATTAGGATTTGAGTGTGTGTTTGTTATAAATTTAACTGAAATATAATAGATGTTACTTAAAAACTTTTAATTATAATTCCATTTTGATATTACACATAAGACTTATATGCAAGAAAAGAGTTTAAAAGATTTGGAATACATTTAAGAAATTTACACACATCATAAGTTCGATATATATTATATAACATATGAAAAATCTTAATCATTTATGCATATTTTTATATTTAGAGAAATTTTGATATGATTAATATTTATGCATTTGATATTGTTATATGAATTTAATATATTTTCTTAAGTTTGCTAGGGTATGCATTTTCTTGTTGAATTATTCAGATGTGCAGTGACTAAATACTTATTATGAATGCTAAGATATTAAAATCATATAATAATTAGAATAAGCTTACTTGGGCACAATCATGGTGAATTTGATTTGCTGTAAGACTGACATTTGAAATCATTGCACACACATCAATGGCTTGGTTTTAATAGATATAACCATCAGTTTTAAATTTAATTAAATATATTACTGGAAATTTATATAAAGATCCAAGAGGGTATATATAAAAGAGAAATATATTGCTATAATGAATAATATTTCAGTAGTGTAATTACACTACAAAAGCATTATTCATTAAGTAAATAATCTCTAGTCTAATGAATGACTAATAAAAATTATTAATATATATTGCTTTACCTTGTAAATGTTCACATCAAATAATTAAGAAAGGAGTTATTTGTCAAAATATCTGTTAAGATATTTATGTTAATTTATAGTATAACAGAAATACTAAATTATTATTAAATATGCACTTTAATCTATTTGAGTCTGATAACTCTCTGCGATCTAGGAGACAAACTGAAATATTAATAATGGTTAAAGAGTCTATAGGGCTTATGATTGAATATCTTCATCAGTAAATTGGAAATTTCCTACAAGGATCAGTAAATGGAACCTCTATTGCAGCCTGATTCTAACTGGTAACATAATAACACCACTAAGTAATATAAATTGAAAAATTCTATAGGATAAATCTAATGGTACCTTTTGATAATTGATATTGATCATATCTGCAGGTTCCTTTGTCCATTACAATATAAATATGGTAAAATAAAATATAGTTTTTAAATATCCAGTGAGATTCTAAAGTCGTTGGAATAGAAATGAGCATTAAGAGCACTATTCCATTTCTATCATTCTACTCCAAAGATACAATTATAAGCATCTGTAATCAATTAAAAAACTGATGGAAATAATTAACTTTAATGCAGATGTTGAATATAACTGGAAAGAGAATACAGACTGAATCTTTTTTATGGTAAGCTACATTTTCTTCACAATATCAAACACATAAAGAATAAGATATAATAAAACAGCTTTCTACAATGCCTGAACAATGTAACACATTATAAGCCTATTAAATATTCAATAAATATTTCAATTATGCAGTGATGCTCTGACTTAGCATATACAGATTATCTACAAGATACTTCTATTATCTAGAGATTATCCATTTAATGAATAATATTTCTGTAGTATAATTTTCACTATGCCATTGTCACACAAGGTGCGGACTGGTTTGTATCCACTTTTAATCTTGTGTGGAATGACTAATAAAAATTCTTAATATATTTCTATTATAGTCAAATGACATAAAAAAAAAAAAAAAAAGTGATAGTTCCATTCAAATGAACAAATAAATTTTTACTTTCTATAACCCTTTTTTTATTTTCTTCATTTAAGAATCAAATCAGAAACTTTCAGTTCTAGAATTTGCTGCTGCCACTAAAACAAATCAAACTTGCTATAACAATTAAATCATGTGGTAGTTAATTTAACGATTTGATTTGGTAAATCTTCTGGAGTTCTAATAAAGAATGATCAACAATTCCCCTCTAATTGTCATGATGTTTCATGTTAAATCTACTGACCAAAAGTAGCTTGCAGTTAGGTCAAAATAATTAATCTAATGACGATGACTCATTTCTTTTTTATTTTAATATTATTTCTTTCTCTCTCTCTCTCTCTCTCTCTCTCTTTGGAATATAAATCTTCCCAATGCTTTTTTCTTTTTAATATATGGTTTAATTATCATTCATTTCTATGCATAATTCTGTCCACATATTAATGTTTATTCTTCCACTTAATAAAACATACTAAAAAGAAATGAACATTCATATTAAAATGTAAACTCATTTCATAATCCTTTTGTGCTTTAATTAATAATAATAAATATTAGTGGCCAATCCTTTGATTAATTTATAATTATGCAAACAAAGATACTTTATTTTTAATGAATTAAAATAGCAATTATCAAAATTTAATGTATAAATACAAAAATATATAAAATAGAATGCAAAGCAAAAGTAATATTATAATGAAAAACTTCTCCCTCTAGTGGACACATAATGAAATGAGTAATATGTTTATTATATTATTTGAAAAATATCTTTAATAAAAAAGAATCATTTAAAAAATATTTTTTTGTAACTAAAGTTAAAAAAAAAAAAGCTCCTGAATCAATCTACATACAAGGACTTTCAGCCTAAATTATTATTATTATATTTTGGCTTTTAAATTTAAAGTGGCATTTTTCAATTAATGTACTTGAAATAACATTATTCTGCATAATTATGAGAGAAAAGTAATTTGTAATTATTAAACAAGTATAGTTTTCCAATTAAATAGTTGAATAAAAAAAAAGGAAATAAATGTTCTTTGAATATTGTTTAAATATGAAGTATATTTAAACAAAAAACAAACAAGTAATAATCATATAATTATAATTTTTTTTAAAAAAAAAAAAGTAAAATGTAAATAAAACTATACAAATGCTGTCATTTAGAAATTTTAAGTATTTTGTATCATAAATATTTGCTTGGTTAACAATTTAATTATAGCTTTGATTATATGATTCCGAGACAAGTTTTACTGGTTTGCCACTTGATTTTAAAATATAACATTAAGTATATACAGTATATGTATTATTAACTAAAAATTTGAAAAAAAAATAATAATAAACCTTAAATTTAGTTAAAGTAAATAAAAAGTTTTTCCAAATATTTAATTAATTTAAATTCATACTAACAGGATTTCTCATGAATTTTAAGTAATACGGAGAAACACTCATGATAAATAATGAAAATGAAAAATCAAATAATATTTCAATGGAATCTGCTTATGCAATAATGAAAATAATGATTAAATGATTATGGATTACAATAAATTTTCAATTTAACATATGCATGTTAGTCAATTAATCATACATTTTAAATACATATATGTAAGGATAATAAAATAAATATATTATAAGGTCAGGGTCTTATGATATGGTGGTTATTGCCTCAATCTGTCACATCCTGATCTGAGATTTGAATCCAAGTTAGATGAAACTTGGTAATTTTTATAGAGTACAAGCAGTCTTAGAATTTTTATTTTAGGTAGTCTGCCTATAGCAACTAATTAGACATCCAATTATTTGTCAGTGAATGGATCTCTAGCTTTTCTTAATCAGAGTAATTAGAAATAAAACAAGAAGTAAAATCTAAATTTCAACAGTTAGCATTTGTCAAGCATATTAATGCTTTCTCCATTATTGTAGAGATTTTTGCTTTATAATGGAACTATTTAAAGGCTGCTTTAAATTATATAATAAATTTAAAAAGGAAAAAAAAAAGTAATACATTTTACTTTTTTATTTTAAACTTTTTCTAAAAAAAAAAATATTTAAAATTAAAAGGCAAAATTTTAAAAATAAATTATGTTTTATTTAAATTCCATATAAAAAATAGTTAAATAAAGAATTGAGCATTATTAATGCATGTGAATGAAACTATATTAATCAAAATATAGTCCTGTGTAATTTAATGATCAGACTTTGGAGAGTAAAGTCCTCGAAGTAATTAATTCTAGCATCCCTGGAATGAGAGTATCTTATGAAAACAATAAAGCCATTCAATTATTTACTTTTAACAAAAATATATAATAATAAAAATGTAAATAAGATAACATGTAATGATAGTTTAACTAAATCCATAAGAAGGGCAGAGCACTATAATGTATAATAATATTTCCAAATGAGGAATGTTTATCTTTTTTGGTATGTAAAAAATATATAGAAGTGTCCAATTTTAAATGTACTAGAATTTTTTCTCCTGCCCAAGAACAAGCAAAAAGCAAATGGCCTGGATGAGCATGAAAAAAACCAGTACTGTTTTCTATTTGAATTTGTTATAACAAATATCAATGATTGCTTCATCAATAAGTAGTTCATATCAATAATTCATTTTTTAAGCTTTGCATTAATAGTTATAACACAAATGTCATAGAATGTTAAAGATAAAAACTATTTCTCAAGCTTGTTAAGTATATAAACTTATTCAAAAATTATATTTTGGTGAGTTTTTGTTATTGTCTGGTAGATATCAGACTGTCAGTAAAAAAAAAATCATCGAAGTTTAAAAAATTATTAAACTCTAGAATTTTATTGCATATTGCTTACCAAACATACTTTTTTTTGTAGTCAATATCTAACTGTAGATTTTTCAATAATGAACTTAACTAGAAGCTTGAAAAGTATAGTTTTTAAAATTATTATCTTTAGTTCAGTTATATAGCTTCCTTTGTAACAAGTTAGAATTAACATAATTATTCAAAAAGTTATATATTAATCATAATAATTTTATAAATATATAGAAATTATTCAGGTAGAAATCAGCAATTTCTTTTAAATTCACAGAAGATAATTGAATTTCAAATGTATACTGATATTGTTAAAATTGTATAAAGTATTAATGGTGATGTCACCTAAAGAAATTCAATGTTTAAGTAATTCAAGATATTTATTAGAAAATATACTGATTTATGTAACAGTACTATGTGGATATCAGTATCCCTGCAATGAATGTCAATTCAGATAGCAATATGTAATAAAGTAGAGAATGAAAAGTTAGTAGTCTATTAATCTCTGATTCAGTTTGGTGCCAATTTTTTTGATAATAATTTATTTAAAGTATTAATTATAATTCTTTGATTGTTTTAAATGAACAATACTAATTTACGAATATTATTATCTGATAGGTTATGATTTTATTTTTTTTACTTTGAGCACCACAATGGTATACACTGACCAGTATGTATTTGATCAAGCATAAACCCGTACATCTATTCATAAAGATATGAGAATAAATATATACCAATATTTTACATGATGGCAATAATAATAATAATAAAATAGTAAATTGAATAAGATTTTAGTTCAGAAATTTATTCAATGTCAAAATTACTATTTTCCATTCATGAAATATTAATTAGTAAAATCCTGAGAGATTTAATATTTTAAAAATTGACCATTATAAAAAAAAATGTACCTTAAATATCTAATCCACCTATTAAATATTATAGTTAGGATACTATGATTACAAATACATTCAGGTCTTTGAATTACAAATAGTTTATTATTATTCCCATCTTAGCATAAAAACAAAGTTATTTATAATTCTTAAAACTATAAGAGTAATTTCAAATGCATTTTCCAGACAAACTTTAATAAATAAAATCAAACAGATTATTTGTTTTAATTCTAGGGCAAAAGACTTTTACCTTTCAATTAGCAGTCTTTGATCCTGGCATATTTTTCTATAACTTTCTTTAAAAGATAAAGCTAGACATAAAATTTACTTAATGAATTTTTCTCCTGTCATTTAAATATGTAGATATAAAATCATTTGGAAAACAAAGGGTAATTTTTTAAAACAGCAGCAGAATTGTTGACAAAGCTCTATGTCATAATATGTCCAAGGAATAAAAATCTTGAAAGAAAATCTTGATATATTTTGATATGGTTAATTTTTAGAATTACTAATAGGTCTTAATGAAATATGCATTTTGTAGATTTTTGATAGTATTTGAAATTTTTACTGAATACGTTATTAGTTTACTTATTTTCAGAATTAATGAAATACCTGTGTTGTTTTCTGAGTAATGCTTATAGCTTTGTTTCTGTAGTTGATTTAGTGCAGTGATAATATGGCAGTTCTTAAGTTTAAGGCTCAGTTTTGTCACTTCTAGTGCTGGAACTTTTTATTAACACCCAAACAATAAAGCCATCTCATTATTTATTTATAGCATTTTTTGCCTTTTTTTTTATTGACCATGCTAATAGAAAGTCTTTTATTTTGTTGCTATCAATAGGGTCCATTACAACTGTAATATTGATTTTAGCAGAGAGAATGTAATTGCTGATGTCTCTTAAATATTTTTTTTTTATTTTCCAGAATAATTCTGCACATGGTTAACAAGAATATATTATTATATTATCCTTATTATTGTAGAAGATCTTATTATTGCTAATTATGAAGATAATACCATGCCAATTTTAAAAATTATCTAATATTGCAATTATATTAAGAATATGACGTTTCTGTAAATGACACATAAGAAATAAAAAATTTATAGCATAATGATATAAAATGCTTTAGAATTTATTAAAAATATTCTATATGATGTTTTTATAAGAATTTATAATCTTATTTATGTTTACTGAGGAGTAATAGTTAAGTAAATGTATTATTTTAAGAATCTTGAAAATATTCTAGTTGTTTTGGAAGAATAGTTGAATATATGTAAAATTCCTCATTATATTTAGCTACATTGTATTAATTTGTTTATCATTATTATTAAGAGATGAACCTGAGATGTTGAATAATTATAAGAGTTAGTTAAGTGATAATGAGTAGGAATTTTTAGTTAAAGTTAAAAAAAATATTATCTTTTATGAAAAAATAGTAATTGCTTTATTGTTTAATAATTAATTTTATAAATTATTTAATTAGGATTTATTTTATGTATGTTGTGAGCCATGACAATATTACAAGATAGTTTCTTTGAGCGTATATCTTTCAGGATACATCTTCAATGTTAAACCAGTGTACTTTGCTAAATGTCTCGTGCAAAGTTTCATAATTTTCTGTTAGTATTATTAATTAAAAATATTTTTATGTTAAATTAACATAAAGTTAGATGAGCTGATTATTTAATTTGAACCCTAATTACTCATTATTGTCATTACTATTATATTTTGACTTGATTAATTTATTACATTTAATTATTATACAAATATTAATTTTATTAGATATGGTATTTTAGAAAAGCATTCTGAACTAATTAAAATACTGCTTTAATAAATATTGTTTTGATAATTCGATTGTGATTTGAAGTGTAGTAATTTAGAGTTTAAATGGAAAGTTTCCAATGTAGGCCATTTGGCAAGTCTCCAGTATAGCAAGGAAGGGTACAATATATATATATATTATTTTTGAATTTATTTAATAGGTATATAGGCACTATAATTTTATTATTTTATTCATTTATATATAATGCAAACTTCTATAGTTATTAATTACCATTGTATAAATAGTTTTATATGCATATATATAAAATACAACTATTTTTATAAAGAAATAATTTTTAATATATTTAAAACTAATAATTTTAAAACTTTTAAAATTAATTTTAAATATTCCTTTCCAATTAAACATGTTATCTTTTACAATATCAATATTTATTTTATATTTATAAATAATTACCATTATATCATATATTTGTTTTTGTTTTTTTAAATTGTTTTACAATATTTTTATAATAGCAATTTTATTTTAAAAAAATTCTTAAGCATATTCTTTGATTTTTTTAAAAATACCTTTGAATTTTTAATTTTAATTATAAATAAACATTATGTGAATTCAAAATAATTTTATATAGTTAATTTTAAATTTTATTTCCATTTCTTTAATATATTTTGTATATAAATATATAATTTTTATTATGTTTATCAATATTTTATTATTTACAATTTTTTGGACTATATTTATTATCTGAATATTATTTTGACAAAAAGTTGTTGATATAGTATTGGTTTATTTTAAATTTTGACTGAGTGAATTATGTATGATAATCAAGTAGCTATGCACACTTCACATAGATAATAGGTAATAAAATAAATTCTACAAAAGTATGTAAATAATTATTATTATGGCAATAAATTTTGGTATAAAACAATATTTATTATTTGTAAAGACAGGTTTTCAATATAATGTATCTTTGTCAAAGCATGACTGATACATAGTATCAAAAATCTGGCTTACCCAAAGTAATAAATATTGGTTTAATACACACATATAGACATATATTTTATTAATTAATTAATCATTAATAATGTCAGGCCTGAATCATTATTTACTTTTAGATTTATTAATTATATGGATATAAATTTTTAAAAATATAAAAAATAACAAACACAATAAAATCATTAGTAAAATAAAATAAACACACAGATAATAAATACAAAAAAACAATAAATGTATTGAATAATAAATATTTAAATAAAAACAACAAAATGATTTAAATGAAATTTATGAAATAAAATGTAAACAAGAAAACATAATACAAATGTAGAAGAAAGAAGGAACTCAATTAAAACAACAAAATATGATAAAAAAATCTATTAATATACATACAAAACAAAGATCATGTATTTATTAAAAATTACAAACCCATTTAGCTTGAGCATTATTATACTTATTATTTAAATAATACTTTGGGTTCGATTAGAAAATTATAATTGTAGATTGTAAAGTTATAATTGAATATTTATTTATCAGCATTCAGAACAGGTTATATTTACCTGTTTAATGAGGTTTATTTAAACTTCTTTGTATCAATAATTTCAATCTCTGTGATCAAGTTGCAATCTTTAGTGTCTATATAACTATACTGAACCATTAATAAAGGTTGGATTCCATCTTTATTGTTAAAATGATGTTGCCTTGACAACAGTTTGAAAATGTTGATTGTTATTGATATTGGGATTGTCAAAGTGTTGATTGGTTTTTAATGATTAGCAAAAATGATATGTTTTTATCTAAAATAAAATATAAAGAAAAAGAATAGCTCTATATTTAAAAAATAAAAATAAATAATGATTCAAGCCAAAAATTATTAATGATTAACTAATTAATAAAATATGTGTTTCTATATATATATATGCAAAGAAGAGAAGATAAAAAATAAAAATGGTAAAATACAAAAAAGATATACATATTGAAAATCATATATTATGGTACAAAAATAAATAAATAATATAAAATTAATAATACAGTATTATTTTTGAATTTGTACACTAATTACAAACTAAAATTAAAAAATTAATGATATTTAAAAAAAAAAAATCCAATAGAGGAATCAAAAAAGTATATAGACATAACATTATTAGTACAAGGAATAATTCTGGAAATAATAATTTTCAAAGACATGCCAATAGCAAATGCTACAGAGAAAGAAGGGATGTATGAAAATTAAAAGTGGGTAGAATGTATTATTGGGTGATTAGATGGTTGCAGGTTATAGGAATATATTAGGCAGAAATGATAGAAAAAAAAATGTAAGGATTGTGACTGCCAGGAGCTGGAATTTTATATATTAAAGTGTTAGGAAAAACAAATAAAGAAGACTTGTGGAATTAATTTAAAGTTAAAATGTTTGTGTGAGAATAGTGGTGTTATTTTTTTATTTATATGTGTGGAATATGATTATTAGAAATACAGATTTATTTAAAAGACATGGATTACTTTTATTAGCAAGAGAATAAAATATTAGAGGAGTTAATTTATAATAAATGCTATTATCCATTAAACTAAAGAAGGGAGGGAGGAGTAAATATAGATTAAAAATAAAGATGCAATGTTGAAGGTAATAATGAAAAGAAAGGATCAGTATTCATATTTAATGATGTGAATGTGATAAAAGATAATATGAGTGAAGATAGAATGAGACATTTTTGATGGCAGATATCTGGAAATAGTTATTAGAAAAAATTACTTAAAAGAAAAAAAATCCGAGAGTATTAATATAAACTTGGTCTTATAAATATGGAAGAGGGAAAGATATGAATAAGTGAAGAGAAATAGAGGAAATTATATAGAAAGATTAGAAGCAGTGGCAGAGACATTTTTGAGAAAGAAAGAACTGCATCTTCAGAAATGCGAATGAAAGGGGTTAAAGGTATGATGAGGATTTAAAAAAAAGATATTACTGTTTAAAATGACATCTTAAAATGAAAATCTAAAAAACAAATGGGGATTAGATTGACATTGGATAAAAAGAAATAAATATTTGGAGTATTTTACCATATAAAATGGCGGAATACGAGTAGGGAAATATTACATAGGCATATAAGTGAGTTTAAAAATATTAATTGTAAAATACTACTTGCAGATAATACAAATAAGCATGTGAAATTGATGAATGAAAAAATGTGAATATAGAATTATTAAAAAAAATATGTATGAGAAAGATCTATTGAGAATTAAAAATTTGAATAAAGTACATGATGGAAAATTTATATGACTGAGATAGAATCTAAAATGTGTTGTTGATAAAGAATTAGTGCATAAAGAGGAATTGGTAAGAATAAAAAGAATTAAAGTATTAAATGAAAAAATTAAAGAATGTAGTAATTAATAATAATAACTTTATATTTTTAGAATCAGAGATATTTGAAAGGCAAAATAATGAAATTTATAAAAATGTTGACAGGAAAGAATTGAAAATAAACAATGAGATTAAGTTGAAAAGCTTTAATGATATCTTGGAAACAATTATGAAAGATAGTGATTTTAAAAATTATAAAGAATGAATGGATACAGTAAAGAAATTGTAAATAAGTGTTTATTTAGAATCAATAGAATTAATAAAAGAAAATGGAAACTTTTAATAAGTATTTAAAAAAAAAAAAAAATGTAGGAATTATAGAGGCCACTAAAGAGTGAGCGAAAGAAAGTAGTGATTAGACGGCATAGTTACTTAAGGAAAAAAAAAATAACTAGAATAAAATTACAACAGAAATAGATCTTAAGAAGTTAATGAAAGAAATTAATAATACAGGAAAAAAGTTGGTAATTTTTTTTAGAGATAAATGAAGATGAAAAATAATTTTGAAAAAAAAAAATGCAGAGGAAAGAAAAAGTCAGGATAGGAAGAAATTTGAAAAAATACAAAATAGCTTTATAATAAAAACTTTGGGTGAAAAGGCATTGATAAGGGAATATGTTTCATTAGAGAGCTTTATAATAAAATGACTAGAATGACAGATACAGAATTAAATAGAGCAATAAGTAAATTGGAAAAAAAAGAAATCAAGAAGATTGGATAGTATTGCAGTTGAGATGGTAGTAGATATGGAATAAAAGAAAGCTTAGTTTAAAACAAATTTTAAAAAAATTATGATCAATAAAATTCTAGAAAAAAGGGAGGGGGTAGATTTTAGATTGTTAACTAGCTATAAGTAGTAGCAAAATCTTCCATAATTTTTATAAATTATCTACATATATTTTAATGGATAGGATTAGTGCCACTTAGATGGGAAAAAAAATGAAATTTTGGGGACATTCAGAATAAATTTTGTTCAGAGAAAAGGATATGGAATGTAGGAGATAATTCATTAATCTCATTTGATTGAAATGTTTTTAAAAGAAAATAAACCATTATTTATTACATTTTTAAATATAGAAAAAGCTAAGGTGGATAAAAATATATTGTAATAAGACATGAAAAATATGAAAATAGATTTAGAATTGTTAAGAATAATTTAAAATCTTTAGAAGGATAATTGTATAAATTATCAATTAGAAAATATAGAATTAGTCAGTTATATGTGGAATTAGATTGAAACAAGGATGTCCAATATCATTCTATTATTTATTTTGTTTCTAAAAGAATTAGATGTTGAGATAAAAAGATTAAAAATAAGGGTGAAGATTTTTTTAGTTGGAATCAAGAGAATGTAAAGTGTTGTAGTTCTTTGGCAATTTTTGTAAAAAGTGTAGAAAGATTTGTTATTATAAAAGGATGGTAATGTAGGAATAAGCATAAAAATTAAATTTAGTGAAGAAAAATTAAACAAATCCACATTTCTAATGGGAAGTGTAAAACTGAAGAATGGAAAATGAGAGTTTCGGTATTTTGTTAAATAAAAAAACAAATTATACAGATAGTTAAAAAAAAAAAAAGAAAAAAATATAATGGAATTGATTTAAAATATGGTATATTTCTCATATAATAAATATAAACTACGTAGAATTATTTGCAAAAGAGTGGTGCAGCCTGCTTTAGAATTTGGAAATGATATATTTGGAAATTCAAGAAAAGAAGATAACATGTTAGAGCTCACATCAAATACAGCACCAAAAAATCTTCTTTCATTCAATGTTATGCTCCCAAGTTTAAATCCTGACAGTTTTGTAGCTATAATTGCTGCCCAATCAATCTTCTACTTTGTCACTTTTACTGAGATTATAATGGTTTTTACTATTTAAATGAATCATTAAGCAAGCATAGTGACTTAGCTAGAATTGTGAAACTAACTAGTTTTAGATCACCTTTTTTAAATCCACATTTGTGGAAAACAAACAAATTTCTAAATAGAGCAGCATCATTTTTCAAATAAAACTCCTATCCAAAATCCAATTCCAAAATTACTCTATTGACTGTACTATATTATATAAGATCACAACTAAAAATCAAGTCTGCTAAATCTGTCATTTGTATTAACTTTCTCTATACAAATGGCTTTGCAAACTTACATACATATTAGCACACTCACATACACAAAATAACAAAGACTGAAGTCAAAATTAATGAGTGTATAATTAAGGAATGAAAATACAGTTACATAAAATCACTACTTCATTGTCATAGTTAATGCAAAGAGATAGTAGCAGCAGGAGAGGTTTAGGTCAACCAATCATTAACAAAACTAAATAACTAAAGACAAAGAGAATAAGAAATGAAAGAGCTCAAAAAATCAAATATCTCTGCTAAATTGATAAAAATAATACATAAAATATCCCTTACTAAAGAAAATATATATATAAGATAGGCAAAATAATGAGAACACTTAATTTATTAGTACTATTTTTTGAGACCATGTAGACGACAAAAGAAAATACACATCAATATATTTTTTAGTTTACTTTTATAATTAGAAGCAATAAGAATATATAACAGAAAAAAAATGTAATAATCATAAGCTTATGTTAAGAAATATAAAACAACTTTGAATTTTAAGATCAAATAACTGATGTCTAATTAGGTGATTTCTTTGCACCAAAAGCATTTAAATGTTTGATGTTTTAAGATTGAGACTCAAAGTGATAATGGTATTTATTATACATAAAAACAAAACTTTCTAAAAACCAGCTTTAATTTGAATCCAATGTTTAAAGTGAGATCCTATGTCAAAATTCACAAAATCAAATTGGAGCAAAACAGAGCAGATAAGACCACATCTGAATCTTTTAGATCTCTCAAAATAATCCATTAAGAGCTTCACAAGCAGAATATTTAAAGACAAACTGCTATTTCAAAGCCATTAATTTCTAATGTGAACTAGAGTGCACTACCAAGAACATAAGAACTTGGACAATAAATGAAATCGAAAAATTTATGTCTGGTAGTCTTCAAAACAAATTTATTAACCAGATTGGCTTCTTACAACTATAAAACAAAATAATGGAATTGTAATGATTTGGGCAATTATATTATGATATGATTCTTGATCCAATTATTACTGCAGGTGATTTGAACATTTTGGGACAAAATTAGGCTATCTCATGATCAAAAAAAATTTTTTCTATCTTCCAAAATAATGATCCGATTCATATAGCTCAAACAGCCAAATACTGGTTAAATAGCATGAGAACATTTCACATCTCCTATGTCTTCATCAATTACTTGATTTAATTATTATAAAGTCTTTGTTAAACATTTTTGAATAATAAATGAGAGGTCAAAGTTCTTTGACAATATTTTTCAAAGAATTAGAAGCTTTTATCCATGAAGAATGACTGCATATTACTTTACTTAAATATTATATAATCTCACTTCACATATAAGCAGTTATTGATAAAAACATAATTCTATACGACATAAAATTATCAAAAAGTATATTCATTACTTTGTCCAATCCTTACATACTTATATACATTAAAATAAAGCTTGCTTTTTTTATGCTTTAAGATATTAAAGATACTAAAATTAAATATATAAAAAAAAATTATTCACACTTATTGAAAATAAACATAATTATTCATAATTTAAATATAATTCTTAATTAAAAAATACATATCTAAATTGCAGAAATAATGTTGTTAACTAATACTAAAATAATGTAAGAGATAACAATCAAATTAATAGAATACATGTGAATAATTATAGGTTATTACTATCTATAACAAATAAACGATTATGTGTTAAATAAATGTAAATGTCAATGACTTTAATAGAAAAGCTTCAAGTAAAAATATTTTTTAAATAATAAATATGAATATACATACATACACATGTATATATAAAATGTACATATAAAATAAAGAAACTTTTGTGGTATATCATGTATCAGTCCTCCACATTGAGAAATTCTATTCAGCAATCTAATGTCACAAAAATTTCTTTTATTTCATCTTTTAACCATAAAAATCTGTTATAAAAATTATATATGTATTCATACATACATTGTTATGTATATATATGTACATTTCAACAGATAAATAAGAATAATTCAAAAATGAAAATAATTACATCTAATGTCTGAAAAGATATGACATAAATATTTGTATGTAATTTGGAAATTTATATATCAAATTCTAAGCAATATGATACTAC
Organism: Epiperipatus broadwayi; assembly: GCA_028023455.1. Classification (NCBI taxonomy): domain Eukaryota; kingdom Metazoa; phylum Onychophora; class Udeonychophora; order Euonychophora; family Peripatidae; genus Epiperipatus; species Epiperipatus broadwayi. The sequence continues at coordinate 17,151,614 of JAQFVV010000009.1, forward strand.
AACCAAGAAATAGCTCTTGATATAATCACTATTATTCATAATTGCCTCACACTGCAGACAATTTGAACATTTTGGAGATCAAACCATCTCATGGCACAACTTTTTTTTTTTTTCAGACAAGTGTCACTTTCAAAGTGCATATAGCAAAATATTGGTTAAAGTTAGCATGAGATTGATATTATACATTTACCATGACTTATCCAAACATATGATTTAAATACTATAGATACTTTCATCATTATTTTCTGAATTACATTTATCCAATTACACATACATATAATGAGCTCATAGTTTGAGTGGAAATGTAAAATATTGAAATCAACAATATAAACTTTTCTTTCAATCAATTCATTCTTGTTGAAAATTTACAATTATTATAATAAAATTCAGCATTACACATAAATACAAAATGTTATGCAAGTAAATACTTAATATTTAGAATGTGTGATATCATAAATTTATTTAATTTCCTTGTTCATAACATTTACTTGCTCACAAAAATATTTTATGACTCCAAAAAGTTAAGAAATTACTAATTATTTTGTAATATAATAATGGCACATGAAGCAATTACACAATTTTAACACCTATACAATATCTATATATAAGCAAATTATAGTCATCAAGAATAGCAAGAAATATATTATTGAGACTGCATTACAATAAAAAAAATGATTCTTAAAAATTAGGCAAATAAATAGGAAACTTATAAAATAAATCTCCTCCATAAAAGAGAAAAATGATCAAGAAGAAGAATCATGATCACTGAACATTTTATTTGCTTGCAAGATTTTGTTGAGTTACAATAAATTTGTTAAACATGTGTAATTACATTCAAATTATCACACACACACACATTTCATTAAATATTATAATATGATGTTGATCTATGACAATAATATATCAAACTAAATAAAGATGTAATTACAAAAAAAATTAAAAATATATAAATATTGCTTTCTTCATACACTATTTAAAAAAACAGTAATAAATATTTTTATGTTAATTTATATTACATTATTTAAGAACACATAAATTATATTTAAAAAAATATATTACTTACAACAAATAAATTATATTTTTAAAAAATAACAAAAAACAAATAAATAGAAGTTGCATAAAGATTATGAATGAAATGACTTACATCTTTCTATTATAGATAATCATACACACATACATATATATAGGTATAATACTCTATTAATCCAAGTTCCAAAAATGTAACAACTTCTATCATTTGAATAAAGTTGTGAAAGAGTCTAAATTTTCATGAATGCCCAATTTTATTAAAATGAACTTAGTCAAGCATGATATAGTTCTATATTAGAAATTATCTTAACCCAAATAAAGAAGCAGACCAAACACTTTAAAATAACAAAAGAAAATTAAACTAAATAAGATTCTCTTGATTAGTGATTATCATTACAACTAGAGTATGAAAAAAAAAATCAACTTATTAAACAAGGAGGAAAATTAATATTCTTTAAAATCCAACCTGAAACTAAAATATGTGCAAAATTAACTGTATTTTAAGTTATACACTTAATTAGTTATTAAGACCATCATATTTTCGGATTTTTAAAATATTAGCTTAGGAGAGGATTCAAAATAAACAGCTAGTAGTTTTTTGTAAAGAAATGAGAATATGCATATATAAGTAATAAATATAAATAATCAAAGTTGAATAAAATACACTTAAGTTTCCAAAAGCTGGAAATGAATTTTTGTACTTATAAAATTTTTTTTTTCTTTTCTGGAGATCCATTTGATAGTTTAATTAAAATTAAATTCAGCAATAAAATTTGATTAAAAAACAGTTGATTAGTGTTAATTATTGAATTAAAATACAAGAACAAAGAAACACAAACAAAAACAATAAAGAAACTGGAACTGAGAGTGATTGAAAGATATGTTCTCATCGCATGTTGGCATATATATATATATAAAAAAAAAGGAAGAAATAAAAAGATGTTAACCAATATTCAAAGTGCACATAATGAGCATTGTACAGTTACAAAAAAAAAAAAAAAGCCTCCATCAATGCATGGAAAGATTTAGAAAACTCTTTTATTCTCCTAAAGATTCTAAATTATCGCAGTTGTCTCATCACAATAATTCAGCTACAGTTATTTGTCTCACAAAGAATACGCTTATTAAAATTATTTCTCAGTGCTAATTTAATTACAGCTATAATGAAAAAATATCTTGAGGATAAAAACTATCAGATAAGTTCTAAAAATAGAATAAACGTATTAACTGTTGCCTGAATCATGGTATCTTATCTAATCATGACACAATGCCTGTTGCAAATCCAGAAATGGTAATGTTCTAGTGGTCTTCAACCTTTTCACACTTGTGGACCGGTAAAAATAAGGATAAGGTTCCGCAACCGGTAAGCAGACCAGCAGAAGTCTATAGATAAATTTTCTTAAAGATAAGCATAATTGTTACAACTGATCAAAACAATAATGTTAAATATATAAGATAAAGTTTTATATATATATGGAGTTTGTATAATAAAAAACTTTTTTTTTAATTTTGAATTTTTTTTTTAAAAAGTAATAAAAATATTTAATTCTATCCCCCCCCCCCATAAACATCTGTGATAACTAGAAAAACAAATTAATTTATGTATAATTGATTAGATTTTGTTTTCTTTCCGTTTTTTTTTTAATTGGGTAAAAATGAGATGAAAAAATAAATAAAAATTGGTTATATTAATTAAAAGTTTAAACTCTTATTATTTTGTTATTACAAACTTTCTTGCCAGTCTAGCGCACTGCGCAGCAGATAAGTTCCATGGCCCGGTGCCGGGCTGCGGACCAAGGGTTAAAGACCACTGTTTTAGAGTACAGTTTTTAACCTGATTATAATAGAAGTGTTTTCTCACTGCCTGCATTTATCAAGCTTACCGATAATGTTACAGACATTCAGAAGATAAAATTTTACACAAAAGAAATCAGTGAAGACCAAGCATCATCTAAGAATTTTAACTTAATCAGAAATAAAGGTTATAGGATAAATGCAGAATTACTGTGATGTATAAGTATATTTATAGTCAAAAGTAAGATTATGAAATTATCAAAGAAACTGTGGATAATATTTAAAAACAAATAAAATGTCTTTAAAAACAACTTCATTACAATAAAATATTTTACTTTTTTTTTATTATAAGCATTATGTTAAATTTCAACATATGTATATACAGTGAAACCACGATATACACTATGTTTTGTTCCAAACCCTCCTCATGTACATAGTAATAGTGTATAATAGCCCACATTTTGAAGATAAAATTTGATTAGAATAGAATATATATTATTTAACAAACTGCAAGTGTATAATACTTTTCAATGTTCACATGTACCTAACATACACTTTTTTACATGTATAATAAGCATATATAAAGCAAAATTATAGTATAAACAAACATTTTTAAAAATAAAAACAGGCAAAACTTTCTATACGTATTGCCATTCAGTGCAAGCCAGAGTAATCAATGGATGCCAGAAGGCTTGTACGTAAAATCCCCATCTAGTGCCTACTCATCCAATGTCTCCAGACTAGTTTCTGGCTTGTGATCTTCATCAGTGAGGAGCTTTGGATCTGAGAGCACTGCACCTAGATCTTAGGATCTAATGCAACCCTCCAGTAGCCACCTTTTATCTCTACTTAACTACAAAACTATGAGTCTTAAATTGAAAACACCATAATATTTTCAATCCAAGCTCATTAGCTTATATAGCTATACATTTTGTGTTTTAATAACAGTTTTGAGCAAGCATAAAAAATGGTGATCATGTGATGTTATTTTTAAAAATAATAATAACATAGTTATTAATAATAAATTGAAAAAAACACATTTGCATATACTCTTCATTTACTGAAAAAATAAAAATAAAAAAAACTTCCAATACTGTATTGTATTTTTTAGATAAAGTAAATAGCAAAACGTCTGACTTTCATTGTAATTTAATATATTCTGGATAATACTTTTTTTCCCAATAACTTTTTGTTCTTATAGAAATATAATATAGTCTTGTTAACAAAAAACTATTATCTAACTGCTTTGATGTTTTTAAGTCAGTATTAACTTTAATTATATTCCACAATTTTATAAAACCTTTAGCATTTCATTTAGAAAACATTTTATTACATGAAATATTGGACATCAAATTTGGAAAGGATAAAAAGAATAACATGCATGCGTTTTCAACATAAACCAAAATTTTTTTATTAATGAACATGATTGTTTATCATTCTCAGAGACAGAAAAATAGTTATTGCTATAATTTAAAATTTACTTACAAAACTGTTTTAAAAAATATAATCACATACAACACTCAGAAATGGAAAATGGCTCCTTGAGCATTATAAAATGTATTAAATTTGCAAATTTTAATGTTTTTTTTTTGTTATTGTTTTTTGTTTATTTTCATTTTTGTTTGTTTACATTTTTTTATGAATAGCATATAATTGAAGTCATGTACTTTGCAGCTTCACTGTAATTACTAATTTTTTATTATAATTATTATTATATTTATAAAATAATCACGTAAAGTGGGGATGCATGTATATCAGAAATAAAGGGTCTGTGAATAGATTTAAAAGAAGAGATTAACGCCTATTATAATTAAATTTTCAAAATAATTAGCCTATGTTTCAATATATATATACATTCAATAATCATAATATCTGTATATATATATATTTAATATCTATAAAAATAGATATCAATCAATATCATTTTCAATAAATGATTTTGCTATATAAATTATTTAGTGTTCTGTGTTTTTCTGAAGGTTTGTGATGATGGTGTTCTAGCTGTATTTTTATATTGGACTATTTCCATCATCTAATATCTGTGTTGAATGTCTTTAGAAAAGTTTAATTTTAGTTAAATATTCCAAATGCATTCAACTGTTAGTAATATCACAGCAAACAGGTTAGTCTATGCACCAACTGTTAATAATATCACAGCAAACAAATGTTAGTAATATCACAGCTAACAAGTTAGTATATGCACTAACTGTTAGTAATATCACAGCAAACAGGTTGATATTACTAACAGTTAGTGCATATACTAACTTGTTTACTGTGATATTACTAACATTTGTTTGCTGTGATATTACTAACAGTTGGTGCATATACTAACCTGTCTGCTGTGATATTACTAACAGTTGAATGCATTTGGAATATTTAACTAAAATTAAACTTTCCTAAAGACATTTAGTGTTCTGTGCCATTTTTATCTCATGAATCTCATTTCAAATATGTACACTTGAGAAATCATATTCTGAGTTGGAAAAGTGCTGACATATTAAAAGTATAAAATTGGGATGGTGTTGCCAGAAAGTAATATATTCATAGATATTCTTTCAAAAATGAAAGTAGTACTCAAAAAAGTTAAGGGGTGGCATAATTCAAGTCTCATATAAAAAAAAAAATACTTATTGATGAAAGTTAAGTTCATCGCTTTAAATAATGGCTTGGTATATAGTGATCAGGAATTATAATCTGGGTACCTTATATAAAATAGTTATATAAATGATATATGATTTGACCATCAATCTTAATCAAACCTAATTAAGAGATTTAAATGTTTATTATTATATTTGTTTACGATAATAAAGAGAATAGAACTTCTTGTGTTACATTCATCTATCTGTGTTTTTGTCAGTCATCAACAATAACACTATTCATGTTCCTGATATACTAAACAAGTTGCAATTTATTTACATAACTTTTTTTTTAATCTTGAATTAACATGTATTAATAAAATAATAGTAAATATAATACAGTAAATAAATATCATTTTAAAAGAAAAATTAAAAATAAAACCTCGTTCAATCAATATTTGTAAATTAATAAACCTAATTGGCATAGGCACCATGTTCCTATTTTATCTTTCATAATTCAATAACTCTACTTAAGACTTCCTCCTGTTTGCTTAAATATCCTCATATGGAGCTGAGGACATTCTATTATGCATCATGAGAATCATTTTGCATCTATTTTCACTGCAGCTAACTATATTTATGAGTTAAAAACTATTATACTTTAGTTTTTCTGTCAGTTAATGGAAGCTATAGTCAAAGGGGATATGCATTTACATTTTAGAAAGGTCAAATTTAAGCGGGAATCAATTACTCGGTTTAGAGCTAAAGATGCTATGATACTACTTGAAAATATTGCTAAAAAAATCTTAAATAACAACAATCTTAAAGAGACAACAAAAAGAACTATCAAAAGAAAAAACAATTACTGGTACTGTAATGTACCCATACATTCCAAAAATAGCAGACAAATTAAGAAAAATCTGCAATCAGTATAATATCACAACAGCTTTCCAAAACTATACTACACTATAAGGAATTCTAACATCTACAAAGCCTAAAATTGAAATGCTAAAAAGAAAAAACCGCATCTATAAAATACAATGTGAATGTGGAAGAATGTATATTGGTGAGACTTGTCGTCCCATTGAAAATTACTTACAAGTACACAAACTGATGATTAGAAGAGAGAAAACAAATGTGTCTAAGGTAGCAAACCATGTATGTACCAGTAAACATATGTTCAATTTGGTAAATATAAAAATATCGGATAGAGAAGAAAAGATACAAAGAAGAAAATTTAAAGAAGCTGCTCATATGATAATGGTGAACAACCCCATAAGTCAACCTAGTGTGACTATACATAATGTATGGAAATCACTAATCATCTTTGCTCTTAGGAAAAAGTGAAGAAATCAGGTGGAATTTCATAGATAAGTATATGAAATTTCTACTGACTGTTGTCTTTGGCAGTTTGGCTCAGTTGGTTAGAACATTACCTTAAAATTCAATATTCAAGAATCTAAGGGTCCACGTTCAATTCCCATGCTAGTATTGTCACTGATCAGGCCAGCAATACATGAAGAGTGAAGAATAATACTGCTCGAAAGATGTGCATATACTAATCTGTGTGCTATTACTAACAGTTGAATGTATTTGGAATATTTAAAAAGTTAATTTTTTCTAAAGGCATTCAATACTAATATTAGATGAAGGAAATAATCCAATATACAAATATAATTTATAATGAATGAATAAAAGTTGTATGTTTGAATTATTAGTAAATTTTACTTATTATGGAAACACTAGAAAACCATGAGTGGATTAATAAATGCTATCACAGTTGTATATATATATATATTTAGTAAGTGCATATTTTAAATACTTAAGCAATTCAAAACATTGTTAATGATTCTTTTATTAAATTAAAAATATACCAGCGAGCCATTAATTATATAATATTAATTTTCCATATTCCCTCAAGACTTTATTGTTTAAGTATCATCATGAGAATTTTTTATCACAAACTTTTAAATAGCTCAAGATATGATTGGGTAATATGTGTACACATATATCAAAGATTAAAGGTTATCTCTATTTACATGGATATTATCTCCTTATTTCTATATAAAGATTTTCATCTTTATTGTTTAAAGGAGGTTGTCATGACAACAGATTGAGATTGGTGATTGTTATTACTATTGACATTGTTTAAGTGCTGAGTGCTTTCAAGTATTTATATATTCTTGTGTATATATATTGTTTCTATTTTAAATGAAAAATTTGCCAAATAGTCATAGTTTTGGATTAAACTAATATTTTATCTAATTCCAGATTTTTTTCCCGGAAAATAATAGTTTAGATTTTTTCCTTTACAAAGATTTTGGTGAATTTTGGCTAATTAAAATTTTAATAATTTCCATTTTTAAATTTCAAATTGACATTTTATTTTTAATCTGCTATTCTTTGCATTGCTATTCAAAATTAAAATCTCCAATCCTTTAAAAATAATTAATATCCTTTTCTCAACTTAATATGAATGGCATAGAAAAGTTTATTCAAAAGTTTTCTGCTAGATAATTCAGTTTTTAAAAAATCAAATCTAAAGAAAAAAATAAAATGTAAATAACCTTAAAACTTAAATATTATATAGATCAGAATGTTGTTTCAAATCCTCCAAATCTAATATCACTGCAGAATTATCTAATTATGTCACTTTTACTATAAATAATATTGTTACTAAAGTTTTACTTCTTTCCATTCTTCTGTTTGTAAAATAAAAAACTAATAATTAATTGTGTCTGCTAATTTTTCTGAGAAAGCCCAATTAATTCCTGAAACTTTTGTCAACTATAAATCTAATATTCAAATCTTAGCCGTTATCCTTTCCCCCCTCTACATATTCTATCATGAGGAGATCAACTGGAACTATCTTTCAATATTTTATCATAATTTATCTATTAACTCAGCTAAACTTAAAGTTCTTCCAAGCTCTTCATTAATTATTCAGATCTTTATAAATAGTATTAACTTTATTCTTATTTTAATATTCATATACTGAAGTGACTTTATTGCAAACTCATAAACAAGCCAGTTAGCCAACCAATATTAGTTGGTAAATTATCTACTTAATCTTAAGTTGGAAAATACAGGTCTCAAGATAATATAACAATCAAATAAATATTGATTAATTGGTTTATAAAATAATAATTTGATAGTAGCATGATGTAGTTTTCATATGCAATGAGCATATTAGAAGCACAAAGCTAAATTTTTTTAAAATAAAAAATTACTCTATTAAATAATTTAATAAATAAACTTATCTTAGGCAATAGTTTAGATTTAATATCAAACAAATATAGAAAACACATGCCCATCTTATTTAAAAAACTAAAGATACTTTTAATTTATACTACTGACTACAAAAATTTTAACTGCAATAATTTTTATTCTGAAAAATAAAGCAACATATAAAATTTAATTTATTATTTTTATAAAAATAAATCATATAATATTCTAAAATTGTCTATAGTTAACAAGCTACTATTAAAGTGATACTTTCAAATAGATGAGCAATAATCTATTGTTGTTGTTGTTTTACAAACTATACAAATAAAATAAAAATTAAAAAAAACTGAAACTATTTATGACATATAAACCTGTTATTAAGAATGATGAAGAAGTCTAAAGTTAAATTTTCCAGTTTCTAAAAAAATGAGTTTATTCATAGACGTTTTTAGTTAATATATAAACACTCTTATAAACTGCAATAAATTTGGATGAACATGATTCAAGAGACTACTTTGCTGTCTACAGAATTTTATATTTAATGATTTATTTGTTCTATAATAATGGTACAGTTAAAAGATTATGGTTGTGCCATAGGAGCAATATGACATAAATTTAAAAAAATATAAGGAAATTTTTTGAATACGATAAATTATAAGAGTAAGAATAAACCTATTTACATTTAGGTTGTAGTTTGGAATTCTCACTGAGATGTAACAATACTGAGACCTTTAATATAAAAGATATTATATTTTTCCTAATTATAAACATGTTTTAATTAATTATTATTTGTGTAATGAATTTCCTTAATATAAAAGTGGCAATAGTTTGTTTTAGTTTTTCATACTTATTTCATTTTATTGTCTTTAATCATTTAGGTTAATAGAAACTGGCCATTGGGGGTTTCTTATCATTAGTTATCTACCCCAACTGACAGATAATTATGCAACCATATCTCCACCCTTTAATTTTATATATAGAAATTCCATAACCAAATTTTTTATTTCTTTGTTTCTTTGATTTTAACTTTTGATTCTCTCACTTTCTATTTTTCTTTCTTTGTTTTTAACCTTTAATTCTTTGACTCTCTAACTTTTTTTTTACTTCTTCTGAAATTTATGGTAATTTACAATCTCTTTAATAGAAGAATAAATAAAATGCATTATTAATTAAGAATTATATTAAAAAACTTTGATTAACATAGTTGCCATCAATATTAAAAAGATATTTCCTCAGAAGCCTTCTGGCATCCATTGATTACTCTGGTTGGCCCTGAGTGGCACTACTGTATGGAGAGTTTTGCCTGTTTTAATAACAGTAATGTGCTAGCATAAAAAATAGTGATCATATGATGTTTAGTGGTTTAACACCAATCCTGCCTAATAGGATAGTGGTGGCTATGGTTGTTAAAGAGCCAAAGACATCAAAATGTATAGGTACTGAAGTGGATTCAGACCCATATGATTATATAAGCTATTGAGCTTAGATTGAAAATATTATTGTGTTTTAAATTTTATTCTAATAGTTTTGTAGTTAAGTAGAGATAAAAGGTGGCTTCTGGAGGATTGCATTAGATCCTAAGATCTAGGTGCAGTGCTCTCAGATGCAAAGCTCATCACTGATGAAGGCCACAAGCCAGAAACTAGTCTGGGGATATTGGATGAGTAGGCACTAGATAGGAATTTTGTGCACAAGCCTTCTGGCATCCATTGATTGCTGTGGTTGGCACTGAGTGGCACTACTATATGGAGAGTTTTGCCTGTTTTAAGAAACAATTATTTAAGGAACTTTTTTAATTGTTAACAATTTGCTGGAAAGAAGAAAGAAATAATTACTATCAAATTTTCTTTATTAGTTTAAATTCTGTTGAGATATCATAGACTGACATTTTTATCTATGATTCATTATAATATTCAGATATACTATTGGTCTTTCAAGATATCAATGACATTTAAAAGATAACAAATTAATAATATATAAACTGCCATTACTTGCACATATATTTTATATTATCAAAGTATATATTCACATGATCACCATTTCTTATGTTTGCTCATAACTGTTTTAAAACAGCAAAACTCTCCATATAGTAATGCAACTCAGTGCAAGCCAGAGTAATTAATGGATGCCGGAAGGCTTGTGCATAAAATCCCTAACTATTGTTTACCCATTCAATATTTTCTGACTAGTTTCTAGCTTGTGGCTTTCATCAGTGAGGAGTCTTAAGATCTAATGCAACCCTCCAGCAGCCATATTTTCTCTCTACTTAACTACAAAAGTATGAGAATAAAATTGAAAACACAATAATATTTTTTCAATCCAAGCTCATTAGCTTATATAGTGATATAGGTCTGAATTCAGTTCAGTACTCATACATTTTGGTGTTTTGGTTCTTTAATAACAATAGCCACCACTATCCTATTAGGCAGGATTAGTAATAAACCATTAAACATCACATGATCACCATTTCTTATGCTTTCTCATAACTGTTATTAAAATAGACAAAACTCTTCATACAGTAGTGCCACTCATAATGGTACCTATGGTTACTAAAGAACCAAAGACACCAAAATGCATGGGTGCTGAACTGAGTTCAGACCTATATGACTATATAAGCTAATGAACTTGGATTGAAAATATTATTGTGTTTTCCAATTTTATTCTCATAGTTTTGTAGTTAAATAGAGATCAAAGGTGGATCCTAAGATCTAGGTGCAGTGTTCTCAGATCCAAGGCTCCTCACTGATGAAAGCCACGAGCTAGAAACTAGTTTGGGGATATTGTATAGAAAAGCACTAGATAGGGATTTATGCACAAGCCTTCTGGCATCCATTGATTACTCTGGCTTGCACTGAGTGGCACTACTGTATGGAGAGTTTTGCCTGTTTTAATTCAAATTATATATTGAATCTCATTCTTGAAAGCATATAAATCTCAATAATTTTTAGGATATAATTATTACCAAAAAAATTATTTGCACTCTTTATTGATATTTAAAAATATAAGCCAAGAAATATACCAAGACAATATTTAAATAGACATTTATAACCAATTGTAAATATGTATTAAATACTATATTAGTGTCATTCATGGGTAAGTCCTTTTTAAAATAAAAATAGCTGTTTAAGATCATCAAAATGTTTATTTAATACCTTTAAAAAATAGTACAATGTAAAAACATTTTATTTTTTTAGTGATTGTATTCTAAAAAATATAGATTTTTTTTTTTCTATTATAAGATTTGAAATATAAAATACATTGGTTAGTTGTAATTAGTAAATTTTGAAACCAAAATTTTGGCCAACAAGAAAACTGTTTTATCTTTATTGACAGAATTGTATAACAAATAATGAATTGATACATATGATTATGATGCTATTAAAAGTTCTTTATCATTCCATGTCACATCACATATGATTCCTCAGCCATCTACCTCATTTGACTTCATCAATAAAGATTTATGATCCAAGGCTGGAACTAATTAATTCCTTCAAACTATTTAACCTAATAATCAGATATTCAAAAAACCATTAAGGTTTTAAACCTAAACCAGCTTGCTTCAATATCTAGCATCAATATGTTTAAGTTATGCTACTGTAGTTTCTTTCAGCTCTTTGGCAAGAAACACTAAAACCAACAAAACAAAACGATTTTCTCAATTAAACTAGCTTAAAGAATAAGCGGATCCATTCTATTCTTGATCCTTTAACAATAAAGTATTATTCATTCATAACTTGAGAGGAGAATGGTTTACTCCACTATTCAAGCTAATAATCTGAAATTAAAAATAAAAAAAACTAGGAAGATTTTGAATCCAAGTCATAGTCAAATAAATCATTTGCAATTATAGAGATCTGAAACAATATCACTAGCTATATGTATATATATTCAAGCACACAAATGAATTTTATTATAGTTGTATTATTGTACCATAATAATGTAAATTTTCAAAACAAATAAATTATTTAACGTCAATTAGTTCTTCCTAAATGAAATATGTGATTAATTAAGTACACTTAATTCATTCTAATATAATAATCTTGAATACAAATAGTCTACTAATTAAATATTAAATCTTGAATGAATATGGTTTACAAAACTTATTTGGTTGTTATAATAACTGTAATTTAGCATTATATATTCATGGATAAAAGGTATGAATGCAACTTTCAGGAGAGAGAGAAAATAAAAGTTGATTAATATTATGCAGATAAAAATTCTAAAACAGATTAATAGGTGCAATATAAATAAAAATAAACAGCAATCAGAAGAATTGAGAAAAATATATACAAAATAAAACTTAGAATGATAATTCAGTATTATTCTTAATAACAATATTTATATTTAATGTAAACATAAATTATAAATTTAAAAGTAATGTCAATATTGATGTTATAAAGTATAAACAGTTTAAAAAACGAAATAATTTAAAAATATTAATCTTAACAAATTATATATAAATTAAATATAATTTCAAATAATGTTGATTAAATCATTTTAAAGAGGTCTACTAGAAAAAAAAATGAAGATAAGAAACATATTTAAAAAAACCACATCAATAAGGAACAACCTGGGGGTAATTAATAATTAATAGGTATGAAAATGACTAAATATCCTTTTCTTCTTTCTTTCTTTTTTAACAATTAATTTTATTAATTCAAAAGACTAAAGGTCTGTCTCACTTTATTTTCTTAGAATATACAGCCAAATAATAGTAAAATACTAATGAAAAAAATAAAGCTAATTGATTATCATTTTAAGAAAAAAAAAAAATTCTCTTTAACTAACCTGACCCACTTCTAGTAATGATGGATTAGTGATATAGGTTTTCTTTAGAAAAACAATGGAACTTTTAATATATATAAGATGTTTAATAATGCAGTTAACCATGTACATACCATCTCCACACCTATAAGAAAAAAAAAAACCTTAGATATATATTTATATCTGTGGGTGTGTCTTCCAGCAAAGTGTAATTAATAAAATTCTAAGATAAAATGAAGGGTAAATCAAAACAGTAGGATGCTATTTTGTTTAAACAATATGTTGAAATACATAATAAGCAAAACTCTCTCCATACAGTAGTGCCACTCTAAGCAAGACAGGGTAATCAATGGATGCCAGAAGGCTTATGCATAAAATCCCTATCTATTGCCTACTCATCCAATATCCCCAAACTAGTTTCTGGCTTATGGCCTTCGTCAGTGAGGAGCCTTGGATCTGAGAGTACTGCACCTAGATCTTAGGATCTAATGCAAACCTCAACCAGCCACCTTTTAACTCTACATAACTACTAAACTATGAGAATACAATTGAAAACACACAGATAACATCAATCTAAGCTCAATAGCTCAAATAGTCATATGGGTCTGAACTCAGTTCAGCACCCATACATTTTGGTGTCTTTGGCTCTTTTACAACCATAGCCACTACCTTCCTATAAGGCAGGATTGGTATTAAACCTTAAAACATCACATGATCACTATCTCTCATGCTTGCTCATAACTGTTGTTATAATAGGCAAAACTCTCTCAATACAGTAGTGCCACTCTAAGCAAGACAGAGTAATCAATGGATGCCAGAAGGCTTGTGCATAAAATCCCTATCTATTGCCTACTCATCCAATATCCCCAAACTAGTTTCTGGCTTATGGCCTTCGTCAGTGAGGAGCCTAGGATCTGAGAGTACTGCACCTAGATCTTAGGATCTGATGCAACCCTCCAGCAGCCACCTTTTAACTCTACATAACTACTAAACTATGAGAATAAAATTGAAAACACACAGATATTTTCAACAGTTATGAGCAAGCATGAAAGATAGTGATCATGTGATGTTTTAAGGTTTAATACCAATCCTGCCTTACAGGAAGGTGGTGGCTATGGTTGTAAAAGAGCCAAAGACACCAAAATGTGTGGGTGCTGAACTGAGTTCAGACCCATATAACTATTTGAGCTATTGAGCTTAGATTGAAAATATCTGTGTGTTTTCAATTTTATTCTCATAGTTTAGTAGTTATGTACAGTTAAAAGGTGGCTGCTGGAGGGTTGTATCAGATCCTAAGATCTAGGTGCAGTACTCTCAGATCCAAGGCTCCTCACTGACAAAGGCCATAAGCCAGAAACTAGTTTGGGGATATTGGATGAGTAGGCACTAGATAGGGATTTTATGCACAAGCCTTCTGGCATCCATTGATTACTCTGTCTTGCTTAGAGTGGCACTACTGTATGGAGAGAGTTTTGCCTATTATAACAACAGTTATGAGCAAGCATGGAAGATAGTGATCATGTGATGTTTTAAGGTTTAATACCAATCCTGCCTTATAGGAAGGTGGTGGCTATGGTTGTAAAAGAGCCAAAGACACCAAAATGTATGGGTGCTGAACTGAGTTCAGACCCATATGACTATTTGAGCTATTGAGCTTAGATTGAAAATATCTGTGTGTTTTCAATTTTATTCTCATAGTTTAGTAGTTATGTAGAGTTAAAAGGTGGCTGCTGGAGGGTTGCATTAGATCCTAAGATCTAGGTGCAGTGCTCTCAGATCCAAGGCTCCTCACTGACGAAGGCCATAAGCCAGAAACTAGTTTGGGGATATTGGATGAGTAGGCACTAGATAGGGATTTTATGCACAAGCCTTCTGGCATCCATTGATTACTCTGTCTTGCTTAGAGTGGCACTACTGTATGGAGAGAGTTTTGCCTATTATAACAACAGTTATGAGCAAGCATGGAAGATAGTGATCATGTGATGTTTTAAGGTTTAATACCAATCCTGCCTTATAGGAAGGTGGTGGCTATGGTTGTAAAAGAGCCAAAGACACCAAAATGTATGGGTGCTGAACTGAGTTCAGACCCATATGACTATTTGAGCTATTGAGCTTAGATTGAAAATATCTGTGTGTTTTCAATTTTATTCTCATAGTTTAGTAGTTATGTAGAGTTAAAAGGTGGCTGCTGGAGGGTTGCATTAGATCCTAAGATCTAGGTGCAGTGCTCTCAGATCCAAGGCTCCTCACTGACGAAGGCCATAAGCCAGAAACTAGTTTGGGGATATTGGATGAATAGGCAATAGATAGGGATTTTATGCATAAGCCTTCTGGCATCCATTGATTAATCTGTCTTGCTTAAAGTGGCACTACTGTATGGAGAGAGTTTTGCCTATTATAACAACAGTTATGAGCAAGCATGAAAGATAGTGATCATGAAATGTTGAAACATATGGATATGGTGCTATTTGATATTTATAATCAAACTAAAACTTAGTTTATTTTTCATTTTCAATTGTCTGTTTCGTTAAATAATTAGTAAACCTTCAGAAAATTACAAATTCATTTCAAAACTTTAAAAATGCTGTAAGTATAAAAAGTAAAAAAAAAAAACATTTAAATACAGCTCACATAAAATTTAAATACAGCTCACATAAAAGTTTTTAAATAATGATAAAAATGCATGACTTAAAATACCCTATTTCAAGGTCATTCTTGAGAGTCCTTTTACATCACTGAAAAATAATGAAAAAAAACAACAACTCATCTTCCAGATTAAAAAAATAAATTGTTTACTAATTTAATTAGAATTAAATATTAATATAAGCCCAGTATTGAAAAAAATTACTAATCTTGTTTAGAAAATCCTCTATTATCACAATCAATTGGCCAAACACAAACTCATGACTTCACAATCAACTTCATCATGAAATTAATTTGTTATATATATATGTAAACACAAGGAGTAAATCACCCTACCTCTAGGTTATGAATTAAAAGCAATCTAAATTTACTCTCTTTGTTCATATCTGAGCTATGTTTAATTTAAAGTTTATATACACACACATGCAAGATAAAACAAAAGTAGAGTGACTTATTATATAAGCAAGTAATTTATGAACATATTTAAATTTTTCTGATATAGTGATCAGAAACAAAATTTATATTTTCATCTATGCAAATGTACTTTATTCATAAGATATATGACAAAGCACTGACCTTTATAGTCAAGCATTGGTGATCGAGAGGTGCTTTACAAGCAGTTGTCCCGAGTTAGCGGGTTCGCTTCCAGGCTGATGCTATGACACACGAGAAAAAAAAAAGCACTGACCTTACAACATTAAAGTCTAATTTACACACTACAACTAACTTTTTTATATGATAATATTAAATCGTGCTATCACACTTCCAACGTAAAGCTGTAACTACAAATAGAAAACTAAATTAAATGGCTGAGCTCTTTCAAGAAGATGTACTTCTCATATTCACAGCCAGTTATGATTCTTTCTTTGAAATCATTATATAAATAAATACCATATGCAAATTCTATGCAAATGAGTCACTAAGACCATCTTTTAGATATAGCAAAACATGCATCCTTACGATTAATGGCGAAGGAGTCCTCTGCTATAAAGTAAGCTTATTTTACCTTTCGCTTAATATCATGCCTCTCAGTGCACACTAATTTTGCAGATGTGGATTCGAACACATGTCCTGACATTTTTTGATGTTGTGCAAAAATTGAAGTGCATTCTGGATCACTATGAGCCTTATTGTATCTATACTTGTGTTGTGATATCCTAGTAGCTATGATGGCTCTTGTTTCACCATAGTATGATGCTTTGCATCCATTATGAGAGCATGCCACTCTGTACACAGCCTGTGGGGTCTGATCAGAAAGTATAGTGTCTTTAATGTTGTTAATAAGCCATTTAATTTAGTTTTCTATTTGTTGTTACAGCTTTACGTTGGAAGTGTGATAGCACGATTTAATTTTATCGTATTGAAGACAAACATAAAGTATAAATCTACTGGTTATAACTAACCTTTTTATATATTAATGTTTAGAAAATCCCATTTTAATAAAAAAGTTCATTCCAAAGCAATTAAATAAATTAATAAATAACATTATTATTTAGAGCCTTCTTAGTTATGATTCATTCTTTATGTATATATTTATACTGAGATAATAAGTAAAAATAAATCATGGCTATATTCATATGATACTTCCTCTATCACAAACAAAAAAGTTTGTATCATATTACAATTAACTTTTTCTTATAACATCAGTACATCAAAACTCATCTGTCTAACCCATTTTTTTAATCCTGTCAGATGACAATACCTACATATTCTTCTAGTTAGGTTGGATGCTAGAAGAATCTTAAGCTTATCTGAAAATTTCTCAATTATCTAAAAAAGAAATCTCACTCTCTTCCAAATTTGCACTCCAGATCCTAAGCATCACAATTAAACATAACAACAAAAGGCATACTAAACAACCAAGTTAAAATTACTAAAATATCATGTGAAAATATTAATATTTAATTTATCCTGAAAATTATGAGATATTTATTTCTTCTTTTCTAAGTTTGCCTAACTATGATCCTATGCTATTTGAATGGTGTCAGCATAGGAAGTGAACATTGCGGTAGAAGCTTAAAAAAAATTTGCTTCTTGAAGATTTTACAATTAATTTCTGACTATTATGATAAAAGTATCTTACTCTAATATAAATAAGACAGGCCAATAAACATCACATGATCACCATTTCTTATGCTTGCTTATAACTGTCACTAAAATAGGCAAAACTATCCATACAGAATTGCCACTCAGTGCAAACCAGAATAATCAATGGATGCCAGAAGGCTTGTGCATAAAATCCCCATCTAATCCAATATCCCCAGACTAGTTTCTGGCTTATGGCCGTCGTCAGTGAGGAGCCTTGGATCTGAGAGAACTACACCTAGATCCTAGTATCTAATGCAACCCTCCAGCAGCCATCTTTTATCTCTACTTAACTACAAAACTATGAATCTTAAATTGAAAACACAATACTTTCAATCCAAGCTCATTAGCTTATATAGTCATATGGGTCTGAATCCACTTCAGTATCTATACATTTGGGTGTCTTTGGTTCTTTAATAACCATAGCCACCACTATCCTATTAGCAGGATTGGTTTTAGCCAATAAACATCACATGATCACCATTTCTTATGCTTGCTTACAACTGTTATTAAAACAAGCAAAACTCTCCATACGGTATTGCCACTCAGTGCTTGTTTTAATACGTTATAAGCAGACATAAGAAATGGTGATCATGTGATGTTTTTGGCTTAAAATCCAATCCTGCCTAATAGGATAGTGGTGGCTATGATTATTAAAGAACTAAAGACACCAAAACGTATAGGTACTGAACTGAATTCAAACCTATACGATTATATAAGCTTATGAGCTTGAATTGAAAATATTGTGTTTTCAATTTAAGACTCATAGTTTTGCAGAGATAAAAGATGATTGCTGGTGGATTGCATTAGATCCTAAGATCTAGGTGCAGTGCTCTTAGATCCTAAGGCTCCTCACTGATGAAGGCTACAAGCCAGAAACAAATCTGGGGATATTGGATGAGTAGGCACTAGATGGGGATTTTATGCACAAGCCTTCTGGCATCTATTGATTACTCGGGCTTGCACTGTGTGGCAATAGTGTATGGAGAGTTTTGCCTGTTTTAATAAATGAAACAAGTAAAAATCTTATATATCACATTGTACAGCAAAATCCTCTTTAGCATAAGCTAAAGATTTTCATGATTATTCTTATTTATATTAAAAGGTAGTTAAACATATCTAACTACCTATTTATTAAGTAATATTTGAGAAACTAGCTAAGTTAACTATAGGCCAGCTCACTAAAAAAAAAACTTAAACTTATTTGGTACCCACAGTTATCTGAAATAACTCTCAAGATCATCCAGATTCCAATACTATACAATGAAACTTTTATATATATACCCAAATAAAATGTCCCTTAATTAAAAACTATTGTAATAACAATAAAAATAATAAATATAAAAATAATTAACTATTATACACAGTCTTTAAATCCGCAGAAGTACTTTTGGTTAATTCCTTAATCCACCTCAACTGACGATAAATTAAAAAAACATAATGGAAGCAAATGACATCAACTCAAATACCATGAATCCCAAATTTTATTGCTAGCAGCTTATCTCTTCATTATATTCATTTTATTTCTATTTATTAAAATTGCTGCCTTAATTTTTCTTTTATTGTGGTTTCTCTCTTCATGAAGAATCTTAACATTTTCAATATCAAACTTAAATTTATATTTATATGTCCTTTCATGATCCAAGAAATTCTCTTCATGAAGAATCTTAACATTTTCAATATCAAACTTAAATTTATATTTATATGTCCTTTCATGATCCAAGAAAACTGAAGCAGTCATTAAATCATTATTAATTTGATCTTTTATTAATACTGCACCTCAATTCACCTATATATAATACCATACATCCATAAAAAATTTGATACACAACATTATTTTTCTGCTTGACAGGTATGATATTTTTAGAATTATTCACTAACTTATTAACTTTATTTGTAACATAAAATGAAACATTATACACATCCTTATATATATCCTTAAAAAATTTCACTTGATTATTTGAAATATATGGAACACATATTTATTTTTTATTATCAATCTTCAACTCCTTTAAATCATTATAAATCTTTTTAAATTGACATCAAGTATTGTTAATCTGTTCAATCTTATAACCAACTTCAAACAATTCCTTGGCAAATATCTCAATTTTTTTTTTTAATTTATCACACTGGTAATGACATAATTTTTCATTACAAAATAAGAGAGATTTAAAACTTGCCATCTTATGCATAATTGATACTTTTGATTTACATTTTATATAGCCCTCTTTTTGTAATAGTTTGATTATTAATTTATAACTTAACATGCTATTATCTCTTGTAATAATTAAATCCAAATACTTAATATTTTGGTCCTGTTCCTTTTCAAAAGTCCATTTCAAGCCATTTAAATTGTTTAACTCTTCTACAAGCAAATTTATAGTATTGGTATTTCCACAAACAAAAACATCATCCACATACCTTTTGTAAATTTTAATATCTTTAAAATTACACATATCTAAAATACTACTCTCATATGTAGACAAAACCAAATTGCAAACTTGTGCAATGACAGATAGATCCATAGGCCAACCTTTAGACATTTTATAATATCCACCTTCAAAAGAAGCAACAATGTTATCATCAAAAAAATGTAAAAAATCAGTAATAAATTGTATCACATATTTGCAAACACCTTTACTTTTTAATGCATGTTCAATTATTTTTATAAAATCCATTCTACCAATAGAAATGTACATTTCTGTCACATCTAATGAAGCAATGACATCACTATATTTTTAATTATCTACAAAATCAAATGATGAAGCAATAGTATTTTCTCCAAATCCTAAAAACTCTTGTAACATCTTACCAGTATATTTAGACATTTAATATATAAATGAACCACCAAAATCAATCTAATTTGCAAAGGATTATCTTCTTTATGTAACTTTATATTTGCAAAAATATGAGGATATATAGCGTAAGAAGAATATATCTTATAGTACTGAAACAGTTCGATCTGAGGATCGATCTTAGTTTCATGGTTTTTTTTTTTCTTTCCTTGTTTGTTTTGGTTGTTTTCAAATATTAGTATAGCAGATTTGCTGTAAACCATTATTTCGCACGAGGCTTTGTTCATCCAAGCTACATAAACTTAAATTGTTCATGTCATGTTTTATGTAGATAATTAAATAAATCCTTTAGATAAATATTGTAAGTAATAAAATATATACATCGTGTGTGTGCGTGGTTTAGATTAATATAAGATTATTTTAAAGAGAAAGAGAAAGTTTCATTGCGCGAATAATTCTTAATTTTAAATAGTTAATACTTGTACAGATTTATTTAAAAAAAAAAGAAAAACATTTCAATGTACCGACTGGATAATAAAAGTGAAATCGCTAAAGGCCAGAAAATCAAGGAAGGCAGAGTCCAAAATGAGGTGACCAACAACCAGGAGAATTGTGGGAACTTTGGCCATTTTAAATTGCATCATGTTAGATTGCATCATGTTAAATTGCATCATGCAGATTGCATCATCCTGGATTACATCATTCTGTATTGCATCATTTTTTTTTTCTTCTTGACCACTCCGAAAGAGGGGAAAACATCAGAGTAAATTTGGAGAGTGCAATGTTAAGAAGTGATCTGTAAACTTTGATAATGTCGGGCTAGGTCCAGTAAGCTGATCCCTGTCCTGCCGAAAGATCATGTGCTGTGATTCCAGTTGTCCAACTTTCATATGCCTATAGTTCCAGTTTCCAACCCTAAACTTTGAAAGCCAATATGTCATTATGTCAAAAACCAAATGCGCGCCTACGTTCTAAGTAATCATCATCGCAAGAAACGCGTCCGGACGAAGAAAGAATGGAAAATCTAATTTACATAAACTTTTACTTTCTTTAATGCCAGTCCCTTATATAAGTAGATTTAAATCTGTACTAAGTATGCTAAATATTTGTTATTATGTTTTTTTTTGTTCGTTTGATAAAATATATATAGTAAACCTGTAGTAAACGTATCCCTTTCCACCTGTTAAATTTCTTTACTCTAGTCTTTAATAACAAATTGCTAATGCCTTAAGTTTTATGATTTTAAATAGATATGTTACCCATCATTATATATATATATATATATTGGTTTTAAAATTGATGTATGTGTTATAGTTTAATGAAGGATGTTTTATTCTATGCCACCGAATAGTTAATATCTAAAATCTATTTTATCTATTTAGTTGCACGTTTTCTGATACAGGGGGAAAATAATAATCAAGGGTAGCCATTGTTGTGTTACTACTTCCGAACGGTCAAAGGGGGGTATGAGATTCAGAGTGTAATTAATTAACAGTTAAATATATGATTCTCTAAGCTTATCGTGTGGTTTTAAATTACTTTATCAGACGGTTACGTGGGAAAAGTATGGTGGAATAAATAAAATCTTATATAGATATTTATAATTTCTGCTTCGAGCATTCGTTCACCATGTTACTAGTTTAGTGCTATATTTCGCTTCCCAAAGCTTGATATGGTGTCTAGTCCGTGATTTCAAACAAGGGAGAGAGAAATTCTCCTAGCCTCCTCAGTGGGTGTGAATACTTGCCAAAGTGCGAGCCACCCAGTCTTCGTTAATACACCGCAAGCTATTACTTCTGATTATTATGTTTGTTTCATATAGCAGCCAGTCACATAACCCTATATTGGAAGATATAAGCTTATTCCCCATCCCCGTAGTACGTGATGATTTGATTTGTTTAAAACCAACGAGGTGACCTTAATTTAATAAAGAATTTAGTCTAATAAAGATAAAACAGTTAAAGTTTTGTTTGCTCTGATCCTCATATATCTCATACATAATTAATCACGTAAACAAATTAATTGTTTAAGTTACGCTAATATTATATTTAAAATAAATCATCTGTGGTATTGCCTACACCGGTCATAGATAAAATGATTATAAAGCAAACCGAAATATTGAATGCAATGTTGTCCGTAGATTACATCTGTATAGATTTCCGTTAAAGACTAGAAGTAAAATAAGTAATGTTGTATATAACAAGTAATTATATTGTGTTTAAATTTTATCTAATCGTAAGAATAATTATTAAACATTTGTGTAATCTAATTTGTCTCTCTCTTCATTAAATAATTATTTCACCGTCATTTGATTACTGTCTGTATCGACAACACGAGAATATATATATTGCATTGATTGTACCTAGTGTTGAGCATCCACCGCGCAGTTATATATAGATAAGTTAGGCAGAATTATTGTCTGTGTTCCCACCGAGCTAGTGTTAGGCGATACCATATACTATGGATTCTGTTATACCCCAGTCACTTGTGCGCAGGGTTTGGGTTTGAACTCGGTTTGGTTTCGGATTTAGTTCTGGAATCGGTCTGGGTTTGAAGTTGGTTTCTGTGTGTAGTTGATGGGTTGCGGTTGACAGGTACAGTACACATTATTACTTAAGCTTTATTCTTAGCTTTTTTTTAAATATTGTTAATAAATTTTACTCTCTGACCATCCATATTATATTCTTCAATCAAAAAGAAACCAAATTTATCCACTTGCACTTTAACTTTCTCAATATATACTGGCATTTTGTCATTAAACACATCCACAGCCCTTACCTTCTTCCAAACAAATCATATTATCATTTTTTAGCATCTGTTTAAATTATGAAATGGCCAGTTTCCATGAATTTTCATATGGAATCATATTAAATTTATGACAATTAATTTTCTTGATTATTTCATCAGCAATATGACTAACACCAGGAATCACTTCACATAAATTTTGAACAGCTACAATTAATTCCAAAATTATAATCATCCTAAGAACCGCCACCATATTTACCTCTGTGACATAAAATGTATTTCTGAATCAAATGTATCTTTTTATTTGACAAATTGCCACAATTCATACCTTTATAAGTTTGTGGACGCTGCTTTTTAAATAAAAAATCAGTTTCTTTTTAAATTATCAAACTTCTAAATATACTGGTATGTTGTTACAAGAGTTTTTAGGATTTGGGAAAAATAGAATTGCTTCATCTTTTGATTCTGTACATAGATTTAAAAATATAATGATTAATGACAGTGATGTACATAGATTTAAAAATATAATAATTAATGACTGTGATGTTATTGCTTCATTAGATGTAACAGAAATGTGTGGTTCTATTGATAGGGTGGGTTTCATTAAAATAATTGAACATGCACTAAAAAGTAAAAGTGTTTTCAAATATGTAATATAATTTATTATTGATTCTTTAAAATTTTTTGATAACATTGTTGCTTCTTTTGAATATGGATATTATAAAATGTCTAAAAGTTGTTCTATGGGTCTACCTGTTGTTGCATAAGTTTGCAATTTTGTTTTGTTTACATATCAGAGTAGTATTTTAGATATGTGTAATTTTAAAGATATTAAAATTTACAAAAGGTATATGGATGATGTTTTTGTTTGTGGAAATACCAATAATAAATTTGCTTGTAGAGGAGTTAAATAATTTGAATGGCTTGAAATGAACAATTGAAAAAAAAACAGGACAAAAGTATTAATTATTTGGATTTAATTATCACAAGAGATAATAGTATGTTAAGTTATAAATTAATAATAAAACCACAAAAAAGGGGTTATATAAATTGTAAATCAAAAGTATCAATTATGCATAAGATGGCAAGTTTTAGATCTTTTTTATTTCATAACGAAAAATTATGTAATAAATTTTAAAAATATTAAGATATTTGCCAAGGAATTGCTTGAAATTGGTTATAAAATTGAACAAATTTACAATATTTTATGTCAATTTAAAAAGAGTTATAATGATTTAAAGGAGTTGAAAATTGGTAATAAAAAATGGATATGTATTCCATATATTTCAAATGCTTAATTGAAATTTTTTAAGGATATATATAAGGATGTGGTTATGTTTCATTTTATGCTACAAATAAAGTTAATAAGTTAGTGAATAATTCTAAAAATGTTATATCTATCAAGCAAAAGTGATGTTGTTTATCACATGTTTTGTGGATTTATATTATCATATATAGATAAAAAGAAGTGCATTATTGAAAAAATATTAAAAGAGCATGAATTGTTATACGAGCATGAATTGTTATACAAACATGTGAAAAGCAAAAATAATAATGATTTAATGACTGCTTCAGTTTTCTTGAATCATCAAAAGAACACGTAAATACAAATTTAAGTTTAATATTGAAAGTGTTAAGATTCTTCACGGAGAAACAATAATAAAAGAAAAAATAAGAGACAATTTTAATAAATAGAAATAAAATGAATATAATTAATAGACAAGCTGCTAACATTAAAATTCAGGATTCATGGGATTTGAGTTAATGATGTTTGCTTCCGTTATGTTTTTTTGGATTTAACAGCTATTGACGAGAGTTAAGGAATTAACCAAAAGTACTTCTACAGATTGAGAGACTGTATATAATAGTTAATTACTGTTATATTTATTATTTTTATTGTTATTACATATATCCACACACTTACATATATATAAATATTTTTTAGTAATACTAATACAAAACACTATATTAAGATAAAATAAACCATGCACTCAATACTCATAGAAGATATTTCATTCATCATTGGTGAAAGTCATCTGATTAGAGACATTTTTTGTTTTTGCAATCAGCATATCAAAAATTATTTGAATAACCCAAAATAAATCTAGACTTTTATTCTCTAGTTAATTAAAAGCTAGATTCTATTTATTGACTAATACTATATGGCCAGCTAGATTGGCTATGAGCTTGCGAACTAAGAAAAAATCTTAAGCTATTGATTTATATATATATATATTCTGGAAGCTACAAATCTATTTTCTGGAAAGTTTTTTAAAAATTTCATGAAGAACTAAAATCATGATAAAAAAAACAAAAATAAATGTAAACAAAAAATTAACTTTAAAGTAAAATAAGATGAGTCAAATAAAAGAATTTATAAATATATGCTTTGTGACTTTTATTTTTTCAAATGCAATTTAACACACAATATGCAAAAAGAAAACAATACTGAAAAAAAAACATAAGTTTAAAAAGAGTAAATCAAACTCACTACTACAAAAGCATATTACTCGATATATCCCATCCAGAAAGAAGTCTTATAGCATCATGCTACTCAAAAAGGTAAATTTTTTCACAAAGATGCAAATTATCAAAATTGGAGATAATTCTTTGCTGTACAAAAGATATAAAAATAAATAGAATTCACGAAAATGATCTAGTAAATTGGGCTTCACGTTAAATTGAGCAATATAACAAAGAATTCAGTGATGCTAAGCATATTTAAACAGCAAAATATCAGACTCCCATCAATTTAATTGCACTTGCATCAAAAAAATATGCTCATAAGTTTATATTCATCTTGTTGTCTATGCTTCAAATCACAGCCCATGAATATTACTGAAAGATATAACAGTTATCATAGAATTAGTACAGTCAAGTAGATAAAAAGTTTGAACAAAGAAGTAGGTATATTATTAGCTGACTATTATTAGATAGTAAATGATCCACAAGCTATTGCAAAGAACATTCAATTAGAAATAAAGAGGATAACAAATGTCTCTATCATGAGTTCAACAATGAACTGAAATTACAAGGATCAGACATGTGCTGTTGACAGACTCTGTGATAAAACATATTAACAACAAAGTATCACTAAGCTTAGAAAATAAGGTAAATCAGTAGAGATGGATGATAACTAGAATGATTCTATACTGTGTTTATCAATAAGTCATAAACTCAAGGATATAAGACTGTTTAATGACAATGTGGACACATAGATGGTTATGTTGTCAACAAGCAGTATATTGTTTCTTTATCAAATATCCTATATCAAATGCAAAAATGTGAATCAGGAACAAGATTCGTCAAAATTAAATCTTATTTTACTATTTCATTAATAAATGATAAAGATTGGAGAAACTGGCTTAAATTTGCAATACTTCCATCCAATAGAGCAGCAGTCGACAACCGGTGGTCCATGACATAATTTTAATGGTCCGCAAAAAAATTCAGATATTATTTAAATTTGCTAAGGTCATTTAATAAAATTTTTAAATAAAAAATAAACTTTGTTTAAGCTGCGTTTTTATATGTAAAATAGAACAAGAACATCAATGGAGTCGAGGATTAGTAAAATAATTTTAAGCCAAGAGCAGCAAATGATGCACTAATTTTTAATATATATTACTATTATTATTTATTATTTTTATTTTAAAATTAATATATATATATATATGTATATCATACTCAATGCTCATATTAATTCGTACCTTTAAAAATTATGTTAGTGGTCCACAATATCTAAAAGGTTGCCAACCGCTGCAGTAGAGAACTAATAATGCTTGAAAATGATGATGAAAATAAGATGATAAGAAATATCACAAATGAAATTAGCAATTAAGAAATTCTAGATCAAATACCAATGCAAGACTATGCTATTTTCAAATACAAAAAATTATCTGGGAAAAGATATTATAATAGATGAAGTGATTAAAATTGGTAGAGAAAAATAAAAAAATATCATAACTTTTATTTACTAGATATTTAAAAATACTATATACAAAAAATATTTTTTAAAAATAATTTTATTTAATTTGAGGACTAATGCACTAAAAAGCAAAAAAAAAAAATTTATTTTTTAGTGTTTGTATATATTGTGCGGATTTTTTTAATACGATTTTGAAGTTATGCGATTCATGTTTCTTCTTAATATCTTTTTATGCGGTTTTCTTTTATGCAATAAAAAAGCTCACATTTCACTTAAAATCGAGATTTAATCAGGATTTCCCCGTTTTATATACATGCATTAAATTTTACATACTTTAAATGCCTGTTGGAAAAAGGTTTGGCAATAAAATTTAAATACCGTAGAAAAATTTAGAAAAAGATAATGAAACAGAAGTGGAACCTGTTCATTTCACAGCAAAAATGATTCAAGAAAGTCTTCAACTTTCCAATCAAATGGAAAATCACTTTCTTGTTAATAACACGAATTATGAATGAGCTCTTAAATTCCAACTAGAGCTAAATAGTTGTATGTCTGTGTAAGTTTATATATTTCTTTTACACATATATATATATGAAGAAACTTTTAGGCAGAAAAAAGTTACAAGTAAAAATAGTTAAGAACTTTTAAATATTTTTACTTGTAACATTTTTCTGTCTAAAAGTTTCTCCATATATATGTGTGTATAAAAGAAAATTTAACCAAACGTTTCTCCACATATATGTCGGTATAAAAGAAAAATTAACCATTAGTCATTATTAATATTCATGGAAGTGTGATATATATATATATATAGTTGCACTCGTGGAAGTGCATTCTCTAACAGCTACACATAGCAGTCTGGATATCGCGAGCTTAATAAACAGTAAAATTGTCTCGAAGTTTAATGCGTTTACATTGTCAACAGAAAATCATTAACCCAGCACGAGACTGAAGTTGATGCTAATTGTATTTCCTCTTGTGACAGATCTGATTTCTTACAAGTTCACAAACGAACCCGCATATTGTCAGTCAAATAGCGATAATGATTAAAATATGTATGAAAAACTGTAAAATAAATTACACATAAAAACACATTATTTTGAATAAAATTAAATAGTTAATAAAAAAAAGTTTGTCTTATATCAATTTTTTTTCAAATATTTGAAATTTTTTATTAGTCATACTTTATTTCCTTACTTTTTTTATGCGAATTTTAAAGTAATTTTACCTTGTTGCTTTGGTTTTATGCAATTTTTGAAAATTATGGGATGTATCCCACATTTTTCAAGGTAAGTTGTGCGATTTTTTTAATGCGGGTTTTCTGTTGAACCTATCTACCGCATAAAAAGAGAAGCAGATATATAAAAAAATTGTTTAGAATCAGTTATAAATTTTTTGTTTTTTGGCATATCTGATCTTGCCTTTAGAAGTGAACTATTCCAGATTCCTTGCCTGATTGGCTAGCACCCAGTCGCTATCCAATGGAAATTAATCCTTCATTGGGGTTCGCGCACATAATCCGAGTGTTTCCAGTATGGTAGGGCATCTTCCATTAAATAATCAGCCTTTTTGGAGGCAAAGCAGAGAGCAATTACTTCTGTCAACTTGAACGACTGAACATGCTCTCCAATAAACCCTCTGCCATCAGCGAAGGTATTTTCTCTAGTCATTATCACAATGGTCCACACAGTGAGGCAGGTCCACCTAAGGACTGGAAACTGCTATGTCTGCAGCCGATTCGAGACAAGCTCTCCTGCACAGCCAGAAGAGTCCGAACTAGAACTAATTCGAGGCAAGCTGTACTGCACAGCTATATGAGTCGTACTTGAACTCACGAGGCAGGCTACTTATATACCTGGAAGTGAGTTCCATTACTCGGCACGACTACTTCAGCATTAAATGGTATGAACCATATTTATATGTTTTATTAACTAACATGTGTGTATATTTCTGTCACTAATAAATTATACATATTAATTGTTGAGTAGTGTCATCATTTGTCTGTTGGTTTGGAACCGAACCTGTAAATTTAACCAAACACAACAGATCTGGCGCAGTCAGACAAAAATTTTTCCCTCACGGCTGCAAAAATTATAGTATAAAATATGCCAGTTTCAACAGATCTGATGCAGTCAGACAAAAAATTTTCCCTCATGGCTGGAAAAATTATAGTTGAACTCACTATAGAAATACACGTGATCTTAGGTTGTGTATTTGTTTTGTATTATTTTTTTTGAACAATGACATTCGCCGCAATTCCATTATTATGATTTTTTAAAAATGACATAAAACTGTCGAATAAAAATTGACCGCAAATGTAAAGACGTGTTAATCGGAAGCTACAACCAATCACGAGAGCTTTACTCGCAACGCAGTGACAAACACTCGCCCTAGTGATTTAAAAGCTTCGTTGAGTTAATTACAACAATATAGTTGTAAAATCAAAAATTAAGAGTGGTAACTCTGAATAAAATTAAAAATAATTATGAATGGTATCTCGCATAAATAAAGATGGGTAATGTAATCGGCTCTATGGAAGCTTTTGACCTGGTTCAACCTGAGAGCTGGTCAAATTATAAGGAGTGCTTGATATTTTACCTAAAGGCTAACCAGATTAAAAAATTGAGGTAAAGTTAGCCACTCTAATGACTATTATAGGTCCACAGATGTATAATATACTCAAGTCTCAATCTACGGCTATAACCCCAGCTGAGCTGGATTTTGACAGTGTTGACAATTGTCACAGAGTATTTTTATCCTAAAGCCTTGACAATAATGCAGAAATACCATTTTAATCTCAGCATGCAAGAACAGGAGGAAACAGCTAGAGAATTTGCAACAAAAATCCAAACATTAGTCTGGAAGTGCAATTTCAAAGACTTTGTGAAGAAGCATTTCATGATCGTTTTATTTGTGGCATAAACGATCACAATTTGAGCCTGAAAATGTTGATGATTCCGGACCTAGATTTTGAGACTGCGGTAGCTCAGGCAGGACTAGCAGAGACTATAGCTAGTCAAGCTACCCCATTAAAAAGAATTACTAAGTATGAGGTAAAAAATTAAAAAAAATGGGTCATCCAAATACTCAGTCAGCTCAGAGAACTCAGCATCGAATAGCCCAAGGCTTTGCTATAGGTGCAAAAAACAAATGCACAGGTATACAGAATGCCAGTACCATGAAGCAACATGCACGTTTTGCAAGAGAGTCGGATATACAAAGGCAGCATGTCTGAAATTGGAAAGACAAACCCATTCCAAAAAACAGTAAAGGCAATTATAACAAATCTAAACAAGTTGCCTGTATAAATCATATCAAAGACAATCAGTCTGGATTTATACACACTTATAATTAATGATACACCAGTTAGGATGGAACTTGACACAGGGTCAGCAGTGTCTATAGTTTCAAGAAAGATCTGGGCAATTATTAATAAAGAGAATAAATATAAACTGCACCCTAGCAGCAAATCAATATCAGACTATCAAGGGAATAAAATCGAGCTGTTAGGTCAAACAACAGGTAAAATCACCATGCCTAACAAAACTATATACCTACCAATTGGTAGTGGCATTAGATAATCATAATGATTTAATAGGCCGTGGCTGGTTCAGTCACTAAAGTAAACCAGCTTACTTTATCAAAGATAAAATCTGATTACTGAGAAGTTTTCAACAAAGACATAGGTTTGTACTTAGGGAAAACTATCCATTTACCGACTAAATGGAGAGGTAAAACCTATCAGTTGATGGTGCATGACTACTTTCACTAGCTTTGCATGTTAAAGTAGAAGCAAAAAAGGTGATAACTAAAATTTGATACGGGAAGTTGGAACACCAGAATTGCCATGACTCTGCTAGCGCAGCATTCCACACCTAATACAGCAACAGAGAAGACTCCCGCAGAACTGTTATTCAACAGACCCTTACTATCCTCTGAAGCCTGATGCCAAACTTGAACAAGAAGAGAAAAACAAAATAAAACTTCAAATAGGTCCACAAGTACTATGCCATATGTAGTATAGGTCCACAAAAAGGATACCAGCAATGGTGACTCAACTAAAGGGTCTCTATATTGTCATTGTGCAAAGAGAAGATGGTCAGCAACATCATCACCATCTCAACCAGCTGAGACTCAACCACACAACAGAAGCTGATAAAAGCAGTAACCAACCTGGAACACGTACATCAAGCAACTAAGTCAAGGTGGCAGCAAACATCCAGGAACAATGTCAAGTGAAGAAGAAGAAGCCAAGGGCAGCGATGAAATGGAAGCCACCAACAAAGCAGACAATACGTCATACAGCGCAACTCGATGATTACGTCCTCCAGGGCTAATTTTAGCCAGGGGGAGGGAGGTTATATCTGACCTTGCCTTTAGAAGTGAACTATTCCAGATTCCTTGCCTGATTGGCTAGCACCTGGTTGCTATCCAATGGGGATAAATCCTTCATTGGGGTTCGTGCACTTAATCTGAGTGTTTCCAGTAATGTTGGGGATCTTCCATTAAATAATCAGCCTTTTTGGAGGCAAGGCAAAGAGCAATTACTTTTGTCAACCTGAATAACTGAACGTGCTCTCCAATAAACCCATTGCCTTCAGCAGAGTTGCGACATCCACGCAGTGAGGCAGGTCCACCTAAGCCGACTCGAGGCAAGCTGCCCTGAACAGCTGGAAGGATCTGAACTACAGCCGACATGAGGTAAGCTGTATTGCTTAGCTGGAAGAGTCATATTTCAACTCAAGAGGCAGGCCACTTATACACCTGGAAGTTAGTTCCATTACTCGGCATGACTATTGTATGAAGCATATTTATGTTTTATTATCTAACATGTGTGTATATTTCTGTCATTAATAAATTATACATATTAATAGTTGAGTAGTGTCATCATTTGTCTGTTGCTTTGGAACCGAACCTGTAAATTTAGCCAAACACAACAATTTTTGTGAAGGCAGTGGTTTAAAAATGCAAGTTTTACATATTCCAAAGGGAATTAAAGATTTCATCATTCATTTCTTTTTATTTTAATTAACAATAAATGCCCCTAAATTTTTCTCCAAATTAAAAAAAAAAGCATTTTCTTAATAAATATAATGCAATCTATTACACGTCTCAAAACTTATCAAACTGATTTGAATATCATTTGGAATGTGGCCTGCCAACATTATTACTCTGAACAATACTGAAATATTGCATTGTCATCAAAACCAAACACATATATAAAATTTGAAAAAAATGTGTTCAGTAGAAGTAAGTTAAAATACAGTTACAAAATTTGACCAAATAAACAGAAGTTTTAAATTAAATAAAAGCATTTTTAAAAAAATTCCATTACCAACAAATAGAACAATAAACTCGCAATTTAATAATAATAATAATATTAAAAAAAAACATAGACCTGATAAGATCTCTTAAATCCACCCTTTTTTTTTGTTTGTGTATATAATAATATTACAAGTTCATTATCAATAAAATAAAAAAGTTTCATGCAGAAAAATGGATTACAGAGCAAAACTCTCCATACAGTATTGCCACCTGTGCTAAACAGAGTAATCAATGGATGCCAGAAGGCTTGTGCATAAAATCCCTATCCAAAGCCTACTCATCCAATATCCCCAGACGAGTTTCTGGCTTGTGGCCTTCGTCAGTGCGGAGCTTTGGATCTGAGAGCACTGCATCTAGATCTTAGGATCTAATGCAACCCTCTAGTAACCACCTTTTATCTCTACTTAACTACTAAACTATGAGAATGAAATTGAAAACACAAAAAATATTTTCAATCTAAGCTCAATAGCTTATATAGTCATATGGGTCTGAACTCAGTTCAGCATCCATACATTTTGGTGTCTTTGGCTCTTTTACAACCATAGCCACCACTATCCTATTAGGCAGGATTGGTGTTAAACCATTAAGCATCACATGATTACATTTCCTATACTAGCACATCAATAGGAAATGTGATCATGTGATGCTTAATGGTTTAACA
Source organism: Epiperipatus broadwayi (assembly GCA_028023455.1). Taxonomy (NCBI): domain Eukaryota; kingdom Metazoa; phylum Onychophora; class Udeonychophora; order Euonychophora; family Peripatidae; genus Epiperipatus; species Epiperipatus broadwayi. The sequence goes on from JAQFVV010000009.1 coordinate 17,185,184, forward strand.
CCAATCCTGCCTAATAGGATAGTGGTGGCTATGGTTGTAAAAGAGCCAAAGGCACCAAAATGTATGGGTGCTGAACTGAGTTCAGACCCATATGACTATATAAGCTATTGAGCTTAGATTGAAAATATTTTTTGTGTTTTCAATTTCATTCTCATAGTTTAGTAGTTAAGTAGAGATAAAAGGTGGTTGCTAGAGGGTTGCATTAGATCCTAAGATCTAGATGCAGTGCTCTCAGATCCAAAGCTCCTCACTGACGAAGGCCACAAGCCAGAAACTAGTCTGGGGATATTGGATGAGTAGGCATTGGATAGGGATTTTATGCACAAACCTTCTGGCATCCATTGATTACTCTGTTTAGCACAGGTGGCAATACTGTATGGAGAGTTTTGCTCTGTTTATCAACAATTAATGTGCTAGTATAGGAAATGTGATCATGTGATGTAAAATGGATTAAGTGAAACAAGACAAATCAGGATTTTGAAGGAGGTTTTGCAACACAATGAAATAATTAAGATGCAATAAAAAGAAATCTCAACTATTTAAGCATTACATTATGAAAACATTTTGATTCTATATGTATATCAGCCATGATTAATATTCTAAAACTCAAGTAGACACATAACATTATCAATTCAAAATAAAAAACAAAATTTGTCATAGTGATATAATTTCTCAAAAATAATTTCTCTAACATAAAGTAAGAAATACCAGACTGACTATTTAAATAAACTTTAATTTGTAAATAATATTACTAAACATCACTACATCTGTTGAATACCAATGAAGGATTTGTAAATTAAATTTAGCCACAGTAAAATTAGTCTTTCAAAGTACATTTTAATAAAACAGAAGTAATATTTAACTGATATGTTTTGTCTAAAGTCAAGGCAGCTAAAAAAAAAAATGGAATGAAAAATAAATTCAATAAACTGATCTGTGAAGTAAAAACAGATGTAATTAACATTTAATGAAATCAAAGATCTACTACATTTGTTTTCAGTTCCCATTTATTTATATACAGGCTAAGCTAATTTTGATAACATTAAAATATTAGAAAACACAATTGGCATATTATGAGAAACTCTGAAATTCCTAAAAAGATCAGACAGTTAAATCAAAATAAAGAAATGTAATGTATTAATGCATAGGAGGGACTCCTTATTTAGTTTCTTATAGTGATTTTACTGATTTAATTAACATTAGTAATTGTTAAATAATTAAGATAAGAGATAATTGTAAAATTTGAAGAATAAAAATAAATGGATTTGGAAAATAGTCTGATGGACCTACTTATGGTGATAATAAATTACTCAATAATAATAGATTAATGGTATTATGAAGTGAGCAAGACTTCATAAAAAATCTACACCTAGATTGAATATAACAAAGAAAAATTAAATAAATAATACTAATTAAACATTTCTGTTATCTGTTTTTTATAAAGAAGAGAGGAAGAAATTATGGAACACTTTATATTCAGATGTTTATCTTATAGTCCTATTGTAATTTAATATCTACTGTAACCCATTCCCAAAACTATTTCTTAAAACTCTGGTTTCTGAGATAAATTTAATAAAATAAAAATCTGAAGCCAGGCTTTGGCACCACTGGTGTACACAGTAAAGATATGAGTCACAAATAGTGTTTTTCCCCCACAGATCTCTTACCTTTGTAAAAAAAATTTCATTTTGGAAATATGTAATCAATTTGCATTAACATTAGGGTTTTGTTTTTACAAATTTAACTGATGCTAACATTTTACAAAAATATAACAAATGTTAATACTGTATTTCATTTATTTAATTATGTAAACAATTTGCGAATTATTAATGTAATTATTATTATATTACATGTGATACTATTTTTTTTTTCAAAAAAACAGATGAAATATTATTAATCTGAATGTCTATTATTCAAAAACTTCCATTATTCTAATAAAATTTTAAAAGTAATTCTTAATCTTTTACAACAAATAAATTATTTTTTTGGACACATTTACAAAGAAAATTAAAAAAAAAAAAAAACATTCATCAAATATCCATATATTAATAAGCATAAAAGCAGTGTATTAATTATTTTTTTCATTTTTCTGTCCTACAAGAGTTTAAACTTATAATAAAAAGGTAAAAAAAATATATTCTCGAAATCTGAAAAATTGATAAACCTAAAGAAGTCCTGAAACAACAAATTTTAAATTAATGGGGTTTTACTTATATAAATTATACTAAATGATTATTTTATTTTGATTAATCATTTTTATTTTAAATAAATAAATAAAAAAATCACTTAAAACAATATCTACAAGTATATGTACATTACTATATGCATAGAGAACAGTTTTTTTTATATATATTAGAAAGGTAGAAGTTTAACATGTCCTTTATTTGGATTTGAAATTTGAGTGAAATTGTAAATTTTTCAAATAACTAAGGTTTCCTAAAGAATTAAATTTTTTTTAGGAAGCCTAGTCTTTAGTTGAAAGGCAAAGGTAACCATCATACTCAAAGTTAGCCTGATGAGTGTTGATGCATTAATAATTATGATATGATAGTCTTTTTCTGTTAATAAAAAAGATATATATTATAAGCAATGGTTTTATGGTTTATTTTATAAATTATATAAAAATGATTCATATACCTGCAATTTAAAATAATTGTTGAGAAAAATTCAATAAAAAAAATAAGATGAAAATTACAATTCAAATTATATATAAAATCTCATTTATAAATGTGTTAGTTATTATTATAATAATAATCATTTTTTATTAAGATTATGATGAGAACTGTAATAAAAGATTACTTTTGATGCTAATTAAAAAAAAATCAAATTTACTAAATTTCACATTAATTTGCTGTAATTTTTCATTTAAGGGTGTCTCTTTACACATATATACTCAAGAAAAAAAAATCATAAAAATAATTTAATTTATATAAAAAATAAAGGCCTGGTAAAATAGATTAAATTTTATTTTTATTATTGCCTAATGGGGGGACAATTTTATATTAAAAAAAAAATACCTAATTAAATGTTTTTTTTGTAACTGAGGTAGACTGGACATTTCCCATGGTTTTTTATGAATATCACTAATAGCTTCCAAAAGCTTTTTTCGAACTCCAAATTGTGTGATACCAATCTGTTGAATTAAAAAAGATAAAAAAAAAAAATTAAAATAATAATAAAGAATAGGAAAACATATAATAAAGATGAGCAAATGTTTATCTATTTATTAGAGCCAATGGTGCACATATGTAGATATATACACACACAGACACATGATCATAAAATAGAATAGCTTGAAATCTATCTTTCTCAAAATTATTATTTAAAACAATATATATACAGAATGATCATAATTAAAAATCATCTATTTAAAATTAGCAAAAAAAAACATTGATTAAATATTTTCCAAATTTGATATATTTATTTATATATTGTAATGATATGAAGAAGTAAGAGGCAATAATACAAATAAATGAATAAAAATATAAACAAACAAGCAAAGAATCGGAAACAAATAATAAAGTCAGACATAGCTATCATCAATGACTGATCATCAACAATCATGCAGAGTATCAGCATCAAGTTAATCAATAGTCATGAGGTATAATATTAGAAAAAAGTAATCATCAATATTCCTGCCTGCATGTACTTAATTGCTAAAATGACTATGAAAGTAATTTTATATAAAAAAATATTGGTATTAGTGTATTATTGCTGACTATGATTGATGCTTAGGGCCATCAGTTACCAAGAGTGCCCTGGCCTTCAATGAATTAGTAATTATCATAAAATATATAAGTGGACTTTAAAGATTACCATAGCACTATCTAAATAAAACTAAAAAGAATTATACAAGTGTTCCACATATAATGCATATATTGTTAGTCCATAACTAATTTTGGAATTGCAAGAATCTTAGTGACCATGAACAGAAAATATACCAATAATTAAATCTATTTTAATATTAAATAATTTCACTGAAACAATTTAAAATAATAATTCATTAATTTATTATTAATAATAATAAATAAATATATTAATTTATAATAATAAATCTGATAAAAATTCTACAAGTAAATCATTTTGACTTTGTCTATTTATAAATAGCTAAAAATATTTGGTTGTTTTCTATTCCCTAGTATCAGCCGCATGACGATGCTATTTCCTAGAAATATACCGTTTCAGTGGCCTACACCCAATCTAAGAGGCTTGTTTCTATGCTAAAACACAGAAAGTGCTCGCGGCAGCCTGCAGTCAACCTAAGAGGCTTCTTTCTACAATAAAACATAGAAAGAGTCCCTGCCGGTCTGGCTTTTTTCTATGCTAAAAGCACAGACAAATGCCTTTATTGGCTGCCGTAGTTAGTTATGTTATTAACTTTACCGTAATGCTAGCATGTCTATTTTCTCTATAATTTGGTGTGAGAGTATGTGGATTTTAGCCTGTCGTAATTATTTAAAATTTCATTACAAAGGTATTTTTTTTCAAATGCTCTAACCTACTGTTACGTTTTAACTTTATTAACAATGTCCTGAAAGTTCCATTACGAATGGGTAACCCTCAAAAATTACTTTTAAGGGTGCATAATGGCAGTATTTGGAGGATCACATGAAAAGTAACGTTTTCACGAGAATTCGTCCATGACAAATTACTTTTGATATATATATGCACAAACAAAAACAACCCAGTGTCTGATTATTAGTAATTACTTGTCCAAAAAGAAAATTAGTCGGGTATTATTTTTTTTACATTTACTATTTAAAAATAAGATTAGTTTTTATATCTACACATCAACAAAAACAACCCAGTTTCTGATTAATTACTGTCAAAAAAAAAAAGAAAGCAAATTAGTCAGGATTTGATTTTTAAATGTAGTATTTGAATTATGGTAATTTTTATATATACACAAGATTTACAAAAAAAAAAAACCCACTTTCTGATTAATTCTGTCCAAAAGAAACACAAATTAGTCGGCTATCATTTTTAAATTTAGTATTTAAATAACGGTACCTTTTTATATAGACACATTAACAAAAAGAACCCACTTTCTGATTTATTACTGTCCAAAAAAAAAAAAGCAAATTAGTCAAGTATCATTTTTCAATTGAGTCTTTCAATGACGGTCCTTTTTAGATATACACACTAACAAAAAGAACCCACTTTCTGATTAATTACTGTCACAAAAAAAAAAAAGCAAATTAGGTGGTGGGTATCATTTTAAAATTGTAGTGTGGATTTTTTAAATGTTGTGGGTAAACTGAATAATGTAGAATTGCATATTATTTTCGATTGAAAAAAAGATCGTAACTTTTTATATATATATACACAAAGAAAATAAAACCCACTTTCTGATTAATTACTATCAATACCCAAAAAAAAGTTATTCGCAGGTATCATTTTTAAATTTAGTATTTCAATAATATTACGGCTTTTGATAAAATCTACACATAATAAAAACAATCCATTCTGATTCATTACTGTCCAAAAAAAATGCAACATAGTCGGGTATCATTTTGAAATATAGTATTTAAAGAACAGTACTTTTTATATATACATACTAACAAAAAGAACCCACTTTCTGATCAATTACTGTCCAAAAACAAAAAAAAAAAAAACCAATTAGTTGGGTATCATTTGCAAATTTAGCGTGAATGTAGCAATTTTGTGTAAATTGAAAAAAAAAAGTATAATTGCGTCTTATTTTCGATTAAAAAAATCCAGTAACTTTTGACAGATACACACAAACAAAAACAACATATTTTATGATTAATTACTGTCCAAAAAACGTCAATTATTCGGGTATCATTTTTAAATTTAATGTGAATTTCTAAATTTTTTTTTTTTTAAATAGTAATATTATTTACTATTAGTTCCTCTAATTTCCTGTTACAAAAACTAAAAAAAAGCCAATATTTATATAGATAGAATCACAGGCCCGGACCGGAATCGTAATATGTATGTGTTTTTGATTAGCATCAACGCCATCATACGGCTGGCATGAGAGAATAGAAAACAACCAAATATTTTGATAGATTGACAAACATAATAATAAGATGCAAAATATTCCAATTATAAACAATGAATGGATTTAGATATATGTGTATGCTTATTGTTAATATAAATTCATTAAATCTATATGCCAATATTATAATATTTTAATCATATATAAATAAATTTGAACATTTCATACATAAATACTAAATGAACTCCTATGTATCACATACACATATGCAAATTATTTCTATCATTAAATCTTCATTTTCTTTAACTTTTAACAGAATTATTTTCATAATCGAATAATACAAAATATAAATACTGAATTATTTCATTATTGGCATTTTAAAAACAGAAGAATAAGTTCTATCTTATCATTAACAAAGCAAATTATAGAGTTCCAGTAAACATCCTTTTCAAACTGATTGCCCATATTGCAAAAATTATTTTAAAAAGATTAAAATTTAAAAGCATAATTTGATAGATTTACCAGATAAGAAAAATTATAGAGTTACAGATATTTGTTAAATAATTTTCTTTTTCATTGAAAATAACTTCATGTCATATATATTTAAATTAAATAAAAAAACTAGTTTATGTTAGTAAAAAATCTTTATATATATATAAGCTATTGCCATACATTTATATTTATCTCTTCACAAATGTTTACATTGTTCTTGATACCTCCCCCCCCCCTTTTTTTTTTTGGCAAATTGATGATTGTAATAATTTGATTATGATGAAATCAAAATCCATAGACTAATTCTATATTATATATTGTATAGGTAGATATCACTACAACTACACAAATAAAATATTATTTAAACTTGTTTTTTAAAAAAATCTTAATACAATATAACAATTGAATGTTTTACTTAAACTTTTTAATTTAATAAATAAAAGTTATCATCATGGTTGTGACATATTATTAAAATGCATCTTTTTTGAATATTCAGCATGTGTTACTGTTTTTTTGAAACATTTTTATAGTTATATTCTATCAAACTTTATAATTCTATTAAAACAATTTAAATGACAAAAGAAATGAATGCATTGTAATTAACCAATCTGTAATTAGTAAAAGTGTAATTTATTATGAGTAAAAGAATATTTTTATCTCTCTTCTCTTTTTATAGTACTTCAAATTAAATTACTGCTTCATCCAAAATAAAATTGCTCACAGTATAATTTTATAAAATTATTACTTACAATACAAAATAATATTTATAAAGAGATTTTTTTATAGTCTTATAATTGAATAAAGATTTCTTAAATCGTTATCATTGTTTTATTTTAAATATATTTGTATTTGCATCTATCTATTTTTTTTTTAAATGTGAAAGTTTTTTTTTTTATTTAGTGCTCCAATATTATGTACATATATAAATCTATTAGTATTGTAAATGTATAAGTAATTGAAATTATAGTAAATCTTCATGTGCCATTTATAGCATTTTCTAAATTTAATGTTACCTATTGATGGAAAAAAATCAGCTAATCTTTGCATGATAAATTTAAATTCAACTCTTATCAGGTATCCTAGAAACAACTAATAATCCATCAATATAGCTATGTTATGCCATCACCCTGCTCAATTTTACATTAAACCTTGAAATTTCAAATTAATGACATATTTATTGCACCTTATTTATAATGGATTATTATTAATCTACAAGACAATTGTGCAACTCATTTTTTCACAAAAAATCTTGACCACAAATAATGTCTAAATAGTTAAATAAATAATTTATCAGCTCTGCAAATATACAATTAACTGAAATGATATTAAATCTTCACATGATTCTGAATTTCTTAACATTATCTACTGAGGGCAAAAATGTACCAATTTCTGAATATGTTTCAGGTTGTGTTGTTATCAGATGTCCTAAAAATGACTAGTAATCCATAAACACAGTAATGTTATTATTATTTAAATATCATCAAAGCTCAATTTGGTGTTAAAGCTTGAACATTCAAATTAGCAGTATATTTAATAATACAACTTTATTTTTAATAGCTTAATCTTATTTAAGTTATCTAGATTTTGTAGGAAAGATGGTTGATTTTGAAATAATGTTAGATGTCAAAAAATGTTATTAGAATTATTAAATGAATCAAAAAATATGATAAAAGAATAAAGTAATGTTCAATGTTTTTTTTTTTTTTATGGAAAAAGAAAATAAAACTTGACAATCATGAATTAAAAGGTGTTAATTGCAAATACCTTGATCAGACTATTAATACAAATAGAAACATATATAATATTAAAAGGAAATATATCTGAATGTTTGAAAAGAAAGATTTTTAATAAATGTGTATTGTCAGTTATTATAAATGGATTTAAGACTAGGATGCTTAATAGAAGAGCAATTAGAGACTTCAGACCACACAAAGAAATATGAAGAGAAGAATAGTGAGAGAGTAACAAAAGGAAGTCAAAACTCAAATATTTGGATGAGAAAACAATAGGTATTGCTGATATTACTAAAAGAATTTTTTTAATTAAAATAGAGCTGAGTTGGTTATAATGCCAGAAGACAACAGTAGATTCCAAGAAATTCGTTACATTAGATCCAAAGCTTCATTAACATACATACATATAAAAATGTTATATCATTTTTGTAATTTTGCAGCAAATGAAAGAAAGATGGGAATCTGATAAAGAAATTATTGATAAATAATATATAATTAAATATTTTAATAAAATATTTTTTTACAAAAAAATTAATATATTTTCCTAATGGTCAGTAAAGTCAAACTAATATTTAAACTGGCATCTGCTGAAAAAACATACACAACCAAATACATATATATTTATAAATAATAAAAATATAAGCAAGTTAAAAAAATACCATGACAAATTCTAATAAAAATTGTAAAATGCAAATAAATCTACATATAGATTATTACTAATCACCTTTTCTAGATCTGGTTCAGTCATCTCTAAAAAATCAGCAAAAGTGATACAATGCTCTTTAATAATTGGAAGAACAGATTCTAAATCCAGACCATAAATAAATATTTCTAGATCACCATATGAGGTTGAATCTATAGAACTAAAAACAATAAATAATAAAGACTTTTTTAATATCTCAAAATGTATCAATGATGAACCTTTTGATAACACTAGTAGTCAGCTATTAGTGACACAAAAAAATTTTAAATTAATGAATTTCAATTTATGACACATATTACATTTTAAAATTTTAATATGCTAATTAGAATATTTCAATTTTCACTGCATATTTTTTTATTATTATTTTTAGATCATAATCTTCTAGTAATTTTTTTAAGAAAAGGCACACTGATCTAAAATTATAAAAAATAGTATTAATAACTCACAATAGATCATATCTGTTATTCTAAGTAACATATTTAACTTTAAAAATTATTACATTATTGAAATTTTATCAATATATATAAATAACTAAAACAAATTTATTGTATATTAATTTGCATAGATAAAAGCAAGTGACTTGGTGATTATTAGTAAAATGGATAACCAAACTAATGAAAACATGTATAACAGTTTACAAAAAAAAATTTTAAAAACTTATTTATTTAGTCAGTTGCTCAAGTGCTCATAATTGGGTACAAAAATGATAGGCTGAATGTAGGAATACATTTGAGTGATCAATGAAATTTTTTGCTCTATTTTTGTTTATCTCAGTTGAAACCAATCCAAGGATTACTAACTTAACTGTCCATAATATTAAGATTTAATAAAATTTGCAACAAAAAAATTATTTATTAAAATAATATACTATAAATCAAAATGGTTATAAATTACAGCAATAATTTGATGTATATAAAAGTTACAAAACATAAGTATCTTATATTGTTAAAATAAAATTAGTTATTAATAAGTCTCAAACATATCAAGTGGATCCAAAATCCTTTAAGAATATTTATTATGGATTAAAAAGCATCTTGTCTTTTCTTCCATCAGGCAAACAGTAGTTTATCCAAAGTTTTATAGATTGTATCAATGACAAATTCAAGGATAAGATGACAAATACTCCTAAATTTTAAAATAAAATACATATCTTTTTATTTACATTTTTAACAAATTTTAATTAAAGAACAAATAAATTTGTTATTGTGTTATTGCTCTATATTTAAGTCATAATTAACATTGAACTACTTAATTTATTTACTTCTTAAATTAATAAAAGTTTAAACGATCTAGATTGGAAAAAAGATAATTATAAAGCTGAATTTTTGACTTTACTAAATACATTTCAATTTACGAATGTGTGCAGTTTTTTTCTAAAAACAAGTAATAAGGTACTACAACCAGCAATAATATTTGAATATCAACAGTATTTTTCCCTTTTTTGCCACTTAATTCTTTTTGTAATTGTTTTTAAAATAAGTGATGCCTATTACCCAGACTTAAGATTTAACCAATAATATTTGTTAATATATCTATATTCTCATAAAATTAAACTTTTTATCTATGCATTTAATTACCTTTTCTCTGGTAGTGACTTGGTAGTTGATTCTAAGATAGCACTCCGGGATCCAGCATTTTTTAACAAATTAACAATCTATTTAATAATTACATATATACATATAATATTAAATATAGATCGATAATTTATATTTCTACTACTATTAAAATCTTCAAGAAAAAAGATTTTAATAAGAAAAATTACAAAAATTATTAAAAATAATCATAATTTTAAAAAAATCTAAAGAAATTAAATAAATTAATGTCTTATATGAATTGAGATAGTTTTTTTGGTTGTTATAATTTTATATTTTAAAAATTTCTTTATTCACATATATAATGGATATTTAAAGAAATGTAAAAATTAGATTAAAAGATAACAAGAGAAATAGTGAAGATATTGGGGAAAAATCCTATATAGATACAGTACTTAACAAAAAAAAAAAAAAGATTTATTTTATGAATAGATAATTATATCAACCAAAAAAAAAAAAAAGACTAGGGAAAGATCAATCTTTAGAAAAATTTATATTAAAAATTGAAAATAACTTAATATTAAATGTTTTAAGAATCTTTATAATATTCTAATTTTAGACATTTATTATTTACATTAACGAGAATAAATTTTGATAAAGCAGATTCAAGTAAAGATTAATTCAGTTTCTCATTTTTATATAAAAAATACTAAGTCATTTTGACATTGAATATCTACGATATATAAAACTGTTCAAAACAGTCTCTAATAAAAATTGTTAAACAAATAAATCTATTTTCAACATTATCATATTTAAAATACATAAATATCTTGATGTATATGAAAATATGTAAACATTTTCTATAATGTAAATAGATTTTTAAAAATGGCATATGCTTTACGGAAAAAATAATTATTAATAATTACATTTGAAAAATTAAAATAAAACAGGCAAAATGAGTGGAGGGTAATATATCTAGAAATGATTGCATAAAATTCTATGTGAGTGCTGTAAATACCATTTGAGCTCCAGGTGAATTTTAAAAAAAAATCAATATTTGAAAAGACAGATTAATTAAAATAAACTCTAATTATCATCATCCAGATCAATTTTGTTCCATGTTTAAACAAAATATCGATAATGAAAATTCTTTAGAATCTTCCAAGAGTTTTAATAATATATCATTGTTATAATGATGTAATTCAGACACATTCTTATTAACTATCAGCTTTCCTTATTACTAAAATCCAACACATAAAATCATCTTATATATAAGCAAAATAAAACAATCTTAAATGGTTGCATGCTTCCCATTAATAAAATATAACTACTTCTATATAATTAGCATTTATGATTTATCACTTATTATTTAAGCATTATTCTTTATAGCCACTAAATACACTTTTTTTATCTCTTTATAAATAGGAATATATAATTATATATAATAATATTATCCAATAGAATGATGGACTAGCATATTTTATACACAGATGTATTTTGATTAAGATTAGTTTATATAGTCATCACAAAACTTTTCTCTGGTATATTATTATTACTTTCTTTTACTTTTTTTTTTTTTTTGCGTGTAGTTGAAATAATTATATTCATTTGCAGATTGCTACTATTGGTATATTAACATTAATTCCTGACAATTATCTGTTGGATATTCAAGCTCATCAAAAGTACATTTATTAATATAATAATGGAATCCAATTTATCTCATTGCCATTTTTATTGTTTTACTTTCATCGCTATTTTTTAGCATTACACACTATAATGAAATACTATCAAAATAACATAATATTAATTTGACTTAACTTTCAGAAAAAAAAAATCATGTCTTGCTTGATCAAGTATTCACAAGTTCATTTTCTTAGTAATTATGAACTTAAAATTCTTACTAATACTATAGTTCAAAACATTCAATCCTTCTTTGGTCTCAAATTTTTACATAGAAAACTATCACAAATATTATAGCTTGAACAATTCTTTCATTTTTAAAAAATATATCTACATCTTATAATCTTTGCTAGGCCTTTCATTGCAGTTCTGCCTTATGTTAGTCTGTAATGAATTTCTTAATTAAAAGTCATTTCATCACATGATCACTATCTCATACTAGCACAATAATTGTTATTAAGCAATCCAAAACAAAGCAAAACTCTCCATATAGTAGTGCCATCTTGTGCTAACAAGAGCAATCAATGGATGCCAGAAGGCTTGTGCATAAAATCCCTATCTAGTGCCTACTCATCCAATATCCCCAGACTAGTTTCTGGCTTGTGGCCTTCATCAGTGAGGAGCCTTGGATCTGAGAGCACTGCACCTAGATCTTAGGATCTAATGCAACCCTCCAGCACCCACCTTTTAACTCTATTTAACTACAAAACTATGAGAATGAAATTGAAAACACTATTAATATTTTCAATCCAAGCTCAATAGCTTATATAGTCATATGGGTCTGAACTCAATTCAGTACCCATACATTTTGGTGTCTTTGGCTCTTTAACAACCATAGCCACCACTATCCTATTAAGCAGGATTGGTGTTAAACCACTAAACATCACATGATCACTATCTCATACTAGCACAATAATTGTTATTAAACAATCCAAAACAAAGCCTTCTGGCATCCATTGATTGCTCTTGTTAGCACAAGATGGCACTACTATATGGAGAGTTTTGCTTTGTTTTGGATTGTTTAATAACAATTATTGTGCTAGTATGAGATAGTGATCATGTGATGTTTAGTGGTTTAACACCAATCCTGCCTAATAGGATAGTGGTGGCTATGGTTGTTAAAGATCCAAAGACACCAAAATGTATGGGTACTGAATTGAGTTCAGACCCATATGACTATATAAGCTATTGAGCTTGGATTGAAAATATTAATAGTGTTTTCAATTTCATTCTCATAGTTTTGTAGTTAAAAGGTGGGTGCTGGAGGGTTGCATTAGATCCTAAGATCTAGGTGCAGTGCTCTCAGATCCAAGGCTCCTCACTGATGAAGGCCACAAGCCAGAAACTAGTCTGGGGATATTGGACGAGTAGGCACTACAAGCCTTCTGGCATCCATTGATTGCTCTTGTTAGCACAAGATGGCACTACTATATGGAGAGTTTTGCTTTGTTTTGGATTGTTTAATAACAATTATTGTGCTACTATGAAATAGTGATCATGTGATGTTTAGTGGTTTAACACCAATCCTGCCTAATAGGATAGTGCTGGCTATGGTTGTTAAAGAGCCAAAGACACCAAAATGTATGGGTACTGAATTGAGTTCAGACCCATATGACTATATAAGCTATTGAGCTTGGATTGAAAATATTAATAGTGTTTTCAATTTCATTCTCATAGTTTTGTAGTTAAATAGAGTTAAAAGGTGGGTGCTGGAGGGTTGCATTAGATCCTAAGATGTAGGTGCAGTGCTCTCAGATCCAAGACTCCTCACTGATGAAAGCCACAAGCCAGAAACTAGTCTGGTGATATTGGATGAGTAGGCACTAGATAGGGATTTTATGCACAAGCCTTCTGGCATCCATTGATTGCTCTTGTTAGCACAAGATGGCACTACTATATGGAGAGTTTTGCTTTGTTTTGGATTGTTTAAAAGTCATTTGTTGTTGATGAATGATTCAAGAAGGCAAAAACTGTCAACAAATCTTACTTATTTTAAATCATTTGCTATCCTTGTCAGCATAATTTTCATCTCTTCATATTTTGTTTTAATCCTAAGTTTAACTTTTCCAATAAATGACTTCAGATCATTTTAATTTTTAGCTGTAACTTTAATATTGTCAATATAATTTAAAATGTTATTGTTTCTTGCACCAATTCTAAATTTACATTAGACTTTGTAATAAAAAACACAATGCCAGCTCTGCCTAATTCCTTAAGTAAAATTAGATTCATCATAGCCTATTTCTCATGTACTTTTTATCCCTAAAAAAAATCTTCATTAAATAATAAAAGACTCTAATATATCCATTACCTTAAAAAATATTCCTTTTTTTTTTTAGCATGGTAAACTAAATAAAGTACATTTTTGTAATTACTACTTTAACATTTTTGATTATCTAATATATATATCAGTAAAGATGTGTCTTATTTTACCAGCTTTTCTAAAACCAGTTTATATAGTAGACAAAGTTAATCATCATCAGTGATAGTTTACAATTGTATATATGGATTTAAAATTGATTTTATCCAATTTATAGGCTACTGAGAATTTATTCAAATTAGTTATCACAATACAATCAACACTTTTATTTATTCTTCTTCAGTTTTCTCTAAAATCAAGTGACTAGATCTTTTGTCAATAATTTCAAAACTAATCTAATCTAACTTCCAGTTCTGGGAGATTCTCTAAAAAAGTGATCTTATCAAAATTGCTGATTAATATTTTATACTATAGCTCTCAATATATTCTTACCATTTTTGTTTGATCTTTGCTATATTTGTTATAATCTATCCACTACTATTTAAAAAAAAACAAAAAACCCTTAGGCTGAAAGTTTATTTTGAACTCACAAATTATCTGAAAGAGCACTATTGTTTTAGTTTCTATTTTCAATATTTTTGGATACTCTTTGTTTATTTGAAATGTTTTTTCAATTTTATTAAATAATCTTTATCTTTTTTTTAATTTTGGTCTTCCTTCTTTTCATTGCAACTACCATTATACCACTTATGACATTTATTTTGCTTTTATTAATTTTTAACTTTAGTCAAACTTTTCTCAGACTAATTTTTCCTCCTTCTTTTCACTGCAACTACCATTATACCACTTATGACATTTATTTTGCTTTTACTAATTTTTAACTTTAGTCAAACTTTTCTCAGACTAATTTTTAACTATTTCTTTTACTTCTATCTGCAATTCATTTAATCCATTACCAATTACACCTAAAATTTCAAATTAATTTTCTATGGATTTTTTAATGAGCAATAGTTATATTTTGTAAATTATATCTAGAAATTGGAAAAGATTGTGGTTCTTTTACAATTTTATTTGGAACTTACAAATAAATAATTCGTGATACAGCAGTTTCTTATTATTAAAATTGTAAACTTTCATCACTGGATATCAAAAATATAATATGTACTTCCTGCTAATTTCATCTGAAAATATCTATATATAAAAATAAAGCTTCTAACTACTTGGGAAAATGTACTGAAAGTAAAAAGATTATTAACGAATAAAAACTTATTGGTAGTACTCCCGTTTTATTTCTGCTTCCAAACTATAATGTCCAATGACATTAAATCACAAGAAACATATTTGTACCAAACTATAAAACTTTTCCAATTTCTTTTTCACTTGTTTGAGTTGTTGGAACATGAGGTTATAATAATGTTGAATGGTGTTAATTGATATCAGCTGATCATTCTCTGGATTATATCCAAAATAAGTCTTGAAATATCTTGTCTAATAATAAAGGTCCCATCATTTTTCTTTGATATCCATGTTTTCATGATAAAAATCTTCCAGAGACCCTTTATTTCAATCTCTTGAGATAGCAATGTGTAAGTGATAATTGATCAATATCCATTTTTATCCATCAAACAATCCTTGGTTCATACTTTACATTGTAATGATGATTATCTCCTTACAGTCTCAAATTTTCTTTTTCTGGATAGCAATTAAATTTCCAAATGATTTTATAATCTATTTTTATTAGCAGTATTAGAAAAAATACACTTGACAATTTACAAAGCAGGCAAAACACATTATATATATATTGACACACATAGCAAGCTAGAGTAATCAATGGATGCCAGAAGGCTTGTGCATAAAATCCCCATCTAGTGCCTACTCATCCAGTATCCCCAGACTAGTTTCTGGCTTATGGACTTTATCAGTGAGGAGTTTTGGATCTGAGAGCACTGCATCTAGATCTTAGGATCTAATGCAACCCTCCAGCAACCACCTTTTATCTCCATTTAACTACAAAACTATGAGTCTTAATCTGAAAAGACATTAATGTTTTCAATCCAATCCCATTGGCTTATATATTCATATGGGTCTGAACCCAGTTCAGTACCCGTACATTTTGGTGTCTTTGGTTCTTTAATAACCATAGCCACCACTATCCTATTAGGCAGGATTGGTTTTAAGCCAATAAACATCACATGACCACCTCCTCTTATGCTTGTGTATAATTGTTGTTAAAACAGGCAAAACTCACTATATATATTTTGCCACCTACAGCAAGCTAAAGTAATCAATGGATGCCAGAAGGCTTGGGGATTGAAAACATTAAGGTGTTTTCAGTTTAAGACTCATAGTTTTGTAGTTAAACGAAGATAAAAGGTTGTTTCTGGAGGGTTGCATTAGATCCTAAGATCTAGATGCAGTGCTCTCAGATCCAAGGCTTCTCACTATCGAAGGCCATAAGTCAGAAACTAGTCTGGGGATATTGGATGAGTAGGCACTAGATGGGGATTTTATGCACAAGCCTTCTGGCATCCATTGATTACTCTAGCTTGCTGTGCGTGGCAAAATATATATTGTGAGTTTTGCCTGTTTTAACAACAGTTATATACAAGCATAAGAGGGGGTGGTCATATGATGTTTATTGGCTTAATTACAAAGCAGCATATGAAGAAATACTTTCATGCCAAGAAATTTATCTTTAAACATTATAACTTCATTCTGTTTTATTTCTCTATTTATAGATTTTCAACATATATAAGAATAATTTATTATTTCTTCTATACAGTTTGAAATAATGTAATACAGTCGATATACTCATGATCAAATGACATCAACATTATATTATATTGCTACTATTCAATACTGATATTAGAAAACAGACATTAAAAACATATATAATTTATAAAAAGAAGAAAGCAAAAAGAAATTGAATTAAGACAAAAAAGATAAAAAATCTCCTTATGAATTAAGAGTAAAAATAAAATGAAATGCAAATTCCGATATAATATGAGAGATATATTCAATAAGTAAAAAAAAAAAAACCATCTAATTATGATACCTAATAGCATGTACATTTTGCAATGAATGTATTTGTAATACTTAATTTTATTAAGGATGCTTAGGTTTAAATGCTTGACAGTCATATCATTCAATCATTTTTTCTTGGTTATGTCCAAAAAGTTATTATATTAAACATCTACTTACTATGTTAAGCAAGGGCAATTATAATCTCACTTTCAAACTTCACTCACAGAAAAAGTACAAATGGATCTTTCTAAAAAATGATATAAAATTAGATACATACTGACATTTCATTTTTGCTAAATTTATAATAATTCTTATAATAAACGTAAATCTTTTTAATCATCTTGCAAGAAATATGTTATACATATTTTGTTAATGATGTTAGCTGTTTATACTTTTATACAGAATGTAATAACTGTGCTTATATGCAACTATAGAGAATCTTGTTATTTCTATAAGTTAATTACAGTGGAACCATGATCTGTGTAAGGATGCAGTATCCCGCAAGGCAAACATAGACTTATACATTAAAGATTTAATATCAGTTGGATTTAAACATGGTTTTTTTGAAAAGGAAAATAATGCAATTCTACAGAAAATTGAATTCTAATCTCCCTGCTCATGATAGACCATGGCTTCTTCTGCTATACATACCCACCATAACAAAAACCTTAAAACATTCTCGCAACTTATTACCTTGCTTTTCGCACACACACACACCTTTTATCAATAGATTACTGAGTAACTCCAAAGATAGGCTTGACCCTAACACTATTTACAAAATCAGATGCCTCCAAACTGGATGTCATTCAATCTATTATAAGGAATCCCGAGCATCCTTATCTATACGTCTTTTGAAGCACCAATATTTGTACAAATGAGCCTCAGACAAGCCAGAACATAGCTCTATATTCCTCCAGCACCAAAAAACAACAGGACATCAATTTGTCTCCTCCTTTGCCATCATTCAATACATAGAATGGAAAGATTCAAAGAAAAAAAGGGAGGGGTGCTAAAAGCCAATTATATGAATGCTATCAACCAGAGAGATTCATCCTTCCTTCTTTACAAAAAAAGGATGCTTTAATTTAAACAGTAACCTTGAATTTAAATAAATTTAAATTTTCTTCAAATACATACAATTATACTCATCTCTCCAATATGATTATAGTTTGTCTTACTATGAATATGAGAACACTATAAATTCTCAAAAGTGCTTAGCCGCAATTAATTTATAGAAATAGTAAGTTTCTCTATAGTTGTACGTATAAGCATACTTATCACAATTATTACATAGTTAATATACATTAACAAACTTTATCTACATAGAGAAAATAAAATGTTTCATATGTGTCTTAAATAATTATAAATGCATTAACAAATATAGTCTTTGGGATGTGATGGTTGCATATCTATTTGCAATACCCATGGCTAAGGCATGTCTCTTAAATATTTATAAATGCATTAACAAGTATAGTTTTTGGGATGTGATGGTTAGCATATCTGTTTGCAATACCCATGGCTAAAGGTCCAAATATAGATAGAACTTAACATTCTTCTCAAATAGCAGGAAATTTCCAAGCAATTTTAATATTTTTCATAAAGCTGTCCAATAGCCACTACATATAGCTGGAGTGAAGAGGGATTAAATCATTTTTTGCTTTAACATTTCAATGACAAAATAAAATTCTGATTATTATATTAATATTGTGAGTTTTTAATTTATATAATAAAAAAACTTGATCAATAATGTTGTAATGCTTTCTATCATTAATAATTCAAAGCTATTAGACTTTGATGTAATAAACTTCTTTCAATAAAACATCAGATTTTTTACCATTTATTATTCCTATTAAATCAGAATATATGTAGACTATCTGAAATAAAACAAACAAAGTTCGTTATTTAAAATTAAATCTGAATAAATAGTAATACAATGTAAGGCTTCAAAAAAGAGTTATCTAATAAGTGAATGATGAGGCCTTAAAAAATGAAGCTTAGTAAATCTTTCGCTACAGCTGTTATTTCTATAAAATTATTCAGACAGTAATAGCTGCTCATCAATACACATCGCCAGCACGATGAGTTTGCTGGCTTTATTTCTTAATTTAAAATCAAAAAATATCATAGACTTTCTTCTCATTTGCCCGACAGTTCTTAATTCAAATATCAGATAAATTTTCTTGAAAGAAGAATAAATGTTTATAAAAATGATTTTTTAATAGATATTTACAGTCAAGATAGTCAAAACTAAATTATGGCCCTTATTTCTAGGAGATTGTAAAATCGCCAACCAAGACATTGGTTAGTAGCTGAAGGTCGAGGATGGTAAGAATTTTCTGGCTGCAGGCTCAGATGGCCATTTAATACTGACTTTTTATTTAGCTACCTATAACTACAGAGCACTTTCAAGTGAATAAAAATTACATGAATTTGAAAAACTGTCTAATATAAAATAGGATATTGTTGAACTTTGTGAAGAGACAATTGTTTAAAAAATGGATCTGAAAAACTGTCCAATATAAAATAGGATATTGTTGGACTTTGTGAAGAGACAATTGTTTAAAAAATGGACATGTACTTTACTACAAAGGCACAAATATTGAAAGCACAATTGGAGAAGGAATTATTATAAATAAAAAGTAGAAAAACAAAATTGTAAAGATTTATGGAATATCAGACACAATAACAAGAAAATTTTTTCAACTTATATGTGTCAACAAATCCTCATTGTAAGGAAGAAGTATAGAATTTTTTATATAATATATAATGTTATTTCCCACTAAATCCAATCACTATGGGAAAAGCCTAGTGCTGATTTATTTGAATTTGGCAACAATACTTATTATTCCTAGTAGATTATTTCTCTAAATACCCAGAGGTACTTCGCATACTTCACAAAACTGCTACTTCTGCTATGCAGAACAACATTTGCATGCATTGGCATACCAGATGAGGTAATTGGTAGATAACATGCCGTTTGCTTCATTCTTATTCCACAAATTCGCAAAAGAATGGTGTTTTAAAGTGACCACATCGAGTCCACACTATTCATATCCTAATGGACTTGTGGAACGAAATGTTCAAACTATAAAGCAATTATTTGGCAAAGCTTATCAATCTGGAATTGACCTACAATTACCCTTACTTGAATTAGAAATACACCAATAAGTGGGATAAATATTACTCCATCACAGATACTAATGTCTAGAACTCTTAAAACAAAATTACCATCCTTTTTAAAACAATTCATATCTCCAGCTACACAAAAGGCCCATAGATACTTAATACAGATGCAAATTCGACAGAAAAGATTCTATGACAAGACAGTCAAGATATCTCCACCCGTGGAAATTGACAAACCGAGATGAGTATATGATGGGACCAGATGGAAGAAGTGTAAAATTCTTGGAAAACCTCCCGAGCCAAAATCATATTGCATTTTGACTGAGGACGGCTCTATTCTTTGTCAAACCAAGACATATCTACGAAATACAGCTGAAAGATTCATAACAACTCCACAGATACAAAAACCAGATGAGGAGACACAATTTCCCGTAACTGAAACAGAGAAATCACAACCATCAACATCAAGTGACAATGGCATAGCGACGAGGAGAATACCAGTCGAACGTTCTGAAATAAAAGAAAAATCGAACAGAAGAAGGTCTCTAGTATATTTAAAAGACTATGTGTGTAAATAAAAAAAAGAGAGTTATCAAATATCAGTCGCATATTCCGAGATAAGAAAAAATTGAACAGAAGAAGAAGGCATCCAGTATATTTAAAAGACTATGTGTGTAAATAATAAAAAAAAGAGAGTTGTCATGTTATGGCTAATACTTGTAATTACAGACTGACACCTAACAGCGACAACTGAGATTAGTAAGCAAGCGACATCACTCTTATGTTAGACCAACACTGGTAATTAACAAAAATTATTAGTTATACAAACTGCGCGTATTTATTAATTTAGATATTATGACCAAAAACATAATATGGTGTCAGGAATGAGATAATAAAATAATAGTTAAAAAAAAAAAAATTTCTAAAGTCTATAAAATAGTGAGTATTTAAATATTGATAACAATAGTTTTTATAACAAATTTTTTTTTCATATCATATTTGTCGAAATACAAAATGCCGTCACAATTCGATCATTTTTACAATATTGAACCGCTATCCATGGAAGAAAATATGTCAGTCAAATGGACTGAATGAAAAGAATTATTCCTAAATTTTCCTAGAAGCAACAGAAAACAATATGAAATCAGATAAAGTAAAATTAGGAATATTACATCATCCCATTGGAAAAGAAGGGAGAGATGTAATAACAACATTAGACCACACATACCCGGAAGATAAAACAAAATTGATACCTGTCTTAAACCAAATGGATAAATATTTCAACACAACGAAAGCAACATTATATGACAGAATAAAAGCAAATACAATGGAGCCACATGAGGGAGAATTGACTGATCACTTTTTTACTCGCTTAAAATTAGTAGTTGAAAAATCTGACTTCAGGGATCAAAAACAAAATATCCTCCGAGATAGAATTATAATGCCACAAAAAAGACAGCTTATTTGAAAAAGGGAATAATATACTAAAAAAAGCCCTGGAAATAATACGTAGCCATGAAACTAGAAGACTCAAAAATGAATTATTGGAAAAGTGTGAATTATGTATTAACGTAATAGCGAAAAATACAACAACAAACATACAAAACTGTCAAAAGTCCAATCATAATCACTCAAAATGTGAGTGTCCTGCATTTGGAAAAAAATGCTATAATTGTGGAAAGTTAAACCATTTTGCCAATAATTGCCGTATGAGAAGCTATGACCATAAAATTTTAAAAACACAAAAACGCTCAAACACAAAGTATCATAAAAAAAGAAATAGAAATTGATGTTATGTGCACAAAGAACATGATACTATGACAGCGGATTCATCATATACCAATTACAATTGCATATGTCAGATGTGTAGACTCAACTCATTCGTTTAATGGCTGGTATGAACAGATTTTATTAGACAACAATAAAGTAAAAATAAAAATAGAAACAGACGCAGATATAAACATTATCTTTAAAAAAGTGCTTAATACTATTCATCCACAACCAATAATATACAAAACAAAGAAGAAATTGCGCGCTTTTGGAGGATTATTCCTCACCCCAATAGGAAAAGCAAAACTTCAATGCAAAATAAACAAAGATCTGCATAATTTACGTTTTATAATAAAAGAAGAAGAACCAACACCTCTTAATGGCAGTGATTGTGAGTTACTAGGTTTAATTAAATGCAACAAAATTACAGTACAAAAAGTAACGATGAAAAATAATAAAAGTAAAAATGATCAAAATATATCCAATAACAACAAAGATAAAATATTACAAAGAGTAAAAAAAGTAATAAAGATATTAAAACAAAGAAATAAAAGAAAATGAAAACTTCAAGTCTATATACGAGAAATACAATGATGTTTTTCAAGATGTGGGTTGTTATGAAGACGAACACCACCTCACAGTAGACCCAACATTTAAACCAGTTGTCCATACACCTACATTAATTCTACTAAGTATACATGAACAATTACACGAGGAATTAAATAAAATAGAAGATAATGCTATCATAACTCCAGTGACATATCCAACTAATTGGGTTAATAGTCTATTAATAGTTGAAAAACCAAACGGCACTATGAGAATATGCAAGACCCAAGAGATCTTAATTAAGCATTAAAAAGAGAACATTATAAAATGCCAACACCAGAGTCAGTTTTATGTACAGTAACAGGAATGAAATATTTCACAGTTTTGGACTTGAAATCCGGATTTTGGAATATAAAACTTGACTTAACGACATTTAATACCCCCTTTGGAAGATATCGCTTTAACCGCTTACTCTTTGGCTTAAATGTATCACCAAAAATTTTTCTGAGGACAAATGATGAATTATTTGCCAATATACCAGGTGTCAGTATAACAGTTGATGATTTCTTAATAGGAGAAAAAACTGCTGAAGATATGAACAAAAATTTGTTAAAAGTTTTAAAGAGCACGCATGGTCAATGCGAAAATCAATCCAGATATCCAATATGCTCAAATGCAAGTGCAACAGCTAGGACGAATGACTTCAGGAACAGAAATCTCAGCAGATCCTAATAAAATAGAAGCAATACAAAAAACTCAAATCACCAAAAGACAAACAAGGGTTGAAACAAATTTTAGGAATGATAAATTATCTCTTACCACACATTCCGAACTTAGCAGATCTGACAGCATCCCTGCGATCTCTTAATAAATACAATGTTATATGTATAGAATTCATATTACCAACAATGTTCCAATAAGCTAAAAGAGGCATATTTGCAATGTAACCTGGCGAACACACTTCTCAAATTCCAGAAGTAATACAAACAGATGTCTCACAGACAGGACTAGGGGAGTTTTATTCCAAAATGGGAAACCAATTATGTATACCTCTTGAGCATTTTCTGAAACAGAACAATAAATGCTCAAATAGAAAAAGAAACTCTGAAGCATTGTCAACGTGTGTCAAAAGTACCATTACTACATATATGGATGAAATATAATAATAGACAATTGATCACAAACCATTACTTGCAATTGTAAACAAACCCTTTGAGAAAATCATACCCAGACTCCAAAAATTTGTAATGAGATAACAACGATATAAACTTAAATTCGAATACTGTCCTGGGAAGAAACTCTACATTGCAGATACATTATCACGTAACTACATAAATATAACACAAGAAGAAGATGCCTGTGAAATACACGCTACAAACAAAACTGTCAGTACCTGGGACAATGACTTAAAGAGAGCTTGCCCTTTAGATGAGGAAGCTTCAGAATTAATTAAACACATATGCAATGGATGGCCGGAACATAAGTGCAATGTACCTCTCTGTTCTGAACACAACTCTCAACTCTTGCTCATGAGTTTAGTAAGTACATCATTAAGCTATGTACTCAGGAGACTTTTATTCCTTATTATTTTTATTTAAATTATTACAATAATAATCTTATAAACTACATTATTTAAAATGAGAGCAAAAAAAAATAATTATTTATACTATAATGGGATGACCTATTTGATAGCCTTAATTGAGGCACCAAATATAACGGAATGGCATTTAATCATCCCAGTTGATATACCAAATATAATAGAATCGATTATATTTAATGCTTGGAAATCATTAACTTAATGCTTCATAGTTAGGTTCGCCAAATATAACAAATATTTAAAATCTAAGTTGTATATATGGGGATGATTAAATTCCTTAGAAAGAGGATATGCATTTCACTACAATCGGACTTTGGGTCTTCAGGTAGAATGCTAAAAATGAATCAATGAAATACTAAGTCCATGATCATATCTATCTTTTTTATGCTAGCTCAATAATCTTTAAATAAGTTTTAATATAATTTAGACTAGTTCATCCATCTTTCATCCCTCTTTCAATCACCATTATGCCACGATATTCAAACTCATGGAGAATTTGCAATTAGCTCTCTCAGGGAAAATCCAAAACAAGTTATTATTTATATGCCTTTATACAAGCATTAATTACAATTGATATTCATATGATATTTATAATACTAGCATATATATAATATAATTCAATAATGATTAGACAAAGAGATCAAGTTAATAAATCAATATTTAATAAATAATAAAAAATATAATATAATAGATAATAAAATATTAACAAATAAATACGGATGAATTTTATCATTTTAAAAATATTAATAAATAATATTTTTTATTTAATATCCTATGATAAAACTCAATACTATAATAAACTTTCAAAAATTAAAGAAAATAGTTTAAATTAACAGATATATAAAAACAATATCTGGGTTCAAAAATTAATAATTTATGTAACTTATTAATTTATTTACCGTTCTTATTTATATGTTTCATAATTACCAATATATAAGTACTATTTGCAATTGTATAACTTATATATTACATGTATTTTTGATAAATAAAGTACATTAAACTTTTACAATATTACGTAGTAAATACAATATAATCCTGTTTAAGATATCTGTCAAATAATAACTATTCTTTATATCCCTCATCTAATTTGATGAGTTATGTCAAGCTTTCAATTAATTATATTTAATAATAAATATAATTTTCCTATTAAGATATAATGATGCGATGCCAAATTTGAAATAAAGATAATAATAATAATAAACATATTAAAATAATATAAGCATTATTATAATATATATAAATAAATAATAAAGAAAACTTATTTATAATAGAGTTGAGAGTAGATATTAAAGTCTATAGTTCATCATCCTAATGAAGATCTTTGACGAAGTATATTATTAATCCATTGGTATAATGATGATTTTATTTATCCTTAAACGATAAACTGTTAATAATATCCAATGATTTGATTAATGTGAAATAAAATAAATATTCTTCGAATGTAGATGTTCTTAATCTTCATTTTTCTATTATCATTAGACGTTCTATATATCCAATATTTCAAAATATTTTAAAATAGCATGCAAGGTTGGTTTCGAAACCTTTACGATACAAAGCTGTTTTACTCAAAACACATTGTTTTATCCTATATATATATAATTATCTTAAATTTATATATATCCGAAGAATAACGGAAGTGTTAAAACAATGTAGTTTCCAAAAAACTTAAACAGACGTTCTTTTCTTTTATATTGCTATTCCTTTAAGACTTAATAGAAAATTAAAATATTTTCCTTGCAGACTTTTAATCCACAGATTATTTTAATTTGGAAAAGTTAATATTTAAATTCCAATCGTTGAACAGTAGTATTGATAAAAGAAAAAGTTATTTAAAGAGAAATGATTTTCTTTTCTTCTCCTTAATAACAAAAGAACAAATCAATCTGCTCGTGTGTTATTACAAGTTCATGCTTAACTCAACTATCAATTGTTCCATTGACATTAAGATTTAATAATAAAATAAAAAAATATATAAGTATTTATTCTTAACTTCAAATCTGGCATTTTACTCAAAAGCTTAAGGTATGTATTATTTAAAACTCAAATGTATATATAAATAATATATATATGTATACATAATAAAATAGTCAAATAAAAAATTATATTTATAAATAATTTCCTAAGAGATAAAACATGTTAGACCAATAATAATAACTGTAAGTTACTATTATAATACAGACACATAAAAGAAATCGTAATTTTAAGTGAGAATGTGTTCCCTAATACAAAAATGATGTTTAATTGAGGTCCCAATACGATTAAACAATAATTTATTCTCCACATATTATTTATCGATATTAATAATTAAATCCCCAATTCTCTTAATAATATTGATATTAATAAGCATAATGTTAATTTAAAAAAAAAAGTTTAACAACATAAAATTTACAAATGAGTTATAAATTAAATAAATCTTTTAAAAAAATATTCTTGCTTTTATTAAACTAAACTTGAAATTTTAAGAGAAAAAATAATATAGGATTTATTTTTACATTTGTTCATATTTAGAAAATTTATATTGGGTTATTTCAATTAGAATTTTGAGCTTCTTTAAATATGTAATCAACAGGTTCATAATTTTGGAAATCTTGTGATATTTAAGCACCAAAGGTAATAATAAGAGTAGAATTTTGATCTAAAGAGTTTTAGTTCTTGAGTCCATCACGCTACTACTATATTAAATCATAGCACAGTATTATGCATAACATATATTAACAGTTTTAATTTGGTGAATAGTTTATAAATATTTCTGCAGTCATTTTCTGAACAAGTCTTGTTAAGATAAATATATTAAGACACCATCTTATTAGTGCAATAAGTAGTCTAATAATAGCACTGATTTTATCTTACTCTATTTTTGCTTCATTTGATAAGTTTGTGCTGTTTTCAAAAATTCATTATTCATGCAGCTATTTAAAGTTCAGAGATCACTCAATGCTTAATCAAAAATAGTTATGAAATGATAAAAGTAATTATTTAATGTTGATTAAATGAGTCCCAAATTTATGTTGTTGGTTTAGTGTCAAATAGTTTTGGGTTCAAAATTTCAAGGTAATTAAAATTTTAAGCCATTAGGTTAAATAGCATAAAATAAGTAAATAATGACTGATTAATAGATATAATGCAAACTAATGCTCATTACTAGAAGCCAAAAGAAACTATTTGAGGAAATGTGTATTTAATACACATATAGAAAATGCAATATAAGTTCTTTTATTGTTTTTGCCTACAAATGAATTCTCAGAAATAATTAAGTAATACATATATTTATATTCTTATCATTCTAAAATAATTTCTTACATCATGGGATATTGGCATTGGCTAATTCTTATTTTATTGAAAAATGTAAAAATTCTAATTACTATTTTTTTAATCCATATTTTTATTAGTAGCAGGATTATTACTAGTGCTTGAATAATTCATCATTTAAAGTTAAATTCAAAGTAGAAACAACTTAGATGAAATGTTTTGGTAACAACAGTGTTAAAATTGAAACTTAAAAAAAGTATCACCAAATAATAATAAAAAGTTCTTAATCAAAATTTAAAAAATATAAAATGATCTTTTTAAAAAAAGAAAATATTCAAAATAATCAAACTTAGTAAATTTAAAAAAGCACTTACTCTCAATACGCTTAAAATAAACTTAGCTCAATTAGCTAAAAAGACCATGTTATTACATTAAAATGCCTTTGTAGAATATCATTCATTATTTCAATGTGTATTTCAACAATTTCCATAAAAATAAAAAAAATTATTAGTTTTCATTTATGTAGCAACCTTCTTCACTTAATTTGTAATTCTAAATCATTTATGGACATTTAAACATTTTTATCAAGTAACCTTATCAAATGCACCTACAAACATATTTTTATAAATAACTACAAAGGCAGAATTAAAATACATACAATTTTCTACTTTCATAAGATGCTAAATTATCATAATTTAATACTCACGACAGAATAACCACTTGCTAATGCAATATCTATAGCAGCTTCTCCATTAAAACATATTTTATTAGGATCGGCATTAGCATCTAATAGAACGCGAACAATGTGTCCATGACCTCGACTAGTGGCAAATATTAACGGCTTTAAAAAAATTTGCAATGACCATAAATTAAATAAACAAATAATAAAAACATATAAATAATTTAAATATAAAAAAAAAATCAGTAATTTAAATATTATTATTAAGATTTTGTTTTAAAATTTTTTTTTTTTTTACAAATGAAAAATATAAATGTGACTATAAATTATAAAACTGTAACTGTGAATCATAAATATAAATACAAAATGAATATCATACATAATAACGTAAACACTAATTAGAACTATAAAATTCTATTTTATTACAAACCATATGTAAGATATATGAAATATTATATATTTGTCTTAGACCAATAGCATTACAGAACTTCCTCTTCTTCCATACACATATTAAATACAAAAAATTATAATAAAACCACCAACAACAAAAAAACCTCTTAATTATATGTTTTTTATTATATTAGAAAAATTTTGATTGTTTAAGATAATCATCTTCAATTTGATATCACAAACATTTGAAATTAAAGTTGTTTGAATGTTTTATTATAATTTATCTCAGATGTAACTTACTTTTTGAAGGAACTGCCTGCTAATAATGCATTTAGTTACATAATTTAAATCTCTATTACATGTTCTTTATCATAGATAATTAATTATCATAATAAAAATTTGCAAATCTTTGCATCAAAAATGCATAGTTTATTTGTAAAGCATAATTTGCAGATCATTAAAATATGTAAATCATTAGTACTAAAAATAGCAACATATACTGTTCAAATCAAATATTTCTCAATAAAAATAATGCTATTTTATACTTGCCATTCTTAGATTATTAGCATCTCAATCTCGACATCATGATTACCCACTATTTTAGTGAAAGAATTTGCATGGGTTTTGTCAATCTCAAAAGTTACGCCAGTAATAGCTACAAGTAATACCATAATAGGTGGCGGCACTATCTTATCTATCCTAGGAGAATAGGATAGAATAGATGCATTAATAACGCGTTAATAGGGAGTTGGAGATATGGAGAACTAGTATAGAGAGTAAAAAGAATTTAAATATATATAAAAGTAAATGGAACATTGGATGTGAGTTAATTTATGATAATAGCAAGGAAAGTAGCTTACTGTTTAAGGCTCAAACGGAATCTTTAGCAACAAGGGAATATATATGCAAATGGAAAAATATGGGTGATTTAGTCTGCAAGTTGTGTAAGAAAGGCATAGAAAATATTAGGCATCTGTTGATTCAATGTAACTGCTTAAAAGCAGAAAGAGTAAAAATAATGAAGATATGGAAGACTAAATATAAACAAAGTGATTATACAGAAAGTGGGTTATTGGTTTTTATGCTGAAACTTGGAACAGATAAGGGGGATTTAGATATGAAGGCCATGGAAATGATAAAGATTATGTTGTGGAAATGAGATGGAGCAGGATATGGAGAAACTAAGGGTGGGGAATGAAAAGGAAAGATAAAGTGGCTAACAGGTTTCTCTGGACATAGTTGCTGAGAGATTCCTGACTCCGTATAAGGAGAAGTCACAGTGCATCACATCACATAAAAATAAATAACATTAATAAAAACTAAAAATGGATAATTACAGGCATGGATGGAATTTCTTTATAATGTCCATTATAATGTGAAAAAAAAAAAACAATGGCTAATAGAGCTTACAAAAGATTTAAAGTTTATGAGGAACAAAAAGAAATAGTGAATCTTTGAACTTGTCATCATCAAGATAGCTATTGACTCAATGAATTCATTATAGCAATTATTGTCATAATTAAATGTAGCTGATAGTATTCAAAGCATAATACTATTATTATGACATCAATCCATGCCAATAATGTATTGGCTGATAAATGATAGATATTGAAGAGAGATATAGCAAATATAAATTTGACTAGATTATTCATAGTTTAGCAATTTAAATAGTTTTTTTTTTTTTTAGTTAATTAATTCATGATTTTAACACTGAATGATTATACTTGTAAACTGCAAAATAAATTAAGAATAAATTGTCCAATGCAAAGTTAAGGCCTATTGAATATTTCTCTACAAAGAAATAGTAAAAAAGATAATAATGATCAGATACGGAAATGAATTATATAAAAATAGTTATTACAATGAATACATGCAAACATATAAGTTATAATAGAGATATAACTAAAGGAGCTAAGACAATAACAAACATGCTTAATGCATGTTAACTTTCTGTTTAAATCCAATATTCTGATTTGATTTAGTAAACTATTCTTGTAATAAAATATGGTTTTCCTTTTTTGCATTTTTAAATTTTTTTCAATGTCTTTTATTATTAATGTTGCTTTTTAAAGTTTGATTGTCTAGCAATCTTTTTCAGAGAAATAATTGGAAAATTTATTATATATCAATGTAAAAATTTAATTATCTAGTAGTCTAGTCTTATTCAGTAATATAGAAGTCTGAAAAAGATTACTAAATAATTAAAACTGTTTAAAAAATTTTAAAATGAAAAAAAAAAAGTATATTTTAATACTTATAAAAAAAAAGCAAAAAAAAAAAAAAAGTATATTTTATTATACATAAAAGAAATACTAAAATAGAGAATATTTAAGAAACTATTATTGTATTCCTTAATCACTTTAACAGCAATTTTAAAATGATTACTCTAAGTTTGACACTTGTCTGTTGATAATTAAAATTTTGTTCTAATCAATCAATCATTTAAATATCATATGAAAATATCTTAAAGGAATAACTCTATCTCACAATTAAAACACAGATATCAGAAAGATATTTTAAAAATTGAACTTAGGATAAAATACAGGGAGACAATCATAATAATAGAAGTAGTCTGCATGATGAAGTGCTATATTTACACATTCAAATGAAATCACAATTCAAGAACATAAAATGAAAGTATAACATAAAAAATTACTATTACTAAAATACAAAAAACAATAAATAAAAGAGATATCCAAGATTAATTATAAGCTTAAATCAACTAATTCAATTTATCATAAATTGTAAATTTATTGGTAATTTTTAATTTGTTACATTTTAATTTACAAGTGTCAAATTTATTCCATCCACAACTTTGACATGATTCACTCTATATAAATATATTGATGATTATCACTAATCATTTATTAAACTAGATATTAACCTTAGTCCAGATATAAAATTTAAACCACACTTAAAGATTAATATATCTGTTTTTAACTAAACACATATGCATGGAGCAATCCAATTTCATTTTTCTTTTTCCAAGTATAATGTCTATTATAAATGTATTTAAAAACCTTCACTCCACCATACATTCTTGAAATATAAGAATAAAGACTACTTAGAAAATCAATGATTCCCAAGATTCAGTTTGTTCTCAACAGTTCTCATCAGTTGGCCCAGATCACAATCTTTCACATATATCTTTATCATAGGTTCAGTTTTTATCAATATTAAATTATTAAATTTTTTACTAGTGTCAAATTTACTCTTCCCATAACTTTGACATAATCTACTCTAGATAAATATATTAATGATTACTACTAATTATATATTAAGTGCAGATTATCCTTAGCCCAGATATCTTTAATTGAGGTTTAGAGTTTATATATGGCCTAGGGATTATCTCTAGTTTAATAAATAATTATCAATAATCATTAATATAGAGTGGATAAAGTCAAAGTTATGGGTGGAGAAAATTTGACACTTGTAAATCAAAATATAAAATTTACTATTGATAAATCCTGAACATGTTAAAGGTATATGAGAAAGATTGTGACCTGATGGGTGTTGCTTAATATGAAATGCATCTTGTGAATCTTTGATTTTTTAAGGTATCTTAATTCATGTTTCAAGAATGTATGGTAGAGTGAAGGTTATTAAATAGATCTATAGAATTTTTAATATAACTGAATTTATAACTATAAAAAAAAAAAAATACTATTTTATCTTGCTGCAGTTAAATGTATATGATTCAATATGGTAAAGTTTATATAAAAGTCAGATCACCGAAATATAAAGAAAAACCTCATTGTCAATAGAAAATGATAATTGGTAATTTGAAATCTAGGTTACAGCAAACATAGTTTTGAATATTGTATAACATATAATGCAAATCTTCAAAGTAGAAAGATCACTAGAAATTATTAAAATTTCTTATACTAAGAACAAACATTTACCATAGCTCCGGCAAAAGTGGAAACTAATGTTGGATACGAATAAATTAATTAAACTGACCTCTTAAATAAAAGTATAAAAAAAACTATTGTAAAATTATCTATAAAATTAATT
Source organism: Epiperipatus broadwayi (assembly GCA_028023455.1). Classification (NCBI taxonomy): domain Eukaryota; kingdom Metazoa; phylum Onychophora; class Udeonychophora; order Euonychophora; family Peripatidae; genus Epiperipatus; species Epiperipatus broadwayi. Next base: position 17,217,938 of record JAQFVV010000009.1, read on the forward strand.
CAAATTATTAACTGTATAATTTGTTTGCACTGAAGTGTATATGAAAGAAGTGTTATAAGCAATATATATATAACTGTATAATTTATAATGAATGTCCAATACCTATTATGTGATTATTATTTATTTTCATAACAAAAAATAATTTTATAATCATGGATCAGTTTTCTTCTTCTCTCCTTATTTTCATTGGACTTGCAATTCGCTAAAGCTCTTATAACTTCCTCATTAATTTGATTTAATGAATATTAAATTAAGATCAAATCTGTTGTAAACTATAAGGAAAACAAAACTTAAAAAAAGATTGTAGGAAAATCGAAATTTTGATACTATATAATAAAGTAAAATATTGCAAAGATTAAGTATAAAAATGGATAAAATATAGAATAATATGCAAGGCTAACAGAAAAGAGAGTATTGGTTAAATAACATTTTTATTAGTGCGTAAATACATTAAAGATTTTATAAATATTTAAAAATCCAATATAGACAATTAAACTTACAATAGATACATTAATTTAAATAATTTATTGTTAACTGATAAGAGATTTTTAAATAATCATCTACATCATACTAAGAGTTTTAAAAAAAGACAGTTTTTGTTCAATTTTATCAGATACTTGAAGTTCAAGTTTTAAAAAAAAAAAAAACTTCTACAATGTGTGAATTTTAATTTAAAATATAATTACTCTTGAAAAGATTTTTTTTCAGGCAATTTTACATCTCATGTAAGACAAGACAGAATGAAATAATAAATCGTACAATTTCTTCAGTAACCTGTGTATTTAAGTACAATGATAAAAGAATAGCTTCAAAAACTAAAAGCTTATAAGTTCTGTATCAATTCCTAGCTGGAAAAAAAAATTCAATAAAACAATTGAATAGAATTACTATGCTAAACTTGACATTTAAGTGCTCAAACATAACATAATGTCTCAAACAATGACAATATAAGTATTATATTTCCTCAATTAAACATCTTAATTTTTTTAACAAGATAAATATTATACAAAAAATATATTTTCCCCAAATAAAACTGGGGGGGGGGGGGGGAGAAATACTTTACACTGATCAAAAGATTTTGGATAAATTAAAAAAATTATAATTCAACTAATATTATTAAAAATCAAAATAACTATAATCATTAGAGTTAACATATTAATTTATTATGAACTAATGATCATGTAATTATTTTAACATTAATGTTGACTTAATTAAAAATATATTATCTATTTAAATATGAACTAGATTTTTATATTAATAATTTTTCAAATAATTTTTTTTTTCTTTAGATTATATATTTCCTTTTTAGATGTGCATGTAATTTATTATTAACACTTTTTTTATTGTAAATGCATATATGTTATTTCTAATGTTTTTCAACTCATTACAATTAAGCATAAGAAAATATCATCCAGACTGTAACTCACTAATTTTAAACATATGAAGATGATAATTATTACTATTCTCATGTTGTTAATTGAATTCATGGGTTCACTCACATTAAAAAGACAGTGTGTACCATTGAAAAAATGATTGATTCTTTCTTCAAGCTGCCTGCAGCATCAATTCTTAATCAATATTTGTATAGTTACAGTTTAGCTATTCACCACAAAAATTTTATGAACACTTAGTATGTCTGTACCATAAGTTATGATATAAAACGTGATAATGTATTTTGTATCTTTGTTGATTACCTTCAATGCTCTCCCTACTATCATGAAATTTTACACTCCAATTAAAATCATTCTTATGACTTATAACTTCATTACCATACATAATTTGAATCATTTCAAAATTTCAGTAACAGATTTGCCCAAATTTAAATAAAATTTAATAGTAGCATGTTGTTTCAATCATAGATTAAAATATGAAATACAGTCACATGTTATGTATAACTCTTAGGGCCTCAACATTTTTTATAGTAAACCGCTAAATTATAAACTATGGCGTTAAGAAACCACACATCAAACCAGATATGTCAATGAAGGCAGTTGGAGATAGGGAGAAAAACTTCCTGGCATAATAGTTAACATATCCATTTTTTGTCACTTTCCTTCTAACTTCTTTAAATAATTTTATTTAAATTTCCTCTAAAAAATGTTATTAATTCACAAAATTTCTACCAAAATTGCATTAATAATACATATTGTACTTTTTAGATTTTGAATAAAATGTTAATCAAATAACTGATTAGATCCATCTCTATGTTAAAAAAAAGGGAAAAATAGTAGATATATAGGAAATAATATCTAAAAACAGTTTTATAAATTCCAATTGGTTTATTTTCATTATATTTGCAATATAAATATGTTTAGTTTAACAATCATACCAACTCTCTTACTTATAAAAAGTAGTTAGTCATTAACTTCATTTTCAATATTACTGATTTGTTACATGATGAAAGTCTATCGAACTTTATTCCAATTTTCGTAACTTCTCTTTTTTATATCATTCCAACAAATTATCACACCTCATCAATCTTTCTCACATGCAGCCTTTTTCTTTATATCTTATTCAATTTGTCCATTTCTTCTAACAAAGTATCCCTCCTCTTCATTAATCATTATATATCTCTTACTATTATTATTGATTTATAATGCTCTATAATATCTGATTCTTAATCACCATTTCTATCAGTTCATATATCTGCAAATTTCTCTAATGTTCTGTATCTATTCCTTTTTTCCAAATTTTTGGATGCCTTCTTTTTCTCTTTCCTAATAATGTGCAGTTTAATATTTATTTTGATAATTGTCTTATTCTGATTTCATTTACTATACAATGTTCAATATTCATTATTCCCCAAATTCTTTTATTGCTTATTCATTCTCTCTTTAATCTTCCGGCAAATATTGACCAGTAAATCCATTTCTGTAACTATCAACTCTCTTTCTGTTTTTTCCTTCAATTGCCTAACCTTACTTCAATAAATAATGATATTTTTTTTTATTCATTATTTATTCATTTTTGATATATTCTCATTTCATGACATTCCATTTATCATTACTATAGCTTTCTATCTGATACATTTCTTTCTCATATACCTTCCTCTGTTGTTATTCTTGTGTAATCTTCATGCCTCAATACTTATATTTCTCACATCTCTTCGTGTGTAAAAAAAGTTCTCTCAGCTTAAGAATGATAAAGATATTGTTAAATGAATGAATATATTTTATATACATTACTTTTTGCAATTAAAATCTTTTCATGAAACTAAAATACTTCAATAATCCTTATTCTTGAAAATTTCTCCATACTCAGCCATAAATCCAATATTTCACTTTAAAGTAGACTAATTTTTGTTCCTTTAAAATAGCATTTTCTCAAATCTCCATTAAAAAATTATAGATAAGTTTTGACAATTCTTTTTAGGCATGTTCAGTAGAAACAAATTAATAATTATTCAAATAGATGGCTATTCTATTGGTGAATAACTGAACTTGTATATATACCTGGGTCTCGTTTTACGCGATAAATAGGTTCCTCAGAAAACACGCGCAAACGAAATCGCGCAAAAATAGACGTAACTTACATTGAAAAAGGGGGGATGCTGTCTGTGATTTTTCAAAATTCGCGTAAAAGCAAAGCACCAACGTAAAATTACTTTAAAATTCGCACAAAAAAAAAAAATAAGGAAATAAAATATGACTAATAAAAAATTTCAAATTTGAAAAAAATTGATACAAGACAAACTTTTTTTAACTATAATATTTAATTTTATTCAAAATAATCTATTTTTATGCATAATTTACAGTACAGTAATTTACATTTTTTTATACACGTTTTAATTATTATCGCTATTTGCCGAAAAACACGTTCGTTTGCAAACTGGTAAAAAATCAGATTCCCACAAGAGGAAATACAACTAGCGCCAAGTTCATTCTCATGTTGTGTTAATGGTTTTCTGTTGATAACATAATTAGTAATTAATCTTTGAGACGATGATTTTATTAATTGTTTATGAACTTAGACTTATGATAATAAAAGGATATTTATTCACCACTGCTGGGAAAAATTTAATTAAAACTAACAACTAAAAATTAAATTCTTATTTTTGTCTTTAATTTTCAATTCCGTTTAAAAATCAAATTTTGTTTTACATCAAATTAATTTCAAGTCGCCCGTAAGTAATTTTTAAATTGTTAATTACAATTAAAAATCAGATTTTAATTTTTAATTGTGCCCACTGCTATTACTGACCTTTTAAAAATAAACTTGTGGACACTAAATGATTAATAATTGATTACGTTCTTTTTTAAAAAGCAAAAACAGAATGTGATTTAAAATGCAAAATTAACACGCACAATGTTTGAACAAATTTACATTATAATCTTGTAAAATTTAATGTGTGTATACATAAAATGTGGAAATCATGATTTTAATTTCATTATTGCATAAAATCTTACTATTATAAAGCACTGAAAATATTGAAATTATTAAGATGAAAGTAGAATTCCAATAATGTGCTATTACTTTCAATATAACATAAGTGCACGAAATTTATTACTTAAAGTAATAGCGCATTATCGGAGGTCGACTTCCGGTGAAACACGAATCGCGTAACTTCAAAATCGTGTTAAATAAGTCCACGTAAAAAGAGATCCAGGTGTATATAAAAAAAAGTAATGGTAGCCCATGTTCAGAACTCATAAATTTAAGACCAATACTAAAGATGTTATCAAATTACAATCATGCTTTGTTTTATAACTAACATTTCAATTTTCATTTGAACAACTCATATGATCTTATGACCTTTAACTTCCAATTAAAAAAAGTCAGAGATCTATTAATCTATCAATATTGGATGGCTAGCTGGACTTCTGGACAAGCTAATTGGAAAAACTTTTAGTTTCAAAAAATCTTTAAATGTCTAAAAAAAAATTGTAATTTGAACTCAAATCATGCATATGACAAGTAAATGCACTTACCACTTCAATGCAATATCCTTATTTGTATACTACTATACCCAAGTATTTGTGCTTCCTTCCCAGAAGAAGGTTCAACAATAAATCATCAGGATATAAAAACAAAATTAGTGCTATATTTGATCATCATTTATAATAATTGCCAAAAGACAGCAACTTCATACATTTCATATTATACTACACTAGCCTAAAAACAACCCCTTGTTTCTACAATAGGCTATTAAGGGCTGTTTTATTTCTTAAACTTTAATGAAATATATAATAAAACAAATATAAGTAGATCTTTGTGAATTAAAATATCTATCATTTAGGATTCAACAGTGTATAAAAATACTATTCTATATTTCTGTTGGGAGGGCTTTATTCTTACCGTCCATCCTCTAACATCCTGGACATTAACCTTAGCTTCATGATGAAGTAATATATTGACTACTGATTCCCTCCCTTCTTGTGCAGCAAACATTAAGGTTGTCATATAATATCTATATAATCAAACAATAGAAGCTTTTATTAATGCATTAAATAAAAAAATTGAAATTTAATTTTATTTATAATAAGTTATAAATGACAATCCTGTATTCACATTAATAAAAACAATTATTATTATGTATGGGATTATTCCTTATCTAAATAGTAAAACATATATAAAAAAACCATTAATAAATTTATTGTTATTAAAACTACATTTTATTCACATTACAAAAAAAAAAAAAAATGACAACAAGCCACATAAGTTAAATGATTATTGCAGATTTTAAAATTTTGATTAATCAAATAAGTAGAATAGAATTACAGACATTGTATATTAGAGAAAATACTATAATATTACATGACCACCATTTTTTATGCTACATAATCTGTTAATATATTACCAACTTTTTCTATACAATATTGCCATCTAATGCAAGCCATATTAATCAATAAATGCTAGGAAGTTATCCCTATCTAGTGCCTACTCATCCAATATCCCCAGACTAATTTTATAACTTATGGCTTTCATCAGTAAATAGTCTCTAAGAGTAGTGCACTTAAATCCTTGAACCAAATGTGAATTAGCTTGAATTGAAAACATTATTGTTTTCAATTTGGGTTCGTAGCTTTATAGGTAACTAAAAAAGTAAAAAGTGGCTGCTGGAGAAATGCATTAAATTCAAAGATCTAAGAGCCATGCTCTCAGATCCAAGGCTCTTCAGTGATAAAAGTCATAAGCAAGAAATTAGTATGAGGATATTGGATGAGTAGGCATTAGACATAGATTTTGATGCACTAATGTTCTAGCATCTATTGATTACTATGGTTTGCACTATATGGCAATATTTCAAGAAATTTTTGTTTTTGCCACTCTTAAGCATTATCTTAACAAGTTTAATGCTATTTCATAAATCTGCAACAACTCTCTGCATACAGTAGTGTCATACAGTGCAAGCCATAGTAATCACTGGATGCCAGAAGATTTTTGTATCAAAATCCCCATCTAGTGTCTACTCATCCATTATCTCCAGACTATCCTATTCATTGTAATCTCATTCTCATCACTGAAATCTTTTCCTTGCAGAGTTTTTGTTATCACTTTTAACCACTTGGTGACAATTCTCTTCTGTTCTGACAATCTTCACATTTCATATTCCTACTCTTTATAATCTCATTCATATTATTCTTCGGATTTGTTTAAAGTTATTTCACTCAGAATTGTATCAATTTGAATACTTTGCAAGGAAGCATTTTTTCTTCTATCCTTCAGTCATAATTAAACCATGCAAACTGCCCATGTTCATATAATATTTCTCATAAAATTACTTTCATGCCTCATTTTATCCAATCTTTTTAAAATTACTTTGATCATTTTAAATCATACAAACTGCCTGTCTTAACATTTCTCATCAAATTACTTCATGCCTCATTTTATCTAATCTTTTTTTAAATTACTCTGGTCATGTTTACATCATACATACTGCCTGTCTTCATATAACATTTCTCATCAAATTACTTCATGCTTGATTTTATTAAATCTTCTTTAAATTACTCCTTTTTAAATAAATCCATTTTAGTGGTATGTAATATTTTTAAATTATTCCTTTAAAAAATCCATTTACTCACATATAATTTTTCTCAATTTTTTTTACTCATATTCTACTTATCTGTCCCTATAGCATTGCAATCTGCATCAAAAAAAAAAAAAAGATTAATAACCATTTACTCATATCAAAAGTTTTATACTTTCAAAATTTTTTTTGATCTTTTAAAATTTTTGTTATTTCCTAATTTATAAAATGGTCATATATATATATAAATTTTAATAATACAATAAATAAATCAATAGATATGTATAAACAAAAAAAAAAGGAACATTTTTAAATAAAATATATTCAAGATAAAGTCAAAATTTAATTACAAAATAGAATATTATATTTGTGTCATCAGTTGTTTTTTTTTTTTAAATCTTTCTCTAGTAGATATATTTTCTTATCAATTTATTATGCCATCAATGATTCTATCTCAAATGGTACATTCAATTTAGAAACAGTTATGACAATTCAATTTTTAAAAGAGGATATGTTCGATTTTTAACAGTGAACATATTTCTTTATCAATTTTTGAACAACAATAGTTGTCTCATATGCAGAGATTATACAACAACTTAAAAAAAAAACTATAACAATCCAATTTCTAAATGAGATTATGTTTCGACTTTTGTTTTTAAAAAATATTTTAAGTATTTTGTTTTAAGTAAAGGAAAAGCAGGAAAATAAATAAATCTCAAGTATATATATATATTGTAAAAGGAATCACCCACAAAATAAACAATATGTAAATTATTTCAGTTTAGAAGAAAATGACTACCAAACAGGCACCCGGGTGCATGGTGGGGTAACTATAACAAAAAAATGTTATCCTAATTTGAAAATAGGAGCTTACATCAACTAAAAGCCTTTATGCAATGGCAACCAAATTTCTTGATTATCATCCTCTCCACATTTAAAACTATTATTCTAATGAAATATGAAAATAATATACTGCCTAAATTGGATGAGAAAATTTATGAGAAACAAAATAAATTTATTTAATACAACAATAGAATATACACAATATAACTTTTATACTTACATGATAAATAAAATATGGAATATACATGACAGAAAATATTTTAAATTTAATATTTTCATTCTATTATATCTAAATTTATGTCTAACAAGTAGGAAAAAACATCAATATTTCAATTTTTATTAGAGAAAATGAGTATTTTGCAAATAACATTTCTTTTGATTCTATTATTTAAATTATTATTTATTCAATAAATTCATTCTAATATTCTTACCAATTTTTTTTGTTTTCTGTTGAGATCAACACTTTTATACAGTAATACCAAATTAATATCGAGATCTTTGGTCATAACTAACTATCCTCATAGTTCCATTTCTAGTTTATGAAGAGTTTAACTTGAATATTTATTCGGAAATAATAAGTACCTTTTTTGTAGTTGTGCTTTATAATTAAAGAAATCAAAGATGAGTAAAATGTTCTCTTCCTTGGTGATTTCTTCTTGTAATTTTTAATTGATTTCTAAATTTTATTTATTTATTTAAGTATCTAGTTTTTTTTTTATAGTGTCTGTAAATACAATCGAGCACTGGTAGTTAAATTTGGCATTATTCAATATAATTAGGAAATTATCAGTTTCATGAAGCTACATTTCCAAAAAGATAAAGAAATATTCCAACTCAGATTTCACACTATCATTATAAATACATATGTAAAAATGCAATCATTTTCATAGCTCTAATTTTACAAGCAGTATAAAGAACTGATCTACATATCAATTTTTTATAGCAGATGATACTAATTTTATTTTTTTATCTGGCAATTGTCCAAATACTATAGCAACCATTGGAAAATCTAAATTAAGTTTGTTCCATTAGGTTTTTTTTATAATTAACAATATTTTTAAAAATAATTAATTTTATTTTTGAAATATTATTTTCAAAATAAACAAAGAAATAATCTTTTATTTCTTACAAATTATTTTGTTTCCAATTTGTTAATATATTATTATTTGTTTTTTAAAAATATATAAATAAATAAACTTATTACAAAGTTTTTTTAAAACACATAACTTTTTTTTTTTAAGTCATACATGTGAAACTACATCAGAAAGGGTGCTGCAGTTTATGAAGTAAGCTTAAGTTACAATGTAATCTAATAAAAGATCAACTTCATATAAAAATCAATTATAACATGCAAAAAACAATCTATTTTAATTAGAGATGTGATAGTTATTTAAAACAAATAACCACAGAAATAAAATAAAAATAACACTCGAAAAAAGAAAAAACAAAACCCCAGCCAAGTAATATGGCTACTCTCCTTGAAAGCATGTGGAAAGACATTAATTCATAGGCAGATATAACAAAAAAATTTAGCCAAACAAGGATAATCAATATCAAAACTGATACAAATATGAAAAGCAAAACAAATGACAATCAGAGATTCCACCAATCTACCTACTATGACGGATATGATCAATTTGGATCTTTTCGCTGAAACAGAAAAACTAAAAACCTCACAGGATAAACAAGAATGGACAAACGAAAATATAGAAAAAAATATCCAAAATGTTCAACTCTACAATACCAAAAGAGAAAAGTTTTTCATGAATACATCATTAGTATTGGCTTACTCTACAGGTTTCCAAAAGAATTACTATTTGATCTTTTGAATAAAATACAGCAATGGTAAAACATAATAAGGATAGCAGATCATCCAAATCCAAAATATATTATAACAGAATTTAAAAGTGAAGAGTTAAGAAACTCATTAAAAACGAAATAAAAATATTAGATAAATTTGCACTTCTTTCAGTTAATACACATAGAGACAATATTGTAAATGGAATTCTAAAAAATGCATATCTTAATTATAACAAAGAAGATTTTAAAAAATTAATACAGCCATTCTAAGAGACAACAGAATTCACACCCATGCCACTAAATAACACTCCAGTGCCAATTTATGCAAATAGCTACATGATCAAAGTATGACTTCATAAAAACATCGAACTTAATGATATCCATTGTAAATAACTGATCAGGAGGCCACACTTAATTTAAAATAAAAAGAAATAGGCCTCAATGTTATCACTGCAAAGAAAGAGGATACCTATTAAACAACTACCCTAAATTGCAATGTGATCAATGTAAAATGAAAAAACTCCAATACATAAATGCAATAACATTCCAATTAAAAACAAGACAGAAGAAATCGCAATTGTAAATAAAGAAAAACTAGCAATTAGTGAGGATAAACATAAAAGTAATCTTAAAAAAAAGCCTTCGGATATTAAACCCAAAACACTACAATCAATTGATAATGAAGAAAAACGAAAAACAAGTGATGATTCAAGTTTGCAAAAACCACAACATTCTCAACAAAACATTCTCTGGAATAATGGAAGAAATCACCCATGTGATATCAGTAAGAAAAAAGGGAACACATTTATGCAAAACAAAACCTGGACAACCTCCTGCCAGAAAGAAAAAGGGGAGAAAACTAACATTACAAGATAACGAAAATAATGAAAATGAAATTAATTCACAGATATCAGAGTCAAACAAAAATATATAAAAAAAAACCAACTTATTGATGATACAGACTCAGACATTCGACATTTAGAACAAGAAGAACAAAGTATCACGGAACAGGTAAATAAGACATATATTTGTAATCAAATAAAATAGACAAAGTAATTTTAGATAAAATATAAATCTTTTTGCCTTTAAATATACTAGATATAGATAAAATATATAAAAAAAGTTAAAGATAAAAATATCTGTTTAATTTAATAAAATCTGTTTCAATATTAAAAAGTAATACATATAAATATGATAATTAAAATAACAGGATTTAATGTCAGATGCACGAATTAAAAAAAAACCGATAAATATGCTTTATAAATGGTACATCATCATCAATCTACATATCTTGGATTTAACCAAAACAATTTCCAGTGATTCCAAAATTCATCCCTTAGATCATCTTAATAAATTAGGGTTTGTATCCTTCTCTAAATCATTAAACGTGCCATCAGCAGGCAATGGCCTGATCATTAACAAATTATGCCCCCTAAATGCTTTCAAAATCCTCTACATGGATGCTTATTTTTTGATGGTCACTAACATACAAAGTAATAACACTCATAATATATGTTTATATACCTCCAGGTCCCACAATAATCAACAGGTTAATTACACTATTGAACTCATATTTTGCATTCTCCCCTTTTCCAATATTACTAGATGACTTTAACATGACATATGTAAAATTTATTAAAAAAAATGGATTCATATCTTCTCATTCTCACTAATGAGTGGGGAGGGATTTCTTCTAATAAATTCATTCTCATTCAATAATGGTAGACATAAATCTTTGATAGAACTAATATTTTACTCACTATCTATACATCATTTAATGAATATTAAACTATAAATGCCCTTTTTACAGATCATGCAGCTTTTTTTTTAAATCATCAATTACACATAAATCATCAATTTCAAAAATTAATAAAAGCAGGTTATATCATTAGAATACTACTGCCAATAAAAATTACAAAATTATCTTTTATCTGAGATTTATATATATTTAATAAAAATAAATATTTTAGAAATGGATCCAATACAAGTATGGATAGCATTTGTAAACATCATTTCACATAGATTAATCAAGTCACCAAAACCACATCACTTCCAACAAGAATATGGACAAATATACCAAAATATTTATTAACACTCATCTACAGAAGAAAATTCAAACACATTTCTAACACTTAAAAAAATGTATAAAACAATATGATAATCCTTAAAAGACTACATAAAGATTTAAAAAAAGGTTTTTTCTCGATAATACACATGCCTGGACAAAAAATTATGTAAGGTAGGCATTGGGTCAACCATTTAATAATAGAGTTCCAACAGCAATACAAATTCAATCACAAACTGTAAGTGGGCAATACATGTTGGAATCTTTGTATAATTTTTTTTAAGGAAAGACTTCAAAAAGGAAGCTCCATAAAACTATCAAAAATATATTTGGGTAAGCCAAAGGAGGATATCAGTTTGAACTTGAAGACTTTATCAAAAAGCTTGAATCAATACCAGATTCATGCCATACAGAACTAAACCAATATTTGTCTACCTCCATCTTGGCAACTTCCCAGAAAATCTAATGGCAAATATGGCCAATTACTTATTAAAGTCCATATATCAAATATCAAGGTTCATATTCAATATTGCTTGTGTCTTTTCAGAATAGAAAAGAAAAATTAACAAAGCTAACTAACATAAGACCGATATCTTTGAGTCTATTAGGCATTAAAGTAATTGAATCAATATTAAAGAATAAAATAGAACCATATATTATGCCAACAATTTCAAATACACAATTTGCAAAAAAAAGATCCTCTATAAAGCAAGTTGCTTTCCTATTTAGAACAGATATAGATTTGGTTAGAAAGAGGAAAAAATGTAGTCCAGTAATTGGTCCAATCACATATTCATGCAGCTTTTGATATGATACCAAATGAAAAGTTGTTAAATACACTATGTGAAACCAACATAACAAAAAAATACCATTATGTACTGACAAATCTAATACTTAACAGGGAAATATGTATAACATTAAATGGTAAAACGACACCTTCAATCTCACCTAAATATTCAATCCCAAAGGATTCACCAATCAGTTCACTATTATTTACAATTTACATTAAACATTGCTTAAAACAATAGAAAAAGAAATAGATGGTTTATTTATCCCTGAGTGACAAACAACCATAAAGTGTATTGCATGTATGGATGATATCTCAGTCTTTTTATACTCTAAAAACTAAATATCTAAATTACAAAACATATTGGATGACTGTACAAAAAATATAAACTAACTTTTAACATGGAAAAGTCCTGTGCATGGCAAATATACAAAGGTATTTGTCACGACAATCATTTCAAGGGAAGGCCTGCCTCTTTTCTAGGGTTTCCTTTTTACTTAAGCAATACACAAATGAGAACAACTATACAAAACTGCCTCAATAATAAAATAGAAAATATAATGAATGCACTGTCAAAGGCAAATCTCTCTCTATATCCCAAAATTTCTAAATCAACATACTAATCATTACCAGAATTACATACTATAGCCCTATCATTTTATTCACAAAAAATTCAATAACCACATTTACTCCTTTGTAGAAAATGATTATGGGGGCACGCACAATTTCCTTTGGGAGATTAACAAAACATTTACTGCTCAATGGATTACATTTGCATTCACTAAATACATTTAGAATTCAAAAAACATTAAACACTACTTCATCATCTACAATAAGATTACCATATCTAAAAACAATTATAATCATGACTCCCATTCATAAGCCACTTCCACTTGAGGAAGACTTAAAGTCAGTTGTAGAACTTTTTGTTAACAATAAAAAGTTAAAATTTCATTCCACCATTTAATAAATTTCAATATTGGGAAGTTCAAAAACTAATTTTTCCTCATTCACTACAACAGAATGAAGCCATACTAAAACTGACTAACAAACAACTCTGTAAAAGATTCAAAAATTGATCATTTGAACTAAAATACTTTGATTTCCTATTAAAACTGAACCTAAAAGCACTCCCCACAAAGTATTTCATTAAGCATAAAAGACATATTCAGAACATAGAAGAAATACGCAATTTATGTCATAGAAAAGAAGAAACTCTAAAAACATATTTTTTTTATTGTCCTGTGTTTGAAAAATTCAATTTGATGATCCTAAACTTATACAGAAAGGAAAAATATAAAGTTAATGACATTATTACAAAATTTTAATATAGGTCATTTTGCAAAATACAGGCAGCCACATTCATTCTGTATGCATTGTGGTGCACATCTCTCTATAATGAAAACTATGGAAGGCACACTAGTGCATTTATCAATAAATTAGAATTTATAAGACAAAAATATTACAAGATAATGGATAATAAAAACTACATTGAAACTTAATCATTTCAAATTTATAACAAGATAAGAGAAGGGTATAAATAATAACAATGTTCCCCACGATTAAAAAGGAGAATAGGAGGGGAAAGACTTGATAAAAATAACCATGTTTAATTCTAATATTTTCTCTGTTTACATTAATAAAAACATGATAATGTAACTAAATTCAAATGTAATTCAATGCAAAACAAAGAGAGGAAAAATGTAACTCAAATATTAATAAAAGGCTTTTGAAAATCATTTTATTTTAATTATTTAAATTTTCTTCTACATTTATAGAAATATCATGCTTTGCTGCACTTCTTTAAAAACTGAATTACAAACTTGTTTTCATAAAACAAAAAAAAAAAAAGTCATCTTTAATTTAAGTAAAATTTTCAAAAAATTTTTGTCATATTTAGTATATATTAAAAAAAAAAAAAAGTTTGGATTTGAGTTATTCATTGGAATTGATCACATATGGATTAACAAAGAAATCCATCACTAGAAATGAGTATACATTGCACCATGAACACCAAGAGGACTACCTCAAATAAACACAAATGAAATTACTACATCACATACAAATTTAATACTAATATGCATAAATAAAGCCTTGCTGTATTACAAAACTAAGTCTGGCTCATTTTTGAGACTTAGATACTGATAAACATACATTATCAGTTATGCCTGGCTCACTTTTGAAACTTAGAGACTGATAAACATGCACCATCAGTTATGCATGGCTCATTTTTAAAATTTAGAAGCTGTTTAAATATAAATCTAATACAGGTACAAACATTATTGAGATAAAGAACTCTCTGCATCACGAAAATACTGCTTTCACAAAACAATGATAAACCCCTCCATCCAGCACCAGTACTGAAAATAAAAAAATTAAATATCAACAATTCTCTCATAAATTTATTAAACTTAGTTTAGTTGTTTTAACATTTATTTTCAGTATTTATCCATATCTTACTTTGTAATTCTATATATATATTTCCTTTTTCCTAAAACATTTGTCCTTTTAACAAATTCAACATCATTAATTTAGAAGGTCATCTTATTCATATAAGGATTAAATTTTTATCTTTTTCTTAAGCATTTTCTCTCTTCAATTTCTATTTTATCATTATCATCTTTTTTTATAGCAGTGTCAAGAATATTAACTTATTTCTCTAGTAGGCGATTGAGGTTCATGATCCAATCAGCAGTGATATCTCATGTAGTTAATACAAAATCCACTTCTGGTCAAACAAGTAATTCTTATCCTATTTGAACTAGTTGGATTATCTGTTGACCTTCTTCTTTCTCTTATTTCTTCATGATAATCTTTCGGGTCTTCCTCATACCATGGTGTAATATTTTTTTTTTTACCCACTGGCATTGGACTGGGGTTCAGATCCCTTTTTAAATGCCTCTCTTTGTTAGGTTAAATCCCCATTCTGTATCACTATCACTGTTTGCTGCTATCAAAACATTTAACAACTCAGTCACCTGATCTAGTTTTCTAACCAGTGCCAATAAGCACCAGTTTGATATGATATGGAAAAACTATGTCTAACTATTCATATAATCTGAATTTCAGATAGGAGTTCAACGATCAAGGCTCTCAGCTTGGCTACTTGCCATAGTAAATGCCTCTTCAAGCAATATGACATTTAATCCCCTCTTGATAATTTGCACTTCAATATGAATTTAATAAAGCCAGGGTTTAAATTAACCAAAATTTACAGGTTTATTAAACAATGAATCCCACCAGACTTGGGACACACTTTGGAAATGGCTATAAGCAATCACTATTTTAGTTTCTTCAGCTAATTTATTTAAACTAAAGAATCTTTCCAGGCTGTTAAGATACTCAGTTGGTGCTGCTTCTACATATCCTGAAAAAATTCAAATTTTTAGGTATTGATTAACTATGCCAAGGATGGAATTACATATCTGCACATCAACATTTCCATACTAATATTTTGTTGAATATTTTCGTGTGATACTTGGATCCTCTATAGCCAAGTCTACCTTAGATGAGATTTTTTCTCTTTTATATCAAATTCTATTTCTACTAGTCTCTTTGCTATTTCTCCATGCATTTTAACCCAGGGCTTTCATTTTTTATTTGAATCTTCTCAATCGCTTGAGCCAGGCAATTGATGTCTTCTTTTACTTGTATTAATCCTTGCCTATTCTCTGTTTTTGTTTCTTCTATTATCCCATGCAACTCCTCAAATTTCTTGTCCCATTCATCTTTATTCACTTAAATTTTAACATCTATTTCATTAACCTTATTTTCTAACTCTATCAAGTGATTTTCTAATTTATTTATTATTTCTTCACTCAATTGTTCTGTTTTTTATTTTCTCTTATTTAATTTTCAATTTGGCTTTTAATATAAGTTCTTCAGTTAAGATTTTATGAACTTCATTTTGTTTATCCATCTGACCTTTCAACTCTTCAATTTCTTTTTCCATTTGGTATTTTAGCTCTTCAGATTGTTTCCCCATTTGGCCTTTCATTTCCTTATTTTGTATTTTAAGATCGTTCAAATCTTCATCTTGTTTTTCCATTTAGCCTTCCATTTCTTTAAACATGCTCATGATCATGTTCATAAATTCAGTCACAGTGCCTCGGTTTCACATTTCCAAGCTTACATTTTTGCCTTAGCTCTCATAATTACATAGATTATTATTATATAAAAAACAAATATGATAAAGTTAGCTATTTCTATAAGAATAAACAAAAAAAGTTTAAATGAATTGCTTTTTTCTTTACTTATTTTGAGCCAGAGTATCAACTCCTCTTGCTAATCTCTAGCCTTTCTCTATTATTTCCCTATATTTATTTTATTTTCACTGCCTTGTTGTCATTTATTTACTTGTTTGCCTAAAGCAATCCTGCTCATACCACTATCACTGTCTAGTAATACCTATGGAAGTATTTATTAATTTATTGTTTTCACCATAAAAAATCTCACATTTCTCATTAGACCAAGTACTGTTTGTTACCTTTTAGATTTCACTAGCTAATTTATTTCTTTAATAAATATTCATGATTTATAAACCTTTAAATCATACAGGTATATAAATAAATTCCGAATAATAAAAAAATATCTTAAAATTAAACTGGGTTCAATCTCCGTTTGTTTTGAATTAAAATGATCCAGGATAGGCCCCAAAAATAACAGAATCACACACAAAGATAAATAAAATATATAAATTATTTTATTCTAAGGGAAATGATCATCAACAGGTGACCGGGTACATGGCAGTGACTATAATAAAAAAATTTAATAATAGCCACAGATAATAATCAGACTAGATTATGCAAATCCAGCCATATTTCATGATCATCATCCTCTTTATATTTATAAACTATTATTCTAATGAAATATGAAAATAATATACTTGTGAGTCAAATAAAAAATTTATGAGATAATAAATTTATTTAATATAATAGAATATAAACAATATAAACTCTTTTATATTTATATGATTAACACAATCAAATATAGAATATATATTACAGAAAATATTTTAAATTTAACGTTTATGTTCTATTATATCTCTAAATTTATATCTAATTGGAGAAAAAAAACATCAAGATTTCAATTTTTACTTATAGAAAATAAGTATTTTGCAAAAAACATTTCTTGTAATACTGTTAAATAAATTATTATTTATTCAGTAAAGAAATTCTAGTAGTTTTACCAAATTTATCTTATTTTTGTTTTCTGTTGAGATCAACACTCTTAGACAGTAATACTTATTAAAAATTGAGATCTTTGATCATAACTAAGATATCCTCATAATTTCATTTCTAGTTTATAAATAATTTAACTAGAATATTTTTTCAGAAATAATAAGTACTTTTTTTTGTAGTTGTACTTTATAATTAAGAAAATCAAAGATATCTAAAATATGTAAAATATTTTTCTTTGACGGCGATTTCTTCTTGTAATTTTAAGTTGATTTCTAAATTTATTTATTTATTTAATTATTCCAGTTTTGTTATATTCTTGACAAATACAATTTGCCATTGGTAATTATACTTAGGCATTATTCAGTACCATTAAGGCATTACCATAGTTCCATGAAAAAAGTCACATTTCCAGAAAGATAAAAAAACATTCCAATTCAGATTTTACTCTGTTATTAAAAATGTATAAGAATCCAATCATTTTCATAGCTCTAATTTTATAAGCAGTATGAAGAACTGATCTCTACCAAATTTTATAGCAGATTTAATCCTAATTTTTTTCTTTTGTCTGACAAAAGTCCAAATACCATAGCAACCATTGGAATGTCTGAATTAAGCATTTGTTCTATTAGTTGTTGTTTTTTTTTTATTGATAATTAATAATTTTGAAAATAATTCATTTTATTTTAAAAATAAACAAAGAAATAACTTTTCATTTCTTACAAATTATTTTGTTTTAACTTCATATATTATGACTAGCTTTTAAATTTCAATATATAAATAAACTTATTACAAAGATTTTAAAACACATAATAACTTTTTTACATTTATTTTTGTTTAAGTCATGCATATGATCTACATAAGAAAGGTTACAATATGTACAGTGTATATAAATTTACTGGAGAATTCAAATCATTTCAGAAATTAATTTCATTTTCAATAATTTGCTCCTTAAAATAATTATTAAATTAAATACAGCACACTTTATTATTAAATAAACAATATCTTAGTCATCAATTCTCTTTGTTGATTATAATATCTCTCAATCAATTTTTTATTTTGAACTTTGGATTATCAATTAAAATAGTTTTACTTAATCTGAATTACAGTTCTAAAAAGTTAAAAAAAAACATTGCTTTAAATTATCTGTATAATGATAGACCCCTTGTCAAAAAATATCTTAGCTTCATTTAATATCATAATGTTTAATGGGTTTTTTTTTTTTGGGGGGGGGGGGGGGGTAACTTAAAAAAAAAAGTTTTAACACTACAAGTTTTATAAAGAAAAAAAAAGTTTTTGATTTAACATATCTATTGTAGATTGATTGTAAATCATTAAATGTTAATTAATATTATTTACTTTTAAAAAATTTTAATTGGATTAATTACATCATCAATTCTTCTATTTTTGATCAATCTTATTTCTGAAGGTATATTTACAATTAAATCTATCCATTTTTCAGATTCCTGATAACAATAAGATATTTGACAGTGAATCCATTAATTTCATCTATTTTAAATGATACGGATTTACAAAATCACTTTCTTTGATTGTTAATTCAAGGAATAAATTAATATAGTATATTTTAATTCCATTCTTACTGCATGACTACCATTTCTGGAATATTGTTTTTTTTTAATAGAAAGTAATTCATGATAGAATGAACTTATTATTCAAAACAAAATTAATGCTAATAAATAAAGAAAAATAGTAAAAAAGACAAAAATTCAGCCTGTTGTTACAATCATCATTCTGTTTATGTGCAGTTTTAGAATACTATTTTTACAATGAAAAGATTGATTGTGCATGTGATTTCATTTGAAATTCCTAAAAACTTTTTGTAATTAATATCTAAATGTTATTTTGGATTGTAAAGTTGCAAAAGTGCTTTTAGTTTTCTTATTCAAAGGCACATATCCAAACATAATTACTTACTTCCTTTTAGATTTATTTACTGTAATATTGAGATTTTTGATTTGTAATAAATAAAAAAATAATAATAGCATAAAATTGAATATCCTTTTATAGAATAGCAGTCAAATTTTAATCTCCATAATGTTATGAGAAATATTCATGAAAATATTAATGATGGGTAATCTCTTCAAGTAATTTTCTAACCTAATATGAATAGAGTAAAAGACAATGTATGTAAATTAATTTTCTCAAAATATTGATTGTGAATATTTCATGACATAGTAAATATATTATTTTTTTCTTCTTGTTTTCCAAATTCCAATGTCTTGTAAATTTTATCCCAAATCAATACTCAAGAAGCAAGTAAGAGAGAGCTTCAGAGATGAGTGATGGATCCTATTAAAGACAAAAAATTTACATTGAATAGAAATTTTAGGCATACAATAAGTTTCAAAATTAGCATATTCTACTTATTAAAAGTGAGTTTGTTCATCTTTGCACTTTATGTATAAGTTCAAATGTCTTAGAAAATGTAGGATATGAAAATTCAATAAATAGACCTTAGGACTTTTATTATTAAAACATACTTTTTCTTAATTTGGACTACTTCATATTAACTAAAAAAATGTTAACTCTATCCAAGCAATCAATTAATTCATTTATAATAATTCACTATATTAAAAATTATTTTTAAAGTTAAAATGCCAATAAATTGGATGAACTTCATAGTTTTACTTAATTTTTATTATTATTATGTGGACTTAAGGAAGTTCTATGCCTACTGAAAACTCTATAAATTCTCATAAATATTTTTGGCATTTTGATTTTTCTTAATAGATTATATCGAATTTTAGTAGCCGATATACATCTACATATCCTAATAAGAACCCAATCATTCATTGCTAAAATTATATCCTTTAGAATCATTTTGTCAAATTCATGGCT
Organism: Epiperipatus broadwayi; assembly: GCA_028023455.1. NCBI lineage: Eukaryota > Metazoa > Onychophora > Udeonychophora > Euonychophora > Peripatidae > Epiperipatus > Epiperipatus broadwayi. The sequence goes on from JAQFVV010000009.1 coordinate 17,238,436, forward strand.
ACTAAAATTCCACTTTAGACTTTTAATATTTACTGGTATAAAACTAATCTTCCAGTTAGATTTCAAATTAAAATAAAATCTGAAATACTCAATTAAAAAACAATAACAAATTAGTTTATATAGAGAGATTTAATATTCATAACTAATTAAGCACCAACTCCAAGATAAATTATATAAGTTATATTAAATAACATATATATTTTATATTTAATTTGACATACAAAAAAACCTTACTTTTAGAAGGCAATTAATCATTAATATGATATTGTCCAATAGCTTTTAATTTTAGGTAATTTGTCATAACTGTAATGATAGATCGAAGCTATTTTTATTTTAAAGAATATTATCATAATAGCAATACTGATTAATAGAATTCATAAGCTGTTTTGAAATTAAAATATTTTAGATTTTTTTTTCCAATTGATAATGAAATGAAAAATTAGAAGAAAGCTGAAGAAAATAATCAGGAAATAATTATTCATATTTTGAGAAAACGTGAATAAATTAAAAAGATAATCAAAAAATAAAGCAGTGAAATCTGCCCATATCTGTTAGACAAAGGGACATGTGATTAATAAATAATAAAGATCAAATCAAAATTCCTTTTCTAATTTTATTCTCTAAATTTTCTACAAATATGAAAAATACAAAAAAAAATAAAAAGATTTATATATTTTAAAAACTTACTTATCTGCAGAATTTACATCAGCACCAAATTTAAGAAGAGATTCTACACATTTCAACACTGTGTCCTCATCATCTTTTTGACATGCACAAGCAGCCATTAATGGAGTAAATGTATCTATAAAAAAATGGGGGGGAGGGGAGAGGAGGGAATATTATTAAACACTTCTACGAAATTAAAAATGATAAAACTTTTCATGAAATATAGTCTAGTAAAAAAAAAAAGTCAAACATTCCACTGCAGAGCTAAAGCCTCTTTAGCATATCTCTCCAAAGAACAGTGGAGAAAAATTATTAACCATCAGATTAGCCAACTATTTGCTATTTAGCTAAAAAAAAAAAAAAAACTATGCATCTTTTATTGACAACTAGATGACTAGCTAAGCTGACTATAAGCAAGTTACTTGAAAAAAAAATACTAAGAAATGATTGATAAAATCCTCAACTAATTGAAAAAATTTCCCAAGACAAACTCAAATTCAAACTCTAGACCATAAGCATGGGGTTATCAAATGATAATTGTTATATTAAGAAATTATTTTAAACAAGGTATATATAAACACTGATTATTTAACACTTGCAACTACTTATTGATAACATGAAAGATATGCCTTAAATGAGTCAACCAATATAAGATTGTCTCAAAGTCTTAATGCAGTTGTCAACAAAAAAAAGTAATAAAAAATTCTATTATGATTATGCAACGATAATTACAAACCACTAATCTTCACATGACTTTTCAAAGAATTAATTTTATCTATTAAAATATATTAAAAAATAAAAAAATAAATTTAAAAAAATATATGCACAACAAATCTCAAAATTAAATATTAAACTTAAGTCTAATAATAACATAAATAATTCTTTTATATATAAATCACATACTATATACAAAAATATTTGAGATACAAATTAGAGATTCATCATCATAATAATAAAAATTAAAACAGACAAAACTCTCCATACAGTAATGCTACTTAATGCAAGCCAGAGTAAACATTGGATGCAAGAAGAGTTTTGTCTATTTTAACAGCTTGAGCAAGCATAAGAAATGGTGATCATATGATGTTTAGTGGTTTAATAATAATAATTATCATTATTTTATTTGTTTAATAAATGCATAATATATATACTTATATGTAAAAAAAACATAACTCTAAACAAGAAGGGAGTTGTATGAGATATTATTCATAATAGCTATAAAATTCCAAAATTAAATACAAAAAAACAAAAAAAATACATATAGATTAATCATATGCAAATCATACAGCAAATAAATTTACTAAGGTTAAAAAAAAAAACAATAATAATTAAAAATAGTTAAAAGCAATATAATAATCAAGGTTGCAACAATTTTTTAAATATAGGAAACAGCTACTGAATTCCAAAATTAATCATGAAAAAAAACTCAAAAACAGTATATATATAATAAATTTACAAAAGTTAATACAATAATAAATAAAATTAGTAACATGCCATAGGTAATCAATGTTGCAAACATTTTTTATATATAGGAAATGAGATACGAGCTACATCTAATAAATCAATAGTGCCAAAAGAATTAAACAATCTAATACTATTGTAACTGAATTGTCTATGATTACTTTGAAAGTCTGATAATGCCAAATGAAAATTTTTGTCTAAATTAGTATTAACAATGAATGCTTTACAATATAAAAAGGAATCATGATATAAATAATCACTCTGCAATTACAAAGCTTAACAACAAAGAATATAGAATTATTATATCATGCACAGAAAGTCAGTCAGAGTCTATCAAAAATAATACACATAGTATAATTTTGCAAAGTACATAATGTGGATAGTGTATTAACAATATAACTATCCCAAATAATTATTATAAAACAGTACAATTTCACAACAATTAACATAAACAGTTTATAAAATTGATCTAGGCAAGAATTTCACTAAATAATAAAACAAATAATTAATCTCATATAAATGGGAACATAAATAAGCAATATGATTTGATCAAGATAATGTAGAATCAATAATAAGACCCAAACAATAATAATATTCAACAAACATAATATTAATACAAAGACATATACTATTGCAGTGAATGTTATTTTATTTTAATAAATATCAATTTAGTGTGGTGGTTACAATACTGAACGTATATTTAAAAATAGGATTTTATTTCAATGTTACAAAAACAAATTTATCTGGGTGATTGGTGGACGTTTATACATTAAAACACATATAAAGATATGATAATAATAGAGTTTCGTTGTTTGGACGACTTTAATGGGATGCCCTTGGCATTGGATATATAACTTTATTTTCATTTATAGAATTTATTTACAACACTAAAATGAGGCTACATTGTGATCAAAATATATTTAAAACATTTATTTATTAAACATTTTCGACATTTTACTAGAAAATATTACGAAACTCTTTATCAATACAGGAATTGATTATTTCAATAAAGGGGAGGGCAGCTTCATGAGAGGTTGGATTTAAACTCCAACTAAAAATATTACAAAGAGAAAAATGTTTCATTATTACACATCATTATGATTTATTTTGTCAAACAGGCTAAAAGAAAAATGAACTATAAGAAATTGCAGTAAGAGAGAGAAAAATGGCAGCTTTGGTCAAGAAAAGGTCATTCTCTGATTATTAAAGTGGTACGCCAGCTTCAAGCTAAGCGGTGCCGAAAGAGGAAAGTTGAGTAGGAAGTTGCTATGGATCCGATTTATGATAAGTCCATGCAGAGCTTCTACTACCCTAACCGATTTGTTCCAGAAGTAGACTTAGACTTCTGTTATGAACGAGAACAATAACAAAAACGGAAGGCTTTGAATCCCTGGGGCGAGGTACAGGCAAATCAAAGCAGTATATAAATATATAATCGAAAGAGAAGAATGATGAACGAAGACGATCGTGACTCCCTGGAATGAGGTACAGGCGAATCAGATCAAAGCCCTATGTGGCTTATTAATAATTTGACATATGCCAGCAACGCTATTATAATAATATAAAATCATTGGATTTAAAGACTAAATATAAAGCCTTGAGTAGTTTAACAAATACGTAATCACATGTTAAAATAATGACCCGTATAAGATAGAATCATTACTCAGAAGTTAAAACTATAATTAATGAAGCGTGCATTTCTCCCCCTCCTTGAATCAATAATATTTTGTTTAAATATATATAAAAAAAAACTAAAATTCATGCACTTAAAAGTGCGAACAACAAAATAGAATTTGTTCACCAGCCTTTTTTTGCGATGAAGATAAATAAAGAAATTAATAAAACTAACGGACACCAATATCCACCCCAGATTGCAAAGTATTTATATATTTTATATAATTTTATGATAAGACATTTTTTTAAAGCATGTATTCATTTTAAAAGACAAACTCAATCTTACGAGCTATTTAGAAATAAAGACATGAAATAATTAACCCCCCCCCTCTAAGTTCGTAAGACTGGTTTGATTGGCATTTACAAATAAAAGTTTAGTGAAAAATATAAAAATACCATTAAAAATAAATTATAACCACACTAAATTATAAGAAAAAGAAGAAGCGTGAGTTGGATGAAATAGTTTACAATAAGTTTAGTTAGGGTTGTAGAGAATCGGTACCAAAGAAATAATTATTAGTTTTAGATTAAATATACAGAAAACATTAATTTAAAGATGTACAAGTTAGAGTTTAGGTAATATGATTATAATGTCTTTGGGCTGGTTACCTCAGTATTCTATGAAATATTGACGAATCTTCTGTGGCAGGTGACATTTTTTGACATGTCTCTTGGCCTCGGTTGTTCTTTGATGGCATGGGCACACCTAAGTGGCAGGAACTACATCTCTGCATGGCGAAGAGTGGAACTGAAGACAGAAGGGAAGGTGGCTGAGACCCCTCAAAAATTCAACAGACATGAAGTCGACTAAGGGACTATTGACCGAACTCTGACACAATAGATTTTTGGTCTTATTTATACAAACTTTGAGGTATTCAAAGAATGTTTTTAATTAAACTTCGTATCTTTAATTTACAGAAATATTTTATCTATTGTTAGTGGAGATGAAATTGTTAGATAACTGTCCAAAAAATAAATTCAAATCAATTTCCAGATTGGAAATAGATTTGATAAAATGTTAACAGCTAACTAAAATCAATTAGCTTTGTTTTAAATTTAACTTTAATTTAAAAATTCCATTTTAATCATGAAACAAAGTAATCTTCCCACCCCTTTAATTACTCTTGGATAGTTAATGACTGCATCTTCCATCTTGAGTATTTGTGTAATTACATAAAGAAAAATATCTACAAAATAAATAACATATAGTTAAGAAAAAAAATACAAAATTATTTACAAGATTTGTTTGTGCTTTTATATATATAAAAGCTCCGTTAATATATGTATATATCTGAGTCATATCCATAAAAGTTAATATTTAAAATAAAAGAAATTTTTTATTTGAGATTTATATTTATAAATTTTTATAGACACTTCTCAGAAATATACGTATAGTTTATATACATGTGACAAAAAAAAAACAGAATGAAATGTAGGTTAAGTGGTAGAACAGTGAAGCTCGAACTTGGGCTAAGATCGACTGCTACAACAGCAATATTGTCTTTTTTTTTCTTTTTAATCCTAATACACCTGGGTCGCGTTTTATGCGATAGATAGGTTCCTCAGAAAACACGCGCAAACAAAATCGCGCAAAAATAGACGTAACTTACATTGAAAAGGGGGGGATGCGGTATGTGATTTTTCAAAATTCGCGTAAAAGCAAAGCACCAACGTAAAATTACTTTAAAATTCATGCAAAAAAAAAAAAATAAAGAAATAAAATATGACTAATAAAAAAGTTCAAATTTGAAAAAAATTGATACAAGACAAACTTTTTTTAACTATAATATTTAATTTTATTCAAAACAATATATTTTTATGCATAATTTACAGTAATTTACATTTTTTTATACACGTTTTAATTATTATCGCTATTTGCCATTAAACAGGTTCATTTGCAAACTGATAAAAAAACAGATTCTTCTGATGTAATGTACTGTAGCTACTCCTTAAACGAAGTCAAGAATCTCTCAGCAATTATACCAAGAAAAACTTGTTAGCTACTTAATTTTACATTCCCCAGTCTAATTTTTCCCATATTCTGCTCCATCCCATTTCCACAACATAATCTTTGTCAACTCTACAGCCTTTATATCATGTTGTGTTAATGGTTTTCTGGTGACAACGTAATTAGTAATTAATCTAACAACTAAAAATTAAATTCTTATTTTTGTCTTTAATTTTCAATTTTAATTGTGCCACTGCTATTACTCACCTTTTAAAAATAAACTTGCGGACACTAAATGATTAATAATTGATTACGTTCTTTTTTAAAAAGCAAAAACAGAATGTGATTTAAAATGCAAAATTAACACGCACAATGTTTGAACAAATTTACATTATAATCTTGTAAAATTTAATGTGTGTATACATAAAATGTGGAAATCATGATTTTAATTTCATTATTGCATAAAATCTTACTATTATAAAGCACTGAAAATATTGAAATTACTAAGATGAAAGTAGAATTCCAATAATGTGCTATTACTTTCAATATAACATAAGTGCTCAAAATTTATTATTTAAAGTAATAGCGCATTATCGGAGTTTGACTTCCAGTAAAACACGAATCGCGTAACTTCAAAATTGTGTTAAATAAGTCCGCGTAAAAAGAGACCCAGGTGTACTATAATTTTTTTTACATGTTTTACTAATCTGCTTTTATTGGATTTGTACTGAAGTGAAATTTGTTATCTAGCTAAAATTCATAATTGATTCATAAAATTACCCAAATACATGATAGTCCAAATCCAATGAAAACAAAATTAATAAAAAACAATTTTTTAAAAAGATATTATTGTGCATACTTCATTAAAAGAGTATCATTTAATGTCCCTATGTTTGCTGTAACAACTATACAATTTCATTTGTAACCATTCAATTGAGAAAGTGCCTACAAAATTCTTTATTCATTCTAGTGGAAGAAACCAATTGTTTGATTTTTTTTTTTACTTATTATAATCTATCATTAAACAAAAGAAAGTGTTAGGTATGATATAATGGCTTCTAAAAATTTCTTGAATAAACAATATAAGGGTGAAAACTTAAATATAATGTAAATCGTTAAAATCCCTAGATACCTAACTATATAGCATAAGTTTTTAAACTGAAATAACAAGCATGCAAAAAATTATTCTATTACTGAACGAATATTTCAGATTGAAAAGCTAACTTTGTTAACAGAAAATATAAGTTATGCATGAAAGATTCCAAATAAAACAAAGTAAAAATCAAGGGTTATTTTGAAATAATGAATATAATGGTTACAGTAGATGTAATTAAAAGTGATTATTATTTATCACATTGTGGCAACCAAAGTTAGGGGATTTAATATGTAAATAAAAAGATAAATATGTAAATAATTATAATTTTTTAATATTCTATTGTGTTGTATAAAACACAATTATATAGAATCTATTTTGTTTTAATTAATTAAATGGTTGTCGTCGATTAGTTGCTAAAAGCCGCCTGAGGGTGTTCTACCTAGGTAAAAGCACATTAAAATGCCATTTACTAGGCATACCTATTAGTAGGCCTACATATATATGCTGTCAGTAATATTATACTGTAACATATTGTAACCTTATTTAAAGGAGTTCAAAAGAAATATTGTAACATATTAAAGTAAAGTATCATTATTAAAGTATCAAAAATTCAAATATTATATTCATTGTAACTTAATAAAGATGATCAAACGATCCAAATGTATTAAATAATTAAGAAAAGATTCAAATATAAATCTTGTAACTAATAAACGAAAAGCATTGTAGCTTAAATTAAATTATGAGAAGAATACCTGAGTAGTGGCTGTTAAACAAAAAGGTCAGACTGAGTTATCAATCATATTAAAGGTTATTGGATTAAATGAAACATACTTCTATAATTAGATTCCTCAAGATTTCACAATATCAATAATTATAAACAAATTATTAATAACAACTATTATAACTCAGGTATATGAAAATCACGTGAGGTGAGTACACTAGTAACTCAATAAAATATCTGCTCAGGTATACAGACAGTAGATTTTATCCACTTTCATTTCTTGGTTTGATGTTAAGTGCATATCCAAACAAATACCAAGTGAATATGGTCTAGCAGGGCGCCACTAGATTATTTGAATCTAGACACGGTTATATCTAATAACCTTTCGCAGGTACCGGGTTTGAATCCCTTTTTGGTACTTTATTTCTAATAAACATGGAAGATTTTGCTTTTTAGAGCCATATCACTGTATGCACTAATATCTAAGTAAGCATAAAACATCTTTAAACTAAAGTGGAATTCATTAGACACAAATCACTTCTCAGATCTTAGCATAACGAATGTGTTTCAATATTTTTTTATAAGTTTTACTAGCTCAGATTACTATTAATTTAGGATGGCAATTCACTCATCCTTGCATGAAATAGATGATGGAATGGTGGTTATAATATTACTAAGAAATCACTAAATATTATGAAATCAATATTTATTTATGGCCTTTGAACATTTAAACAGCTCCTTAAATAAAACGTCATGACGATGATGATAATGATAACGATAATGACAATGGTTTCAACCACAGCTTTAGGACTAAGCCTAAACATAAAACCTAATTTTTATAAAGAAATTCATAATTATTGTTAATCTTAGCATATTTAATCATATCTTAAACAACTAATATTCATCCATTGATGATGAATGATCACACTTGATAAAGACTACTCTTAATGAAATATGTATGCCTCATTTAATAACATAAACTAATATTTATTACTGCATTTCTAACATATACATAAAAATTTCTATATTTACATGAAAATTTATATTAACAATAACAACAATAATCATAATCGACTGTTTTAAAATCATAACATTAAATTTTAAATTCCTCCCCCTTTCCCGTAAATGTATTTCAAAAGTATATTGTATCCACAAGAAAGTATTTCATATAAAAAAAAATATTCATTCATTGGCACACATACCTTATAATCTAACAGGTAAGCAGAATGTTAAAAAAAAATGTTAGTAGAATTGAAAGAGCAAGTTTTAGAAACAAGTTTTAATTATTTTCTCCCCCTCTCTTCAACCTCTTAAATGCTATACTTTAACTTGAAACAAAATAATCTAATATTTTAATACTACTTATTACTTCACATTCACTCGCAATTATACACATATAAATATTATTATGTATGTGCGTGTTTTATCCCATAATAGCAAAATATTATTTAAAACCAAAATAATAATACAAAAAATTATTTTACACATTAATATTTCATAACTTTAAATTAATAAACAAATAATTTTGATACATTCAAGATCATTTATGGAGCTCAAGGCTATTATTAGTAAGAAATTATTGTTTTTAATCGATCTGAATTGTCTTTAAAAGTTATTTAAACAAACTATACCACTTTATTGCTAAAAGTTTATTAAGACTCTGATATCATAAAGAAAATATATCAAAAAAACATTTTTATACTACCAGTTCTTTGTAGCGACTTCTATTGAGTCAAATTTCTCTTGTTTAATGTCTATCTTTGGCAGCAACAATTTCCGTGTTTCTTTGGAACAATCTCTTTCTTAAAGTGTATAATTATTTGATGATGATGATCCTATTGAAGTTATTTGCTTTAGTGGACAATTTGGAAATCATTATATTAATTTTTCTTCTCTTCCTGTCAAGCATGATTCTTTTAGTGGATGAAATACAGCAGTTGTTTTCACGTTTATAAATTTCCTGGGTTTTAAACTCAGTTGCTGGAACAATTAATTGGACTTGATGATTAATATTTATCAGTAGATTAATTCATCTTTCTGATCTTCGAATGCAGGTGAATGTTTTTTTCTTTCTATTTAAAAACATCTTATTTCTCTGGTCAGTTGAAAGGTGTAGAATATTATTTTCAGACAAGACATCTTTTCTTTCCTATATGATCTGCAGCTCCAAGATGGTCAGGTCTTGATGGGACACATATATAATTTTTCTACCCCGTCATCTTATATTTTCAACATTCAAAACTTCATAAAAAAAATGATTTAAAAAAATTATCTAGCAGAACTAAAAATGTTTGTCTGCTTTAGTTTCAATAATTTTTTAAAAAGTCTCTATCACAAATATTATAATAACAATAATCTAATCTAATAGCTCAACTGATTTTCCAGACTGCTTTTATATCCGATTTTTGAGTCAACTCACCCAATTAGAGTGATAGTGTGAATTGTTATTTTTGACCAACCCAAAAAAAATCACACACCTGGTTTTCAGACACTTTTGTCTTAAAAAAAAAAATAGACTTAATCCTTTTTCACGTATATCTGTAATATCTAAAATGGGAGTTTCTTTCCTTTAATCTTAAGATAAGACAATTTCATAATTAGAGTTCCCACGCAGCTTGAGCTCCCAAAGTGACAAACAATCATTTACAAAAACAAAATTGCTACAAAAATAGATATCTGATTCAACAGATTTCCTCTTTTAACATAAAATTGTAAAAAAAAATAATTTGACAGATTTAACCCTTCCTTTTCTTTCAATATTTAATAAATGTAAATTTCTGTATGTAATGTACACACATACTTTATCATTTCAAATCATTCATAAACTAACATTAAATAATATAATTGCTAGCTTAGTAATTATAACCCTAATATTTAAAATTAAATCTGTGACTTTTTCAATTCCCACTTACAATTATAGAAAAGCAAAATAGAAGTATAGAATAAGATATTAGAATTGATCAAGCATAGGTTAGTTTTAAAGAAAGTTAAAATGTTGAATATTTGAAATATAAAACAATTAAATAGCTTACACATACACTGCCTATATGTATGCGTTATAACTTTGCTTTTTAAAGAAAAATTAAAAATTGAATAGTTTAAATGTGTGTATTACCTTTCTATCAACACACAAACAATATTAATTGTTGACCCACTCTCTTTCTATATAAAGCTTTTAGAACTGGATCTTGTAGGATTTAAACTTGGATGCCCTATTTTCTATAAAAAAAATGTGATGATGATTTTTGTTCATTTTCTCTCATGCACATTACTATCAATTTAGTTAATGACTAAATTGTAATGGCACAATATATACATATTTTGAGTTCTTTTTTTCGCGACCATTCTCTTTCGCAAAAAAAAGTCACTCTTTGACACCTTCAATAGGCTTAGCAGTTGCTAGGAAACTTTCGCAATTTACATTTCCAGTATTTGTTTTCTTTTGGGATTCTAGAATTGTAGTGTAAGTAATTGTGCAAATGTTTATTTTAAAATTTTTTAACTCGTTTCAATGGATGTGGTATTTGTTATTTTAAATTTTAACATTGCAAACAACAATCACTAGAGACATGGTCAATTGTTAAAATTTGGGGGTGTTTTTAACCAGTTCTCTGGCAAAATAACGTCATTCGCGAAATTTTAGAGTCGAGATTTAGAAAATGGCTGCGAGTGAAATCAATATTTTCATCAGGAGAGTGTTCCAGTTGTTGTTAAATTAAAATCTTTTGAATGTGATTATTGTAATTGTATGCAATAGCTATATTTTGTGTTTATGATAAAATTTTTCAGTCCAAAAAATTTGTTACTATTATTTCTTGAAATATTGATGAGTGAAATGTTTTTCGTTTGTTCACTAAATAAATGTTTCATCTAAGTTAGAACAAATGTAAAATCATTTTCGGGTTTCTAGTTAATGAAAAAATCCATCGATATAGTTCAAAAACGGGGGAGGGAAGATCAAATTACAAGCAGATTTTTTTTTTAAACAAATCAAATATTACTTTTATTTCAAACAAATACAAATAAAAACCGATTTCCATAAAAAGGTTCTTTTTTTTGGTTAAAAAATATCAAATTAAAAACACATTTTAAAAATAAAAAAAAAAATTATTTTTATTTAAACGAAATGAAAGTAAAAACAGATTTTTTTTAAAAAAAAAGGTTTACTTTTATTTAAAACAAAAAAAAAGTTGTATTCAATCGCGGACCCATAAGAAACAAATTCGGCTAGAAAATGTTAGATTGAATCGTGCGTGTAGTAGGAAATGTTATATTGAATCCTAAAATGGAAAAACATATTTAAAAAAAAAGCTTTATTTTTATTTTAATTAAAAAAAAAAGTTATATAGAATTATGCTAGAATATGTTAGAAGAATGAATTGCTCCTTTTTTTTTTACGCTACAAAATGTTAGATTGAAACGTGCGCCAGGGAATGTTGTATTGAATTGTTTTTGTCTAGCAACAGCGCCATCAAGTGGGATATGGTGGCTATTCGACGACAACCAAATAAATCTATTTTATGGGTGGGGAATTGGGGGAGGGACTTTTTCATATGATAAAAAACAGAAATTTTTAAAAAATAAATTCTTACTTGCAAATATAGATATATTAAAGTTGCACAAAATGGTACTTATAATTTATAAATAAGTACTTATTTCTTATAAATATGATTTTGAATCAATATTTATGAAAACAAATAAAATACATATAATGCAAAAAAAATATATTTTATTTTCTTCAATGTTTTATTGTGAACCTGTTAATAACATCAACCTAATTTTATTTATTTATTTTGCAAATTTTGATTCAATACATAAAAAGGCTAATGAAGAGTTGATTTCATATTAACATGATCAGAACACTACAAAACATTTAGGTAAACAATGTAGCTGAAAAATCTGTTTTTACTACATAATCAATACTTCTACAATCGTATTACTTCGCATATGATATTCATTGTGGGGCTTACAAATTACAGTGTTTTGGCAAAAAAAAACATAGTTGCATTTTGCATGTGATAAAATGATTCATTTTTTGATAAATGTGAGGTCTTGTGCCATCATACTACCCTCAGGCTAGCTAAAGACGCTGAAATTTAGCTTGCACAAACGCAGCAGCCTTGTATCCAATAATGATAATATGATAAATTATAACTACAAATAACTGTTAAAATAAAACTCATAGATTATTATTTACTCACTTTGTACAAATTGTCATTCCAATAAGTTATTAAATTTTCATCAATAAATAGTAAGTTTTTCAATGAATGAATATTTACATCTATGGGTGTTCATACAATAATTTTAATATAGTTATATGGATGTTTTCTCACAGGCACATGTGAATACATCAAATGTGTTTTTTGATAAATTAAATGCAATTAGATGATTAAATTGCACCCTAGAATAAAGAGATGATTTAGGCTAAATTCATTACTTGAATTTGATATTGAGGAATAATAGCAATGATGACTTTAAAATGTTGTGAAACCATTCAATGTTAGAGATTATTAATCCTAATTCAAATATTCCTACTGAACATAAGCATGCTGACTTTAAAACATTTTTATTTACAATAAGATTTTATAAACACTTTTAAGACAGGTTTTAACCTGTACCAAATGGGCCTTGAAATTTATAATAGTCAAGCAATATCTTTATTTTGCCAATAGAGGGACCTCTCAAACCACGACACAGAGTGCATTTGGTACAGGTTAAAGCCTATCTTAAAAGTGCTTATATATATTTCCTCTGTGCTTAATAAATAATTACAACTTTAATAAGATTTTATGTAAATAAAAATCAGATCAGATGATAAGAATTTATTATATATTGGTTACAAAATAAATTTTTAATTCCTAAGTATCTATCAGTTTCCACTTGTTTTCACTTCAATAATAATCTAGCCAAAAAAACTCTTAATGTTAGTTTCTGTAACTACAAAGTTAAAAAGCAATTACACACAAAATACTTGGGAATTAAACTGGATCAAACTCTTGCCTTTAAACTTTATTGTACTAATATTAAAAAAAAAAAAAAACTTGCCACCAGGAATAATATCAGTTCCAAACTTACAGGCACCACATGGGGTTCTAATGTTGAAATCCTTAGCACATTCTGGACTAGCACTTGTTTATTCTATGGCTGAGTACTGCTCTCCAGTACGGTGCAGCATACATATACTAATTTTGTGAATATACAGATTAATGAAACCGTGTGTATTATTTCTGGCATTCTTAAATCAATATCGGTAGAGTGGTTGCCTGTATTCTGAAATATCCCTCCAGCTAATTTCAGAAGCAGATTAGTAACTATCAATGAATTCAAAAAGTTTGTTGAGCTATCAAATCATCCAATCAATCTCATTCTGAACAGTTCCCCAACATTAGACTAAAATCAAGACAGCCTTTTTTACTTATTAGTAATTCTCAACAGCATCAATACAGGATATCAACAGAATGTGGATATATGACTGGAATAACTCCAATATAAATAATCATACTCTAATAGCTGATCCTACTCTACAAATACCTGGTTTCTCCCTTCTGAGAAAACTGGTTGAAGATTAACAAAATCAGAGATGTCATTATATGTTGCATAAGTGGGGATTTATAGACACTTCAAACTGTGAATATGGAAGACTACAAACTATGGTACATATTTACAGGGGGTGTTTAATTAATGAGGACCCCATTGGCCTCTTTACTCTATATAGTTTGGAGGAGTTGGCTCTTGATTGGTTAAAAACTATTGATGTTGAATTTAATGTGCTGAGACCATACACTAAATAAATAGCAATAATTCTAAAAAAAATTTCTGAAAAGTTTTTTTCAGCAAATATTTTATTTTATATAAAAGAAATTTTATATACATTAAATAAGTTTAACCATAATTGAATGTATATTAATAATAAATTGCAAAGAAATCAAGTCATACATCATGTGACTTAATTTAATAAGCTTGTACTACAAATGTTATATAATATAGTATTAATAGCTATTCTGAATATCCCTAACCCTAGACCGGTTTTTAGTCAGTGGTGTCATCAATGAGGCATTAAGATATTCAGACATTAGATCTAAAAATACCAGCTAAAGTCCAGCATTTATCTAATAGTTAACTGTTAAGTAGAAAATCTGAAATTTTCAGACATCTATGTCTTCAAATCCAGCTATCTAACTTAAATAGCCATATGGGACTGAACTAAATTCAGATACACCATAGCCTCAAGAGCAAAACTATAATTGCAAGGAAATCAAGTCATACATCACATGACTTAATTTAATAAGCTTGCACTACAAATGTTATATATTTCCTTGCAATTATAGTTTTGCTCTTGAGGTTTTGGCGATGTTATATTGCTAAAACTAGTAATATATGGTGTATATGAACTTAGTTCAATCCCCTATTTAAATTAAATAGCTGGATTTGTAGACATATAGATGTCTGACAATTTCAGATTTACTACTTAATAGTTAACTATTAGATAAATGCTGGACTTGAGCTGGTATTTTTAGATCTAATGTTTGAATATCCTAGTGCCTCAGTGATGACAGCCAGCAGCTAGAAATAGGTCTGAGGATAAGGATATTCGGAAAAACTTGTTAAGAGCTATTTAATACTATATAACATTAATAATAAAATATAAAAGACAATTATATCTATTTCTAAACACTTTAAATTAAATTTTAAAATGGATCCAAATACTGAAAGATAATTTTAGGAACAACCAAAATGAATGTGTGAACTTACATTAAATTTTGATAGTTTAGTATTTATTTTACATAATTTATTGCATTTCATTTACTGACATGAATTAGAATGTGACTTTTTAAGAAATTTAAAATTTTACTTGCTACTAAGAATAGAAATATTGAGAACTCACTATAGCATTGTTATAATTTATATCATTAAATTAATATTTTATTAGTTTTTACTCTGGATGTTTCCAATTTTTAAATATATATATATTCAAAATTTTAATAAAAGCAAACTACCTTTAAAAAAATTAGGATTTGCTCCTTTTTCAAGTAGAAACTGTACAATTTCACAATGACCATGACTAGCTGCATACATAAGAGGTGTCCAACCCGATTTCAGCACAATGTCTACATCAATACCTATATAAAAAAAAAATAGTAAAAAAAAACAAAAACCTATAGCTACAGTAAAACAACAAAAGTGATTTTTAAAAAAGTGATAATTTTAAAAAGTAAAGAAAATGAATTTAATTTTTAAAATTCTAAATACCTTTCTCAAAAATATCTGTTACACTGTTAAGATTTCCCTGAAGAATATAAGCCTTAATATCATCCAAAAGAATCATATCATCATCATCATCATTAGTTGTTACCCATGCCCTCTTCTGATTGTCTTCATTATTAGCAGGCTGCAATATTCAATATATTGTGGAATTATCTGGGATGAAGACTTAAATTAAAAAAGGATTATTTTAAAAAATTAAATGATTATTTGGCCTCAGGAAAACAAAGTTCATACGCCTGGTTTCTAGAAATATAATACTAGCACTTTTGAAATAAATGAGAAAAAAAAAAGATTTTTTATTGCTTAGCTGTTATTTTATAATTTCAATAATATCAAAGTAACAAAGATTCATTAACATTTTTTAAATATAATTTTAAAACTATTTTTATTTGTCTATAATGTAAACTATAATTGAAAAAAAAAAGACCTTGGAGATTGAAATTATATTCATTAAATAAATAATTTCATTCAAAATAAATAGCAGTGGAAAGAATATTTGGCAAGTAAAAATAGTTTATGTATATATAAGTAGGGAAATATTTAATGGGTGGATTTAAAAATATTATATTATATACGTAATTATGTATGTATATTTAGCAACTTGATGATTCAACATATGTAACCAAGTAAAACTTATATACAAATCTTTGTTTTATAATGCTTTACTGCATCCAACCAATAGGTTTTAAAGCAGTCTTGGCAAAAAAAAAAAAAAGCCATAAAAATAGAGCATGAATAGATTTGATGACTGTCAGTATGGATTTAAAGTTTTCTTTCTTCATTATGATATTCATTTATTAGCCAATAATTAGCTGAGTTGATTATGGATTGGTTATTTGAAAGAAATATCCTAAGCCCAATTATAACTTGAAAAAATAATTTTCATCTATCCCAAATTAATATTCCAGTTCTTAAGAATGATAGGCAGATGCACTGACTATTACACTACAAATACAATAAAAACATTTTTAAGAATCTATGTTTAGAAGCTTTACAATTGACTCTTCAGAACTTTTAAAAGATAAAAATAAAAATAAAATTTAAAAAAAAAAAAAGGTAAAAGCCTGAAATCCGGGCAAAGTCGCTTGGAGCATTGATGCTAGACAAAATCAATGAAATATAACGTTACCGGGCCCCAATTTTTTTTTTAATTTTAATACATGATTTATTATTTATTGATTAAAACAATTTTAATTTCATTTATAACATGATTTATTTATTATTAAATAAATTTTTATATTCATTTTCCTTTTTTTTTATTTTTTATCCAAATTTTTCAACAAATTTTTGTAATGTAATTTTTTTTGTTTTTATTATTTTAAAACTTTGAACCGTTTTACCACGTGAAAATATTTCTTTTAATCCCACCGCCAAAAAAAAATAGAATACAATTACTTGCGATTTGTTTAGACTCAATTCTAATTTTTTTTTTTGTCTTGACTATTATTTTTTCCTTTTTACTTTTTTTTAAAACAACTTGTTTTTAATTATGTTTGAATTAGCCTTTTTTTTTTTTGTCTACTACAATAAACAGCTGTTTTTTGTGGGGGTGGGTGATTTCGTATCGTTATTATATTAATAAAAACTAAACACAAATAGTAAATTATTTTAACAGCGCTAAAAAAAGATAATCAACTTTTGAACTTGTTTCCAATTATTTACTTTTGTTGGAATCCAGCGGCCTTCAGTTCTGTAGTTTTGTAACCCCTCCAGCAATCGGAAAAGATTGTCGATCCTATCTTGATATTGACTTTGATGGATTGCAAGAGTGTAGCCACAGAGCAGGATGAAACACAGTGCACAAAACATTCGCCACTCGTGCGACAACTTTTTCTCACTTTTTACTTTGATTTCTATTTCGTTCGAATTACCTTTTTTTTTTTAGCCTTCTACAATAAACTGCTTTTGGGGGTGGGGGTGCGGTGTATTTCGTAATTTGTTATTCTTAACAAAAAGTCAACCAAAGTTGTCATTTATTTAAACCCCGCTGCAAAAAAATGAATCCAAATACTTGTCAATTTCGAATGAAATAAAAAACAACAACAAAAAAAAGGACACAAACTTTGGACTTTTTAAAATTATTTATTCGATTTTATTGCTGTAATAAAAAGTGGACATTATGTGCGCCTGACAAAATAAAATAAAAAACACAATCTCACACACTTTCTGTACTCGGCAATTTATCTGAAGAAAAGTTTCAAAATTGCACGTTCGTCTCAGATCTTTTAGTGGTCTCGAATATTTTCCCCACCACGCTGAAACGTGCCTTAGCACGTGAGCTTTGTCGAAGCCTGTTCAAATATACACTTTGCCAATTTCTTTACATATTAACCTTTTTTTCGGGAAGGGTGGGGACCATATGACAATTCTTAATAATTAACATTTTTTAAATCGAAATGACATTACTCTATTTGAAAAAGTCATACCACCTTAAAATTTAAACACCCTCAAGCGATACGGTAATCAGCTATGAAAAGAACGAATACGCGTAAATAGCTTCGAAGCACAAAACACGCCGTAATATTTTTGTGCGATGTCATGTAAAGCGGCCTAGCTCAATGGGTTAATACAATACGTAAATGTTGTATTAGCCGCGGCCGCCGAAACGGCATTTTTATGTATTTTGACACGTAAACAATGCCCCAAGCGGCCGAGCCCGGATTTCAGGCTTTTGCCAAAAAAAATATAAAAAAGTTACTATTATTTTTATTCATAACAGATCAAAAACATAATGGAGGGAAAACAGAAAGCTAGCAATAATTTTACTTTTAAATGTAACTCTTAATATCAAAATATTAAAATGGCAAAAAAATAAATAAATCCAATATACAGATATACTTATTGAAACAGTAAGATTCGTATTCGAATCTTAAGTTTCACCTTTTTCTGTCGTCTCTCACTGACCGGTCTAACCCGCCCAAATTTTAACTTTTTGATATCGAACTGTGTGTGTAACAATATTAAAAATGTATAAATATAGGTAGAATTCAGCATAAACACGCACACATTTCGATCTCAAATTAAACGCAATAAATAGGGATAAAATAATATAATTTAGATTTCTTTTAGTTATATAATTTTGTATAATTTTAATCATTTATTTTGCATTATAAAGTTCGTATTTATTGCTTTGTTTAAATTTCGTTTAATAATAATTCTAAAAAAAATCTGATGTAATATTTAATTAAAAGTTAAAATAATCTTATGTTCCCTTTTTGTTTTTGAAATTTAAAAGCATCAGTCAGTGATAGATAATAGATTAATTAAAGAAAAATTCCCCAAAATGTAATTAGTAAATGTAAACTGTAAACAATAGAACGGCAGCTTTCTTTAATTAAAAACCAACAAAATGCATTGATTATCCTCAGGGCAGATTAAGTAGAACCTAAAAATATCTTAACAAAAATGTGAGAGATCAAGATAAGAAAAGAGGCCATCTTAGACTTGCTGGAGACATTCACTTAAACTTTAGCTTTGCTCTCGATCACTGAGAGTCTCCAAAAATAATAAAATAATTTGTTCCTGCCAAGGTATGACCGAGTAAAGCACCTAGATTATTCTCCATCGGGAGATGGCCTATCGGATGCCGAACTTTCCATTGCCCGTCATAAATTCACCATGAAGATCTGCTGCCTGAAATAAATGAGAAAGCTGCTGCTGCCGTGATATTAAATGAAATATCTAAATACAAGAAAGACTTGCCACTCGTGAACTTTTACTGCTAAACTAATGGAATCAGAAAACTTCTTATAAAACAGGTACCTGTTTGTGTTCAAACTCTAGAGTACTCTAATAATATGCTATAGCTCTTCTTCATACTACTTATCTAAATTATAAAATGTAAAACTACCATATGTATAACTAAAACTGAATAATTAACTTAATGTGTAAATTTCTCTACTAATCTAGCTTACCTCATTCTATCTTGGGTGCGTATTTTTAAAATCTACATTTTATCTATATTTATTATTTAATTATTGCATGCTCATAATTATTTCAATTTTCAAAGTTTAAATCTATGATCGTTTGAAACAGTGAATGCGTGTCATATTTTCATTAATATGTATTTCGTCGGGCCGAGGCAGAGACCAGCCTGACATTCTTATTTCCTTAATAACTTCACTTTCATATAAATCGACACACATTCAGTGCATCATTTATTGTAATGCAGGGTCTACTACTTCGCAAATGGCTGGCATATTAGTTGTAATAACTCCCAGTTTATATATGTTTTGTATTTATTAAATCTAATGAATAATTCTAGAAAATCACATTTCTTTGAGAGTCGCCAGAGTTCTTGAGTAAATGTTGGTAATGTAGGGCCGAGTCAGAAATCTATTTAAACCTCATCATAATCGTTTATACAGTATACATGTGTTACGTTGTAGAGACGCGATGACCCATTCTGCCGTGAAATTTCCGGATTCTTCAGGGTTGAAATTAACCCCAGTCGTCCTACACAAGCGGGCATAATGGGTGCTCCCGTAGGACTTGACAATGTCATGCAGCCAGCCGGCAAAACTGCGACACGGACCGCTTGTCCCTGGTTATGCTTATGTGACTCCTTACTTCGTCGGGCCGATGGCAGAGACCAGCCCGACATTCTTATAAACTCATTCACGGCATTGCAGTTTCGATATACTGCAATTCCATATCGCCTTTCTAAAGTGTACCACGTGTTCCTTTACTTAATTTTATTATTCTATATATCACTCTGCCTCTGCATTATCTTCATAAATCACTCTCAAATAAATGTTTGCCCTCAGTTATAAATAAATATTTTAATTAAATAAATATATGTCTGCCATTACTCTTATAACCCATACTTTAGACTCTTGCATTGCAAAGGTATAAATCTCTCCAGGCATGCATTAGAAATACTTACTCGAGAATTTTAGGTAGCTAGATTATGCCCTCAAATAAATGAATTCCTTTTGTAAACAAATAAATAAATGTATTCTTTAAAATATAATCATGTCGCAAATCCCGCTAATGAAGCTTTTAGTCCATAATATTGTTAGTAAATGATCTTATTAAAATGTGTTAATAAATAATTTTAAACTATACGGCTGCATTTACGTTTCATTTATTCGATACCCATTCTATATATTTCCTCGATTATGTAAATATGAATGTTTAATTAATATTAGTTTGATTATTGGCTAACTCAAGAATAAAATCATGAGTCTCTTGCATATCCCTGACCACCGTGCCTAAGGAAATATTTACTAATGTCGCATCAGATGCGTTGTTTTGTGGATTTTATTGTGGAACCGATAAACTATGTTCGAACTCAGTACAACGGGTGGCTTCGCTACTCGATGGTGCTGCTGTTCTGTATGGTGGTCGAATTCTGCACTATGTTTACGAGTCACACGTTTTCTGACCGTTACATTATATATATATATTGTAACGGTATACAATATGCCATTACATTAATTTACAATTAAAATAAAAACTTAAGTTCACAAATAAAAATAAATTTATTAAAAACTAAAAGCTAAAATTAAAAAAAGTTGTTTAACATATATATTCACACAAATGGAAAACTTTAAAAGTATTTTTTCTTTTTAAAATAAAAAGTATTTGAACGTACTTTTTTATACATAAAAAAAATTAAAAAAGTAAAGATAATATATATATATTTTAAGTAACATAAATAAAAATGGAAACAGGTATTAATTAATTCCTGTAATCTCAAAATAGAAATGATTGTTTTTTAATTAAACGAAAAGCAACGTAGCCCTTGGGGCCAATGGAAGCACCAAGCCACAGCACAGACCAAAAAAGACTCTAGGAATAGTGATGTCTTGTTCTTTGGATCCGAAAATCTGCTGATAAGAGGCTAATAAAAATATAAAAGGCAAAATAATTGTTGTCTTAGATGCTGACTATTAATCTACAAGCAGACTATTAATTATATCTATAAATTGTAGCTGTATTGCAGGCTCGATGATGTAGTAGCCTGCAGTAATTTAATTTCCGGACACTCAGCTGATGCCTCCAGAAGACGGTTCTTGACCAACTGAATGGCAAGTAGCAGCTCCATTTCAAAGGACAAATGGTCGACGAGTGATCACGAAAATGGACAAACAGACTCCAGGAAATCTACCATTGAAAGCATGAACTTTTGTCATTATAGACTGTTTCAATATATCTTCTATACGCAAAATAAATTAAACTTAACTCTAAAAAAAGTTATCTGATTTAAAGAAAATTTCTAAATTAATTTTATGTGTAAACTAGCTAAATTAATAATCATTTCCATTTTTCTTTCTTTAATAATTTCATATTAATTAAATTATTTGACTGTATTTAAATTTAAGTTGGATGTGGATGGCTATATAGATTCGTTAAGTTTGTTAGTTAAGGGAGGGTTAATCTTGGGTTAGTTGTTTCGCAGTTAAATTGGGTTAATGGATTGGATATATTGGTGTAATTAGTAAATGTAGTATGAAGATCCGCTACATGCAGGATCATCTTTACACCGCACTTGGAAAAAGTAATCCCACTCTTATTGACCATCGGAAGCAGACATATTCCCTGCTCCTTGGATCACCCCTTTAGCCTATGGAATGGGATGGTAAGTCAGCAAAAAGGACTGCAATCCCTTCCTATGGAGTTTTCTGTTTATTTATTTTATTGTTCTCGCCAGACAGATGTAACATTCCTGTACTGGACGAGAGACCATTTCTGCTATATAACCATGCTTTTCAGATGTGTATTCCTGACAGTATGGTACTGTGCTGTCGTATTCATGCTGCATTGAATACATCGATGTATCAGATGGATTGGCATTAGTTTGATTGCGAACTTTTGGCCTAAGGTTAAATAAGTGCTATAGAATATTTTCTTTTTCGAACGAATCCGTATAGTGTATTTATATCCAACATTATAAAACAAACTCTTATTAAAATCCATCTGTGCAAATTGTTTAAAATAATAATTTAAATTTAAAAATTAATATTAAAATATAAACAAGATATATTTATTCCTCAATTTTTAAATATTTATATACGCGTCAATAAATTTTTGTGTGTGTTATTTCTGGCAGTAGTTTATTTATTTATTTTATTGAAATCTTTTTTATTAAAATGTTTCTTTTTAGACAAATTTTGTTACAAATAAATATGTAAAAATTTGGATCTTAACAGTACGTATCTGCCTACTATATAAATTTTCCAGCTTCCAATAGCCTGGTGGCGCCCTGTACCGCAGATATAGGAAGACTTTAACTTTCAATACACCCCGAATTGTCAAAAAGAATAAGATAACACATTAAACAGCAGACTGTAAAGGTCTAAAAGATATAAGATAACCAACATATTGGGGAATACCAAATTTGTAAAAACAGATAAATCTGGCGGATCATCAAAATAATAAGAATAATAACATTGGTGACCAAATTGTACTTGATCAAATAAATGAAAATGAATTCTCAGGGTTTTAAATATCATAAAGAAGGAAATAAATCCACATATTAATCAAGTTAAATTGTAGCTAGCAGATAAAAAATCTCTCATGATTTTAAATACTATTACTGAAGTCATTCATATAAATAAATCCATCTATCAACATATAGCTGAATATTGCTGCAAGTTATAACATCTAAAAACTACTGCATAGTAAATCGAAAGATTTCACGCTGTATGTTTATAATTAGAACCCAGTGAGTTGAGTGTGAAGATATTTAAGATTCATGCTTTCAGATCTAAGTACTTTGGACTGGCTTGGATATATAGAAAGACAAGTAAAGAAGAGAGTGGAACCACTCTTTTCTTGTTAAATTCTCTGTCTCAGTATTTGTGGTCTGATTGGCTAAGCACTTGAGAGGTTTGCACTCTCTCAGTTTAATTTCAAAAGCATTTTAATGTACTGAATTGTATTTTATAACCAAAATATTTATATATTTTCGAAATATGGATTAAATAACTAACTTAATGAAATAAATAAATAACTAAAATATAATTCTAAAGAACTTTAATAAATATAAAATATGTCAAATATAATAACATTATAGTAGCGGTGATATAAATGAATAAAATACGAAAGTCAAGTTAATTTAAATATATAGAAAATATGTTTTATTTACACTAAAAATAATAATTAATAAAAATAAATAAATAAATAATAACAATAAATAGATGAATAAATATTAAAATGCTTTCTCAGATAATCTCTTTAAATATGAAAATAAATTTAAAAATTAGATGCATCTTTAGATGTTAAATGCGTATAAATGGTTCAATACATGTTGTTGAACAATCTCAAGGTTATTAAGAAAGGTTGTTCAAAATAAGCATAAAATTTGTTTTAATAAAATTAAATATAACTATAACTATTTGATGTTTTATTTAATCTTTGTTATCTACAAACAACTGCATTGGTCTTTATGCATAATTATTTATTTCATATGGAGATCATATTATTTACTAAATACTTTTATTCACTATATTTACTTCATCATATAATATAATATCAAATATAAGTATAAATAAGTGACTTTAAACAACAATGCATGATGCATTTATGTGCAAATAGTAGTCATAGATACTTTGCTCTACTAAATGACAATAAAACATCAAATACCTAAGAAACTTCATTGCTACAGAAAAATATAAAATATTTTAAAGATAAATAAACCATATTATTATATAAATAAATAATCCTAAATATTAATTTTTAAAAGATTATTAACAAACAACCTTACTTTAAAACTAATATTCACACAAGTAATATTTCTATACTAAACATACATGTAAGTTCTAACATATAAGATACTGATTTTCTGAGATAGTTTCCTTTAAATAAATCTATATAATAATAATAATAATCTATGAAAATTGTATATTTATTTTAATAACAAAACAATCACAACAAATATATATTTTAAGTAAAAAAATAAGAATATTTAATCAATCTATAGTTTCTGTTTAAGTAGTTCCCTCAAGACTTTTCTGAAGAATTTTAGGATAACACAATTTTTTTCTGAGAAAAAGTCATTAACACAGTTGTTGAAACAATAAGCTGTTTATCAGTTATGAATTTTTGTTTTTCTATGTTTTGCAGTACTTAGATTTTTTCTTAATTGGTAAAGTTTACCAGTGTTTCCTTTAAATTTGATGAAATTAATTTTTAAGCATTTTTCGTTCCGATTAGCTCATAGCATTCTTGTTTTTAAATGATGTTCCAAGATGTTTAATAATTTGAAGCAATTTTGGAGACAAATGTTTCTTTGGCTTTTTTAGTCTTCCATTTTTGAAATGACTGTTTCTATATGATTATTAATATAAAAGCACTGGAAGATATGATGAAATGCCTAAACAAATTCGAAGATAAATAAGTTATCCATAAAGTTTAGTTACATTTATAAACTCTTTATTTCCATCATATTTAAGTCATAACTACCATAATGATATACTAAGGTTCCTTTTTCCACTCAGTTTTATCGTAGTTGTTCTTGAAGCAAATTCTCATTGTTTAAAGATTCCCACAACCACATTTGTATACTAGAATGTCCTTTTATAGATGTTACATCATTCTTTAACAAATAAAATATTTCAAGTTACACAATATTAAATAAATATTTTACAGTTTAAAATATTAAATGAATAATTTTACAATAAAATTATATAGTTAAATAAAATTAAAATATAAAATTATACATATCAAAATAAATAATTTTTCTTCTATTTATGTATTATTATAATAAAAAATATCATTAATAAGTAAATATTAAGTCAAATTTTTATAATAATGTTTTAAAATATTTCTACCTTAAAAACATATAAAAATAAACATGTATACACACATATATATTCTAAACAATAAATTAAAGCTATATTAATTATTTTAAAATCATTTTGAAATATAAACCAATATAAATATTAATTTATTATTTTTATTACAAAATCCTTCATACATAAATAAAATATATGTTTATAAGGTATCAAATTTTATTAATTTCCAACAGTGTGTTTGAAGCAAAAATATTAACCTTTAGTATCATTTTACTGTCAATTCAAAATTTTATTACTTTATACACAAGATTATTATAGATGTGTTATAAATTTTAATGATCTCTTCATTAGATATTCAATTTTAATAATATATTTGAAATAAGCTAAAAAAAAGTATAGAATGTAAGTATTATTAAGCTTAGATCATTCTTATATCATCTGCATTAACAATAGAAATCTACCCATCTTAATCTACTCTAGAATTTTTTGTGTAAATATAAATTATTAATGAGCATCAGATAACAATGCAACATAATCCCTAGACTAACTTTTGCTTACTAGCCTTCATTGTAATGAGCAATGAATTGCACATATTACTTCTTTTATATTAATTAAGCCAGAAATACCCAACTCATAACTCATGAGCCACACGTAACTCGCACAATCTTTTATTGAGACTTGTTTTGTCAATGATGGGAACTTGATAATGCAGCCAACTCCAAGCAGCTCTACTTTTGTATCAGTGAAGCACAATATGAAGTTGTAGCTATCAAGAAAGCAATCAGTTATTTTGTAAAACTTCTTTAACAAAGTGAATTTTCGAAGTTGTGTGGCAACTGACAAGTAGTTTCATCTAAATATAAAAATATGTCTGTTCTGTGTATGTTAATCATTAATATATTAATTATTTTGCAAATATTCTAATTATGTCTGCATATGAGTCAGAAAAAATAAAAAATGTATATGCATCTATTATTTTCACAAAGCTTGGCAAAAAAAATATTTCTTTATTTATTTTTAAGAACAAATGTGTTTGATTTGTGGCTCAACAGTTGCTGTGGGGAGAAAAAATGCAACACAGAATGACATTTTACAACAGCTCATGAAAATATGATATTGAAAGAATTGAAAACTGTATTAGTTTATCCAACAACCAATGTTTACCAAAACCATGAATAAAACCAAAGCTGCTACAATTGAATCATTTAAGATTGCACACATACTTTCACATCTTTGGACATATGTTTATGATTAAATCCCTCCACAAGATGTTAAAAGTGGATAGAAACTAGTCCCTACTTTGTGTAAGAGTGGTGTAGTGAAAATTACACTACAGAGATATTATTCATTATTAAATAATTTCTAATCTAATGAATGACAAATAAAAATTAATAAAGAATTATTAGGTTTGTTTAGTTTAAGAATAATAGAATCCTTTACAGAAAAGAAGGGAGTAAAACTATTATAATAATATTGCTGATATAGAACTACTATAAATAATCTTTTTTGTTTTTTAAATATTGATTTTACTTTAATCTTTCTCAAATGCATATATACTGTATAATTTTTCTTCTACTTATGGATTTATCACATAATTTTCAAATTTTCACATTTAATTATAAAAAATGTTGTTAAATGAAGAAATAAAATTGAATCATTTTTAGGTATAAATAATTCTTTTAACTTATTTTTCTAAGTTTTTATATTTAGATATAAGACATATGTGTAAATTATTGAAATGAATTTTTGATGACTTTGGTCAACTAATTAAATATCATTAACTTTTTAATATAAATGAAAACAAACTGAAATGTTAGAAAATTTATATTTTCTTACATTTACAAAAAAAAAAAAAGATTTTGATAGGCAGAACAACAGAGGCAAAGATATCATGATAAATGCAAAAAAAAAAATACTATCGTGAAGAAATTATTTATTTCAACTTCACAATTTTAATCTGTATTATTTAACTTTAAATGTAATGATTCAGACTACTTTCTGATAAGAATATATAAAACTCCTAAAAAAAAATTAGTATTATCTCTCAAAGAATTCAAGTTTTTGTCTAAAATATTAGTTCAAGAGATAAAAATTATAAAATTGTGATGATGGATGATATGGACATCTCTAAATAGAATATCAAAGTAGAATTATAATTATTTTCTAGTGGATTATGAACTTTCTAATAGCATATGAAATTACTGAGGCAAAACTGTTAGCTTCTTGTTTGTCACGTATGCTATTATTTTAATAGGAATGATTTTACATTGTAATTGTGAAAATTAAACAGGCTCATTATATCTTTAAGATTAAAAATTACATTACTATTGATAAAAAAAAATGCATATATATCACTTAATATTGTAATAACTGATAACACTTTATTAACTACAACAACTTATATTGCATTGAAAATAGTAATAACATAGATATATATTAAATTCATTGATTTAATACAAATTTTTCAAAATATAAAAAAATTTCTAATGTTGATTTTTATCAAAGCAATGTTGAAATTAAAAAATTAAAAATTAGTATAATTATAAAAATTTTAAGTTCTATTTAAAAAAAAAAAAAATCTGCCTAGAACAAATATAAAAAAAATTAAAATATTTTCTTATTTAATTAATATAAAACCAGTAAAAACAAAATCAATAATATAATAAAAAGGGAGAAATAATTATATTCTGAATAACTTTTTAAATCCTATTAAAAATAATATGTAAATGTTTGGAATGAGAGTAATCATAAATCAAGGGCAAAAAATCCATGGCAGATTTAAACTTACCAAAAAATTTTAATTCGAATGATTCCTCAGTGTTGTTGGAACACATTTTTCTCTAATTTTATAGATAAAATAATAAATTTGATTGATAACAATTTGGGGGGGGGGGGGGGGATGTTTACAATATGCTTTCAGAACATCCTTCAAGAGTTAAGCTTTTTCTATTAAATTTATGGAATCAATTTTTACATCTGACATTGATGATGAACTTTATTCAAAAATAATACGAAATGTAATGTAAGTTCAGGTATTAGTAAAACAGGCAAAACTCTCCATACAGTATTGCCACTCAGTGCAAGCCAGCCAATGGATGCCAGAAGGCTTGTGTATAAAATCCCCATCTAATGCCTTGGATTGAAAATATTATTGTGTTTTTAATTTAAGACTCATGGTTTTGTAGTTAAGTAGAGATAAAAGGTGGCTGCTGGAGGGTTGCATTAGAGCCTAAGATCTAGGTGCAGTGCTCTCAGATCCAAGGCTCCTCACTGACGAAGGCCATAAGCCAGAAATTAATCTGGGAATATTGGATGAGTAGACACTAGATGGGGATTTTATGCACAAGCCTTCTGGCATCCATTGATTACTCTGGCTTGCACTGAGTGACAATACTGTATGGAGAGTTTTGCCTATTTTAAAACCCTTTGAAACCACAGTACGACTTTTCTAGAAATTTCTATTTTGAGCTGAGTTTACACGTAAATGGTAAATGTCACACATACGGGCCATACATCATTCTTTGCGCCATTTTGTTATCTACATGAAAATGTAAGAATTTTTTCTGTACGACAATTTTTAGATTTTTTATGAATATTTTTAGTGAAGGGTACCTAAAAAATTTTTATTTTTTTTATTTTTATCAGTTTATATATCGTAAAAAAGTTATTCCACAATGGTTGGATCAATTACTGAAGATTTTATTCTGATTTTCCGTTGAAGTTGTTCGTGATTCTGGGCCCTCTTCTCAAGTTACTTTTTGGATAACATTCAAGGGTATGTAATTATTTTTTTATATATTTTTTTTTTTATAAATTATAATATTTTCTATGTACTGAAACAAATAAATATGCTATAGAATAATAAATTATAAAATTTTCGATGTACTGAAACAAATAAACGTTTTTGGATAACATTCAAGGGTATGTAATTACTTTTTTTTATATATTTTTTTTTATAAATTATAATATTTTCTATGTACTGAAACAAATAAATATGCTATAAAATAATAAATTATAATATTTTCGATGTACTGAAACAAATAAATATGCTATAGAATAATAAATTATATTTTCAAATAAATATGCTGTAGAATGGAAAAAAGTAAGGGACTGGGGTAATCTGGCACCGCGTGAGCTGATGCATTTTTTGGCATGATTATAAATATGAATAGTGTATCATGCGTGACCAAGTTTGAATTTATGGACGAATTATTGCATCAGCCCGGACTTGCTAAAGTTACGACCCGCAATTGATTTGTGTCAATTTTAGGCAAGTAATATAGGATATTGTATAGATTTTCTGGCTTCATCAATCCATCCACTTATTGTTACAGTGCCATGTATTTGAACTCGGCCTTTCTTCATATCTTTTATGCAAAATAATAAATATATTTATAAACAAGTTCATGCTACACAACTGGAATTTCATGTAATATAGGATATTTTATACACAGTTTCTGGCTTCATCAATCCATCCACTCTGTGTTATAGTGCCATGTATTTGAACTCAGCCTTTCTTCCACACATATAATCATTGTTAATAATAATAAAAAATTATCTTCATTGATTTATTTTTATTCATTTTATTTTTTATGAGTTTATTTATTTATTTATTTTTGAATACACTATTCTGTTACTTTTTTCTCCACTAAAAACCATTCATATTGTTATAGGTACTTTTGAACAAATGGACACATCTGGCTGTAGAATAAAAATGGACCACAGCAAGGCTGCTGTTTTAGTAATTTTCTCAGTGAAAAATTATCTCAGGTAAGACTTCCAATACATCATTTTTTTGGAAATTTTGTGACGGATGTGATGAAGCTGTTTATGAAATTGTCATTTTAGCATTTGAATTTCAAAATTTAGGATTTGTGAATCAGTGTAAAAATAAACATTCTTAAAACTATTAAAAATATTCTTTTTCTTAACTTTTTCTTTATGAAATGATTATTTTAACAGCCTCATTACATTCTTTTATATGTGACCTTTCTTTTAATGCATGTTTTTTTTATATTTATTACATTCAAACACAAAATATCTAAGTTATTAGAGTTAGGGTAAATTTTTCTAAAAATTAACAATGGCCGCCTGGTTTTGAAAGGGTTTAATAACAGTTATAAGCAAGCATAAGAGGTGGTAATCATGTGATGATTATTGGCTTAAGTTCAAGTATTGATAGTGTTAGAGAATAAAGAATTTTAAAACAACTTGGATATAAAAACTAATATTTTAGATTTCATTATTAATAGATAATTCAGTAAATTAGATTAACTGGTTTATTATAAATATCTATTGTTAAACTTATTTAAAAGTGGAAGAAAAAATGACATTAATAACTAAATGATGTTATAAAAAGAAAATTATTAATAAAACTAAAATTAAATGTTTACTTATAATGTCATCACGTTTAAAAAGAAAATTAATACTTTTATTCATTCTTATAACTGTATACAAATGGAGGAAATAGAAAAAATTAAATATCTTAATATAATTATAGATAACAAAATATGATTTTATCACATCAACCAACTTTTTTAAGAGATATTGATATTTTTTCTATATGTTATACAAATTATCTTTTTTATGGGATTACTTTATATGGATTTTAAAGTGAATCAAATTCAAAATATTTAAAAACATTTCAAAAAAAGAACATTAAATTGTTACATAATTCTATATGGTTTTGTGCAATGATAGAATATTAAGATTCTGGTGACCAGCTCTATTATTTCTGATACTCAGACTTTTTATAAATTCCTAGTGATAATTTATGCACTTATTCTTCATAAGATCACCTTATGCTTAGACTAGCTGTTAAACAGTAGCAAAATTTTTCATAATGCCTAACCAGTGTTTTCCCATCCAAAAATCCAGTGCATTACTCCCAGATCCAAGGCTCCGCATTGATGAAAGCCTAAACTAGAAACTAGTCTGATGATATTAGATTATGATGCACAACTTTCTAGCATTTATCAATTAATAAAGCTTGCACTATTGGATGAATAAAATGTGCTACTGTGATCATCTGTGTTTTGAATTCTTTATTTTTGATAATTTTTTACAATCTATTGTTATTAAAAAACATTAATCTAATAATTAATTCAAGATTCATAAGACATATCATTACAGATATTTCTTAAGAATATTTTTCTGTTACCATATACAAGAATAAAAATGACAGCAGATTAAAATGTATTTAAATTCCTAGAATATTTAATGAACTGCCATCTTCATTATTGAATATTCAGACTTTTGGATTTGCTAAAAAAGGAACTTGAAAAACATTTTGGAAATGTTAATTCTTTACTTTATACTGTTCAGCAGTTTTTTTCTCTATTTTGTTTCTTTACTTTCAGGTAATATAATTTGAAATATTTCTCAAAACCTAGGAAAGGTATATTTTTTGCTTATTAGATTTCTTTCAATATATTTCTTATTATAGTTAATAAAATCAAAATAATAATAAATCTGTGTTTTTTTTAAGTACATAATAAATTAGAATAATAATAAGGGATTGAAAAAAATAATACTAATAAATAAATAATATGCTCATTTAGTGTACAAAAAAACATGATGGATGTGAAAAAAATCATAAACTAATCTTTAGGGGAAAATCATGTTTTTTTTCTTTAACAAAAAAATTGATTTCAAAATTATTATAAAGAAGACAAAGACCATGATATACTGGAGTAAAGATTCGGTAAATTGTAGATCACAATAAAAGTCTTCCAATAAAGTAAAATATTAAATACTTTAAAAGTAAACTACAAACTCATTATCTGTACAACTATCAAATTCCCTGTTGTTTTTACAATCAGTAACCTTTACATTTTATTTAATATATATATCTTAAAATATTCAATTAATGACCAATAGTAAATGGCTAGGTAGGTTGGTTAAGGTCTAGTTACCTGGAAAATAAATTTTTAAGTCTTTGATCTGAATAAAAGTTACAAGGTCCATTTGACACAGATTTAAACCCATGGCATACAGATGAGGTAACCATTAGGTCTTTTACTAAACATTTTGGTAATAAAGTTTGTAGTAAAAGAGACATAGAAAAATAAAAAAAATAAAAATCTTCAAAATAATTGATACCATTTTTTTTTATTTATCAAGCATATCAAGAGAAGAACCTAATATTTAAATTTTCAAAATACAGTATAATGATTAGATCAATACAACCATACAGCAATGAGATGTAAAAAAATAATTGACAGAAATAAAAACTTCAATCAATAGTATTTTGATCCATGGATAGTCATATCACTAATTCATCCATTTCTCCATTATGTTCTCATTGCCCAATTCTTCAATTCCATTTAATACTTTCCATCTTTTATATCATCCAGCAATGTCAATCTTTTCCACCCTTTCTTCTCGTTTTCATTCATTTACTCCAAATCACTTTTCATTAAAATAAACTTTTTTCTTAATAAAGGTCCAAACCAGTTTCTTTTTCTATCTCTAAATTCATCAATCTTTTTTTTTCATTCACTCTTTTCAAAACTCATGTTATTTCATTCATCCCATTTTTTCGCCTTTTCCATGACATCACAAAGGCTTCCAATCTGTTTCTAATTTTATTACTCAGTATCCATATTTCACAACTATACTTCAGTACACTCCAAACATAGTATATATATTTTTTCCTCGTCTCCTCAAAGGATCACAAAATATTTTTCTTCTTAGTAAATGCCTCCTTTGCCAATAGAATACCAAAAAGGGATAGAAAAAAAAAATGACATTGTTATAAAATGTCAAAAAAAAAAAAATAAATGGTGATATAAAATAGTGCGAAAAGCACGAACTAAACTAAGAGAGAATAAGTGGTAGAGAATGTTTATAATTTATATCGGGAAAGATGGAATTCATAGAAAATTTATGAATGTATAACAGAACATAATTAGTTTTCCTTAAATAAATATTTCACTAATTATCCTTCATTATTTCATTGACAAATTTTTTTAAATAATTATTTTATACGTAAACACATTCCATTCTCTTACAAAATAAATGAGTACTATAAGATTTAAATAAGCGTCCAGGCATTATTAATTATTATTACCTCTCTCGAATTTTTTAATGAAACACCAAAATCTTTGTAGTTTTTCGAAACATATAAAGCTGGTTCATCATCTTCCACTTCATCATTAAAAAAAAAATCAGCTTCAATATCATCTTCAGAATCAGAAACAACCGGTAATATGGTGGCCATATTGCTAATTTTATCTTCGCACTTTTGTATTTGTCATTATTTTATTCATTAAAAATAATAACCAAAATCATAAGATTCTATTCAATATCTAAAAAAGAACAATTAAAAGAAACCTATTTATGTTTTTATTATATTAATCACTTTTATTACTTAATTTTATATATTAACCAATAAACAGCAATCATATTATTCATAATTTGAATAATAAGGCTAAACAATGTCTGCTTATATAGAAAAAGTACGTCGACTTTTCCAAATAATTAAACAGAATGGAGGCTTGAAACAAACATATTTGCAACTATATAGGTAAGCAAAAAAATAAATAATAGGCAATGATCTTTTATTTATAATAGTTTAACGATTTATTATTTTTAATGAATACTTGTAAATAAAATGTAAGGGTCTTCGCCATTTTATTGCGATCTAAAAACTAAATCGTCTGCTTTAATAACGGAACTAACAAAACAGTTTTTTATTAAAATGGAATAAGCAAAGAAAGGAAAAAGTATTATTACTAAAAAAATAATTTGATTATTGTAGATTGGAAGGCAGAAAGAAATTAATGGTTTGCAGTAATAAAAAACGCTATAAAAGGAAGCTAACAATGTTTCTGACCTTGCAGCGGTATAAAAAAAATTATGGAAGGAGGCTAACAAAGATTCTTATCTTGTAGTCTATACACTGAAACTAAATCTGAAATGAAATCATTTTACATCCCATAACTAAACCCATAAGTAAGTTACAACTAATTGTGTTCAACTGCAGTGAAAAATCTGGAAAGAAGACATCAAAAAGCGAAGATGAGAATTGTTCAGATTTACATTTCTTGGACATTGAAAACTCGAAGCTATGGTATTGATGAAAATTTTTGAAAATACTATGATAATCAAGAAAAACAAATAAATTGGTGTTTAATCAGATTAGATTTTAACTTAACTGGAAATTGTTTTTAAAATGATTCATCTCATTATTAAACGCTATAATAATGATCAAAAAAATTGAAACTAAAAAAAGAAAAAAATATTCCACTGTAAGATGAATAGACGTCATTTATTACAGTAATCAAACCAAACACCTGATAAGCAATTCATAGTAACAAGGTTGAAGTCGATATAATAAATTATTGTAATCACGTGTTTTAAAACATTCATCCCTGAAATTTCTTTGGGTTCTTGCTGTAATCTTTTCATGCCACTGGTATTCAATAGTTCAATCATATTTTAAATAGTGACTCAATCATCAGCGAAGAGGATTTGTGGCACCCATTGAGGCAAGATAGTGGGTATGATGTAAAGACCTAAGTTTAGGTACTTGGCGGTGAAAAAATTGAGTTATATACTGTTTCAAATTATTCTTAAATCTTTCCTGAGCTACTTGATGACAAATACTATCCTGTCTCTCTTTACTCCAAAAACTTTAATAAAGCTTGTTGATAGTCTCCAAAAGTAATAGGTTTTATGAATAATGATTCTCACTAATTTTTAGCAGATCGTTATAGGTGATTACTTGCAATAGCAACCTTTTCCTTTTTACTCTGCCTAAATGAGAATAATTTTTGTAATGTTAAATGCTTCATAGAGTTTTTCGCAACATCTTTGAATATTTTAAATCTAATAAATTTGAATATAGTATTATAATTTTCTATTAAGTTGATTACCTTCATATTGTTCTTGGACATTAATGTTACCTATATGTTCAACCTTCCTATTCCTTTGTGACACAGGATTTTTAACAATACTATTGACCCCTTCCACACTCATTTAATATTCCTTATTCGTTGAATAGAAAATTTACAGTAGGTGGCCATATAATATTTCATTTTAATGAAGATATACTGATGTTATTTTGATCTCCTCTGTTTTTATCATATGGTTTTATTAAAATATCATTAAATTTATTTAACTCATCTTGAATTTGATTTTTAATAACAATCATAAGATTTTTGTTTGGCATTCTTCCAAATGGCATCAATTTCTTTTATTTTGCCTTAAATCTTATATTTTTTCTTATATTGAAGTTAGGTTCTCAATTACCTTATTTAATTCAGTTTG
Organism: Epiperipatus broadwayi; assembly: GCA_028023455.1. Classification (NCBI taxonomy): domain Eukaryota; kingdom Metazoa; phylum Onychophora; class Udeonychophora; order Euonychophora; family Peripatidae; genus Epiperipatus; species Epiperipatus broadwayi. Next base: position 17,274,279 of record JAQFVV010000009.1, read on the forward strand.
GTTAATTGGAGATTGAACATTCCATCATCAGATTTTCAATTGGATGGACAGTTGAAGAGTTGGGGTGTGTAGTAGATTGGAGCCTGTCCATTAAAGTATGAGGATTGTCTATCTTAATATATATCTGAGCACTAATAGTATATATATATGTGGGAGATGATAATCTGGACCAACTGATGATTGTTGGTTTAGCATGAAATACGTATATTGGTGATTATTTATCTTTTCAGCATATATGTGCTTGAGTGTATCAGGGTTATTAGATAGAGTGGAGAATGATGGATCATCTGAAAGTCTGTGCTCATATACCCTATATTACATATATAGACACAGGTATATAATAAGCCTGTGTTTCAGTTATTAATTTGAAATTCTAACCTTTTGATTTTTTTTTTGTTTGTTCTGTATTTTTTCTACCTCTATTATTTGTTTGCTGAAAGTAGCTTAGCTTTTAGGACTTTATTTTTATTCTGGCATTCTAATCTATATTTTTTCAACCTTAGTTTCCAATTTTCTTGGTCCAACTTTGTCCCTTTTCTATACTATGTTCTAATTATTGATTTTGGCCTTCATTTGTTTTTGATTTTCTTTGATCTTATTTTCTAATTCATTAACTTTACTCTCAAGTTATGTATTTGTTCTGCTCTCATTTTTATTTTCTGAACTAATTCTGTATGAACATATTTAATCTCTTTAATTTATTTTCTAATTCATATTGACCCTCTTCTATCTTCATTATTAATATTTCCTGGCTTTGTTTCATGTCTTGTCTGATTTTTGTCATTTTTTTTTTTTTTTGGTTTTGTTTCATTTCTTGTTTATGGCCACACTTCTCTTGATTTTATTTTATTTGTGTGATATCTGCCTGATTTTGGTCATACCTTTTTTGATTTTCATCGATCCTATTAAATCTCAGGACACTTTTTCTTGGTTTTGTTTTATTTCATTCTTTAAGATCTTCAACATTGTCCTTATGAATTCATCTTGATCTGCTTTTAAAGCAATAGAAATTTCACTAACTTCTTTTCTTTGTCCTAGTACTTATAATTCTTTCTCATCTTCCATAGTTTACTTCATATTTATTATTTCATTAAAATGAAAGAACATGAATTTTCTACTTAACTCAGTATCGTAGATTGAATAAATGAATAACTTATTTTATTTTTACTAAGCCTTATATTTCTATTTTATAACTTTATTAAATATGTATTTATATACATAACTTAATTTATACAAAAGACCTTTCCAACATATAGTACTATAATAGCATCAATTCTCAATAGTGATTCATTCATTCATTCCTAAGATTATTATTCATACTAATGTATGTTTTCTTAATTTCAAATTATATCTTCTTCTTTTTTTGTAATATAGTATAAATATTATAACTACACTCAAAAGACTTGGTGTGATGCTATTGTCAACAAGCCCAAACAGAAAGAATCAAATATTTTCCATCAATTTTTCGAAAATAAATAGGAGACAAAACATATTCAATAAAATAATAAGTTGACTTCAAATATATTCTACTATTTATTTCATGATTACTTCATAAAATAACTTTAATAAATATTCATTAGTGAGCAATAATATATAGCACATACTTGGGTGCTTTCAGAAGCATAAATATATAAATTCCAACTTTTTTATTATTGACAAATCCAGATATCACCATCTGGTAATTTGTTTTTTCTGGCATATTTACAAAAAATATTTTATAAGTTTTTTATCTATTAATATATGTAGTGTTGCATTCATTTCCAGAAAATAATTCAACATCCAGCTATAAATTTGATCTTTCAACAAAACAACTACAAAATTAAAATGATTATTATCCATTAAGTCAATGTTAATCAGTTCAAATTAACACTAATATAGACAAAGATGGCTTTCATTAATTATAATCATTAAGTAACTTTTTTACTCATATATTTATTCTTCATGACTTATGGGTTGTAAATAAACAATGGCCTTATGCTGGGGGGGGGGGGGCAAATATAATGGTAAAGGTTTAGTTTTGTTATGGCCCTGCAAATTGGGCATGCCAAAATATAATGGACCGAATGTAACAAACAAAATATTTTATTAAAATTGTTTTTTTTTTATATGTTACACTAGGTAGTTAAAATATAATGGAATATAACATAGATTATAATTAAATTATTATAATAAAATTATTTTAATCAAGCTTCAAAATTGTATACCAAAATGTAATAAATAAATTATCCTATTAAATTGAACAAACAAAAAAAAATTGTATCAGAATAAATAACTCAAGTAGTATGATTTTATTAGTATTTATAATTTGTCATTTATTTATAACAATAAGTATTATTACCATAAATTATTATTAGGATTTATCTAACATGTGGATGATCAAAGTATAATGGATAATATTTTAAAATAAGATCAAAGATAATTATATGTGATCTAAATTTATAATCTATACCAAATAACTATTTCTAAATGTAAATTCAATACATAATGTTATAACTTTGAATTTTGCTCCTAAGTGAATTTACAAGGGGGGATCCAAAAATAACAGGAATTGTTCTCTGGTTTGAGCATCTGTTGTAGTTTATACTTTTGCTGTTACATACTTTTTGCATAAACCCTTTAGCATCAATCTGCCAAATGATATCACCATATGAAATTGTGGTACTACATAGCACATTTTTCTGTAAAGTACGAAAGCGTATTTGTCAATGTTTTTATAATGGCTGAAATGTTCAAATAATGTGAAATGCTGTTTCTTTACAGAAAACAGTAAGGAAACAAGTTGCTGATTTCATAAAAACACAAGTTTATAAGTAGTTTAACTGAAATGTTCACAAGTGAAGTCCAAAGTCAAAACAATGGAACAACACTGACTTTTTTTTTTTTTGGCACAAACAGCATTTTTCTCTCAAATTTAGTTTATAATGGTCATGCATTTTATCTGCAAGTGCTGAAACGTGATGCAGAAAAACATAAATATCCCGTTTTGTGGCAAAGAAAACAGTGCAAGCTCCATTTCAACAAAGTGTCATCTTTCAAAGCCTTGAGTGCGAAACATTTTAAAATTAAATTCAGTATGATCCAGGATCCAATTTATCTATCAGCCATATTTGCTCGATTGGTTTGGGCAATTTTTTTTTAATTTCCTGAATGAAAAAGTATCTCACCATTTTTTTGTGTGGGCTTAGAACTGGGGGGAGGGGGAATAATGGAGGTGTTAAAACATTACTTTGCAAGGGTTTGTGGACTACTTCAAAAAGTGACAAACAGATTTAGACCGGTGCATTGCATTAAATAAATCATACTTTTTAAAGCTATTCAATTTGCAACACCTAAAACTAAATACATAAGTTTTTATTACAAAATTCTTGTTATTTTTGGGTTCCCCCTTGTATAATAATTCAAGTTATTATAGATTCATTTATTTATAAAGCACCAATGAATTCACTGGTCGATAAATATTCAATTCAGTAAACAAGTAATTCAATGAACAGATGATCTATTAGGCTAATGAATATGTAATTTGTGGATCATGTGAATTAATCTCATAAGTAATGTAATTTATAGAATATGTGAATCAATATTTTATACAAGAGAATTAAAGAATGCATTAATTAATAATAATATGCCAATTTATTAGGATAAAAATATTCAATTTAACACATAAATTGTGAAGTCTATTATATTATAATATATTTTGAATATTGTACTTAAGTCAATTGCAGTCAATACTTTAAATAACATTTTGATACATATATTTTGCATGTTACGAGTAACAACAAGAGATCGAAAATGCAATATATTGTGATGATCACACATGTGTATATTTCATATATATATCGCATAATATTAAATATGAGTTTTTTATATGTAAAATAATACATAGAAATTGGAGAAGAAACGTAGGAAAGAAAGGAAATTTATTTTAAGATAATGTCAATTAAAATCAAAAATTGTGTAGTTGAGGAATGTAATTAAATTCAGAATTAATTATAGTAATTAAATAAAAGTGAACGGAGGGGAGCAAACGAGATTCGTATCTTTTACCTTCCAAAGTTAACTTTTTGAAATTTAAAAAAAATAGCAGAGTTAAGAGAATATTAAAACTGGATCATCGAAGTTGATGATCAAGTCTTAAAGGGAAAGCAAATAAAAAAAGGGGTTAAATGATTGTAGAGTTAACAGTCATAAAATTCGGTCGTAGTTATAAATAAAATAAATAGATTTATAAAAAAGATAAAGATCGTCTCTTCAAACTACACATTTGAACGTATGAAATATATGTATAGCTATGTAAAGGAAAGAAAGATAGTGTGTAAATAAGAAAATTATTTTATTAAAAGAGAAATGGAAAGTAACCAAAAACCAATATTATGGAAATAAATAATAAAAAAAAAGAAGAAAATTTATATATTTTATGAGAGAAAGTAAAATAAAAGGTGTGAAGTGTATTTAATGACATTCCAATAAAAAATAAAAGAAGATAAGAAAAGGATTCTGGGAAAGGACATTAAGAAGAAGTTGAGAAGGGAAAGGAGACATTTTTTTTTGAGAGTCCGCTGAGCTGAAATACAGATTAGTTTGAGAGCAGTGTTTTTTTTTAATATGAACCAAATGTACTATAATTGTGAAGCTTCGAGAATGCGGGGGTAAGGGCCACAAACGGACGCCAGTTGATCCATGCCTGCCATGGGTGTAATGTCATCTCACCCATGAAGTAACAGCAGAGATGGCGCCTGCCTGATGGTTTACCTTCCCTGTTATTGAAGCCGCAAAGAATACGACAGAAATAAGCTGGATGAAGGACTCGGAGCCGGATGCAAAGAACTACCGTCTCCCCAAAAGAAGTGGAATAATCCACATGATGGTTAACTAATTATTCGTCAACGTCCAGAAGAACTAGGTAATTAAACTTTAAATATATATCACACGTGTACACACTTTCTTAATATGGCCAAAAGAAATTAAAATGCAGTTGCAACTGTACATCTTAGTGAATCAAATAATTAGTAGGTTTTCTTTATCAAATAACATAAATTACGAACAATTATTATTTATTGTGAAGGGTTAAATTAAATGTAATCTGTATTATTCTAATGATTTCTTATTTTATATTTTAAATATTATATCTTAAGTGTATTTTAGTGCAGTGTATTAAACATTACTCATTAATGAATAGCTCTTTACGTCTCGTCTTTCTTTCTTCACCATACTAATTAGAATGATATACCCGTAGGGTTTATCAAATACCAAGTTAGACGTTAATTCTGGTAAAAGGTACACATGTCAATTTGGGTATAGTAACACTAAATCTCATAAAATTTTATAAATATTTCAAGCGCTGGATTGTGTTTTTTTAATTAAATCATTCTTATGAATGGAGTATCCAGCATCTGGTTGGGGAAAATAATACTGGAATAGTACATTTGTAGTTCTCAGTGTTCGATCAAGAATATAAACTTAAATAATTAGTTTATATTTGCTTCTCGCTTGACGTGACAGTTGTGTCGAGTAAAAGTTACAATTCGAAGCATTACGAGACAAATCGTAAAACTGTTACAATATGTAAGAAAACAAACGGGTGTTACTGACATCATTGAAAGAATTAAAGAACTGAAGTGGAGTTGGGCTTGTCATATTGCTAGAAGAGATGATAATAGATGGGCGATTGAAATCTTAAACTGAATTCCAAGAGAGACCACATGTGAGATGGATGGATGAAATAAGAAAGTGTGCAGGGATGATATAGAGAAGAGAGGCTAGAGATCAGAGAAGATGAATTGGACTTGGAGAGTTCTTTATTCTGCGGTGGAATGATAATGGTTAATAGCGATGATGATGATTTTACATTCATAACATGTTTTAGTATATGATATTTTTCTTGCTGGCTTTCAGACACAGAGATATATACTATAAATGAAAGTATATATATATATTTTTTTAAATAATATTTTGTTATATTTTATTTTACATCAAGTAAAGCTCTATAAAATTAATTACGTATATTCAAAAAAGTTTTAATTGTTAAATATATTCTTTACACAATTTTATTAAACTTACTGATATTAATCAATTTAAGTCTTATTTACTTAATCTGCTTATTTAAATTAGTATTGAATAATATGAATAAAAATATATGTTATTTTAGATCTTTATGAAGAAAGAACTTTAAATAGATACATATTAATATATACATGTTGAAAATATAAGAAAGATAAATATAATGATAATTTTCATAAGCCATTTATGTATACCAGCATTGATTAATCCCGTCGATATCTTTGATATTCTTTAATTAAATTACAGTTCCATTTTCTTTGATGTTTTCTATAAGATTGCCATGGTGATAATGATTCATGCCTCCATGTACATTATTCCTAGATGGCATCCAGTTATTTTCCATTTATTAAATATTAATGTGGAATGCTTCAAACTACTAAGCATAATATTTTTAATACATTAGAAAAATGATTATTTCTTATATATATATATAATTATTATTATTCATTTCATTAATAGACTTATTAGCTGAGAAGGATCCATGCCCCATCCTTTGTAGTATTTATTCAAAATGCATTATAATTTTGTTTATCAAATCCATAAAATGTTAAATAAGACAGGTAAACAAAATATATATCTCCAAAGTAAAAAGAAGAATTCTGTATTGTTACTAAGCATCAACGTGTTGTTTTTAAGATTGGCTAGTGATATTCTTCATAATTATTACAAAGTTTATTTTTACTTAAATAAAATATGCATTCACTCTCACATTCATTTCAAATTTGAATTAACTATTTAAATATGAATTATATTTAACATTATACAAACAAATGATTTCTAATTGTTTTTTATTTATGATCTAGGACTATAAATGGATGATATGTAATGGATTTACATGTCATAATATATAATATGTATAGTGAATTTATTAAACAATTATTCACATAACTTATTCACATTCTTTGCAAATTACTTACTAATGTATTATTTATATATTTAGTTTAACTCCTAAAATATAACTTTTCAATGAAATCAGATTAAACAATAAAATTGGTACAGTCATATTTTTAAATCAAATGGAAACATAAAGGCACATAAGAAAATTGATGCATCCGAATTTTGAAATATATGCAAAACAAAAAAACTGCTCATAACAAAATTGGCAGTCACAATTGGAATTAGCATAGGAAAATTGGTGCATAGATATGGCATCATTTGGGCAAACCTGTATCATCGAGTTGATATAACAATGCTGCTGAGTTGCCATTATATATAGGGCAAGTGGAGAATTTTAAACTAAACACAAATGAGGACAATAAATATAAAGGAGTAGCACTTTTGTTTTTATTGAAACAGTAAACAAATTATGTGAGCTTGTTTGAGGAAATAATAAAGGAATTAATATTTTAACTCTCATCACAAAATTAAAAAGTAGAAGAGAAGCAATGAGGGAAAAAAAAGAATACAATGAAAGAACAATATCCACTATATTTTATTCAAAGCTTTAATCTTGTAAATTGCATAAAATAATCACATTTTGTGAATAAAGTTTAATTGGAATAAAATACTTATCGTCTATTGAACTGCATGTGTAAAGCATTTTTAAACAAGCACGTATAACACAGACACTTTTTATATGTATAGTATGTATATACAAAATAAGATTATAATATAAACAAACTTTTAAAAAATAATAATATAGTTGATAATAAATTGGAGGGATACATTTACATATATTTTATTGGGTGTGTGTTTACTCATTCACTAAAAAAATAAGTAATAATAAAGAAAGCTTACTGTACTATATTTTTATTATTTAAATAAAATGTATAATGAAATGTCTGATTTTCATTGCAATTAAATATATTCTGGGTGATATTCTTTTTTTTTTTTTTTTGCAATAATTTTTTTTCTCATTTAGAAACATAATAGAAGTCTTGTTATCAAGAAACTGTGATGTTTAATTGTTTTGATGTTTTTAAATATCAAATTTAAGTATATTCTTAAATTTTGTAAAACTATTAGCATTATATTTACAAAATATTTCATTATGTGAAATATTGCACATCAGATTTGAAATGAAATAAATGAAGAATAAAATGTATGTGCTTTCAACACAAGCTAAAGACCTTTTATTAATAAACATGATGGCATACCACACTCTGAGACAGGTAAATGACTTCTGGCATATTGTAAAATTTATTTACAAATTTTTAATTTTAAAAATTAATCGCATATGACACTCAGAGAGGGAAAAATGACTGCTCACTTATTGTAAAATGCTTTGAATTAAACAAATTTCCAGAGTTTTTTTTTTTTTTTGGTTTTGTTTATTTTTATATATTTCGTTTACCTTTTTTTTTTTTTTGGTAGCACCTAATTATAAAATTGTATTTTGATATAGTGTAGATTGAAACTTCACTCTATAATACACTCCTTAGAGAATTGGCTAAAACTATAAGTATTTGGATCTTATAAAGGAAAGTCAATCATTCTTGACTAAGATTTAATCTACAAGATGGCTGTTTAGAAAGGAATGGCTTATGAACTAATACTGATGCCAGCATATGATAGGCAAAATATGAAATTTTATCAATTAAATAAATAATTAATTGAAAAAAAATATGCATTTATAAGCAACAAAATATACATTTGCCTATTGTTGTTGAGACACAGGATACAAAATAAAAAAAAATACAGATGGAAAAAGAAAAATCCTTTTGTAAACTTAAAGGACATTTGGTCCATATATGTCTGAAAATTGATGACAGGAAGAAACAGACAGAAACCCAATTACGTGGAAATAGAGGGAGGAAAAACATTTGATAAACAATTGTAAAAAAACATGGATATTACTGGAATGAAACCCTTTATGTCAGAATTTCAAATCTCTGGGAGAAACTTTAACATAAACATAGACATAGGTTTCATGGATATTGATAATGGTTGAGAAAGATTGGAATGTAATAGAACTCTATTAGAGAAAACAAAAAAGCCTAATGATGTGAATAGATACATGTTAAAATTAGTCAATCAAATACAAGTACTGATAAATTCTTGTGGAAAAATAATTTGCTTGCCATTATATATAGCAAAAAGAAAAATTACTCCTATAACAGTTTGAAAATAATTTTTTTAAGTGATAAGAATTTACTTTACTATTATTTCTTTGGAACACAAAATTAAAAAAAAATATCCAGATTTATTTAATGAAAAACCAAGCCCTGTAGAGATTGAATTGCTTGAAAATACATATTCAGTGATTTGAAAATTGCATAATGTTCTATTCATGCAGAAAATTCAGGGATTGGTTGCTATGTGCATACTTATGCCAATCAAAATGTGAGAATGGATCATGCCTTTAGTAGTAATAATCAACCTAAGTCAGATCTGGCTATGTGATGATTTTAGACTAATGGTCAATAAATACTTAAACAAGGGAGCATACTCGATGCCGAACATGAGAGAAGTATTGATCTTCAAAAAGCATCCCACTTTGCCAAACTCAATTTAAATTTCGTCTTCTAACACATATCCGTGACAAATAGGTCAACAGAAATATTCACCCAGACAATCTCTGTTGGATTATTTAAATGAGACTACCATTCAGTATTACAATAGCACTGAACATATTTTAGATAAAAATTAATGCTTTATTATAAGAATTAAATAGTATAATATTACTTTTTGACAGCATAGTTGTTACAGCTAGTTCCATGACAACTTTGCATCAAAGATTATTTAAGATATGTGATAAATTAAAAAAAATGGCATGAAAATTAAATGCGCACAATGTACTGAACCTAAAAAAATTGGAAATGTCAAAACATAATAATTTGAGACAAAGGTAAACAAACATCTCCAGAAAAAATGTGAACAGTAAAAACCACAATAAGACTCAGAAATTTTAAATAGCTTTGTGCATTTTTTGATCCAATAAATTACTTTCAACGTTTTTATAGAATAAGGCAAAAATTTAAACTGATTCTTTTCTCTTTTTTTTTTTCAAATATAGCTGCAGCTGCCTTCAAAAAGTAAGGCTGTAGATCTTGCTTTAAAATTTTATTGTTACTAATATGCATTTTTCTATGTTCATCTTTTAATATCTTTTGTTTGGGTTGACATTTTGTGTTAGTTTCTCATATATTTTTTTTTCCTTTATATTCATCATGATATTTTTCTGTCTCTATAGTGAAATTCCAATCATTTTTATCTATCTTTGTTAATTACATTCTTTATTATATTCCACTTTACCTTATGCAGCTGTTTTGCAAATTTTGAACTACTTCTTAAGTTTTTCAGCATTTCATTTCCTGAACCTGTTTGAAAGTTTTTTTGTGTGATCAATTTTTTTCTCTCTCCATTATAATAATTTTAATGACAACTTTTCCTAAAGCCATATTAAGATTTTCAATTCTTGAATATAATTAATTTTCTTTGTCTATATTTTTGATTTTCTTCTTACGCAATAATTGATATTTTTTTATGATTTTTAATTCTTGTTTTATTTCTAAAAATGAATTATATTCAATTTCTCAATCTTCAGTTCGATATTTGTAATTATTAAGCCATAGTTCGAATTTGTTTTTGAAAAGTACTATTAATTGTTTATATTATGTGTTTTATTTTTCTATTATTTTATTTTCTGTATTTGTTTTCTAATGCCAGATTAATGTATTTAAAGTCATCATATATTCTAAAATAAATTTAAGTCTTTTACTATCACTTTTAATATTAGCATTTCAATCTCCTCCATTTATTATAATGTGTTTAAGAAGTGTATCATCAAGAGTTAGTTTCAATATTTTATAAAACTGTTCTGTTTTATTTTGTGTATTATTTGATACAGAGGTGTATACATGAATTATTGTGATATTAAAAAAGCTTAGTTTGAATCTAGTCTCCATCACTCTTGCATTAATGGGCATATGTCTATTAATGAATGATTTATCATTTTTTTATATATAGTAGAAATCTTTCATCATTTTTATCATACTTTGAATTATTTCCATACAAGATGATCTTGTAATCAATTTAACTTCCAAAAATCAATTCATAACAGTATAATAAATTCAATAGTGTCAAATTTGTATTTTTCTATTTGATGGGAGAGGAGAGAGTAAGTGTAGTTTACCAAATATTCATAAAATTCTACCATTCCAAGTTCTCAAAGACAACAGGATTTTTTTTAAGTAAATTTCTTTATTAATTCTTTTTAATAATGTTGTTATTCTCATTTTTTTAACTTATTTTTTTCCCCAATGTTCTGCAAATCCACATTTCAAAAGCATCAGTCCCACCTTCATTTTTTTTATTGGTTATCCAAATCTTTCCGCCATACATAAGAACTTTTCAAATAAAACATTTAACCAGTCTCTATCCTGGATTAATCTCAAGGTCACAGGCATGGCTTATTGATACATTAATCAATGCACCGTAAAGCTCAAAAATCACATGAAAGCTAAATTATGGATGCAATGCTTGTAATTGGATTATCATTGTAGAAGACTATATCTTAATACAATTTTTAGAAAATAAGTCATGATTCAGTACTCTTAAGTATTATTATAAAATGGTTAAAATTACATTCCATTAGCACATTGATGTTCATCTGATTAACTCAGATTTTATTTGAGATTTGTTTTATTCTGTACCAAGAACTGCTAAATAGCCATTTACTGGCCAGTATTGAAGATAACCTACAAGTCAATTATCTGGAAAAAATATTATATTTGCTTAAGAAATTATCAACTAAATGGCAAAAAAATACTAGTTTCATTCCTGATTTGAAGCATTGTTTTCTAAATATTTAAATGGACTAGCAATATGATCTACAATTACCTATACATTTCATCTTTTACTCTTTTCACTGACCTTAGATTTAGTTTTGTTAATTTTTATTTCAAACATGAATTGTTGTCAATAATTGCTATTTTTTAGTCATTCTTATTATTTAGTTATTTAAATTAATATAATTTTGTTAAGATTTAAAATTTATTTCAAATAACTATCACTTGTAAGACAAGTATTAATGCAATATTTTATAGAACTGATGATTTGAAGACTGGAACATTAATAGGGACTGACAAATTTGGAAACCGATATTATGAAAATAACATGTACTTTTATGGTAAGTTAAAAAATCATTTTGTTTAAATTGTTCTTATTTAATTTGAATAAATAAATTTTATTTGTAAATAAATATAGAATAGTTCACAAAAATCTTATTATAAAAAAAATCATAATTTATGTTCTATATAATTTACATAACAAAAAATGTGATTACTATTTTTTGTACTGAGTGTGGAAAAGCTCTGCTTTTATCATAGTAATTGGTGGAAATAATTATACAAGGATAGTGACCAACACAACAAATTCAGAGAATGCCTTTGTGAATATCCTGTTTGTTTTTAAGTCAGTTTTAAAATGCATGGTTTCAAAAACTATTAAATCAAATATTTTTAAAATACAATATTTACTATCTAAAATTAAAAGAAGACATTACTTAAAACTCCCTTATTTTAATTTTAAATAGTAACTATTATATTTAAAAAGATGAATTTGATTTAATAAAGTGCCTAAAATCATATATTTAATGAAATTAGAATGATTTATTTGTAATAATACAGGTAATTAAAAATAAAATATCAGAAATATATATATTGTGCCAAAACCAATTTGGCACATGTATATAAAATAATTTTGTCTAAAAAAATTATTAAAATAAAAATAAAAAATCTTTCGTAAAAGAGTTTGAAATAAAAGATTAAAAGTGGGAAGGGGGTTTTCTTAAAGTCAAACTAAAAGTGTTATAAAAGAAAGTAAAGTTTTTCTAAATTAGTATTTGTAAAAATAAGTAATTCAAAATTTAAAAAAAATATATAAATATCTTTTCATTCAAGCTTATTACAATAAATTATATATACGTGTAAGTAAGTGGTTTCAGCGGTTCGACCCGGTACATAAATGGCTTTCCCAACATTTGGGGCTGGACCTAAGAAACAATAGTAAATAAATACTTTGTTTCTTGTTTAAAAAAAAAAGAATTGACCGAAAACTTTGTTTTCTTTAAATGAAAAGAGATTTACGTTATCTAAAATAAATCATTATGTTAAATCAGAGACAGTTGGATGTTTGGGCGAAGTTTAAAGCATTAAGATCGGGTGGAAAAAAATGGACAAAGGAGGGGCGGAGTCAGCATGTATTTCCAGTTTAGTAAGAAATAAATAAAATAGAAATTAGTAAACTTATTAAAGTGAATAAAATACGGTATTAAAAATATTGATAAAAAGTGTTTAAAATTATAAATCATAAAAAAATTAAGCCAAAATGGAGGCTCAAGGTAAAAATATAGAAAATATCCCAACAAGGAAAAAAGGGAAATCATAGCTTTATTAACTTGCATGTTTGAAAAACAAAAAGAAACAGCCGAAGAATATAAAAAAATAGCCGAAGAGCTTAAAAACCAAAATAATGAAATGAAGAGTAAATTGGAAGGGCAAGCTGAAATGCTTGAAAAGTTAAAGGACCAGATCGAAATGGGCCAGAATAAAATAAAAGAAGAAATTAGGGAAGAAATAGAAGAAATTAAAACACAAGTAGAGAATAAAATAGAGACTGCTTACCAAGTAATAGGAAAAAATAAGATAGAAGATAGAAAAATAATTGAAGAGATAAAAGTTGAAGTTACAAATTTAACTGTAAAAGTAAATCAGATAAATCGTAGTCAAATAGCCCACAAACTGAAATAAAAAAGCCTGACCAGCTGAGTGCGAACATGCACATTACAAATAACTCCATGAGTCATCTTCAGAAATACATTTATAAAAAAATTCATATGATCTACAAAAGCTCATATAGTATAGTCCCTCAAACTGATTTCAATGCCTTTGTGATAGCCAAAGGCAATATAGAAAAAGGAACATTTAACGCTAGGTCACTAAAGTTATTTGGAGTGCTGTATAATAAAGAACCGCCAGACAAAAATTAAAAAATATGTAATCTGACGGATTCGCCAGTTTGACCTAGTTATTAACGACCATGGACTTGGAATAATGGAAAATGTTTAACAAAGTTTAATGAAATAAAAATAACCTATAGTTTTTTTTTTTAAAACAAATGTAAAAATGAGAATCAAAGTTAATTTGAATAATGAAAAATGATTAAAGTTAGTCTTAGTAAAATAAAGTAACAATCTTAGAGTTTTTAAAATGTCAAAGCAACTATAAAACAATTTATGTCAAAACCCTCGATTATGTCTTATCGATCCCAGCTCATAAGTCTAGAACATAGCGGAGCGTGACGCAAACAAAATAAATTTGTAAATCAAAATAGACCAGCAAAAAGAAAATGTTTTTTTTTTTAAAAAAAAAAAAAAAGGGAGAGTAAAAATAATAAAACAATTTATGTCAAAACCCTCGATTATGTCTTATCGATTATATTGATATCCCAGCTCATAAGTCTAGAACATAGCGGAGCGTGACGCAAACAAAATAAATGTGTAAATCAAAAGAGACAAGCAAAATGAAAATGTTTTTATTTTTTTTAAAAAAAAAAAAAGGGAGAGTAAAAATTACGCTTTAAAAATAAAAATGAAATAAATAAGTGTATAATGAAAGTATTAATGAAAATAAAACATTATCAAATAAAATTAAAAAAAAAAAAAGTGTATTAAATAGGATTGAGGTGTGTGCGAGTATTTGGGCGAAGAAATTAAAAGTTGGTTTAAATCAGCACAAAATCTATCTGTGTGTTTGAATTGCCTTATACTTTGCTGCCTACTTCTCTTAACATTACATTTATTACCTACTGATGAAAATAAAAACTAAAAATGCACTCTAGAAAAATAAGAATTTGAAGTGGTCAATACTTAGGAAAAGTGATCAATGCACATATTAATTAAGAAAAATGTTCGTGAATAAATAAGTAGGTCAAATAGTTAAAATAAAATAGATAAAATCAAGTTAAATAAATAAGCATAAATATATCTGTAGTAAATAATAATAAAAAGTGACTCGCGATAAACTAATAGATTTTTTTTGGAATACACACATGGTAATAAAAGGAAGTAAATAAATGATTTAAAGTCAAGTCAAAAAAAATTTATATATATCAGTGTAATAATGAATCGTAGTAAAGTAAGTTGTTTTTGAATATACGTAAGTTAATAAAAGTTAAGTAAATAATGAATCATAATAAAGTAAAATAGTTTTTCTGAATACACGCACATAGATAAAAAAGTTGAGTAAGGGTTGAAAATAATATTCGAGATTAGATTAATATAAATAAATATGAAAACTGATGTCCGTGGTAGTTTAGAATAATATTGTGAGATTAGATTAATACAAATGTTAGAATAATGTTCATATGAATTTAAAAATAATGTTGGAAGATTAGTAATAAAAATATAAAGTCAATCTAAAGTGTATTAAGAGTGTGTAAGTATACATGTGTATATACGCGCACATACACTGGTAATATTCGGTAAATACGATACCTCATGATGCTTATCTTAAATGTATTTATCCTGATATCTTTTTAGGTTATTTTTTTGGCACTGCTGCACCTCATGATGCGTGCAAAAAGGGATTTATTTATTATAGATTCCCTGTAAGCAAGTCCAGTAATAACTCGATATCTAGAATATTAGTAGGTGTAGAATTATGCTGCACGTATACACATGTGTAGGAATTTATCTAGAGCAAAAGGGAATGAGGGTAGTATAGAAATAAATTTAGTTAAAGTTACGTTTAAAGCTGCCGACTGGATAAGTTTTAGTACCCATAACGGACTTGTCAGGGATCATTCTTCTTTCCAAAGCGTAAGTTGAAAATGGACAGTTGAAAATTCCTGCCATTTCGCAGCGACCCTTTCTTTTTCCAAGTCCGATCAAGAGAATCGGCAAATGAAGTTTCGATTTTATACACATGTAAGTCGGTGTAAGTCAGCGAATCTGCTTCCGCGTCGTTTCCAAAAGATCCCTGTGCCACAAAATTAGTTTGTCCCGGTGGTCGATAGTCAAAACAGATTGCCCTTTGTATGTTAAGTAAAAGATATTAAAAAGCTAACTTAGAAAAATAATAAATTAATAAATCTTTAAAGTCTAGAATTAAAATTGCAAGAGATAAAATGGTTAAAAATGACGCATTTTACTCTAAAACGGAGGGGGGTGTAATGTGCCAAGGCCAATTTGGCACATGTATATAAAATAATTTTGTCTAAAAAAATTATTAAAATAAAAAAAAAATCTTTCGTAAAAGAGTTTGAAATAAAAGATTAAAAGTGGGAAGGGGGTTTTCTTAAAGTCAAACTAAAAGTGTTATAAAAGAAAGTAAAGTTTTTCTAAATTAGTATTCGTAAAAATAAGTAATTCAAAATTTTAAAAAAATATATAAATCTCTTTTCATTCAAGCTTATTACAATAAATTATATATGTGTGTGCGAGTGTAAATAAATGTATGCATGTTAGAATAATATAAAATATATATATAAATGAAAGTTAAAAAAGAAATTATACTTGGAAAACACAGCGATGGCTATTGAGTTAAATAAAGATTTAAAAAAACCACACCAGCAGTGGGCTACTAATTAAAGATATAAAAAACAATATGTTTATGAAAGCTACTACTAATTAAACAATCGTCAAAAACACGTTGTCATAGGATTAATTACCAATGAAATTTGACAACAGATATTTGCCAGAGGATATTACATGGACAACAACAACACGTCGCAGGTATAAATAGACTTTTTTTTGTTATCGGACAATTAATTGAGTCAGTTTTCAGTCTAGTTTGCAGTGACAGTCTTGTTTCAGTTTGAGATAACAGTGTATTTCTATTATGTATTCAGAAACAAAAATGCATTGTTGAGCAGCTTTTGGAAATATATGCTCGTGCTTCAGCCTTTTTAGTCCAACAAGATCATCAAAACCTGCCTGTGAAATAATGTCTGCATAACAACTCAGAAATCCTCCGTCAAACGTTCAACTCTCTTCAAGAATAAAGCCAATGGATTCGCATAAAATCTCTTCAAGAAACGTCCAAATCTAACCGGTTAGATATAATCCATCAGAAGCAGCCAACAACAAGCAATATCCCCGTTCCAAAATTCCTAGGTAAACATTTATTTATTATCATTTATACATAGTAGCCACCGCTGTAATTCGTAAATATTCAAGATTCAAATTATATGAACTCTATCATACATAAAATGAACTATTTTTATGTGTGTTTAAGTTTCAAATGCTATTAATGCTTTATTATTATATTTGTGAATGCTATATGAGTTAATATGTGCGTGGTCATTATATCAGTGTTATTAGTTAAATTAGATAAATACCAGTGTTCTACTATTAAAATCTACAAGAATATTTACATTAGTTTAGAAATGTCAATTTAGAATGTGTGTGTATTATATTAGATTTATAAAGATGTTTAAATTTAGTCAATAAATGTTGGGTAATAAATTATCTTTAAACTTAATTAATGTTAATTAAAATAAAATGTCTTCAAACTTAAACTTTATTTGTCGGTCAATTCTTTTTACCAACCTTTTTATTAATTCTTTCCACCACTAATTTTGTATAATTTTGTTATTGAATTAAAATTAGACTAAGCTAGTTTTAGGGAATGTTTCGAGCGCTGGATTATGAGCCTACTGCCCGAATACGTTAGTCCTTAGACTAGCTGGCGCCCCGGGGTTTACCCCGAAACAATTAAAGTATTTGGATAGTAGGGGTTTGAATCTAGCAGCCGAGATGGGCCATTATTGATAGTTAAAGCTATCAATAAGATCTCCCATTTTGCTCGAACGTGCCAGTTCGTCCACATATAACATTTATAAGATTATAAATGTATTAGGAAGGAGTTTGAAACTGGCCAAAACTTATATATACATATAAGTAAGTGGTTTCAGCGGTTCGACCCGATACAATATTTATATCAGAATTATAGAAATACAGAGTTATTGATGAGCAGAAATAAATATTTTAAATATATAAGATATAAAAATCAAAGTCTATCCCTATTGTGAAGCCCAATCAGACATGCTGAGAATTATATTTTCATTTAAAAAGAAAAATATTAATACTATCTTATTTGTATATGTAGCCTTAATGCAGATTCAGGAATAATTATCTTTACATTTATTGTCGAAGGGTTTATTATACTAGTCTATGCAACAATATTTTTATTCAACAAAACATATCATGATCTCCCTAATATAACACATGTTAGAAATTAAAGCAATAAAAAGTCTTTGTCCACCAATCTATGTACTTGTGGAAAGTTCTGTAAATGAATAATCATATTTCTACGATAAATTGGAAATACCTAGAATGAAAGGTTTTGGACAGTTATCCTTTTGGATAGTTACTTAATATTTCTTTGTCTTATAAATGATTTGCTAAATATTCTGAAGTATAACATGCTGGACTTATTCTTAAAATTTTTGTAATTATACTTAGGAAAGATAATTCTCATTAAACATTTTTAGAAATTAATAGCTTAAAAGTATGAATTAGTAGTAATATTTTGTTGAGAATGCTTTAGAAAAAAAATTTTTTTTTTCTGTCTATAAACTTTTAATTTTTCCTAGAATGTTTTGATGAAGCAATTTCATTAATTTTTAATTTATAAATAATCTCATGAAGGAGTTTTTAGGAGATATTTTTTACTATTAAGAAATCCTAATTTTATTTTTTGCTGTTTTTTTTTTTTTAAGTCAATGTTGAAAAAATAATTGATAATAAAGAACCTTTTTGTTTTTAAAATGTTTATCTAAAAGTGTATTATGTATGTCAAGCATTGTTCGATGAGAGGTCATCGCAGCTGCCTTGCAAGCAAGTAGTTGGTTACAGACAGTTGTGGGTTTGCCTCCCGACCGATGCTATGACATATGAGAAAGAAAAAAAAGTATTATGTATTTCTACTATTAATGTTCATTATTAAAACTATCACATTCCCAAAAGTTTAAAGATTTGATAAATATCATAAAAAACATTAAATTAATTAAGCCATATTAACTAATAGATCAATTTTTAATACGTTTTTGTATTACAATATTTGACTATAATAAAAGAGATACTTCTTAATGTTTACAATCATTCTAATGCATTAATTAATTACATTCTTTAATTAGTTACATATTAATTATGGATTTTTACATTTGAAACTGTAAATTAGAAAAATCATAAAAATTAATGATGACAAGAAATGATAAATAACATTACTAATTGATAATGTAATTATTAGCCTTTGCTTGCAATTTTTTGTCTTTCTTAGATTCATTTCTTTTTTTATCAAATTTAAAATTATTAGACAAGTTATATATATTATTCATTTAGTTTTTATAATTTTTTTTTTTTTTTTTTACTAAAACTTTTGATTTATATTTTATTTTCGAAAATGTAATATTAAAATTTAAATTTCTAATAAATTTTTAGTTTATATGTTAAATATAATTTGTTCTTTTCATTTTTTAAATAATTTGGTTTTATTTTTTGGATATTGTAATTGAATTGGTATAAGATTTGTTATTATAAGCATATAGTACTGCTTATTTTAGTTCAATGGTAGAGCTGTGTCTGCTGCTCAGGATCCATGAATTATGAATCCAGCTGTCAGTTTCAATATTCAAATTTCTTACGAACTGATAATAAACCATTTGATTTTTTTTTTTATTACATACATAGTATGCTCTTAAATATATGTTTAATTTTAATTATTTGATTCTTTTAGATCAGTTAAATTAATTATTAATAATATAGTATATATTATTAATTATGTGATTCCTTAATAGATGTAAAATTAAAAATAATCAATTTAAAACAAAATTGAAAGAGACAACTCTCTATAAATAAAAACATTATTTAATATATCAACCTGATTTTCATTCCTTAATGAAATCTTTTCAAGATATTTCTTTTTACACAATCATTGAAACAGTAAGATTCAAATCTTAAGTTTCACCTTTTTCTATCGTCTCTCACTCACCACCTTATCCTACCCAAATTTAAACTTTTTGGTATTGAATTGTGTGTGTAGCAATATTAAAAATGTATAAATATCTGTAAATTTCATTATAAACGCACACACACTTCGATAACAAATTTAAAGCAATAAATAAAAATAATTGATATAATTTAAATTTCTCTTTTAATTATATAATTTTATATAACTTTAACTATTTATTTTAAATTATAAATGTTCGTTAGTTTATTGCTTTTCTTAAAAAAATCAATTATTTATTTTAAATTATAAATGTTCGTTAGTTTATTGCTTTTCTTAAAATCGTATTTTAAATAATTTTGGAAATTAGATTGTAATTTAAAAGAAAAGTAAAAATAATTATATTCCCTTTTGTACTTGAAATTTTGCAAGTAATGGTCAGTGAGAGATAATAGATTAATTAATTAGAAAATTCCCTAAAAGCTTTAATTACGAAAATGTTAAAAAGTAAAATAAACCTAAACAATAGGAATGCAGCTTTCTGAATTATTTAAACTTATAAAAATGCATTGATTCTCCTTAGGGCAAATAAATGGAGCTAAAAATAAAATAGAATAAAAATTTAAAAGATGAGATAAAGAAAAGAGGACATCTTGGATTTCTAAGAACTTTTTAGTTAGACTTTGGCTGTGCTCTTGCTTGGTTGAGAGAATCCAAATCTTAAAATTAATTCGTCCACTACAAGATGATCGAGTAGGAAGCGCCCAGACTATTCTCCCCCGTAGATGGTCGATCATATATCCGAACCTCCACATGTGCCCTTCACCAATTAAACCAAAAGAGGATCTGCTGCCCAAACAATCGGAAAGCTGCTGCTGCTATTGAAATGAATCAATAACGTTAGTGCTGGAAAGAACTGCTACTGTTTGAACTCATGAACAATCTGCTACTGACCATGAAATCTGAAAGCTTCTTATAAAACAGGTACCTGTACCCAAGGCCTTTAGGGTACTCTAATATTATTCAAGCTATATATAGCTTACTCTATATAAATTGTACAATTATTAATTTCATTATTAATTTATTATGTAAATATCTTTTAATAATTTAGCTTACCTAACTATGTCTATCTCTTAGGTACGTATTTCTACTTTTATATTTTATTATTTAACAATATCATGCCGATAAGATTTCCGCCTGGGCCTCACCAAATTTTAAATATCAATTATAATTACAATGGTTGCCATCTTGTGCGACAACCAAATCTTAAAGTTCTTTTATATACTTCTGTTGGCGGGTCAGCTCGGAAATCACCATAATTTCTTAATATAAATACATGATTGCCGGAAACAGTGGATACATGTCTTGCAAATCTTATAATTAATATTTACTTCTATTAAAGTATTTTGTTGGTTTCATATAAATCGACACGCATTCGGGGTTTCATTTATTGTAAATGCATGGGTCTACTACTTAGCAAGTGGCGGACATATTAGTTCTTAATACCCACTCAACTTACTTATTGCTTTTACACTTGTTTTTAATTTTAATTAATAAATCCATTAAATGCATTTCTTTGAGAGCAAAACACGTTATTTATTAAATGTTGGTAATGTAGGACCGAGTCATAAATTTATGTTAAATCTTACAGAATATTATTTGAATTATACATGTGTTACGGTTTAGAGATGCGATAACCCATTATGAGCTTTGGATATCCCGGATCCTACAGGATTTACTGAATCCCAGTCCTACACAAGTGGACATAATGAATGTTCCCGTAGGGCTTGACGCCCATCATGAAGTCAAGGAGTAAGCGGCACGAACCTTTGCACCTGATTATGCTTATGTGACATCTTTACCTTTGGGCCTACGCCAAACGCCAGCCCGATGTTTTAAACTCATCCATTGGCTTCGCAGTTTTAATGTACTGCCACACTCGCATAGCAGTTCTAAACGTACCACGTGTTTCTTATTATTAATTTTATTATTCCATGTATGACTTTGTCTCTGCATTAGTGACATAAAATCACTCTCAAATAAATGTCTGCCCATAATTAATCATTTATAAATATCTTATTTAATTAAATAAAATATATGTCTGCAGCTGCTATTATCAATCCTAATTTAGACTCATGCATTGCAAAGATATTAAATCCCCGAAGGCATGTTCTTGAAATACTTGCTCAAGAATTCCTGTAGCTAGATTACATCAGCCAATAATTGTATGTCTTAGAAAATAACACAGTATCGGAATAATAATACCGCTACTGGGATTTTAATATAATCCAATGTTTAATTAAATGATTTTAGTATAACATATTCTAATTAAATACACCTTTACCCCACTTAGCGATGGCAATTGGTCCTCCAAAACTCATCGTTAAGCAAGAATATCATATATATAATATGTATTTATAATGGAGGTCTGTGGGAAAAAAATTGGTCTGTTCCAGTCGACAGAAAATATTCACCTTGGTTTCCAAGCTCAAAGATTTTATTGATTTTTTTGGTACTCATCTTTTAGCTAAAGGCACCGCTCTATGTCGCGCTTTTCGCGCCAAAACACATTAAAATGCTGTTTCCGTGGCCGACGTTCAAACCCGCGTTTTCAATAGTACAACTTTTTTGTTGTGCTACAGAATGCAGGCCGCTATGTCGCGTCGCAGTACAGCATGTATGTTGCATGGAAGCAAATACATTTTCCGAATTCGCACAATTTATAAAATAATTATGGCTTGATGAGAGAGTTTTGTATTTGAATTGTATTGAAATGTTGTTTGCATTGGATTTTTTTTTATTTTAAACTATTGAAATGTTCAGATTTTTTAGAACAATAATTATAAGACTTTTTACAACGTAGTATATTGAACTTTTATTTGGTAAAATGTTAAATATCTTTTTTTTTATTGAGTTGCAATTAGGTAACGTGTCAAATAACGTACTGTTATTAACATTCCACGAGACAAAGAAGATTCTACCGTCTGTATATTTTTGAAGTAAAAAAGAGCGTTATGAAAAAAATATCCAGTAAGAAAAGTTCAAATATACATGTTTTTTTGTAAATTTAATAAAAAGCAAATATTATAAACATGTTTAATAAGTAAAGAAGACATTTGTATGTGTTTGTTGTTGTTTAAAAAAGTTTGAGTTTCTATCTTCTGTCCGAGTACGGTTACGATTTTGAATTTTTTTATTTTAGCATTACCAACAAACAGAACACTAACTCTAAACCTAATCCTAAACTAACCCTAAATCTAACCGTAACAACTTTTACTTTTATTACGATTATTATTTTTTAGTTAAACAACAACAAACAAAGTCGTAACACAAGTAAAAAAATATCCGATAGAAAATTGATAAAAAAAAGCCGTAACACAAATAAAAAAATATCCGATAGAAAATTGATAAAAAAAGAAGCCGTAACACAATTTAAAAAGTATACGATATAAAAAAACACGAATCAAATTATAATTTGTTGATTTTATTTTACATTTATTATTATCATTTAAATTGTATACGTTAATAAAAAATAATATTTAAAAAAGACGATTTTGTTTTGTTTTTATTTTCGCATTACAAAAAAGCACAGAAAAATTATTAAAATCAACGGCCCGTGAATGTTCATATTTTATAGTTTTAGCGTGAAAACGGCGCCATCCTACGGCGACTTTATCTATAATACAAGCACTATTTTTTTTATGACAATGATGACTAAATACGGTATCTAAAAAGAAGTTTTATATCACTAGGAAAAAAAATGCATATTTTCACTGTTTAAAAAGTACAGTACAACAAAAAGAAAGAGAAAGTGAAACTAAATTTGATTTTAAGAGTTTTTATATTCTTCCACAGAAGTTTTTCATTGTAATGAAAAAAAATCCATACTGATGTACATTTTTTTAAAATTTGTATTACAGTACATATTACTGTACATTTATGTTTATTACTTACGTGAAATTATTCAAATTAAAAAACAATGTTTAATTATACATTATTTAATTGAACATAAAGACTTATTTATTACTGTACAAGTAAATCGGTCAACTTTAGAAAAAAAATTCAATTTTATTTTAAAAGAAAAAAAAAACCAATTGTACTAATTTTCTAAAAACATATGCTAAGTTTATTTTTCTTTTATTTTATATTTGCTATAAGTCGATTGTTGGAATCTTAATAAATACTGTACAGTATTTTTAGTAATCTAATAATGCCCCCCCCCCCATCCCCTTTGTGTAGAAAGAAATTCATTAACATTTATTTTAAATACAGTACAATCTGTTTTCCTTTTTAAACTTTTCTAATTCGACATTTGTGTTATAAAATGTTGTTTTTCTTTTGATTTGAAACAATTTGAGTGTAAACAACATGTTTATTAACGAAGTTACAAAATCAATAACTATTTTTACATAATTATCCAGGTGTTCTAAAAATAATATATCGTAAATAAGAAACACACCCACGCAGTTTAATATTCATATTTAGTGTTTTCCTGAAAGTTTGTGATGATGGTATTTTAGTTGGAGTATTTCATCATCTAATATATGTGTTGAATGTCTTTAGAAAAATTAAACTTTATTTAAATAATTCCAAGGACTATACATTATATTTAAATAAAGTTTAATTTTTCTAAAGACATTCAACACTTATATGTATACAGTATTATAAACAAATTAAAAATCCTCCTTTTTCTTTTCAAAAACTTTATTTTCTTATCTCAATACTGAACATATATATATACCGTACTGTATATACAGTATTTATATAATACAAAACTCCAACTGTTTATCTTCAGTCATTTTCAAGGATATCTCTCTCCTACTGCTATATTTTATTACTCTTTCTTTTACATTATTTAATTACAAATCAACGTTTTAGTTTGGTGTTATATAAATATATATACTGTATATGTTCAGTATTGAGATTAGAAAATAAAGTTTTTGAAAAGAAAAAGGAGAAGGATTTTTAATTTGTTGATATTATTGTAGAATATATATATTTTAAAAGAAAAAGTAGATGAACATTTGCTGTGGTATTATATATAATGTATACAGTATTATAGATACAGTAATTATAGATATTTTAAGTTTATACGTTCTATATGCAAAATACTGAATGCAGATCTATGATTGTGTTTTATGAATAAAATATTGTATGTGTATATAATTACAGCAAAATCATTACCTGTATACATATTATAATAAGATACTTTTGCTTTTGGGTAAAATGAATTTAATATGTATATTCTCTGACGTCATCAGTGACGCAAAATTCAAGATGGCTGCCAAAAAAATTTTTTTTTTCATTTTTTCCTGATCGTTATAGTGAAAAATCGATTGTAAATCGAAGTAGTGGGTACAAATTGATGATGATCGCTATTGTGAAATATCGCTAAATAGTCAATCGCTAAGCGGGGTATAGATGTAATTTCAAACCATACGTCTGCCATCATATATTTATTTATTCGACACCCATTCAATATACTATCTTCTCGATTTAAAATATAAATGTTTAATATTAATATTATATATAGCTAACTCGAAAATAAAGTCTTGAGTCTCTCGCATCTCCCTGATCCCCATGCCTAAAGAAATGTTTACTAATGTAGCATCAGGTGCATTGTTTTGTAGAGTGTATTGTGGAATCGATAAACCATGTTTGAGCTCAGTATTACTGGTAGCTTTGCTACCTATGGTACTGCTTTTCAGTGTGGTGGTCGAATTCTGCACTATGTTAACGAAGCATACGAATCTGACTGTTACATCATATGTGATGTGCTATGGCTTCTTCTTCCTTTATTGAAGTCAAGAATCTCTCAGCCACTATGCCCAGAGAAATCTGTTAGCCACCTTACCTTCCCTTTCTATATCCATGCTAAGTTTTTCCCATATTCTTCTCTATCCTGCTCCATCCCATTTCCACATCATCTTTATCCAGTCTATGGTCTTTATAGCTAGATCCCTCTTTTTCCAAACCCAGCATCAAAACCAAGAATCCACTTGCTGTATAATCACTTTGTTTATATTTATTCTCCCACAACTTCATTATTTGTTCCCTTTATCACTTTGTTTATATTTATTCTCCCACAACTTCATTATTTGTTCCCTTTCTTCTTGTAAGCATTTACATTCAATTATCATATGCCTAATATTTTCCATGCCTTCCTTACACACCTTGTAGACTAAATCACTCATATTTTTCCATTTATGTGTATATTCCCTTGTTGCTAACAATCCTGTTTGAGCCTTAAACAGTGAATTACTTTCCTTTCTATTATTGTATATTAACTCACACCCAATTTATCCTGTTTACTTCTATATATATTTAAACTTTTTACTCTCCATACTAGTTCTCCATCTCTTCAACTCCCTATTTTTTATTAATGCATCTATTCTCCTATTCCATTCTTTGCCACTATAACACTTAGCAATTCTCCTAATACAATCATCCCACCTTTTGCACAAGTATTCTGACATAAGGTCTTTATCCAAATCTTCTGCATACTATACTATCTTTCTCATCCATCTTGTCTGTTCTTTACTCATAACCCAATTAAATACTATTTTGGCTATTGTCTACCCTACAGCAATTCCACCCAATGGACATTATTTACATTATATTACAATTTTGTAAATATATATATATATTGTGAAAAAAAGAAAAAACAGGATTGTAACAAGTTTACTCATTTTTATGTACTGTACTGGTTGTAGCCATACCTCTGTCATTTACACTTTCTGTATACATGCATTGAACATGAAATGCATGTCATGCAACCAAGCAACGATTCTAGATATTCAATTAGGCACCATGGCTCATTATTTTATCAAATTGCATCCGAAGAAGAAATTAATGCATTCATACCTTTGAAAGGTTCGTTTACCTGGGACCTTTACGCGCCACCCCTGGAAAAAGATTGCTCCCTTCCCAGAAAGATATGACTGCATACTTTATATACAAGGGTTAGTATCTTTTTCTTAACAAAATCAATAAAAAGATGAATGCTCTAATGAATTATTCTTGATCCCGATAAAGACTAATCCCATGCTAGCTCATTCAACTCTTTTATCTCCGGAAAGTGGTTTGTTGCTTAATTAATAAAGGAGGTTGAACGATAAGACAATTATTAAATACACAGCACAATGCTATACTTTTAAAAATTATATCTCCAGATTTATTAAACCTCTATTATATTTTATAGAATTACAAATAACAACATAGAAAATAAAACACACAAAAAATACTAATTGAAAACTAAACTTATAATTCTTAACTGATTTAATAAATGGGATAGAATGGTCTGAGCTTCTCCTTTGCTTCCACACTTTGAATTCTTATGTGGAATAGATTATCATATGCATAAATACAACATAACGTTGGCCATGGCATATACATGTTTCAGAAAATAACCCTTTTTTTTTTTCTTTATGAATATAATTAAAACTTCGTTCTTAATTAATATAACATTTTTGACTGCAAATTAATCATGTTTGATTATTGGAAGTTCTTTAATTAATAGATCCTGCACATAGCAGATAACAGAAAATAGGGAACTGCATTACTTATTTATTTGTATTCATTATAAAATAATCCTGCAATTGGCAGATAGAATAAATTTATATGGGTGGAAATGAACTCGCGGCAAATTATAATTTAACGAATCCTGCACTTGGCAGATTAAATAGCTAAAAGAAAGTTATTTATGAATGAAATACATGCACTCATCGACCATTACATTATATTGGTTAGTAGACTTGATTACTTTTCTCATGAAAATATACTTTTAAAGAAAGAAAAATTTATTAATTATACTCTGGTCCTGCTCACAGCAGATAGCTGTTTACCAAAACAAAACTAAATTAAACAGATAAGCTAATGCCTACCAATTCCATGTATATATCTTTAAGAGTAAGTCTACTTCCCATAAATGTCCCTGGTTTAAGTTATTTGTGAAATATTAAAATTTACATTTATGAGTTAAATACTCCAATGAATCATGTACACAATTAACAAAAATTACTACTAAAATATATACAAAAAGATTACGTAATTCATTGATTAACTCTACAATTGCAAAGAGTAAATAGAACAAAAAACAAAATCATTAATGAGAAATATATATATATATATTGTACCTGGTTCGATCCGTTGAAGATCTCACACTGCAAATGGTTTAGCTGGTTTCTAATACATTTATAATCTTATTTAATTATAAATATTACGTGATCGAACCGGCACGTTCGAGCGAAATGGAAAATATTATTGATAGCTTTAGCTGTCAGCAATTCCCATGATCAGATTGAGCTATGCAATGCATAACATGATCACATTTCCAGATCATGGCCCACCTCGGCAGCTAGATTCAAACCCCTACTATCCAAACCCTTTATTTGTTTCGGAGTAAACCCCGGGCACCAGCTAATCTAAGACTAACATGTTCGGACAGTAGGCCCATAATCCAGCGCTCGAAAAATTCCTTAACTAACTCAGCTACTTGTAATCAATAACAAAATATAGTTTCAATTAGTGGTGAAAAGAATTGACCGACAAATAAAGATTTAAGTTTATAAAGATGATTTATTCTAATTAACATTGATTAACTAATTTTAATATTTTATCAATCTAATATAACACACGCACATTTTAAATTAACACACTATAATATATTGTGAGAAAACATTAAATAATATTTGAAATACAAAATACAATGAAATCAATATATACGAATGCATGAACACACAACATTTTAAACACACATATTAACAGTTCATTTATGTATGCTATAGAGTTCTTAAACTTGACTCTTGGAGCTTTACGAATGCATGGCTACTTTAGAAATAAGAAAAATGTTATTACCTAGGATTTTGAACATGGATACTTCTTGCTGTTTGCTGCTTCTGATGAAGTATTTCTAATCGGTTAGATTTGAAGTTTCCTTGTGGAGATTTGATGCTGATTATTCTGAGGTATTTCTTTAAGACAATTAGATATTGAGCGGCTTCAGATTGTTACACAGGCATATCTTTTATCTGGTAGTTGGCTGTTTTCATCGGACTTTAGGCTGGAGAAAGTCATATGTTTTCCGAGGTTTTGACACTGCATTCTGATATAACTCACTGATAGATTGTACTGCTGTTATTTCAAACGCCACTAACTTGACTCAAACTCAACTCTAATGCAACTAACTTGACTAACTGTCCGATAAAAAATTGGCTATTTATACATATGACGTGTTGTCATTTTTGATATCCTCCGGCAATATCTGTTGTCGAAATTCCTTTGATAATCTCATGTTTTTGAAGTTCATTTAATTAGTAGCCATGCAAACGTATTGTTTTTATATCTTTAATTAGTAGCCATCGCTGTGTTTTTAAATATATATTTTTTTATTTCATTTTAATATTTATTTTCCTGTGTTTTTTTTCAATATGATTTTAACACACATATATACGCATTTATTATATATTTTATTAATTTACGCACATGTATAATTTATTCTAATAAACTTGAATAATGAAAAAAGATTTATATTTTTAAACTTTACATTACATTTTAACTGATAATAATAAGAAAAAACTCTTTAACTTCTTTTATGAAACTTTAACTTGACGCTTCTAAAGTGCACCCCTCCCTCTTTTATTTAATTAACTAACTTTTATTTCAGAATTCTTAAACTTTTAATTTTACGTTTCTTTTACAAAAGATTTTTATTTTAATTTTTTTTTTTTTTAAACAAAATTATTATGTGCCAACACAATATTGGTACAATATATATATATATATATATAAATGATTATACTTCCCGAAGGCTTCGTTCATCTCTGGGATAGGAGTTTTTGAAGGAGACATAATCTGCCGAGCAGGTATAGCGTCCATGGAGGGTTAGCAAAATTGTTCGTGAACAACTATATTTTACAGAAGTGGAAAGTCACATAATTTGGTGGCTATAGTGGAAAGTCACATAATTTGGGACTACATCAGATTTCAGGAGTGCGAATGTACCGAATTGGGTCTTCTACTCCATACTTGTTTGTGCGGTACAAATAAATCTTGATTCCATTCTTCTAATGATATTAAGCTTCAATTTAGATTTAACTTAGATTTCAGCTACTCTCTCTTACTCTTTCGTGCTGTGTTTTCACTTATTTTGTTCTCTAATGCAAGAGTGTTCTAGTTAAAGTTGTTGGTATCACCGAAATTATTATATTGTTTAGGTTTAAATATTTTGGAATTTCTCTCCGTCGTATCTCTTTCCTTCTGTTTTATCTTTCCTCATTACATTTTCATATCCATTCTAAATTTCCAACTGCAATTTTATTCCTTTGGATTTATATATAACTTCAGCTTACTACAACTCATTGTAATTCCCCCGCTTGCCCAGAACTACGGCTTACTATTACTCTTTCCACTTTCTTTGCTTGGCCAGAACTACTGCTTACTATTAGTCTCCTTGAAAAATTATTTTTCAAAACTTTCTGCTTGACCCGTTCAAATTAGATTAATCTCCCCTTTCTTCTTGGCCAGCATTCCTCAAAAGAATTAAAATAAAAATCCCCTAATCTCACCTGATCAATATTTATATCCCCCCATTACAGGGTGTATTTTATCATCCCCTCTATAGACTATTGCTTTTACATTTTTTTAATCAATTACCAACATTTCTTTTTGATTGGCTGTGTTTAAACAATAGATATAGCTGAATTTATTTTTAGCTATCTCTTATTTTTTTTCTTTATTCAGTTTAATTTTTAAAAAAAAATATTTTGTTTTAACAAAGATTTTTATCTTTTAAATCAATTTGAGAATTTACTCAGACCATTAGGGAGTTTAAATTTTTAACCCATATTTTTTTAATTAATTACTGTTCTACAGATGTCAAGCCAAATGACCGCTAATGCATTTCTACATTTTTCTCTGAAGCATTATATAATAAAAGAAAGAGATCACTGACTTGCCTGTGGTAATGAAAACTAAATTCTAAAAAAAAAAAAAGAATTTATAAAGATTAAAATATATACGTGTTGTAAAAGTTAAAATTGTTTTTAAGTTTTCATAAAAAAATATATTCAACATGCAACAAAAAAAAATACATAAAAGTTTGACAGTATAAAATAAAACATATTTGATTGCTGGGCTACTTACAAGTTTCCCAGTATAAATTTATATCCCCCCCACCATGTCAAAAATAGTATATTTATAAAGCAGAAAAATATATATTTTTATCTGGTGTACACGATTGTACATTTTATAAAGCATATCATCACCATTTACCTTTTTTTTTTTGAAAATATATTATGTGCGTAAGCGAAGAGAAAATATACTTGTATAGACCAATCCTTTTATTATTTTATATACATTTGTTCAGGCTGCAATTATGCTTGCAACCATCGTGTACCTGACGTTAGACTGTCTGGTACAATACCCCCCTCCCTTAATGAGATTGTGGGTTAACCATTTAAAGTCTATATTGATTTTAATTTTAACTATATAAAATAATTTGAGAAAGAATAATAATAATAAGAGATATAGAAAATCTATTGAATGTAACATCTAATGGCCACACATGTTAATCAAAGACCTCTCTACAGTAGTGCAACAGAGGTTAGAACTCTCGGACCTTCCTCCTGAGTTCTGATCTGATGATGAATGGAATGCCATTTATTTGCCTGATGGTATCTGACCCATCCACGACTACTGGTAGACAAAACACACAACATATATGCACAAAAAATAATACTTTTATCTATCTCTGTTCGCTGTATATGTCCCTGCTCATATTTTTTAACGAGACTTATAGGAATTTACATACCAGCCAACACAAATCATTAAAGGTAAATTTCAGTAACTACGTCCTTGCTTTTTTCTTTTCAGACTTATTAGGACTTTTTGCACACTGAATTTTATATTCCAGACTTCATTGTTCCTCTGCTATGTTTTAAATTAGTTCGTCTATTTCTGCAAGTAATTAGTGGAATTTAAATAGTCCCTTTCATCCCAGCTAACACTTTCCCCTCATCCCCGCATTCAAAATCCCAGAGAAAAGACCAAAGCAGAACATCCCTGGTACAATGACTGAAAGTGGCATCAATCCTCACCCATGGCCCCAACCTGCACATCAATACTCTAATTTTTACTTGACCCTGGTTTAGATGATGAAGGCCTGAATCCCTTCCCCTTTCTATATTTCTTTCCATTGTCATCACCGTTGCTTTCGGTATACTTCACATATGTTTCAGCGTTTTGACTCCTATGCCCAACCTTTCAATGCCATTGGGTTTGTCTTTGAACACCTCCATTCCAGTTTATGGAGTTTATGCCTATTTTCCCGAGCCTTATCCGTCGATTTATTTTGGTGAGTTGTATCGATTGCATTTAATAAGTCTGATAGTTGTTCCTTTGACTTCATATTTGCTGTTAATAGCATTTGTTCGATATGAAATGGTAAATTGTGACAAATTATTCTTATAATCTGACCCTCAGATATGTGACATGCCTTCAATGTCTGGAGCTTGGCCTTCCGTCTTCCAAAGAACTTGGAGTAACTCTCACCTCTTCCCACTTTATATTTTTCTTGTATTATCTGGTACAATACCATCTCTTGTCTTTCGTCACTCCAGAAGTTTTGTAGCAAGGCCTTTTTATATTCTTCGTATGTGTTCGGGTGGTGAAACAGTGACTCCCACCATGCATGAGCATCGCCCTGGAAGTGACTATGCAATAGTTAACTGGCTAGTCTCGTCCATCCGATTTATTCTGAAATAATTTTCTAAACTGCTAAGATGTTCTACTGGAGCCTCACTGGTCTAACCTTCAAATATTCTTATCTTTAGAAATTGGTTCATGTTCGATACATACATATAACTCTTATCTCCCTCTACGTTTATGTTAGTCTCATCAGTCAGTTAATTATTAATTTAATTATTAGTCAGATTAGGTTTTGTAAATATGTATAATTTTTTTTGCTTTAGAGATGAAGAAATTAAAAATACATTTTTCATGAAATAAAAATAGCAGTTTATTTGAGGTGACATTTGTGTTTATTTAGTGTATATATATGTGTGTGTGTATATGTAAGCTCGATTGTTTGACTATCAATTGACCAGATTGAAAATGTTGGAAAAATTATGACAGGTGTGTTTGTTGGTTGTAAGTCACTCTTATAACATACTTTCCCTTAAAAGGGTTAAAATTTTAACACTTATAAGTATGTTGGTATGTTAAAAATATATGTTTATTTTGGATTTGATGAAGGGTTGCTATGCTTATTAATTGACTGTCTCATGCTCTTTTGTTTCATAGCTGGTTTGGGGAAGTTTAAATACTCTCTTTGTAGCTAGGCTATATCATTGATAGTGTGTGCTAGACTTAGGGCTTTGATGGTTTTGTGGTTGAGGCATAACTGGGAATGTGTCTCTGTTACAGATGGCACATAAAGTGATTTACTAATCTTCTCCACGCTCCTTTGAGGCTTAATGGATTCATAAAGGTCTAGTTAATATCAGAGCATCATTACTAAGCATGGATTGACTCCTTTGTTCTAGTTAACCTCAAGGTTGCATTTAGGCATTACTTGGAGTATTCTCTCATCAAACTTAATATCCCTAGTCCTGTACTATATTGATATATTATTTTTTTTCTTTACATTGCGCCTACTATTTTATTTTTATATGGAGTAATCTACTTTGCCTATACACCTTGTTAGAAGGTTACCCTTTTTTTTTATTTCAGCTATGTTAGCAATTTAATGATATTATTATGAATTATAATCAACAGCCAAAATAAGGCTTTAAGATATGGACATTATACATGCCTTGGATCTCTCCTCCTTGATTTAGGGACCTGTCTGCTTGATGATGGTATATGGTCCCTCATATGTATCATAAAACTTGTGATAATTTTCTTCCTGCAGTTTACTGGGATGTGGAGTTTTTATCAACACTGTCTCCAATTTTGAATTCATGCATGTTTTTTGTTTTTTTTAACATTCTGATTCGTATAAGTACGCAATATATCCTCTTCCTTATTTATCTTGGGTTTAGTAGCTATGGAATTGTCTTCTTAATATCTATGAATATTTGATGCATTCCATATGAGAATACTAAATAAATTTTGATAATAGTGCTATCACACTTATAACGTAAAGCTGTATAATTTAATATCAATTAGTCAATTAAAATGGCTGAGCGCTTTCGAGAAACTGTACTTTTCATAATCATAGCCAGTTCTGACTCGTTCGTTGAAATCATTCTATCAGTATCTAAATCAGTCTTAGACTTACCTTTTGTTAGCTTACAACTTATGTTCAGTTGAGCGGCTCAGTTGGTTCACATTCTATATTTAGGGCGATAATTAAAAAAAAACCTAAAGTTTAATACAACAGATAGGTGTCTTCATTTATGATATATTTTTGGGCATCTTTTTTCTTTTGTCAGTGCCTGCATCATTGTCCAAATTCCTCTATATACATATAAATCCATTCTCTTCTTACAACATCATAGTGGGTCTGATTTCTATCCATAGTTTTTTTTTTTTGTGTTCCAATGGTCTACAATCTTGGAAGATCCTTCCTTAATATGTGCTTTTCCTTATTTGAAATTAAGTGCTCTAAAAGTTTAATTTTACTTGCCTTCCAGATATATTTTTGGGTGTTCAGTTTTGCTCCACATTCATTCAATTTTTTACACACATTGTACAGATAACCTATCAGTTTATTTTCCATTATAGTGGTAATTAGGATGTCAAAAAATGGTATATCACCCTCAAATCTATTAAAAAGGTCTCAATTTTCGACTGGAAAATACTAGGTGCAGAAGTTATTCCAAACAGAAGTGGTTTACACCTGAATAATCTTGCATGAGTGGTTTAATGTTAGTATTTCTGAAACTTTGTTTGTCACCAGTATCTCGTGGAATCCTAAGTTAAGATCTAATGTAGCAAAAAAGTTAGATTTCTACAATGATGCGATTATTTTTCTAGAATTAGGGACAGGGTACGCATGTTCATTCATAGCTTTATTTACAGATTTGCGGTAGTCACTGCATGAACAAATTTGGCCCAATTAGATTTCTCTGTAGGTTTTAATGTGCTGTTCTTAACTTATTCATTAATTTCCTTTCTATTTCTTTTCTATGAGCAAATGCTGATCTTTCTCGGTTTGCAAATGATTGGTACTGCTTTCAGGGATAACTCTTATCATCACAAGATGGTTTTTATTTTTCCAAGTTCTCCATTAAGAAGTTTAGAAAAAAAATTCCCTCATTTCTTTCTCAACATCAGATGTAAATTTAATGGCAATTTTTGAACCAATCATGACCAATTAGTGGATTCATTGAAATAAGCTAAAAGTTCAGCTTTAACTATTCCTTTGATTTTAATTATGTTACCATTAACATCTAAAACTTTTAAGTCTGTTTTCTTCATAGAACTTCATTCACATGCCAAAATCAAAGATACGGCTCTCTGCTATCAACTTCCACAGATATGAGCTTACATACCTTTAACTGAATCATAATTTTATCAAATTCGGTCATTAAAATATCTTTTATACTGGCTGACTGATTTTCTGTGACTGATTTTCTTTTCTTGTAAATATGCCTTTACAGCTGTTGCTGTCTTTACTGGGTTTATCTATTATTTTTTTACACATTATTTCCAAAAATAAATAAATAATCAATCAAATAAGATTGCAATAAACAGTTATTAATAAGTATATTTAAATATTTATCAAACCGGCTTTCGCCTCCAATGTTGTTTATTTCAATCTTGTTTGATTGATTATTTATTTATGTGTTTGTGACAACATTATGGATAAATAAATTATATTGGATATTTGACCATCATAGTGAATTATTTCCAAGTGCCCTTTTTTGTTTTGATTTTGCAACCGTTTTAATGAAAATAAACCACTGGCTTTATGGCCAGTTTTTCTATGATAGAAATGCATAAATAGTTTTATTATTACTATCATTATTTTTTTAATTTCTAAATATCTTTCTCTCAGTCTTTTCCTGAAGTTTGTGATAGTATTTTAGTTATATTTATTTATTGGACTATTTCCATCATCTAATATTAAGTATTTAAATTTTCCAATTACATTTAGCTGTTAATAATAGCTCACAGGTTAGTATATGCACAACTCTTCGAGATGCATTCTTCTTCTTTCTTCTTCAGGTATTATTGGGCTGACTCATGACAGTACTAGCATTGGAATCAAACCTGGACCTGTAGATTCTTGAAATACTGAATTTTAAGATAATGTTCTAGTTAACTGAGTTATCCTGCCAAAGGCAACAGATAATAGAAATTTTATATATTTATCTCCACTTTTTCCTTACAGCAAAGTTGATTAGTGGTTTTCATATAGGTTGAATTTTGGTTGTTAGTCATTGTCATATGACAGCTTTTTAAAATTTTCTTATTTTTACCATTTCTTCTCTAACCAATACATTTGTATTTCCCCAATTAAACATATGTTCATTTGTATATACATGGTCTGATACCTTAAACATCTGTTTTCTCTCTTCTAATCATCAGTTTGGGTTCTTAGAATCGCTTTTCAATGGTACGACCGGCTTAACAATATACATTTCACATGGTAATTTATATATGCAGTTGTTGCTTTTTAGGATTTCAAGTTTAGGCTTTGTAGATGTTAGAATTTCTTGATAGTGTGTTATGGGTCTGGAAAGCTGTTCTGATCTTATGCTGATGGCAGATTTTCCTTAATTTGTTTGCCGTATTTGGTAGGTATGGCTACACTACCATACCAATAATTGTTATTTCTTTTGATGGTCCTTTTTGTTGTCTATTTTTAATAACAGCTGGTGGATAACCATTTTCATAAGAGTTTGGTCTATACAGATCTTTTCTTTTTTCAAATTGCTGTTTTCTGAACAAACATAGTGATAGTATAACTCTGTGTTTTGTGTTTCTGGTGTTATTAGATCTATATGCTAGGTATTTTCCTGTGTGTGTGGATTTTTGGAAACTATAGATTTGATTTTTCCATGAGGGAGTATTGTCACATAAACATATAAGAATTTAATAGAAGAAATGTTGATGTGTTTTACTAAAGTTTGTAGTAGTGCTTCACCATGTACCTATACAACAAATGTATTATCAACATAGTGAAGCCAAATTTTAAGTGAACATGGAGTAGTCTGTATGGCTGTGATTTCAAGTTCTTTTGTGTAAATATTGCTAATCAGGGGTGACAATGGTGAACCCATAACCATTCCTTGATTTTGTTGAAAGAATGTATTGTATTGAAAGTAGGTTGTTGTTTGGAGAATATTAATAATTTGATTATACTATCAACAGGGAGAATTATTCTGACCCTTAAACATCACATAATCACTATTCTTTATGCTACTGTATGGAGAGTTTACCTTATGTGTAAGAATTGTTCTGGTTTATAAGAAATCTTTTTCTTACAGTAGACAATGCTTTTTCACATGAATAAACTTTCCACATTAAAGCTTACTAGTATATCAGTGCTTTCAATCCTCCTGTTCTTGATTAATTCTATGAACTGTCTAGAATTCCTGACAGAGGACTGAATCTTGTATGCCAAAGCTTAGAAGTTTGAGAAGAAATCTTGACAAATTTTGGAAAGGTGAATTTCTAGAACTAACAATAGGTCTTAATGGAATATGATCTTTATGGATTTTAGATAGACCATAAAGATTAGGAATTTTGACTGAAATATGATATTAATTTACTTTTTTCTGAATCACTGAAATACCTGTGATGCTTTCTGAGTAATGCTTGTAACTTAAAAATTTCTGTACTCGGTATCGGATTTTTTGCCACTTTTCTATATTGGCCTGCTCTAAGTTCTCGCATTTTGTTGTTTTTATCAGTTGTGTCCTTTACAACTGCTGCATTTTTATCAACAGAGAAAATAATTAGATTTATCTACTTCGAGAGATTTAATTGCTTTCCTCCCATCATAGGATATGTGTGATTTCAATTTTTGTTACTTGTCAAGTGTTCTTTTTTTTATTCTCCAGCATAATTTTGGTGCTTCTTTTAAAGGCAATGTTTGAATAACTTCCTCAATGGCTGCCATTATATATATTAGATGGTATTATGGCAAAGATTAATCCTTTTTCAAGAACAGAAATTTTAGCATCTGTTAAATGTTTTAGAATGGAGATTTTTAATAGATGAAGCTGGTACACTGCTTGGTACAATATGATTTTTGATATGCCCATGAAAATTTGCATGTTTTTTTTTTTTTTTAATTTCTCAAACAGTAAGAAAATCATATTCTACATTACATGGAAAAATAAAAGAATGCCAAAAGAAAAAACTTGCAAAGCTACTTGAGCATATCAAAAATCATAATGTACCAAGCAGTGTATCAATTTTATCTATAAAAAATCTCAGTTCTAAACATCTAAAGATGGTGAAATTTCTATTCTTGAAAAAGGATTAACCTTTATCATAACACCATCTAATATCTGTTTAATGGATATAATGGCAGACCCTGAGGAACTCACTCAAAAATTGCCTTTAAAAGAAATGGTAAAATTATGCTGCAGAATAAAAAAGACACTTGATAAGTCCCTTGATAAGCAACAAATATTGAACTCCAACATATCCTATGATGAGAGGAATACAATTAAATCTCTCAAAGTAGATAAATCTATAATTATTCTTCATACTGATAACAAAATACATGAACTTCTCATAGCAGGCCAATACAGAAAAGAAGCAGAAAATCCAATTCTGAGAAACAAAGTTACAATGATTACTCAGAAAGCATAGCAGGTACTTCAGTGATTCAGCAAAAAGTAAACTAACATCAAAACTTTGTCAAGATTTTTTTCAAAGTTCTTAGTCCTTTGGTGTACAAGACACAGTTCTTTGTCAGGGATTCTAGACATTTCGTAGAATTAATCAGGAACATGAAAATTGAAAGCACAGACATATTAGTAGCTTTGATATGGAAAGTTTATTCACAAGTGTACCATGTGAAGAAGCATTGTCTATCGTAGGAAAAATATTAAATGATGATAATAGCTTATAAATCACAACAACTCTTCCTATTGATAATATAATGGAACTATTAACATTCTGCATAACAACAGCCTACTTTCAATATAACACATAATTCTTCAAACAAAATTCAAGGAATGACCATAAGCTCATTATTGATACATCTGATTAGCAATAATTACATGGATGATCTTGAAACCACCGCCATAAAGACTACTCCATATCCACCTAAAGTTTGGCTTCACTATGTTGATAATACATTTGTTGTATGGCCTCGTGGTGAAACACTACTACAAACTTTCTGGAAACCCATCAACAACATATCCTCTTCTATGAAATTCACAATAGAATCAGAACTAGAACAAAATTTGGCATTTGTTAGATATTCTTATGAAGACGCACTCATGGCAAAATCAAAACTACAGTTTACAGAAAACCCACACAAACAGGAAAATTCTTAGCATATATACATCCAATCAAATCAGAAACACAAAACATGGAATTATACGACCACTATGGAACACAGCAAAAGAAGTTTGTTCAAAAATCAGCAATTTGAAAAAAGATCGATATAGAGCAAACTTATGAACAATTATTATCTGTCATCTGTTATTAACAAAACCTTAAATAGACAACAAAAAGAACCATCAAAATAAAAAACAATTATTGGTATGGTAGTGTATTCATACCTATCAAAAATAGCAGACAAATTAAGAAAAATCTGCAATCAGTATAACATTAGAACAGTTTTCCAGAGCCATACCACACTATGAAGAATTCTAACATCCACAAGGCCTAAACTTGAAGCACTGAAAAGCAAAAACTGCATCTACAAAATACCATGTGAATGTGGGAGAAAATATATTGGTGAGACGATATGTCCCATTGGAAAATGATTGCCAGAACACAAATTGATGATTAGAAAAAAGAAAACAGATGTATCTAAAGTAGCAGACCATGTATTTACCAATAAGCATATGTTCAATTTGGAAAATACAAAGATATTGGATAAAAGAAAAGGTACAAAGAAGAAAATTTAAAGAGGCTACTCACATCACAATGGTGAACAACTCTTAAGTCGACCTAGTGCAACTATACATAATGTGTGGAAACCACTAATCAACTTTACTCATATGAAAAAGTGAAGAAATTGAGATGAAACTCATTGATAAGTATATGAAATTTTTACTGACTATTGCAGGATGACTCAGTTGGTTAGAACTTTACATTAAAATTAAGTATTCAAGAATCTAAGGGTCAAGGTAAGATTCCCATGCTAGTACTGTCACTAGTCAAGTCAGCAACATCTGAAGAAAAGGGAGAATAACATCTCCAAAACATAGTGCATTTACTAATCTGTATGCTATTATTAACAGTTGAATGTATTTGGAATATTTAAATAAAGTTAAATTTTTCTAAAGACATTTAATACTATATTAGATGATGGAAATAGTCCAATATATATATATATACAATCTTTCTCTCAGATTTATATGTCTTATAAATTTCTGTTTGTATTTTATCTTGGATTTTTACCTCTGCCAATTCTCTTGTTTGCTGAAGAATCAATTCATGAGCTATATCATATTTTATAGTCTCACTATTTAAATTCACTATCAGCTAAATGCCGTTGTCTTAAACTATCACTGCTCATTGCTCGCAGAAATTGCTCAAATAGTGCCCATCTAGAAATGAGCCATATATGCAATTTGCAATTTTTTGCAAGATCACAAAGAGCTATGTCATAATCTTTAAAAAAAATTTTCTGTCTTGATGGCAATTCCTGAAATAAAGTCTGGCAATGTGACTAGAGTGATGTGGATTAAAATAATTTGCCAAGGATCTTTTATTTGATCTAAAGGATAATCCTCAAAAGTATCAGATTCACAGAGCCTATTACCAAACTCGTTACATCTTTTTCTGCAAAACACAGCAGTGATGCAACTTTAATTTTCTCATTTCTGTTTATTAATGAAGCAATATTCTTCTTCGTGTTGAACATAAAATGGCAATTACTGGTGATACTGACATCAAATTCACCCATTGATTGCATTTTAGCAGATTATTTAATGCTTATTATTGTGATGGTCTACCCCTTTTTAGCTTGTTCAGATTTGAATTAAAACGGCATCAATTGCTATATCTGGGAGCGATTACTATACTATCAACATAGGCTTATATGAATTTCACCTGGTAAAAATAATTATACTACTGCAACTTGGGATTATTGTTTAATATATTAATAATACAACCATTTTAAATATATTAACTATACACATATATATATAATTTAACTTATTATATTTTATAGGCTGCAGAAAGAAGTTTGCTATTAACTGAAAGGAGACCTTTGATTTCTCTTGGAGGCCTTAAAGGAACCAAGCAGGGCAAATTTCTAATATCCACTTCATACGTTCTTGTCGTTGCAGCTGTTATTACTATGTGATTATTCATATAGTATACGAACATGGATGGGCTGGGAGACCTTTGATTTCTCTTGGAGGCCTTAAAGGAACCAAGCAGGGCAAATTTCTAATATCCACTCCATACGTTCTTGTCATTGCAGCTGTTATTACTATGTGATTATTCATATAGTATACGAACATGGATGGGCTGCTCGCCAACACTCATTAGTCAGCGTGGTGAGTTTTTTTACCTCTGAGTTTAAGATTAAGAAATACCATGGTCTTCCTTTTCAGTTGCCTTATAAGACAGAATGAATGTTTATGTAAATGATAAATATTTTTCCAATATATACAATTATGACAGACAAAAATAAATCATGGTCCTTATTCCCAGGAGGCTGTAAAGTCACCAACCAAGGCAGCGGTTGGTGGCTGAAGGTGGGGGGTGCTAAGAATCCCCTGATTGCGGACCCAGGCTATCATTTGATGATGGCTTTTTATTTTGGTACTTACAACTGCAGATCACTTTCAAGTAAAGAAAAATTGCAAGAATTAGAACTGTCTTATATTAAATGGGACATTATTGGACTTTGTGAAGTTAGAAGAAAAGATGAAGAGACAATTGATTTAAAAAGTGGAGATGTATTGGAAATACAAGTGGAGTAGGATTAAATAAAAAGTGGAAGAACAACATTGTGGAGATTGATAGGGTATCGGAAAGAGTGGCAAGATTAGTTATAGAACTTAATAGCAGATAATTCAGGTTTATGCCCTAACAAGTTCTCATAGTGATGAAGTAGTAGAAGATTTTTATGTGGATGTACAAAAAGTTTTTGATCAGAGTAAGCACATTTTAAAATTGTTATGGGAGACTTTAAATCTAAAATTGGGTAAACAAATGAAAGGTAAAAGTGCTGCAGATAATTTTGGTTATGGTAATAGAAATGAGAGAAGACATAGACTTATGCAGTTTGCAGAAAAAGAAAAACTTTATATTATGAAGTCTTTTTTTGAGAAAAATGTTAAAAGGAAATGGACATGGAAGCATCCAAATGAAGGTACAGTAGAATTGGATTATATTTTGACTAACAGAAAATACATATTTCAAGATTGTAATGTTCTTAATAAATTTAACACAGGAAGTGATCATCGATTAGTAAGATGTAAAATACGTGTTAATGCAAAACTAGAGAGACAAAAATTATTAAGAAAAACAATATTTACAGTTGATATTCCTAATTTTCAGAAACATTGTAATGAATTTAAATTAGAATTTACAAATCGGTTTCAAGTATTAGTGGATTTTGAACATGATTCAGATTTGAATGAAATTAATATGAAAATAACTGATACCCTTTTAAAAACTGCAACAAAGATAGCTGGTAGAGAAAAGCATCAATTGACCAATAAAATTTCTACTGAGGCTAGAGAATTTATGAAGAAAAGAAGGAACATGACGATATACGAAAATGATGCATTAAAAAGGATTGAATATCTTGAATTTTGTAAAATGGTGCGGAAAAGAGTTGAATATTATATAAGAAAATATAACTGTGAACTAGCAAGGAAAGCTGTAGAAG
The DNA here is from genome assembly GCA_028023455.1 of Epiperipatus broadwayi. NCBI lineage: Eukaryota > Metazoa > Onychophora > Udeonychophora > Euonychophora > Peripatidae > Epiperipatus > Epiperipatus broadwayi. The sequence continues at coordinate 17,317,212 of JAQFVV010000009.1, forward strand.
AGACTAAAAGTCTCAAGAATGTAAAACAACATTTTGGTATTAGTAGGAAATTTATATCTGCAATAAGAAAAAAAGATGGAATTATTACTGAAAAGAGAGATGACATCATGAAATGGGTAGAAGACATTTAACAAGAATTATATAGTAATAAAGAACAAATACCTCCTATATCTATTACATGTTCTGAATTGCCCAGAATTTTAAATGAAGTGAGATATGCAATTAAATGTATGAAGAAAGGAAAGGCTCCAGGTAATGATGGAATTATAATTGATATATTAAAAGAAGCAGGTGAAGAAATAGAAATTTTTTAAGCAAAGTTGTATACCAGATGTCTAAATGATAAAGATGTACCAGATGATTGGAAGAATGTAGTATTAATATTAATATTTAAAAAAAGTGATAAAGAAGATATTAGAAATTACAGACCTATCAACCTTTTATTCCCAGATGTCCAAATGATGAAGATGTACCAGATGATTGGAAGAATGCAGTATTAATATTAATATTTAAAAAAGGGTGATAAAGAAGATATTAGAAATTACAGACCTATCAGCCTTTATACAAAATTTTTACCAAGACAATTACAACTCATCTACAGAGAACATTGGATTTCCACCAACCAAGAGAACAAACTGGATTTAAAAATAGTTTTATAAAGTACAGTAGATCATATCCAGGGATTTGAGAGAAGTTATAGAAAGGACAAATGAATATGAGTTGCCATTATGTTTTGGATTTGTAGATTATGAAAAGGCATTTGATTCTATAAACCTTTCTTCAGTGATTAAAGCATTATCATATTTTAAAGAATATTTATAAAAATGCAACAGCAATAATTAGATTACATAATTATACTAGGCAGGTTAACATTGAGAAGGTGCAAGAGAGGATGACTCCATATGTCCAAAACTTTTTGCAGCAATGCTGCAAGAAGTATTTTATGGATTATGATGGGCAGCTAAAGGAGTGAAAGTAAATGGGAGATTATTTAAATCATTTAGATTTTGCAGATGATGTAATTGTTTTTGCAAATAATCCTTTAGTGCTGCAGGAGTTATCAGATGAAAGTAGAACAAAAGATAAATGTTAAAAGATTAAAGTGATGTTTAATGAAATTTCTCAAAATATAAAAATAAAAATTGATTATGATGAGTTAGAAGAAGTTAACAATTACAAATACCTTGGTCACATTATTAATACAGATGGAAACATAATGGATTAAATTAATCATAGAATTAAACTTGGTTGGAGTGCTTTTGTTAGAAATAACTTGATACTAAAAGGAAATATGCCTATGTGTTTGAAAAGGAAGGTTTTTAATAAATATGTTTTACCAGTTCTTACTTACGGATCTGAGACTTGGACACTTAATAGAAGAGCAATACAGACACTTCAGACCACTCAAAGAAGTATGGAAAGATGCATATTGGGAGTAACAAGAAGAGATTGAAAATGCAATACATAGGTAAGAGAACAAACAGGTGTTACTGACCTCATTGAAAAAATTAAAAGACTGGAGTTGGGCTGGACATATTGCTAGAAGAGGTGATAATAGATGGAGAATTCAAATCTTAAACTGGATTCCAAGAGATTCTAAAAGACCCAGAAAGAGACCACCTATGAGCTGGATGAAATAAGTGTGTAGGGGTGATGTGGAGAAGAGAATTTAAAGATCGGAGATGGAATGAACTTAGACCATCCTGCAGTGGATTGATAATGGTTGATGATGATGATGGTGGTACAGCATAAATAAGATACTTACATACACAAAGGCATTCTCAAATCATAAAGGTCAATGTAACCTGCTTAGCCCCCTTGAGTCCAAAGCGCCCCTGAACAAAAATTTAGACTTTCAACTGAGTTTGCACGGAATTGGTAAGCAGTTCACTTTTGGTTCTCAGACCATTCAATCCGCCATCTTTTTTTAATTTAAATGAGATATTACTTTTTTTTCTACGATAAAATTTGGATTTTTTATGAAAGTTTTTGTAAAATATAATTTTTAATTTTTTTCTTTCTTTTGTTGTTTTAGATTTAATAACCATAAATCATGTTTCACAGTCAATTGCATTCATTTTACAACTTGATATTTACATTTAATCACAGATGTGCATTTTGAAGCCCTCTTTTTCTAGAAACTCATTTTTACAAATAAATAAATTTATAAGCAACAGAGTCAAAAAAATGGATTATATCAAAAAGAAAAAAGGATTACTGTTATTTTTATTTGCCATAGTAATCACATTTGATGCCTTCATAACTGGATTCAAATTTGAAACTGATGCTAACATTTAGCCAGGATTCTGTGAGTATTGAATTAATTTTATTATTATTATTAGCATATAAAAGTGATTTACCCGCTGCAGAAGAAGCTATAAGTATCAACCAAAAACATAATCAATTTAGGCCTAGTACTTTCGAGGTTTCCCCTCATATTCATGGCCAAAATAAGTTATAAACATTGCTGTGATGCTATAAACTAATAAAATATGCGAATGCAAATTAATTTGTCCATTTTTTCAAAATAGAAAAACATGTATCGCGTCTATAATTGTTTTCTATAATTAAATATATGAAGAAATAATATATATACGATAGAATACATTTGTATGATATAAAAATGTTTATTTGAATTATTTATCTGACCTAGTTTATAACTCTTTTTTTATATATATACACATACAAAACAATATATACACGATAGAATTATATATATATGCAGAAAAGAATATATATACAATAGAATTTGATATATATATGTAGAAAACTATATATATACAATAGAATTTTAGACAATACATTTGAATGATATAAAAGCATGTACCTCCAGACTCCTCAGCTATCCACTCTCATATTTCATCTCCCACACATATAATCAGTGCTCATAATAAATTTATTTTGATGTTTATTGATTTTTTTTGTTCCTTTTATCTTGGAGAAATTTTTGTTTGATATTTATTTTTTGAATATATTTTATTTACTTGAAAAGAATATACATTTTAGGTCACACACTATTTTTCACTAATATAATATAATAAAGTAATATATAATAATATTATAATATACTATACATTACATTACAATTTATTAAAGTCCTCAACTTCTTGTAAATTATTTCTGTTATTTTTCCCCCATTAAAAACCAAACATATTTCTAATAGATACCTGCATGGAAGGACAAACAAACATTTCTAGCATATACTCTGTTATAAAAGTAGAATATCTGGGTCAGCTAGTAAAAATGGAAGTTACTAATCGCACTGTTTTTGTAATTTTTGCCTAGAAAAATTATCTCAGGTAAGACATATATATCATTTTTTTCAGCATTTTGAGATGCATGTGGTGAAGCTGTCTATGAAACTGTCATTTTAACATTTAGCTTTCAAAATTTAGAATTTGTGAACCAATGTAAAAATAAAGATATTTAATAGTGTTAAAAATCTCTTTTTTCTTAATTTTTTTTGAAGTAATAATTATTTTATCAGCTTTATTACATTCTTTCATATTTGCTGGTTCTAAAAATGTATATACTTTTATATTTACTGTATTCAAACAGAATATATGTTTTAAATTATACTTGTAATTTTTTTTTAAATTCAAAATGGCTGCTCAGGAATCTAAGAGTTAGTCTCTAAACTTGTTTTGACACATTCGGAGGCAAGTCTCTCTGTAATATTAGCTATCAAGGACAATACAGGATGATGTCCAGTATAATTGTTGTTGCGAAGCACATTTGCACACATGTATTAATTATTTATTAGAATTCCTATTCTAATTAGTTGGGCCACTTAGATCCTGCTGACAGTATCTAATATTATTTATTATCTCTAGATGTATCTGCATAAATAAATTCTCTTTTTTTATTGTTATTTATTAATTAGTTTTTTATGGAATTCCATTCTTATCTCTTTTTAAAGAATTGATTTGTTTTTTCATGTTATAATTAAAAAACTATAATTTTTTTAACTACTGTTTCAATAAGTTTTAATTTTGCTTTCTATTAACATTTATTTATACTTATTTTTAAACTTATTTCAACATACTCGCATATATATAACATACAATTGTTTACAATTATTTATAACAGTTTTTCAAGCTTTATATGTATGTATTTTAACATGCAATATAAAATACATGCCAAGATAGTTTGTGGATAAAATTAATAGATAAATAGGAAAGCATTGGTCAGATTTTGTTTGTTTACATCACACAATAAAGGAATATATATAAACATTAACCCAAAATGTGATATACCCAACAACAGGAAATTATTTGTAGTAATAATTTAAAAAATATTACCTATACATTTGGTAGATTAAAAAAGAAATATCAAATAAAATAAATCTTGTGCTAAAAGGTTGACATCTTATGATAATGAGAATTACAATGATAATTATATATATATATTTATGGAATGATAGAAATCATAGTAATATTATTAAAAGAATAGAAAACCTAATGATAATGCTATTTTATTTGAAATCAAGTAAAATATAAAATGAATAATAAACTTTTAAAAAAATTTTAAAAACCGATAATTATCTTGGTTTATTTTATTTATCGTGTATATTAATAGTCAGTGAAGTACTGAATCTGTTTAAATTTTATACAGAGAAAAGTTGAATGCATCTGCATTCAATTAATTTATTAAAGGACAGCAAATTTCAGTTAACTATTGTATTTAATATTATTATTAACAATATATATTTAAAAAAAAAAAAATTCATGTAAGTAATGAAAGTTATTCTAGTAATGAAATTAAGTCTCATAATAATGATAACCAAATTATTTCAGCCAATAATATGAAATGAAACAAGATCAGTCTCTGATTTTAGGATTCTCTATGTTGTACCATTCCGCCGGAAGAGGGGGAACGCATCTGAGTACAGTTGGACCTAGGATCTTCTGGTAGGATGCTGTGACTGACACAATGAAGTACCTAACTAAAGATCGTATCCACCTCCAATGGGTTAGCTCTGGGTTGACACATTAAATTTAGATACAATTTAGGCTAGTTCATCCATACTTCACCCCTCTTTCAGATTCCATTACATCTCAGTATTCAAATTCAGGGAGAAGGTCTTCATGTCTTTTCAGGAATGAATTTACTCTAGATAGTAACTATCGCACCTCTATATAGGTTCCAATTAAAGATCTAACCAACCAAGTTACTATATTATTGGGTAATAAGAAAGTGTGTGTATATGCAAGTATATTCGGTTGTGAATTGATGAACGAATGAATAAATAATTTTGACAAACTAGAGATTATTTTAATAAAAATCAAGTTAATATTTAATGATTAACAAAATAAAAATTCATAATTCTCTTAACATGATGCAAAAAAAGTATATATTTTTGTATGTGTCAAATATGTATCTCTACCATATTAATGATTAAATGTGTTTATTATTCCAACCCTTACCCATGGTAGATATGCATGACAAGGCATTAACTATTTACAAAGCAGATAAAATTAACAAAAAAAAAAATTAATTCATTATTACAGCGATCATGTAGCTGAATAACTATTTTACAGTATTATATCAATATATGTACAATAGCTTCATTATTCAATTCCAGCTGTATCTTCTTTGGGGATTCCTCCCCAAACTATGTACAGGTTTCCTATGGTTGACAGAAAAGAATTCTACGCAAGAAGATTAGTCATTCACACCGAATAAACAAATAAAAACAATCATTAGTTAACAAAAACAAATAACACTAATATGGAATATCAAATAAAATCTTACCTTATTCCATATCAGTGATGATTATGATGACCAATGTTAAGTCACTACGGAGGAAGAGCTGACCTAAACTTTATTTTAACAAAAAAAATTATTGTCTAACTTAACAACCTTTCCCCTGTACTTTCTCGGTTTTAATTACAATGGACTTTTTCAGGTTTTAGATATTTAGGTTTTCAAAAGTGAAATAAAAATAGAATTCTGCAAATGTATATATATAAAATAATACATAATAAATTAAAACTTTTTTTAAATTATTTTGATTAATATCCGTGAATTTGGCAAATAATGTCTTTCATAAATAGAGTCTATCTTTCTTCAGGTCATCCTTTTTTGGCAAGTCATGCATCACTCATGGGAACTCCTCAGCGACATGTTTGAAGTGATGTTATTTTCATTTTCTGTTGTTGTTTTTATTCTGGATTCATCTAGACATTTAAGACAGTACGGACGTTTGAGGTTTCATTAGGCACTTCCTATGGTCAGGGACAATAGAACTCCAGCCCTATGGCAACGTTGAATTAACCAGAATATGTTGTTTTGCAGTTCATAAAAGATTTAAGTTTTCTTAATTCGTTATTTGGTATTTAATAGCTTTTATAAGAAAAGAATTATTTCATTTATATATATATCAGCTATAATTTCTTATAACTTTGTGTTACAAAGATTAGACGAATAATTTGGAATGTTCGAATAAGTCATCCATATTCTCTTAGATTCGAACATTTGATTTTTACATGTTGGTGTTATACAGCTATTATGTCCTTTTGAAAATAATAAAGATGATGGAAATGAGCTGGGTTTGCTTTTATACTGGACTTGGTTTCTGGTCTTTAGTACACTTGCATTTCTATTTTCTTTTCCGTTGCGCATATTATATTGACTGTAAGTAAAAATAAAATTATGTAATAGAATTCTGCCTTCACTTTCCGCACTTGGTTACCTAGTGACTGTCTTGATATTAGTTCATCGCTATGTTTACCAAGTAATTGAGTGTGAGAAAAAATTGAATAGAAATATGTAGAATCCAAAATAATAAATTTTCAGTGATCTGCTTTGGTTTACTTTTTTTTTTTTAATGCAATTTTATTTACTGCAGATTTGAACTAAATGATATTAAAGCTATTCCAATGATATAGAACGATTCAATGTAAAACTTTGAAATAATTAATATTTTTGTTATTAATTATTTTTAGGATTTTTCTTTTATATATATATATTTCACTTTATGCCTATTTTATGAAATTATCCTATTTCATTAGAGACTGAATAATTACTAGATATTAAATATTAATTTCATTTTTTATTATTATTTTAAACTATGTAATTAAAGATATTGTAAATCTGAATAAGTTTTTATAAATATTATAAACATATTAATACAACTTAGATCTTGTTATGTAAATAAGGGTTAAAATACATTTAAGTAAATAGTTTACTATTGGGCAAAGACCTCTTCATTAGACTCTATAATGGAAAAGTAAAGGAGTTAGCACTCATCAAATTTTCTAATTGTTGGATGATAAGGATTTGAGTGTTTTGTTTTTTTAAACCCTTGTTAGTCTTCCACCTAAATATTTATTCAATGGTTAATGTTGGATAGTTATTTAAATGGGCCAAACCCTATCTGAAAAAAAAAATCCTGTGTCCCTTGAAAAGAATTTGTCCTGGTTATTATCATAAAAATTGAATGCTCTATCTCTGTACTATGAGATGCTTATATAGTTCATATATGTAAAAATATAAATTTATAGTTAGGACCAACACATGTACTTTATATATAGTACAGTATTAAAATAAATTCAAGCTTATTTTATGTGGGCTATTTAGTCATACAATTTCATATGTTTATATTATTTTATTGATTATCAATTGAATAGTTTTTGCTAGGTTGGATACTATTATATATATATTGTAACCGTAACATCAGGCCGATTCGCTGCGGCACTATAAATTGTAACCATTCGATTGTGTGGTCCTAATTACGTAACGTAAGTGCACTAAGAATCTTAACTTCTATCACTGATCAACTCCCGCTGCACATTATCAGCTATTAAGAGCTGTATCCAAAAGCATTTCATGCTATCTATTTTATGCACCAAAGACCACAATCAACATCTGAAGCAACTTACCACAGATCAAACCAATGATCTAACATAAACTTTTATGACTTAATTTGATCGCAGCCAGGGTGTACCGCGAAGACATATCATAGTAGTATGATAAAACACATTAAACAAATTATAAGTGCAATTTTATTATTTTCAAACCTTAATTTGCAAATTTTATTGTATGCGACCCGATGGCCGACCATGTACAAGATGGCATAATTTGTGGAAATACATAAGATTATGAAATTTTAAATCATCTATATGATTTTTAATACGAATGCTAGTCCAGGTAAAGCTTTGCAATAAATAAATATAAATACTTGGGTTCTTTTTTATAGTTTACTATATTACTGAGACTCTTATTATACTGACAAATGACAATTTAAAAACGTTAAGTAAATATATTCAATCTTGTCATTATTTGGTAAATCTGTTTACAAGTTTAATAATTAATTTGTATTGTATACTAGAATCAACTACGCAAAGCCAAAATGATGGAAAAGGTAAATGGGATTTTATTGTACCTTACACATCATAAACTACCAAAGACGAGAAGCATCTAAATGTTTTCTCAAAAATATTAATAAACTCTTATCATGCTGACGATAGTATGTACTTCAATGTATGCTCTATCCAAGGTTTATGATTTCTGATTTTATAAATGAGTGAATGACTGAATGACACATAGCAACGGCACAGTAAGTTTAATTAAAATCAACTTTTATTTACAAAATGATTAATAATAAGTAATTAATTCCCAACGTAATAATTAAATAAATAAATAAACAAATAAGATAAATAACTTAAAATTCCATCAACTTTCTTCAAGAACATGTTATAGGTACAGTTTTAAAATCTAATCATACCTTATATTTCAAATTTTTATGTAGTGAATGTATTGAGAAAATTATACTAAATTCAATATCAATTCATGAGATATTCAACGTCATTTCCAGATTCAATAAATCCCTACCGTAAACTTATAATAATATAATAAATAATATTATATCTGTAAGCTTTAGCTATAATGTAATCATTAAGTAAAATGGAAATTTAAACTTACATCCCGGTAAATAATAATTAACCAACAGTTAATTATTTTGAAGTAACTTGATTAGAATGTCCTGCTACCATTTGATGATTTAACTTATCAATTATACTGATAAATGAAAGAAGATGATTTAGCAGATCAACTAAAATCTTTTGCCCAACTTAGATCTATGAAGTAAACATATTCCTGTGGATGTATTCATCTACACGAAGGAATTAAATAACACTAAACGTTTTGTGGATTTATACCATCATAACGCAATAAGTACAAATACACCATTCCGCGGATTAACCACCAGCGCAGGAATGAGTATAAAATACCAAAATTGGCAATTAAATAATCTGCGGATTAACCACCAGCACAGATTAATGCCCTTTAACATTATAAAAACAACATTACCATTTACTTCACATTAAAGTGCCAAATCATCATCCTCAGTTATTCTGACTATTCAGAAAACACTAACACTTTAGCAAATATGGGTTCTTGTATAATAAAATGCTAAGCTAATCAGGACGACTAATGTACTAACTTCTCTTACTTAAACTAAAACATGTGTAATATAATATAAGTAATAGTATTATATAGGAATACAAATCTGGAAAGATTAACAAAATACCTCATAAAGATTTATACATCTCATGAATACATTTAGTACTTTTCAAGCTGTTTCGCGAGCGCTATTCTCTTGAATAAATATTTTATTCAACCCTTATTGATTTAAACTTAATAAAATATACTTAGGAACTTCACATGCAAGTTCCGATAACGATAAACGTAAAGTAATGCATTATGCATCTAACATAAAATTTAACAGGTGTGTGTGTGATATAAATTAAATGTAAAGCATTTTACAGTTCAATACATGAATTATAACAGGTGTGTGTGTCACAACTTGGATTGTATAACGTTTTATAACTCCAAATATGATCCGTGGGATCCATGTACGATATGTCGAACAATAAATCTATGAAGCAATAATTATAACTATAATTTAATTCCATACATGCAATTTTATCCGTTGTATTGGTTATTATAATTAATATTTGATGAACAATTTTACGTGGCTCCTAAGATATGAAACAACTTCAAAATATGAAACGCAGAATTTAAATGAAAATGTTTTTCATTAAGTTATTAATCTCTACATTTCTCTATTAAAATGTTCCAATTTTATTACATCCATGCGAATATTTATCCATCCACGCTTAAATATAGGAATATTAATTATAGCACTTAATTCAATCATTCCAAATTGACGATAAAATTAGAAATAGCTTTGATTAATTATTTGAAGATTATTTATTATCCAAATGTTAAACAAATTAATTAGCAAATATATTACTGGCATTGTAGAATTAAATATCAATCAATACTATATTTTTATTAGAATTAGAAACGGAAATATTTAAAATATGTTGATAACTTTAACATTTTACTTTAATTTAGACTTCTTTTTATTTAAAAAGCAAATTTTCATATTCATAACTTCTGTAATTAAAATACTTTTAAATGTTTCCAAATTGTAAAATAATAAATATTTCAAAACATACCAAATTCTTGCAATCAATTCTTTTAAAATAGGAAGCTCCGACATTTCAAAATGTAATATTGGAAAATTCTTACTATTGGCGATTCGATCCACTTGGCCAGCCGACTTGAACAGACTTTTTTAATTTAGCAAGGCATCTTCTAATTAAATACCACTATGTTATTTACGTTTATAGCAAACTTTGTGGTAGTCCGATTACTTATTTTTTTACTTTAAAATAAGCTTGGCAAATTTACACTACTTGCCTTTACCATTTTCTTTTCATTCTCCCTCCAAAAGCAAACTATCAGACAATCGTCTCTTAAATTCGCGCTCTTTTCTTTTTACATTGAGACGCCTACGCAATTACTGTATTTATTTTTAATAATTAATTTTAATTGAATAAATGGTTTTTTGTAAATTTAATAAAATAATAATTTTAAGATCACTTTAAACAAATAAAACAAAATATTGTTTTTAATACTATTATACCAAATTTTAATGTGTTGTCAAATTTTTAAAAGTTAAGCGTTTTGATATGCGTTAGCATATGGGAATAAGCAAATTTAAATTCATTAAAATAATATAAGAGAGTAATCTGTTCAAATGCAACTCAAGCCAATCAAATCACCAAAAGAAGAAAGAGAAATTTTAATATCAGTTACATCAATAATAATTATATTTTATACCAAAATATATGGTTACAATATATATATATATATATAGAGACAGAGAGAGAGAGAGACTATTTAGTCATAGAATTCTATATATTTATTTGTTTTATTGATTATCAATTAAAGAATAGTTTTTGCTAGGCTAGGTACTATTTTATATATTTTTTAAGTTCTATGAAAACAATTTGATATAGCTATTGTATTAGAATACTACAATCAAGCAATAATTTGATCATCATTTGCCATTGATTATTAATCCCTTAGTACAATTTATTTTGCAATCTCATATTAAAGAACTACATATACTTAATAAACTTTGATATTTAGAACTTCATAAAATAGTGAAGCTCTTGTTTTCATTAATATATATTTTGTAATCTAAGAATTAAAAAATTATGAACTGTAACCAATTTTATCATACTTTAAACAAATGAATGTGATAGATTAAAATAACTACACATTTGCCTTTTTTTTTTTTTATATATAAAATTTTATGAGTTAATTTACTTTATTATATTTGATTTACTATTTTATGCTTTAGATATTTTGTTTAATTTATTAATTTGAATAATTATGATTAAATGTGTTTGATCTAATTTGTTTTGAACTTGCTACTGTGCATGTAAAACCAAGTTATGTTGGAGGTTGCTTCCTGTTTCATCCAGTAATATATTTTATTTCTTTAATTAAATAAATCATTTGGTAATGAATATTTTTAAACTTTAAAACAAAGTGCTATCTTAAATTATTTACTTTAATGCACTAAATAGCAATAAATATTAAATTGTTATACAAGTTTTTCTCTCTAAATATTAGGTAGAAATCGCTGGGTAGACTACAGTTTAGCAGTTAATGTAGACTATGATGGTAGTCAAGTGCCACCAGAATGGTAAGCCTTTTTATTGTTTTTTTATGTTTGTATATGCCGTAGTAATTGAAACTATAAGAAAATTTCAGTTTTTCAATTTAGTTTATTTTAAAAAGATACATTGATATATATTCAAAACAAAACACCGAATATTTTTATATGCACAATTAATATGATTTTTCATTGTCAAGCATTGGTGGTCGAGAGGTCAGCGACAGCTGCTTTACAAGCAGTTGTCCAGGTTAGCGGGTTCGCTTCCCGATTGATACTATGACACAGGAGAAAAAAAAAATATATGATTTTTCATTAATTTAGTTTCAGGACATATGAAATTATTACAATCTTTGGTATTTGACTTCTTTGTTGAAGTCTAAAGATATAATTAAAAATTTAAAAGCATTGCTAGAGTTGCACTAACTTGAAGATTTAAATATTTTGCAAATAAAAATGAACTTTTTTATTATACAAATATTTAAACACAAAATATACAGAAATACAATAACAAGGAATATAAAAAAAATATTTTATCACCACACATTTAATTATTATAGATATATTTATTGACAGATTCTTGTGAAAAATGTATATATAGAATTACATGAAAATAATAATAATAATTTTCTTTCTCTGCATGATTTTGTGTAAATACCAAATGGCAGAATTCAGAGCTAAAATCTGTGGTTTGCAGCTCAGTTGTCACTTTGGTACTCAAACATCATATGATTGCTCTTAATAACAAACCACTTTATTTGGTTGTCTATAAGAATTTTGGGGGAAAGTATTGCTGTTTTTAAGAGGAAATAAATCCTAAGATAAACTAAAAGCTTGCAACATATCTATAAAAATGATAGTAAAATTCATAAATAGGAAAATGTTTTATCTCCACTTATCTTCACTACTTTTTTATAAAATACAGTTATAATAAGGTATTTATTTATATAGCGCTATGTTAATAAATTGTAATTGTAAATTAGTAATCAGGCTAATGCACATGTGCTTTACAGATTTTAAACTATACATAAATGAATACTCTCATTCTCAAACACGAGATAAAGTCTTTATGAAAAGATAGAATGAATCTATCTATCTTTTCAATCCAAATGTTTAAGTATGGCCAATCTTAAGTGTTTGAAGATGAGAGCGTGAAGATATTAAGCAGTCACTTTAAATTACTTTTTTATGCTTGAATGAATGACGCTTGCGAAATTATTTAAAATTTACTATGTCATTCTTAGTTGAAGTTAAACATATATATAATAAGGTATTTATTTATATGGTGCTATGTTAATAAATTGTAATTCATTCTAGTATAATAAAATAATTTAAAGTGACTACATAATATCTTCACACTCTCATCTCCAAACACTTAAGATTGGCCCATACTTAAACGTTTGGGTTGAAAAGATAGATAGATTCATTCTATCTTTTCATAAAGATTTTATCTTGTTTGAGAATGAGAGTATTCACATGTGCATTAGCCTGATCGCTAAATTACAATTTAAAATATAGTTATGAATAAGCATAAGAAATGGCAATCATGTGATGTTTAGTGGTAAAATACAAAATAAATAATATTTTTTGATCTAATACTTACTAGTCCTGAATAAAAATCATGTTTTTAACTATATTCTATTTACAAAATCCTCCTTGGATAAAAACACATTCTAGCAAATCTTTGATCACTCACTTAACACTGCACAATATAAAGAAATACTATCAAATTTTGGCTGTCTTCCAAGCCAATTGCTAATAATAATAAATTTATTTGGTAATGATCTTTATTTAATATCACTTTTTGTTTGTTTTGAAAATTCTACATGCAATCATCCATTCAACAATGATAAACACAATGGGTTCAATTCAAAGCATTAAGCCAAAATGAATTTTAAAAAAATAGTTCATTGGCAACTTTGACTATATTTTTAAATACATAAGCACATATTACGAATGATATTAAACTTAACAGCAAGTCTTTCATAATATTTATTCAGTGTATATAATATAAAATAACTCACATTACCATATTGCTATATTTTTAACAATTTATTTGTAACTTTCCTATATCATATTTTCACAAGTCATGCTAGGCAATGGGCATCTGTAACTTGTATAATTATTTATTTATGTATATCTAATCAAACAAAACTGACTCTATTAAATGCACATTTAATTTAATAGTAATAGATAAGCACCATGTTTTTTTTAATTCAATGATTAAATGGCACAGACTTGCATACGATCTTTCATTAATTATTAGACTTTCATATCTATAAATCATTAATTGTAAAAAAAAATAGTAATGAAGTAAATTCAGACTTGAAAACTTGTATGTTTTATTTCTTAATGTTTATTTTAACAGTTCTTTCTCCAATTAAAAAGTCAGAGAACATATTTAAACAAGCAGCAGTCAGGCCATTTTCTTTATCTTAAATCATAAGGATATACAATATTAATTTTGCTTTTTAAGCCTACATCAAAATTATCTTAATTAAAATTGCAATATAATGTTATAGTTATTGCAGTAGTATGATTTATTAGCTAACACCTAACAATTGTACCAAGAACTGATAGTATTTTATGTTAAGAAAAGAGTGTTTAACAGACTGAATGTGGATGCCAATGAGATAAATTGTGTCATAAGACATCTAAGGATATAAATATGTACAAGATGATGAAATACTAATATGTGAATAATTTATCATATGTTGTATAGTAACATTAACATGTTGATTGCCAAATATAAAATAAGATAGTAAATAAGTGCCATTTAGGAGTTATCTTATAATTGATAAGTTTTAATCATTAATTTTAAGTCTATTAATAATAAATGTAATAAGTGTGGATTGGCATCACAAAATTAACTATTTATTCACAGAAATAAAAAATCTTCTTTTAAACTAATATTTTTAATCAGTGCTCCACGAGTTTAATTGAAGTATTCTGACAAATTTGAAGATTTTCAAAAAATTAACATAATTGTGAAAATGATGCCTGAAGACAGAGCTATCATATGCAATGTTTGAAGACAGGTCTGTCAATGAGGGTATAGCTGATATAAATTACCAAGGCCTGTTGCAATGTCTGATAGAAAATCTACATAATAGCAATATGACTAAAATCATTTTTTTAAATATATTTATTTTTAGAGAGCCGATAGAAAAATGTTATTGTGGCCATGGTTTGCTCTTGACAGCAATGGTCTAATGTTAGAAATAAAAAAATATATATGATAAAAAATCAGGATCTTATATATAGATTTATTTATTATACAAACAATTTGCTATTATTGATTATATTAAAATTAAACAAACATTAATAAATGATAGAGTATAGTATAAGAATGACTCATTGTTTAGATGCAAATTAATGAATGATACAGTACGGCATAAGAATGGCTCATTGTTTAAGTGCAAAATATTAAAAAATCACTCCTTAAACAGGGACTATAATTGGCTACATTTGGCAGTTTTATGGCTGTCGACAAAATATGTGCTAAGAATTTGAAACAAACGAAAATATTCATCTTTAAAACAGCTATGTGGTAGTAATAGTAAATGTATAGTTTCTTTCTAAAATTGTTATATTTATCTTTTTTTTTTCTAATGCATTTGAATTTTATTGCATTCAAATATGACCAATTGTTTTTAGTATATTGATTTGTCAAAATCATATTTGTTTTTTATAGTTGTAATAAAAATATTTTGTAAAAATTAGTTGATGATAGCCATGTCTTATCACTCATTAAATATTTAAAATTATTGTTGATCAGCCGAAAACTAAAAGTGGACAAATTTTTAAACAAAAATATGATTCTAGCACTATGACAAGAATCTCGGCCTCAGGGTGGCCTTCAAACATTCTATCATCAGATTTTCAATTATATGGACAGTTGAAGAGTTGGAGTGTGTAGTAGATTAGAGCCTGTCCATTAAAGTATGAAGATTGTCTATCTTAATATATATCTGAGCACTTATAGTATATATGTGTGGGTGATGATACTCTGGACCAACTGATGATTGCTGGTTTAGCATGAAATACATATATTGGTGATTATTTATCTTTTCAGCATATATGTGCTTGAGTGTATCAGTGTTATTAGATAGAGTGGAGAGTGATGGGTCATCTGAAAGTCTGTGCTCATATACCCTATATTACATATATAAACACAGGTATATAGTAAGCCTGTGTTTCAGTTATTACTAACAATATGAAGAAAAACATCAACAATATCAACAGATAATATTCTATGTTTAAGGTTTATATGGATTAATGAGAAAAAATGCCAAGTTTCTCTCTGCATTGTATGTAGGAAAAACTGAGTGATAGTTCTATGGTATTAGCTAAATTGAAAAACATTTACAACTAAATGCTTCAGTGTTAAGTTCAAAAATAAAAATTATTTTCAAAAATTATTAGAAAATCAAATTAAACAAGAAAAAATTTAAAAAAAAAAAAAAATGATTGCAATATCTGATAAAGCACAAATTGCTTCATATGAAGTAGTAGAATTACATTAAAATTAAAAGTATATACTATAAGCAAAATCACTAATTTTGTTAGTGTTATGTCCACACCTTACTAAATTTTACGGACCTTTATCGGGGAGTTTTATTGTTCCGTGACTGAATTCCAATAGTTTATCCAATAATGACTCAACACTACTTCGGTTAAATCCAGTGCATTTAATAAATTTAACTCACAAAAATAATTTAATTCATTAACTGACAATAATTATTAGAGTAACTTTATGTTTTATATATATATACAGATAAACCTGTAGACATACAAAATAATAATAAAGATCGGTCTGATTTGTTTAGTCCCTAGCTTGCTTTCTCACATCCCGAGGCAAGCTCTCTGCTCTAGAAGCTACTGGGCAAAGGGTGACATCCAGTACCCAAATTTTAGTCTATGTGCCCATTGAGTTCCTCGGTAACTGTTTTCCTTTTTCTCCTCCAACTTGCATGTCTTTTTTCATTGTTTTCTTCTTACAGCTGATTGGCTGGTATTCCTGCTCATAAGATAAGAGTTATTTCTCTAAGTACACACATTTTGGATTCCAGAATGTTTTGCCTTTTGTTAACTTTAAATAATAAGATATTATGAGACTCACATTTTTATTACCAATGACAGAAATGTGACTCATTCATGTAATTATTATAAGTACATTTTTATCTCGTTATCATTAATTTTATTTTTTTGCTATAATTAGAATATAATCTTTTTTCTAATCTTATAACTTCTAATTATTTTTTTATTCCATATTTAAAAGATAAATCTTTTAGGTTGTTGTGCACTTTGCCCAATGTGACTACTCTATGGCATTGTTGCTTGCAAAAATAATGAAATGTAACGTTACCAGGTCGATAATTTTTTGCTTTCTGTTCTCCGACAATTTTTAAAAATATTTTTTAAAAAATTTACAAACCAATATTATTTTATAAATTACATTATACATTTCTGTGCATATCGCAATTTACAAACCAATAACATTTTCTAAATTACAATTTATAATTACATTATACATTTCAGCGTGTACCACTGGCATGTGCAGGGAGGGGGTCCGATGGTTTTTCCAATTCAAAGAATCGGCCAATACATGCACCTGTATGAGCAAACCAAGCTTTCAGTGCTTAGCGCTGGAATGTGCGAGGGGGGGTCAGATGGTTTGCAGATCCAAAGGATCAGCCAATACACGCACTCATATAAGCAAACCAAATTTTCAGCGCGTAATGCTGGACCATGTGCAGGGGGGACGACGACGATGGTTTTGCTACAAACACAGCCATTTTATTACTCTCGTAGCTTTTTTTCTGCAAATGTGCCTTTTCACGTGACTTATGTAAAATGATTCTGGGACTTGCTCTTTTGCAGTTTTTTTCACTTCCAATATGTGTAGGGAAACACGGTGGTGGGCTTACAATTATTAGTATGTAATAGTATGTCAGGTAAGTTTTAAGATTGTTATTTCGAATGCACATTAAAACACACTTATGGCCAGTTGAATTACATACACCCTCGCATCGTATGGTAGCGATCTGTGAAATGTGCACTATTTCCATAGTGACGCCAAGCACATCAATGGGCTGTAATATTTGTGTGCAACGCCATCTAGGCCTGCTAATGGCTAATATGAACAGAACTGTCCCATAGGCTGTAACTTAGCCGCGTAAACAGCATATTTCTGTGCTTTTGCAGAGAAACAACACCATCGAGCGGCCACTTTGGACAAAGTGCACAACTACCATCTTTTTAATTCTACAATTATTTTTTTATTTATTTCCTATTATCTTTATATGTATGTGCATGTACCCACACACATACATATCATTATTTTCTCCAAGTTTTGAGATTAATTTTTAATGTTCAACTTAATATATAGTCATTGAGATACTTTGGGGTTTTAATTTGTCTTCTAACATGCTGTTAAAGGATAATTTCCACTTTATTTATTGTGTTTTCTCCTGATGTGCTTGATTGCAGTTCATTGTCAGGGGTATTGTTTGTGTCCATTTTATTTTCTCTTTGCATCTTCATGTTAATCTCTGTTGTGACTAATACGGATATTAGGTTCACACTTTCCACAGTTGGTTTACATGCTTTATTACTATTTTACTATCATTCATGTGCACTGTCACAACTTGCTTTGAATGATACCGAATCACAACTATTATGTCCAACAGTTATTTCTTTTGTTCACGGCCCATACTCTTTCTTGTGGTTTAAATTTAGATGAACAACTGTGCTGCTTGTTTTGCTTTGCTGACGGTACTATGTTTGCTACTTTTATGCATAGTTTTCTGCAGCCAGCGATTATACGGATTTGACAGCTGGGGTTTAATGTTGGTGGAGCAGAGCTGTAAGAACTTCTTCCTGTATTGTAGTTTTACCCATTTTTCTTATAGATGATTTTAAATTTTGCACCACTCTTTCAGCCAGTCCATTTGATTGGGGGGGTGGGGGTGAGTAAGTGTTTTAACCCCCATTCTTGTATTGCTTCCTGAACTTCTGTGATATAAACGACATTCCATTATCTGAAAGTAATGTTTCAGGAAACCCATGATGGGCAAATATCTTGTAGTCTGTTCAGTGTTTTGTCTATACTGGTGTTTTTTACTATTTTGTATTCATCCCATTCTGAATATGAGTCTATCACTACAAAAAACAGATGACTTTCGAATGGACTGCAGTAGTCTACGTGAATTCGTTATCATGGCTTGTCAGCTTTAAGCTATGCTTCAAAATTGGATGTAGGTAATTTAGCGTATAATTAACAATTATAGCATTTTTTATGCAATTTTTGATGTCTGCATTAATGTTCGGCCACCATATATAACTACAGACTAGTGCCTTTGCCCTAATTATGCTCAGATGATCCTCATGTACCAACTTTAATATTTTCTGTCTACCTATGACTGGTATTAGCACCTGGTGATACCTCATGGATGCATCTTTTAAGACAGACATCTATTCATGTCATGTGCATTTCAGAGTTCCTTATGGAGGAAGCTGGGACATTGAACTAGGCCAGCTCTCCTTGATTTTCTTTATGATCCATCAGTAGCTGCCATCTTCTTCTGTCCAACGAACTATAATTTTGTTGTTAGTGTTTTGATTTTTCAGCATGTCTATATAGTTGATCTGTTTCTTTCTACACTTTTTCTTTCTGGGCAAACAGAACTTTCTGCTGTTTACTGGTTATTGCACCTCTGTGCTTACTTTTAACAGTGCAAGCGTCATTTTAATTATTTCTGGTGCATTCTTAAACAAGCTAGAAAATGTATTTTCTATTTCCTTTTCAACCTCGATCTTTTTCACAGATGTAAGGTTAATTCCTAACTTTCTGAACTACTCACAGCCAATTGGGGGGTTGATAGAGGCGAATACTATATATAATGGTAATTCCACAAGCTCAATTCTACATACGGAGGTTTTAACTATGCCTTTAATTTTAATAGCATTACCATTTATATCTACTGCTTTCAGGTCCGTTTTAGTTATTACAGGGATTTGTTTACAATTTGATGTTATGATATACTAATCGTGGACTGATATCAGCGATATGCCACTCCTGCTATCGACTTTCCTGGTTATATATTTTAATATTCATCATTATTTTATCTTCATCAAGTATCAACATTTTTAATGTTGGTAAACAGTTTTTCCTGACCCTGAAATGTATGGTTATAATTAGTTATTTCATTATTGGTTACATTAATTTTTTTTTTTTTGCACATTATTTCCCCATGCCCTTTTTTTTTTTTGCAAATTTTACACCACTAATACCTGTGAAAGCAGTTACTGGCCTTCGTGGCCATTTTTACCATATCAAAAACAATTAAATGACTTTTTGCTGTGATTAGTTAAATCATTACTGTTCATTACTTCACGTTTTACTGCTTTACATGTTTTGCAGACTTCTGTTTGCTTCTTTCGCTACTATTGAACCCAGTGACTTACACGATTGCTCTAGCATGGGTTCATAAGCTGTACTACACTTTATGGCTTCAATGGTGTCTAAATTGATGATGGACAATAATTGTTGCCTTAAATTGTCACTATTAATTCCCCTTAGAAATTGTTCAAGAAGGGTCTCATCTAGGATGTCTCGTTTACGCAACTGTGCAAGATTTAATACCCTCCTCTCTACCCTGGTAGCAGAAATGCAGTCTCTCAACATGTCTACAGATATGGGGGTTGAAATAGTTTGACAGCTGCTCTTTAAATTTATCATAATAGTATTTTTTGAGAGTCAGGAGCTCTGCAAGCCTGTTCGCAATCTCTATTACTTCTTTTCCAACAAAACATAATATTGTCACTGTTTTGAACTTGTCATCTTTGATTTTATTTACTAAGAGATACTTTTCTGTATGCTGGACATACAGGGGGCAATTACTTGCCTCACTTATGTCAAGTTCTCCTATAGCAGATTGGGTTTCATCAAATCTCTCAATGCACATAAATCTAACCTATTTATCTTGATTCTTAGTTCGAATCAACTGGATGACTGTCAGTGTTATATCCGCTATTGGAGTTAGTTTCAATTGTATATGTGCCATTGTTATATCCGCATCTTATCAAATCTTATAGCCTGGACTCTTATCAGGCAGCTTTACTATTCACTGACTGAATTCAATAGTTTACCCAATAATGACTCCACACTATTTCGGTTAAATCCAGTGCATTTAATAAATTTAACTCACAATAATTTAATACATTAACTGACAATAATTATTAGAGTAACTTTACATTTTATATACATATATATTCATAAGCCTGTAGGCATACAAAATAATAATAATAATAATAAAGATCGTTCCGACCTATTTAGTCCCTAGTTTATTTTCTCACATCCGGAAGCAAGCTCTTAGCTCTAGAAGCTATTGAGAAAAGAGTTACACCCAGCACCCAAATTTTAGTCCATCCGCCTGTTAAACTTCTCATTAACTGTTTTCCTTTTTTCTCTCTAACTTACATGACTTCTTCCTACAGCTGATTGGTTGGTATTCCTGTTCATCAGATAAAGTAGTTATTTCCCTAAGTGCATACATGTTGGATTCCAGAATGTTTTATTTTTTGTTAACTTTAAATAACAAGTTATTATGAGACTCACCTTCTTGTTATTATCAATGACAGAAATCTGACTCATTCATTTAATTATTATCATTATCACTAATTTTACTTTTTTGCTATAATTAGAATATAATCTTTTTTCTATTCTTATAATTTCTACTTAATTTTTAGTTCCATATTTAAAAGATAAATCTTAATTCTGCAATTATTTTTTATTTATTTACTATTATCTTTATATATATGTGCATGTACCCACACACATACATATCAGTTAGCATGTTATGAAGTTGTAAAAATTATGTTCAGAGAAGATGTAAAAAATAAAATTTTTAAAAATTTCTCTTTCAGATGACACTATCAAAAAAAGAATTAAAGATATGTCAAACAATATTAAGGGAATGGCTGCCGAAAAACTTTCTAATAAGTATTTTGCTTTGCAAATTAATGACACAACTGACATAAATGGTAAAGCTCATGTTCTAGGATTTATTCATTTTATTAAACAAATGAAATAGTCAGCCAATTTTTATGCTGCAGAAAACTTATCAAAGGTATAACAGGACATGGTATATTTGAATCAGTTTTATATCATATTTAGAAATTTTTAAAATGTCTTAGTAGATATGTGTCGGAATTTTCATGAACCTTGTTCCATCAATGATAGGTTCTATTAAAGGATTTGTAACTCTTGCAAACAAGAGAAACCCAAACATCATATCTATGCATTGCTTTTTACACAGGGAAATTTTAATTGTACTTTATGTTGG
Organism: Epiperipatus broadwayi; assembly: GCA_028023455.1. Classification (NCBI taxonomy): domain Eukaryota; kingdom Metazoa; phylum Onychophora; class Udeonychophora; order Euonychophora; family Peripatidae; genus Epiperipatus; species Epiperipatus broadwayi. The sequence goes on from JAQFVV010000009.1 coordinate 17,339,538, forward strand.
ACTATTTCCATCATCTAACATTAAATATTGAATGTCTTTGGAAAAAAAATTTAAATTTTATTTAAAATTTCAGTTTAGTTGAACTGTTAGTAATAGCATACAGGTTAGTATATACACAACATTTCGAGTAGTATTATTTTGCTCTTTTTTCCAGATGTTGCTGGTCTGACCAGTGACAGTACTAGCATGGGAATCAAACCCGGACTTAGATTCTTCAATATTGAGGTTTAATGGTAACATTCTAACTGAGTCATTCTGCCAATTGGTTAGAACATTACTTTAAAATTCAGTATTCAAGAATCTAAAGATTCAGGTTTGATTTTCATGCTAGTACTGTCATTGGATGCCAGCAGTATCTAAAGAAGAGAGGTGAATAATACCAATTTAAATGTTGGAATATAACCTGTGTGCTATTACTAATAGTTGAATGTAATTGGAAAATTTAAATAAAGTTTACAATTTTACATTCAATGTTTAATGTTAGATTATGGAGATAATTCAATATTAAGTACAACTAAAATATCAACATCACAAACTTTCAGATAAACAGGGAAACTTTAGTTTCTAAAATATTACCAGCAACATTAAAATCTGTATTTGATCAAAAGTCCTCTTTTTAAAATTTTTTGCATATCTATGGAATCTGAGCATTAGACTTTACTTTACATAGCAATGTAAGATGGTTATCCAGAAATAAAATACTAATCCATATTTTAGAATCCAAGGTTAAATTATGATCTTTTTCGAAAATGAAAAATTAGACATTTATATATACTAGATGTGATATGGATTACTTACTAAATGTGATATATACATAAGGAACATACATTTTAACTTATAGCAGAAATATCTAGTGATATATATTATAACAATGCACAGCTTATTAGAGCTAAATTATGATGTGGGAAATTATTATCATCCTCATAAAAAAACTAATCAAATTAAATTTAAAAGGAATGAGCATGAGAGATCATCAAAGAATAAAATTTAACAAAAACTACAAAGAACAGTCAAAAAAAATAAAAAAGTAGTCAAACTTGTAACTGGATTTTAAAGGGGTCCACTAAAGGCAGGCCAATTATCTAGCCACAGCCAAACTTGGGGCAGAAATACAATACATTAATTTGAATGTACAGACTTAAGTGCTAATCCATCAGAATAATAAAAATCAAGCCACTAGGATATTAAACTTGCTGATCATCATCAATACTCTGGTCACCTAATACTATTAGTTTATTGGCCAACTATAAACTTAATTTCTAATTAAAATAAAATGTAATGTATGGACTTTAAAGATAATATCTTTGTGGCATCCAGCATTATTATCTGGATATCCAAAACACCAACATAAACCCCTAATTCATATAATTAATCATTATGCAGGAATCCAGCTCAAGTAACAAGAGCTCTACATATATTTTAAATCTATTTTAAGATTAAATAAATTCACTGGAATAACTTATACAGTGAAATGTAAAATTATTAATTAGAAACAAAATTAAATTAATGAACTGTTACGAACACTATAAATATAAATTCATCATTCTGATTTTGATTAAAATAATACAAAAAAATAAGCTATCACATTGTGATTTACAAATATTTCAATGTTTACATGAAACACATCTATATACTATATAATATAAAATTAATATTAGGATTCATAAACTAATAAAACAAATTCATCTTAATAATATGTAAGTAATAACTGATTTAACATATATATGGGTGCCCATTCAAATGTGTGTACACATTGGCATTTATATCCTAATATTTTCTTTCTTTGAAAATCTGGCATGCAAGTTTCTTTCCCCTTTTTTCCAAATTATTCTTAATTGTAAACATCTTCAAAAATATTGCTAGAAAGTTTTTTTTCCATCTTCAGTATAGATGATTTCTAAGTTTTCTTTTTTAATTCCAAAATAAATAAAAAAAAAAACTGGAATAAATCCTTTATAAATGCTAATTGGAAGAAATCATTTGCAGACAAACTGATTGTTTACTCTTACTTTCTTTCCATTTTTTCTTTTAAATGGATAATATAATCACAAGTTATTTGCTTTCAAAACTAATAAATGTTCAACTTTAACTGCGAAGTTAAGTGTTTAAAATATTGTTTTCAGTAGATTTTTACTAACCAGCTGATATCTGTTCATGAAGGTCTCATGTATGCATATCATATACATATATGGCCATGGCAACTTTATTCTTTGCATAAAGATTGATCAGTATACATATCAAGTCATAGCATGGTAATCTTGGTTTTCTGACTAGTACTGGAATCTTTCTATAAGATGGCCTATGCTAAAACAGTAGACTGGTTTATTGACACTTTCAGGAAAGGTATAAATCAGATAACTGTTGGAAGGCAGGTTGACCAATATAAATATATGGGCTATGAACCACAGAAAAATTGGCCCTTGCTTCCATATGAATTCAAACTACCATAATAAAACTAGCAGTAGCTCTACTTATTGCCTTCAGTTATAACTTCATAATAATAATGATGCTGTAATTATTTTTTTTCCTTTTAACCCCACCTTTTTATAATCTATAGTGGAATATGAAAACATTAAGTTTTTTCTCTATTTTAATCAAATAAAAAAAAACAAGTTAATGACTTTTCAATTCACCTTAATTAAAACCAAATTTTTATTTAAGAGTATTTATTCTTAATCCTTCCAACATCAGCTTTTTTAAAATCAAAGTATATTATACTAATTTTAGCAAAACCTTTAATTTAAAAAAAAAACTCAATCTAATTAAAAATATTCAAACTACCATAATAAAACTAGCAGTAGTTCTACTTATTGCCTTCAGTTATAACTTCATAATAATAATGATGCTGTAATTATTTTTTTTTCTTTTAACCTCACCTTTTTATAATCTATAGTAGAATATGAAAACTACATTTTTTTTTCTATTTTGATCAAAAAAAAAAAGTTAATGATTTTTCAATTCACCTTAATTAAAACCAAATTTTTATCTAAAAGTATTTATTCTTAATCCTTCCAACATCAGCTTTTATGATTTAAAATCAAAATATATTATACTAATTTTAGCAAAAGCTTTAATTTTAAAAAAATTCTTAATCTAATTAAAAATATATAGGGGACTTTTATAATTACCAGTATTATCTATTTTAACATGGCTTATTTTAGATTTTTTTTATCAAAATCAGGATAAAACATTAAATAGATCTTTTTAAATGTTTGACTTAACTACAGTAATTTATAATTTTACATGAAAATTTATTATTTCAACCTTAACTGTTATTCCAGTATATATATTTTAAATAAATATCTAACAAAAATTTTATTTATATTCATTTCTACTTTTCATTTCAACTTTATATATATATATGCACACATACTGCTGTGTTGTATGCCATAAGATGCAAAACTGTCTCAATATATATCCAACTGTAAGTGCTTTCAGTCCATTTAAAGTACAATATAGTTTTACATTTTCATTTATTTTGTTAATACTAAAAAATTAAAAATAATAGAGGAAATTTTTTTTATATATTAAATGCTTTTATTGATTGCACTAAAAAGAAATAAAATAATTGTTTCTTCAGTCACAATTAGAGTTTTTAGATTTAACTTGAAATAAAAGCATGGGGTGTCCAGAAATTAATCTCTTGTTATAAAAAATAGGGATTGACTTAATTAATTTCTGGATACCCCCCATGCTTTTATTTTAAATTAAATCTAAAAACTCCAATTGTAATTGAAGAAAGTTATTTTATTTATTTTTAGTACACTATCAATAAAAGCATTTAATATTAAAAAAAATCTATTATAAAACAATATTTTAATCTTGGATTATACTAATTTATGATCTAACAATCTGTGCTTGTAGGTGCTGTTTTTTTAATAACAAGAATTTATTTTGCATTCTGACTCTCAATTATAAGTGTATCTATACTCTTTTTATAAAGCAAATTTTCTGCCTAAACAAAATATTTGTGATAGGCAATCTTTGTGTTATGTAAAAATTCAATAACAGCAAACTCTTTGAATTTATAGTACCAATATCATTATTTCCAACAATTTTTGGCCAATTCAGTTACTTGTACCAACCAAATACAATAAAGTTTTCAAGAAGAAAAATTTGATCTTAATGGTATTAGTTCAGTAGAAAGTAAGGTTGTTTTACAATAGCGTGTTGAAACCGCTGGAGAGCGGGCTCGGTTTGTAAACAAAGATAAATATAATGTTGCCGGGGCCGGGTTTCTTTTCTTTTTCTGTTGGCTTTGGTTTTTTGATTTTTTTGTTTATCACATTTATAAAAGTAATATCAAATCAAATTTTTTGTTTAAACACGACCAAAACAAAAATAAACAAATGCATAAACAAAAAAATTACAAATAAATGAATTTACAAAAAAAAAGTACTTCATTTTTTTGGCTTTTGATTCTTTTTTTTTCATTATTTATATTTTCAAAAGGGACGGGATTTGTTTTTTTTTTTTACCGTCTACGTATTTTTTGGTTGTTTTTTTTTTGTTGTTGTTGTTGTTTATCACATTTAAAATAAAAGTACGGCGGCTATCAAATCTATTTTGGCTACCCCAAACAACAAAAAAAAACCAAAACCAAAAAAAAATGGATTGATTAAAACCAATGATTTTTAAAAAGTAGTTAACCGATTTTTTATTTGTTTTGATTTAATTCTCATTAAACCCTTTTCTATTTTCGGTTCGGTATTGTACGACAAACAAAAAATCAGCCGATTCAACTACTTCTTTCTTCTTTTTTTTTTCGGTTTGTTTTGCTTTTATTTTGATAAATAAATCTATTGTCCGTTTAACGGTAACATTTACAAACCAAAGTCCAACTTTGGGAGAGGGAGGGGAAGGGTGTTTGCAATTGCTAACAGAACGGAATGCCAACAACTCGAAGATTGACCAAGTTTTGACGGTAATTCCCCCTCAAAAAACATCAATCTATATGGCAATTAAAAGCAACTTTTTGGGCTCTTCAGGAAAAAAATAAAAACACAGCAGGCATGCAGCTTCAAGGTGTTTTGTTTGATAAACCACCGCCGGTTCCAGCAGTCAGAGAAGAATCCTTGTTCTTTCTTTGACATTCGGCAAAACAAGTTGTCCTATTTTTTTCAGCTATTCGATTAATCATGTCACAGTTGTTGTCGCACGAAACGTGACTTAGAGCGTGATTTGATGGGAAGCGTGCTTTGAACTACACTTGGCCCATTTTTTCAGCAGGAAATGGGGGCTAGGGAAGGATGAGACTGCTGATAATTGTTAGTAGACCTTCCTAAAAGATGCGAGATAGAGGGGGAGGTGGTCTTAATAAATATTAAAATAGTTTCGACAATCGTAATTCCAGCCACCCTCAGACAATACTGTAAACAAAAGTGAAATATGATCGCTAGTCCGAAATGCTTAGCCCGAATCTGAGCTGTAAGCTGACATGATAGCTTCTGCAGCAAGATTGGCTAAATGTTCACGTTTCTGTGCATTAGCATAGAAATAAACACACAGTCAGCCGGTACCCTCCCCCATATCAACAGACTATTTCTAGGCTTACGCCTTAGAAATAGAAACGTTCGATAGCGGCGGAGGCGGCCAACTAAACGGCATATTTCTGTGCGCTAGCATAGAAATAACGCCCTTCGGTGGTTTCAACACGCTATTGTAAAACAACCAAAAGTAAAAGCTTTCTTTACTATGTTCTCTGATTCTAATATTGAAGCATATACAATAGTAAAGTGAGCACAGTTACTATTGTGCAAACCAAGTTTTGGAATTTCAAGAATAAAGAATACTAAATTGATTTTACAGCAAATCCAACACCATGAGTTTTGATTTCATTGGCTGATCTGACTTTTCAAAAAAAACTTACATCTACCTGTATTACTTCTTTCATTTGGAAGACAAGTTTCAATTAAGAGCAGTTATATTGATCTTAACATTTGTCATTTCCTTAACCACCAGTGCTGTTCTCTGTTCTATCTTGAGTTTGTACCAAGTAAAATACACACTTATATTTAGAAAAAAATAAGATTTATAATTTACCCCTTAATATTACCACTGTTTTATTACTATTACTAATAATATTATTTTCTCTAAGCATAATCTTGGCAGACCATGAGACAGATCATTTTTAGCTCATATTTTTACATCACAACTAAGAATTGCCGGCTTACTAAGTCCGTCTCTATCATTCATTTCTTAATCCTTGAGGCTAGAGCTAAAAAAAAAAAGGGTATTCGTCGAAGAGCCCCCACATCTCACTGGATGGCGCTGTTTTCACACTAAAACACAAAAATGCCGTTTCCGCGGCCGACAAATTCGAACCCGCATTTTCTATAATACAACTTTTTTGTTGTGCTACAGATTGCAGACCGCTATGTCGCATCGCAGTACAGCATGTATGTTTTACACAGCAAATACATTTTCCGAATTCGCACAGTTTATAAAATGGTTACGGTTTGGGGAGAGGATGTGTTTTTTTTAATTGGATGGAAATGTTTTCATTGGATTTTTTTTTATTTTAAAGTATTGAAATGTTCAGATTTTGTAAAGTAATAATTAACATTTTTTACACAATAGTGTATTGAAGTTTTAAGTAGTAAATGTTGACAAGATATATGTATAAAAAAAAAAAAGATGTATAAAGTGAGTTGTAATTAGGTAACGAGTCAAGTAACGTATTGTTCGTAACATTCCACGAGACAAAGAAGTTGTACGGTGTGTATATTTTTGAAATAAAAAAGAGCGTTAACACAAAAATATCCCGTAAGAAAAGTAGAATTGTACCCGTTTTTTTTTAAATGTCATAAAAAACATATATTATAAACATTTTATATATATGTCATTGTTTAAAAAAGTTTTAGTTTCTTTCTTTTCTCCGACTACTGTTATACTTTGTTGAATATAGTTTACGTTTATTGTTACCATTTATTTTATAGATGTTAGTAAAAAAAAATATTTGCAAAAATACGATTTTGATATTTTTTATTTTAGCATTACAACAACAGAAAAATAACCTTAAACCTAACCGTAACAACTTTTACTTTTAGTTGTCATTCTATTTGAAATTAAGAATAGCGGTAAACAACAAAAAAAAAAGCCATAACCCCAATAAAAAAATCTCCGATAGAAAATTGATTTTTCTAATAAAAAGCAAACTAAAAAAGACGAATCAAAATGTAATTTGTTTATTTTATTTTACATTTATTATTATCATTTAATTTGTATACGTTAATAAAAAATAATATTTAAAAAAGACGATTTTCTTGTTTTTATTTTCGCATTACAAAAAACACATCAAAATGATATAATTAACGGCCCGGGAATGATCATATTTTATAGTTTAAGCATGAAAACTGCGCCATCGAGTGGGATATAGTAGCTATTCGACGACAACCAAAAAAAGAATTGAAGTCAGAAATACTTTGCATTTAGTTAAAGGATGGATATGTGATTGCACAAATATGTGATCTCATTGTCATAGTTAGTATTGGATGACTGATGGCATGAAAGGCTCCTGATAACCAGGCTGTACACACTACATAAGTGACTGAAGAAAGAAGAGAGAAACAGAAGATTATTTGCATTGGAAACAGGGTTAGCCTTTGATGAACCAACATCTTATGGTACAAAGCAGCAAGAATATTCTTGGTCATGTAATTTTTTATTTACAGTTAGTTCTCCTATCTGGTCATTCCATTATCTGCCACCTGTGGAACTCTTGTGAAACCTGATCACACTACCCAATATTTTTAAATGAATTATAATTATATTATTATGAATTTTAACATACAAATGAAATTTTTTATATAAAGTACATTATAAAGTAATATTAAGATTGTATAAAATATATATAACATACATAATTACAATATTAATTGTTCAATTCCACATAATGTAATAAAATGCAAAACTTTGTTTTGCTTTTTTAAAAGCAATTTTACATTTTATTACATTACATTTCATAACATATCAATCATAATAATTTTTTTTCTATACAGTATATTTAAAATAATTTTAGGTAAACATTATAAAACAAATTTCATATCTTTTTTTTCAATGTCCAGATTTTTCATTACATCATTGCCCAGCATTAGTCTGCAACAAATTTCTTAATAACTGGATTGTTGTTAATGAATAATAATAATAAATCTTAAGTTATAAAATTTTTGTTTATATTAGCATCTATGTTGCTTATTTAGTAACAATTGTTTTATTTGAAGCATATTTCAACTTTAACCCTACTTGGAATTTTTTTCCCATTATTGACTTCATTCTAAGTACTGCTTATTTGAAATATTTTTAATGGAAAATTTTCATATCTATCTGAAAAACTTTTTTCTCATTTACTTATTAACTAATGAAAAGCTATCAAGTGCTTCATTTGCAGATTAAAGCAAATATTCAAATGTAAATGAAATCTGTATTTTTTAGAAATGAATTTTTTTAAAAAAAAAAGTCATTAAAAATTTATGAAGAAAATTTAAATGCTAAGTCATCCACTGAAGAAGTTTAAGTCCTAATGAAATAGCTTAAAAGTTATTTGCATTGGCTTCCTTACTCTGTTCTAGATCAAGAAAAAAATGTTCATATAAAAGGATTTTATATTATAAGTTGTTTTAATATCAGTAGAAAATTTCTATGTTGATTTGCAGTAGAAAAAATATTCTGGAAATAGTTATCAAATTCTGATGTTTTGTTACCAATATTACTATTACTCTAGAAAAGCTTGTATATAATGTATATATTGTAAGTAATAAAGACCAGTACCCAAAGTTTTATCATATAGTTAGAATAATTGTTGAGACAATTTTTGTAAAAAAAATTATTTGCCTAAAAACAGACTAAAATGATTAGGCAACAAACCAAATATTAAGTATTTCTGCTAGTTTATCATTTGTAATTTTTGCCGAGCCTTTTTTTACACTTTAATGTTTTAATTTAATGTTATATTTTTATAATAAAATTAATTTTTTTAAAAAGTTATTTATTCAACCAATTTTTATTTGTAATTATATATTAAGAGTGATAGCTATTATGTTATTATATTTAAGATACATAGAAAGATATGCATTAACTTTCTTATTTTATATTGGTATTTATACTCTTTTTTTAAGGCATCGTTGGCTACATTATATGACTGATGATCCTCCAACTAAGGTACCACCTGTGAAATATAAGTGGATGATGGAATATCAGGAGAATTTATCAGGCACTCCTGGAGCATATACACCCTATAGTACTACTAGAACAAAAATTCACTCTTGGCAGCCTTCAAAAAAGTAACTTAAATGATTCTAAAATTTCAAAAAATTAATTTAATATTTTGTAAATATCAAATAAAATATTAAAAATGTGTTCAAAATTTTCTTACTTATGTAATGTTTTATATTAAAAATTGTATTCTCAAAATTCCTAGTTACAACTGCTAGAAAATATCCATTTATGTTCTCTGTTTAAAACTGCTTCGGCTTATTAAGCGGGTGTCCCGTGCATCTTATTTGATTAGTCAAAATGTTATTTTCTTTTTTTTTTAATGACATAAAAACTTTTAAGCATGACATCAACAGAAATATGGGCATTTGATACATCTCTAACGTAGTTTTCCAATGATGTCTCTAAAACAAAAAATCCAATGAAATTTGGATTTTTTTTATTAATTTTTTTCATAACAGGTGCATTTAATTTTTTATTTTTTGATCAATTTTCTAATTTCCATGAAGCAATAAAGACAGAAAACATTTATCGGCCTCATGAGTTTGACAAAACTGATTAAAAATACGCTGATCATTCACAAACAAGGCCTTCCATGGAGTCTAAACATAATTGCAGAATATCGGGCTCATAAGTATGCAATTTTAATTTTTTGAATTTTTTTTTTTAATTACTTGAAAAATGATTTAATTTTTATTAATTTCTGTTTGTAGTGGTGTGTGTATATAAATTCTATATTTATTTATGCTCATATGAATTCATATGTACAGTAATTTTGTGTGTTCTAATCCACTTATTTTATAAAAATAATGATTCTCAAAAGGTTTAATAATTTATTATTTAAAAAATGATTTAATTTTTATTAATTTGTGTTTGTATTTGTGTATGTATATATAAATTCTATATTTATTTATGCTCATATGAATTCATATGTACAGTAATTTTGTGTGTTCTAATCCACTTATTTTATAAAAATAAACTTATTTTATAAAAATAATGATTCTCAAAAGGTTTAATAATTTATTATTTATTATTATGTTTATATGGTGTGTTTGTGTTTACAAGTAATGATTTACAAAACTAATAATCAAATGTACAGAAAGATTGCATATGCAGGCAAAGAATCAAATTCTGATTCTTGCCTATGCCTTGATACTCATGCTGTGGAGTCACTAGTTTTGCCATATCTTTCATCACATTATTTTCAAGTCTATAGCTAACAAATGGACTATATGCAAATAAATTATATCTATGTGATACAGTAAATATAACAAGATAGCATCACTGGTGTGCATAAAGAATATAAACATCACTGATGTACACAAAAAAATATAAAATGAAGAGATGAAACTAATTTTATCAGTGATACAGACAGTAGCCTACAATTTCTAGTTTTAGATAGACAAGAAGCCAATTGCTATGATGACAAATGCATATCTATCTTCTGGAAATGATTTGTTTTGTATCTTTTATTAGGATGAATCTTTTTCTTATAGATGCCTTTGAGTTTTGGTAACTTTTGGGGTACAAGATAAAAATGAAAGCATTCTTATGCAATTACTTTTGGAGATTCTGAAGCTATGGATTATCTCAGGTAAGACATATCACAGTTTGAAAGATAATTTTGTGAGGAATACAAAGAAATTATCACTGAAGATGTAATTTAAACTTAGTTAATAATGAATTAGAAATTATGATAAACAATACAGTAATAATTATGTCAGATGTTGAAATTTCTTTTTTTCCTTATTTTTTAAATGGTAATCACCATTTGTCTTGACCTTATTGTTTTCCTTAGTTTTTCTAGTTTCTATCAATGTAAAGTTTTTTGCTCTAACAGTATTAAAATTGAAGTTATTGTGAAAATTGTCTCAAGTCAGTTTTTTAAAAAATTCAATGTGGCACCTGGAGAACATAAAATTTTTCTTAATCACTGGTCTTTATAATAATCAAAAAAAAATTTTTTTTTTTTAGAAAAGTTGAAAAATCTATAAAGCCTTTTTTTTTCAATCTATCGTGAAATCAAAATTCTTTTCAAATTTTACACTTATCTATTCTTTTTTAATCAAATTATTTTTTCTTGACTTTTCAATCTTCTATTTTTCCTATATTGCCATATTTTATTTTTATTTTTTTTATAAAACATATGCTTGCTGCATAAATTTGATTGTATAATGGTTTTAGAATTGTCCCCTTTTTTATCAATTTTTTTATTTTTCAAATTACTAATTTTTGTATATTATATATTTGGTTACAGCTATTTTAAAATCTTAATGAAACTAAAAATTCTTAAATTGCTATTTAAGAAATCACTTTTTCACAAGCTGAATTTTTTTTTTTTGTTATTCTCAAAATATATATATATGTGGGGGAAAAAATTATTTATTTCTAGTAATTCATATTTTGTGAAATTTAAATTTATTTTCAGGATTCAAATCGAATGAAATATATGTTTCTAATTGGTAATATTATCATACTCAGATTTAATATAATTTCTTGTTAGGTATTGAAAATATAAAAAATACCATTAATAAAACAAGAAAATTATTTAAAAATATAAAGATTAGAAATTCTAAATTTAGGAAGCACTTTTATCTCTTCTTGTGAAAAATAGCAAATAAAGATAATTATTATAGGTGAAAAATCTACCAAAAATAAAAATTCTTTCAATTTCCATTTAACATTTGAATTAACAGCAATAATCTAACCATAGATCTTAATTCTAGAGTGATCTACATAAGTAATTAATGAATATCAGATGATAAAATCAATCAGATTTCCAAACTTCATCAATGAGAAATACTGAATTGTGCATATTTTTTCAAGTCATTAGCATAAAAATACAAAAAAAAATAAAGGTGGCTACTGAATGGATGTGTGTAATCCAATGCTTCAATAGAACAAATTAGCCTGAGAATCTGGCTAACACTATTATCTGGAGATCAGTGATTATTAATGTCAAAGTAGATGTTAAATGTAAGTTGGGAAAGATATGTTATGCTTTGTTTTTAATGTGCATTATCTTCTTTAACAAATAATTCAAATGCCTACAGTTAGCATATAATTGAACTTACTAAAATATAGTTACATATCTAGAAACAGACCTACATAGTAAGGTGGCTGCTGAAAGCCAGTAATCACAAACTAGTCTCAGGATCTAGTTGACGTAATCTTTTGATGAGAATTGATTACTTGTTATTAGATGAAATTTTAACACTTTTACTGATTCTTTCAAAACCATTGTATAATTACAATTTAGTGTTGGTAAAATTTAAAAAATTATTTATTCATAATTTTAAAAAATAAGATCTCTATCTTTTATAAGAATGAATACATTGAAAAAATGAAAATTCGGCTACTGCGTTGTGAAAAAAAAAAGTATATATTCCAAAGTGTTTCAATTGCTCTTTGACATGTTAATTATTTTAAAATGCATAAAAAGAACTTTCCTTAAAAGAATATTAAGAGGCTTTAAGAATTGTTCATTTTTAATTCAGATATTTTAAATAGATTACTAAATTAACTTCTAAAAAGCTTAAAACTTTGTTTTGGCATATTTATTAGTATCAAGCCTTTATTTGAATTTTATAAAAGAATTTAAAATATTTATATTGAGAAGAATAATTTTATCATTTTAATAAATAACATTTTTATATTACAGAAGATTTACATGAATCTTCATATTTTTAATGATTATCAAGTCAAAAGATTAAAAATACATATTAGTTTGCCCTTTGAGTGAAAAATTTTATCACCCTTCTAGGCATTAAACCAGATAATCATAGTATTAAATTTACATCTAGATTTATGGACAATATTTGCACTTTGACAAAATATGTTTTAATTTATTCAATAATTTTTCCAAATCATGATGTGAATGGATATTGATAAAAATAACAAATTAATTATTTGGACGTATTTATTAAAAGGGACTAGATAATATACATTTCATCTTTTCATTAAACTTTATAACAAAATATTCAACCCTTTTTCATACATAAATAAAAGAATATGATTCACTCTTTGACATAAATAATCATATATCTGAATTTAGATATATATTGATTTCTTAGATCTTAATTAATGTAATCGGATAAAAATTTTAAATAAATGAGATTTCTTGAATGAATATAAAACAGCAAAAAAATCACATGATCTTAATTTACACGTTTTTCAGAGCAAAGCCAATTTTTTCTTTTATTCCAGTTTTGCCAATTATTAAATGCTGGATTAAAATGCATATTAAATTTCTATCCTGTGCTATTTCATCCACATCTCCAGACTAGTTTCTGCTTATGGTCTTAATTTGTGATGGATTTTGGACAAATTTTTGATTCTTATTTTTCATTATCTAATCACTAATCTGTAATTCAAAAATATCTTAATTTTGATTTTATACTATTCCTAACAAAAAAATTGATTTGAATTTCAGTTGGGTGTTTGATAGAAAAAGAGAGAATAAAAGATGGCTATTAGATGGAAAATGCATTAAGTTTGAGAGATGCACTAAATGCAGGTCCTGATTGACAAAGATCAGAAATTAGTCTGGGAATATGGATAGGATAACACAACATGAATTTAATAAACATTATCATCTAGTATATATTCATTACTCAAGTTTATTATAATAAGTGGCAGAACTAAATAGAAAAAAAAAGTTTGCTCCTGATTATTATATAGTATGGAATCATAAATACACTATATATTCTTTAGAAAGATGTTTATATATTTATAAAATAATTTATCCTAATTGCTTTAAATAATAAATTAGTAGTATTTTAAAATCTATTTTAAGAAAAAAGGACATAATACAATAATGCCTTCTTTAAGCATTTTTATGATACTAATCATCTAATTTTATCAAAGTTAAAGTATTATGTTTGAAAAATTTAATGGAAATCAAAACTAAATCATTATTACTCTATTATTAAAAAAATACTTTATCAAGTAAATCTATAATGGAAGTGACATATTTAGCTTCCAAAAATTTATTTCATATATATATATTTTAGAGAAAATTATTTATTGCTCAACAATCTTTTTCATTACACATGCTGAGAAAGAACATATTTGTTAGAAAAATGATTTCAGCAAATAAAGTTAGAATTTCATTATATATATATAGAAATAGAGAAAATGAATAATTTCTCAAGAAACAAAACTTTCCAGCCAATTTTCTCTTTTTTTTAAGATAGTCTCTTTATTTTTTAATACAATATCAATAATCATTCATTTGGGTAAATTTTTACTTTTTTTGATAACTATGAAAAAATTTTAAGATATATATTACTATTTTTTAAGAAGAAAAGTTTTTTTTTTTAATTTTATTTCTAATCATTTAAGTGACAATAATAAATATTTTAAGCTATATCAACAAACTCTTATCATTAATACAAAAAATGTTAATATTTATTTATTCTTTGCAGTTGTTTATAAGCAAGTTCACATATCAGATTTCTTTTTCTTTTTAAAAAATATAGTGAAATAAATAACTGCATATTGTTTTTTATTGAAAATGATAATATTTCTGTCCTTGTCTTTGTGTGTTCAAGAGTAATGATTCATCTCTAATTTAAAGCATAATTGACATCAAATGAAATGATAACATTTAAGTATACTGAGTTAATTATTTATCTATAAGAATTTATTTGTTATCATATTATCTATCAGTGTAGATTCTTAAAATGTAGTATGATGCTTTTAATTCCATTACTTTTAATCATTCTATTGTCCTTCTTGTGTCTTGCATTCATTTGATTTCTTCTTGGATTTTTTCTTTTGCTTTAATAATCTAATATCCAGCCTAAGGCTTTTTGAGGTATCCAGCATGCAGTCAATACAATTACTATTCAGAATTGATCAATAAATGCTTATCAACTGTCAATGCACTGCCTATAAAATAAAGAATCTATAATTGTAATATTACAGTGTATAACAAATAATGAGAAAGATGTCATACAATTTCAAGTACTGAGCTAATGATTTTCTCTTCATTTCTAAATTATTCTCTCATTGACAATCTTATATATTTTTTACTACAGTTTTACAGCATTTGTTTTCCTTAGACTGCAACAACTATTCCCTTAGTTTCAGATTTATATAGTGAAAATCATGAATTAAAATTGCTATTCCACATTCATTATTGATAAAAAAACTGAACATAGAATAATAAATTATAAAATACTTTATAAATTTTTATAAGAACGTACTGTTATATTAATATAATAAAAGAAAGCATTTTTATAGAATTTATATTTATAAACATTTGTAATAGGTTGTGGTTACTTTAAAATTGTTGATATATTTTCAAGTAAACAGAGTTAACTTTTATATAAAATATGTTATGTGACAGAATTAAAGAAAAAAATGGTTGCTGTCAAAAGAAAAAGATTTTTTTTTTTGTATTAAATTATATATTTCTTGTGAATTATAATTTCTGTATATCCAGATGTACATATTTATATTATATAATTTTTTACTAAATTCTGTGTCTTCTATTTTTATGTAAAAGATCCATTTTATATGTTATATGGATAGAAAAATTATGTAGAAGCAACATAAATGGACATTCACAATTTTTATTATGAAAGATTGATTTTCAAAAAACAATACTAATGTATTTGTACATTACACGTGGTTTGAAATTTTGTTTCAAATGATTTTAAGATTATGTATTATAATTTAGAGAAAAAAATGAATATTTTAAATACATAATTTGCAGTTTCATTTGCATTTTAAAGAAAGAAAAAAGATAAAGTCAAGAAATTTATAAAACAGTGTGATTTATTACAGTACAAATTTAATGATTTATAAAACATATTTATAAATAATAATTTATACACAAAATTTGATTTCTTATTATAAAACCTGTTTTATATTTTAAAAAAATAAAATTTAAATATACTATACAAATGTGTATATAGATATAATTATGTATTCATTAATGCTTTCAAATTTCTAATGCAAATAACTGTTATTCCCATCACTTTTTTAAAGTGAACTTTTTACAGAAAAAGCTTTTAATAAATGCTTATTATGCTAAGTTGCAAATGAACTTTTAATTTTTTTATTTTTTTTTACAGTTCATTAATGATAATTAAATATATACAAATGCAAATATTTTACAGTAAAGTAAATATAATAGTTAATGTTATAAAATTCACTTTTTAAAAAAAAAATATTTACTTCAAATAAAATTAAATCCTAGTAAAAAAAAAAGTTTTCCCATTTTTTTTTTATATTTAAATAGCAAAAATTACCTTTTATTTATGTAAGCTTCAATAAAATAACTTGTTATAATTTAATAATTTTGCTATTTATAAAACAAAAAAAATTATAATTCTAATAATTAGAGAATCTTGAATAGATAAAACTTATTCACAGTTTATGTTGCTGGACTTATGGGATAAAATTCAAGATCAATATATGGACTTGTGGACAAAGTGACTTCTTTTTGGCGAAGCCTGAAATTCACAGTTTATGTTGCTGGACTTATGGGATAAAATTCAAGATCAATATATGGACTTGTGGACAAAGTGACTTCTTTTTGGCGAAGCCTGAAATGTTTGTGATTGCCTAGAAAATAAAATAAAATTTAATGTATTTCAAATTAATATCATAAAACTACATTGGGTTTAGTATATTAATGAAAACAAAAATAAATGAAGCAAAAAATGTACAGAAGTTAAAGAAAATAATGGAAATACCTTTCACAATACCATATTGAGCAATTATATAGCAAGAAATTAAAATAAATACCAACATAAATTATTTTATTTTACATCATTCAGATTAATTTTAAAAAAATCAAACTATTGCTTGAATTTTATGTTTAAAAATTATTAAATATTTATATTTTAAAATCAACAATTTAAACATTTGTAAATACAATGATTAAAGATTAGAGGACAAAACCTGCTAGAATTAACTATAGGTGAAAATCAATGCTGAGAATTAATAATAAACCTTACAAAGAACTATAATCAAAAATCATGAAAACACAATAAATCATTGCAGAGGTCAACAAACATCTAAATAATATAGTATCTATCAAAACAATTCATGATAAGCTTTACAAACAAAATATTTATAGAAGAGCTGTCATTTCAAAAGTAAAGATTACTAATATAAATGCTACGACACAAAAGCTGTGATGATATGAGATTAAGAACTGGATTCTAATGCCAAAAATGTATGTTTACTGATCATCAAACAAATTCTACCAAACATACAGCTTTCAATTAACTGTAAAATATGATGAAACAGTCATAATTTGGATGAACATATATTCTTTTGGTCCAGTCATTATTTTGCATATCACAGCTTCAAGCTATTTGAATATTTCTAAGAATCAGATAATTTCCACAATGGAAACATTGTTTCTGGACCATGCTATCATTTTTCAGATAATAATACTTCATATAATTCAAACATTAAACCAGCGGTCCCCAACCTTTTTGCACTTAAGAGCACATTCTATAAAACTGGCCAGGTGGCAGGCACCATTTATTTTTTCAATGTAAATTTATAGTTAGATATTATTAATATACACATAATGTACAAAAAAATATTTATTTCAAAAATAAAATTTTAACATTTGATTACAATATAATACAATAATTTATAAGAAATTTTAAAAATTAAATTTATTTGTATCAGATAATTTTTTATCGTGTTCAGATAGCGGCGGACACATGTAAAATGGTCTGCGGGCATAGGGTTGAGGACCCCTGCACTAGTTTGAAAAATGAGTGTCAAAACAAATGATATGTTCTCCCTCTCTCTTCAATCATATGATTAATATTATTGAACACTTTTTGAAAAATGAATGTCAAAACAAATGATATGTTCTCCCTCTCTCTTCAATCATATGATTAATATTACTGAACACTTGAGAGTCATTCCTGAATGATTAAGAGGATGATACTATCCATAAACATTTGGAACTTTTTCCAAGAAAAACGATTTAATATTCCTCTAGGTCAGTATTGGCTAACCTATGACCCATGAGTCAGATACTGACCCACACAGGCTTTTTAAATGACCCACATGTTGATTTTTATAAACTTATTTTTTATATCATAAAAGACAGAACAGACAATCAAAAGTTTAAAAAAAATAAAGTATATATATCTACGGTCGAATTTATAAAAAAATATTTCCAAGTGGACAATGGCTAGCTGTTTTTCTATCATATCACTGCACCTGTGTATGATGTACATGGTTATAAAATGTGTTTCAGCCTTTTGTCGTGAAGCGTGTATGATTCAAGATAGTCATAAACTTGATGCACATACATATTCACTGCATCGTAGAATAGGGAGATGTACCAGTTCGGGGATGTAATAGTGCAGAACTAAATGGCAATCTTGTCGTACGTGTCTAGAAGTGTTTAATAATTCAATATTATTATTATTTTTTTATTATTAAAGTTTCTCATCTACATAAGTATGCATATCAAGTATGCTAATAAGAAATTTCTTCTCAAATTATTGTATTCTAAATATATTTTTAGTTTGTAGCCCTGTACTATGTCAGGGGTTGAAAAAATACAAACAATACAAGTTCCAGACCATATCAAACAGAATGGTTTGATAAGTATGGTATGAATGAAAAGAATAAAATGACTGTAATTTGTAACAAAAAAGTCACTTTACGTACATACAATGTAAAAAGACATTTTGAAAAGTTGCATTTTAATCTCAGCCTTTTAACAAATGAAGAAAGAACATATTTTTTATAAAAGAAAAAAGGGAATCATTCACAAACCAGTGTTTTAAAAACTTTTTTGATTCCAAAAAATAACATTACAGCTGCTAGTTTTCAAGATGCCCACTGCATTGCTCACCACAGGAAACCTTTCCGAAGGAGAGTTTGTAAAACTAGCATTTTTAGAAGATAGTGCTACTTTGTTTGCAGATTTTAAAGAAAAAGACTTGATTATAAAGCATATAAATGAGTTGCCAATAAGTGGCAATACAATTAAAGATTGAGTAAAAGAATTAGAAAGAAATATTTGTTCACAAATACATAATGATTTAAATTATGCAGAAATGTATTCAATTGCTTTAGATGAGAGTAATAATGTAAATGGTTGTGCATAATTAGTAGTTTTTTCTCGATATAAATCAGGCAATATAATGAAAGAAGAGCTAATGAAACTAATAACGTTGAAAGGGAAGTGTACCAGTCTTGATATTTTTAAAGAATTTGATATTGTATTTAAAGAAATGGATACTTACCTACAGAAAATTGTTTCTGTAACAACAGACAGTGCAGCTAATATGGTGGGGAAAAACATTGGTTTTATCCAGTATCTTAAGCAAAATATTACACATTCTCTGACTGAAATTTCATTGTATAATACATCAGCAAGTTCTATATGTGAAGCAAGGTTTAAAAACATTTTCCAATGTAATGCCAGTTGTAGTAAAAGTCATCAACTTTATAAATGCAAGAGGTCTTAATAAACGACAATTTACACAATTATTAGAGGAAACTGAGTACCAGTATTTAGGGATTTTGACATACAACAATGTTCAATGGCTCAGTTGCGTCAAGTTCTTAATTGGTTTGTCGTTTTATTAGAAGAAATTAAGTTCCTTTTGAATGGAAAAAACAGTTTTGACGAATTTTCAAATATAGATTGGTTAAATGATTTAATGTTTTTATGCGGCATCATTCAGCATTTTAATGAACTGAATAAAAAACTTCAAGGAAATGGACAAATTGTTTTAATGATGTTTGAAAATATTTATGACGAAACTTGACATCTTTACAAAGGATTTGGAAATGAAAATCATGAAATATTTTCCTCAATTCCAAAACATTTTCAAAACACAATAATTTTTGAAAATACGCTTGACGTTCAAGAAAATGCAATTAAAGAATATTTAATGATTATACAGGAAATAAAACAAGCTTTTGAGGAGAGATTTAATCAATTTAAAAGTTTGGAAAATACATTTCACTTTATTTTATATCCATACAAAATGGAATTCGAAACAATGGAGTTAAGCGAATTTATGTCACTAGTCAAATATGTTTAAAAATACATATATACAAGCAACAAAGATTACAAATTATAAAATTATTATAAAAAAGCCTTTTTCGGCAAATTATGTTTTTTTGCCCTTTTCAATATGTCTCCACGATTTAAAGCACATACAGCGACATCTATATCAATACATGAGAGAAGACAGATAAACATATGGATATCCGACATGATCTATCATGTGATTTTTTTTTCTTTCTCAATCCTACTACAAAATTACTCTGTTATATATATTGAATTGATATATATCCACATATATTAATTAATTAACTATCCATTCTTTATCCATTAACCACTTATTATTCAACTTAATGGATGTTTTGTATATATTCATATAGTTGTTTTTATTATACATGATATAGTTTGTTTCATATATTTTACGTCTGTTAACATTTTTAATATAATCAAGAACTCTTATATCATCAATACAATTTATTTTATGTCCGTACTGCAAATAATGAACATATAATGCAGATCTATCGTCTTTCCTACCAATAGCATCATTGTGTTCTTTAGCTCTTTCTCCCAATTGCTTTGACGTCTGGCTATAGTAAACCATATTACAAAAATTACATCTAATTTTATAAACCATTCCTCTCTTATATTTTATATCATCTTTCATCCTACAATTAGTTATTAATTTATCTAAATTTTTGCTATTAGCCCAACCCACAATGTTTTTATCTATATAATTTTTACTTTTTTTATTTAATATATTATATACACTAGGCAAATATGAAATTTTTATCCACTTCTTTTGTTTATTAGTCCTGCATCTATTATTATTCGTGCTATTTACCCCATATCGTGAAAATATATTGTCAATACTATGTGCTGCATATCCACATTCCATATATATTTGTTTAAATTTATCCTTTTATAACATAGCAATATTTCTATCTGTATTAAATCTATCGTTCTTATATTTAAAATTCGTTATTACACTCATCTTTTGTATCCATGGTTGTTTTGAATCAATAGATATAATTTTCCTTAATTTATAATCTTTAATAAAATGCTTAATTATAATATCATTATTATGATTTAAAATAATTTCAATATCTAAATACCTTATTTCATTATCAATTTCTTTCATAGTAAACCTAATATTATCAACATTATTATTAAATTGTTTATATAATTTATATATTGCCCTCTTATTACCAATTATCAAACTCTACATATCTAAAATAATATAGTACTTCTTTTTTTAATTATACTACCATTTATAATATTGATTTCCATGTCATTAATGAACATAGATGCCATAAACCCACTAATTGTGCATCCCATTACCCAACCTTATTTATACTCCAATATTTATTATTATATTTAAAATATAAACTATTATTTATTAGGTTCAATGCTTCATTTATAATACTAATTATGCTATCATCATTGATATATAGAGATAAAGCCTTTATGACGATACTAATACTTTTAATTCTAGGGTACATCGATTTTATGTCCATCACAAAAATACTGTGGTTTCTATTTATATTCACATTTAATTTATCAATAATAGCCTCTGTATTTTTTATATAATATTATCCATAACCAATTATATCAGCTATCCATTTGTTTAAATATTTACAAAATTTATGTAAAATAAAATTGCTAAAATTAAACAATAATCTAATTATTGTTTAATTATTGTTTAATTTTAGCAATTTTATTTTACATAAATTTTGTAAATATTTAAACAAATGGATAGCTGATATAATTGGTTATGGATAATATTATATAAAAAATACAGAGGCTATTATTGATAAATTAAATATGGTGAATATAAATAGAAACCACAGTATCTTTGTGATAGACATAGAATCGATGTACCCTAGAATTAAAAGTATTAGTATTATAAATGAAGCATTGAACCTAATATATTAATAATAGTTTATATTTTAAATATAATAATGAATATTGGAGTATAAATAAGGGATGGGTAATGGGATGCACGATTAGTGGGCTTATGGCATCTATGTTCATTAATGACATGGAAATCAATATTATAAAAGGTAGTATAATTAAAAAAGAAGTACTACATTATTTTAGATATGTAGATGATAGTTTGATAATTGGTAATAAGAGGGCAATATATAAATTATATAAACAATTTAATAATAATGTTGATAATATTAGGTTTACTATGAAAGAAATTGATAATGATATTATAATTAAGCATTTTATTAAAGATTATAAATTAAGAAAAATTATATCAAGTGATTCAAAACAACCATAGATACAAAAGATGAGTGTAATAACGAATTTTAAATATAAAAATGATAGATTTAATACAGATAGAAATATTGCTATGTTACAGAAGGATAAATATAAACAAACATATATATGGAATGTGGATATGCAGCACATAGTATTGACAATATATTTTCACGATATGGGGTAAATAGCACGAATAATAATAGATGTAGGACTAATAAACAAAAGAAGTGGATAAAAATTTCATATTTGCCTAGCGTATATAATATATTAAATAAAAAAAGTAAAAATTGTATAGATAAAAACATTAATGTGGGATGGGCTAATAGCAAAAATTTAGATAAATTGATAACTAATTGTAGGATGAAAGATGATATAAAATATAAGAGAGGAATGGTTTATAAAATTAAATGTAATTTTTGTAATATGGTATACTATGGCCAGACGTCAAAGCAATTGGGAGAAAGAGCTAAAGAACACAATGGTGCTATTGCTAGGAAAGACAATAGATCTGCGTTATATGTTCATTATTTGCAGTACGGACACAAAATAAATTGTATTGATAATATAAGTGTTCTTGATTATATTAAAAATGTTAATAGATGTAAAATATATGAAACAAACTATATCATGTATAATAAAAACAACTGTATGAATATATACAAAACATCCATTAAGTTGAATAATAAGTGGTTAATGGATAAAGAATGGATAGTTAATTAATTAATATATGTGGATATATATCAATTCAATATATATAACAGAGTAATTTTGTAGTAGGATTGAGAAAGAAAAAAAAATATCACATAATAGATCGTGTCGGATATCCATTTGTTTATCTGTCTTTTCTCATGTATTGATATAGATGTCGCTGTATATGCTTTAAATCGTGGAGACATATTGAAAAGGGCAAAAAACATAATTTGTCGGAAAAGGCTTTTTTATGATAATTTTATAATTTGTAATCTTTGTTGCTTGTATATATGTATTTTTAAACATATTTGACTATTGTATATTTGAAGTGCAACATACAAAAAGAATTGTTTTTAATTCTGATTCTTTTTCTGTATAGTTATGTCACTAGGTATCCATGATTTAGAAATGGAATTAGTTGAATTTCAAAGCAGCATAGTGTGGAAAAATAAATTTGAAAACTTGATTTCCAAAGTAGAAGGCAAAATGTCTAAAAGTAGTGCAGATAATAATGATCCCACACTAAAAATTGAAAATATTATATTAAACATATGGGATTCTTTACCAAATAATTTTATATCAATGAAGAAACTTGCTAATGCTCTTTTAACAATGTTAGGGTCCACTTGAAAAATTGTTTTCTTCAATGAATTTTGTAAAATCTACTAATAGAAATAAACTTGGATATGAATTGAATGCAAAATGCTTTAAACTAATGAATATGGAATATGAACCTAATATTAAGAAACTATCTGAAAATAAACAACAGATTTCTCATTAAATATACTTCAACTTTATTATATATACACATACCTATAACTATTAAATAATATTTCATAATATATATGTGATTTTCTTTATTTCTTGTTCATTCAAATACTCGGTGCAGGGGCGACTGCCGACTGGGTATGGTGTCACCTGGTGCGGTAATTCATAGTATCACTCCATTTATATCAATTTTTTGACGTTGACCTTTATTTTTTGCTCTTCACTTGCAAAAGTAAAAGTTGTAAAACAAAAAAAGAAATGTAAACCTTTTAGAGATTTTTAAAAGTGAGAACCAAAAAAAAGTAGTTTTTAACCATCCTCCCCTCCCCCTTTGCAAGTGACGCCATTGACTTGAGTGACCCATGAACTAAATACTAAAAAAATTAATGAACAAAATTTGACCCACTTCTCAAAAAAAATTCATCATCACTGCTCTAGATCATGAGTTCCCAAAGTGGTCGATATCGACTCCCTAGAGTTGATTTGAACTTTCTAGGGGTCGATAGTTTCAATAAAAAAATTTGGTGGTCGACGACAGCAAAAATAGATCCTCTTACTATTGCTATTTATTTGTTACTTCAAAATATCTATGATTCCAATAGGTACCTAATTAAGAAGTAAAATAATTCAAAAAAACACTTTTTTGATAAAAACACATTACATACCAAACTTGCAACGAAAAGGTAAAATGTCATTAAGTCACAGATAAGAATGCATGAAAATACATGTAGCACGAACATGTCTGTGCATTGTCTTATCGAACATATCACAGAAAGTGCGAACATGAAAAACCATTGCATGTCCGCACTTGCGAGGGGACGAGACAATATTCGATATTAACAGAATCTATCAGTTTTGTACAGTCATGCTTCCATAAAACACTATAAATTGCTTCATTTGATGTGACGTGTATTTACTTTGAATATAATTATTTAGTGAGAAGTAGTATTACAAAAAAGAAAATCAGAGGACATAGTTTATTTAATGGAGTTTGAACAAAAATCTTGTTTCAAGTAAATACATACTTTATTGTTTTTTTTTTATCACAGGGACTGTCGAATTTATTTGTTAATAAAAGTCTTTATATTTCTTACAATAATAATATGGCTGAACCAAAAATGAAATGCCAATAGTACAGCTTGGACTACTTGAAGCTAGGATTTGTCCCATCATTATCAGACAACATTTACCAATGTGCCTCATATGTGAAAAGCAACAATGCTATGAAACTATCAAAACTAGCAGATGACTTGAACAGAATTCAGCCTGACAAAAAAAATAAAAAGATTTGTCATATTTTCTATCACTTAAAAATAAAATTCTGAAGAGAACTATGATAGATAATGTTTGTTTCATCATCAAAGCAAATGATGATGGATTAAGGGTATCGTACAACATATCCCTACTCATAGCGAAGTCTGGCGAGCCGCACACCATAAGGAGAAAATGATTCTACTGGCTTCACGGAGGTATTGAACATTGTACTCCACAAATCTGCACAAAATGTCATAAAAAGGATTCTTTTGAACAACAACACAATTCAAAGAGATATCGACAAAATGAGTCATGATGTGAAAAACAATGTAATTATTTGTGCAAAAAAAAAAGTTTTTTCCCTTCAATTGGACAAATCAGCATTACCCATTAATGAAGCTTTGTTGCTGGTATATGTTCACTTTATTCAAGATCAGGAAGTGCATGAAGAGCTGCTTTGTGCAAGAACTTGAGAAACTGATACCAGAGTCTAATCGATTTTTAATTTAATGGACCTATTTTTCAAAGAAAAAATGATTCCATTGACAAATATAGTGAAAAAATGATTCCATTGACAAATATAGTATCTGTTGTGACAGATGTAGCACCAGCTATAATTGATCATTATCACAGTTTCATAAGTTATCTGAAACAAGAGATGTGCTTGCAGTTCACTGCATAATCCATAGGCAATATTTAATAGCTAAGAAACTTAGCAACAAATTGCATCAATTGCTTCAGTTTGTTATTAACAGCTGTGAACAAAATTAGAAGTAACTCTTTGAACACTAGACTATTTGCTTGATTATATGAGGAAAGTGATGAAGATTTCTATTGATTAGTTTTCCATACCAAAGTCAGCTGGCTTTCAAAAGGTTTATGTTTGGGTGAGATTTTTTGCACTTTTCAATCTTTTGGAGTTTTTGGAAGACGAGAATTCTGGTTCGAAAGAAAATTTACGGTACTTTTCTCACGTACTGGACGAGCCACCAGGTGACGCTGCAGAACCACCAAGAAGCCTGCAATTGATAAATTTTTTTTAATATTCGCTAAAAATCGCTTAATTTTAGAAATGGTAGACCCCCCCCCAAAAGCACCAAATTTACTTAAGAGTAAAACATATTGCTTATTTTACTGACTTATTTGGCAAATTTAATGATATTAATTTACAACAGCAAGGAGACAATTTTACATCTCATCAAAGCAAAATTGGTTATTTTTCAGATTAATGTTTTTTAAACAAAATATTGCAAGATCTGAACTTTCCCAGTTCCCCAACTTATTTAAGATAGGCACAATCCAAGAAGAAAACATCTTGCTGTATGTCAACCACTTGGAGGCTCTTCACTTAGATTTCAAAACTCGGTTCAAAGATATTCTATCATTAGAAATACCGGACTGGATAATAAACCTATACACTACCAGTGCAGAACCAAATATAATTTTGCAAGATGAGCTGATAACCATCAGCACAAATGAGGATCTCGAAGTATAATTCAAACAGGGTTATCAAAAGTTTTGGCTGCAACAAGATTGCTTCTGTGCCGTTTCTATAGATTGTTATACAAAAATATTTGCTAGCATTTCCATCGTTGTATCTGGTAGAGAGAGGCTTCGATGTAGTTTTAAATCTGCTTCAGAACACATATCGATTGTATATCACTGAATGTGGAGATTTGAGAATGCTACTCAGATTTAAAACCGGACATAGATAAATTCTTGGCAGATCACCAAGTGCACCCATCTCATTAAATTCAGTTTTCCAAGTTAATTTATTTGGTATTCTTATTTTTATAATTATGATTAAAATCTTTCATTGTTATAATTTTGTTGATGTTTTTAATTCTGTCTGAATATGTTGATTTTTTCACTTCATTTTTATATTTAATAAAATGATTTCAATATTTGTACTTATTTTGAATTTACAGATTTATTTCATAAACGTCAAAAATTAAAAAAAACTCTGCTAATATTTTTTTTACTTAATTTTCATTAGTGCACGTTTCAATATTAAATGTTGCACAAGATAATGAGATATTCTGTAGCCCTTTTATCTTTTTCAATCACTAATTACAAGTGATTAAAATGAAAAGTTTGATATCTAGTGAAATATTTAATGTCGAATACTGTACAAATTTATTAATGAGAGTAAAGTAAATGATTAGGGGGTCGATGGTTTTAAAAGTGTTGGTCAAGAGGTCTGCGACCAAAAAAAGTTTGCGAACTCTTGCTTTAAACCTTGTTAGAATGTTTTATAATTCCATCCCATATATAAACAATTCTTGGTACAAATAATGCCTTTACACCATATTAATTAAGGCACCATCCACAGATATTCCCATTATTTTATTCAATCTGTATATAAAAAATGTATAAAGTTTATGTGAAGAAAATTAATGAAACAAACATTCTGTAAAATGTAAGAATAAGAAAATTTGGAATCGTAAAAATATGAATGTTAAATATAGACAAAATCGCAACTAAAACAATTTCCTAAGTAGAAATTATAGACCATAATCTATTAAATAACAAAACACACAATTTATAAAGCAATTAAATAAATATAATTAATTATTAAAAAAGTTATGTAGATTAAATACTTTCAGGAGCTCCTTGATAGCGTTCTTTAATTTCTTGGATTTTAGGTTGAACATCTCCTAAAAAGGGTCGTAGATGATTTTCTCCTGACCAGCATTCTTGCATTAAATTCCAACAATCTTCATCAAACTGTGATAACTTTTCAGGTCGAGCTCCTAAAAAAAAAATCACTTTTATAAATAATTATTTTCTCATTTACATAGGGAAGTTTATTTTTAAACTTTCATTGGTATAATAATTATTTTAAAATATATAATTATCAAAAGAATGTTATTTTCATTATTAACTAAAAAAAAAAAGTGCATTAATGCTCAACATCATATACCTAAAAATTTAATCATTAGTTATATAATTATAATTTATGTTATGTATTTAAATAATGTATATATAGTTTGAGAAATACATTTATAATCAATTTGACTGAATTCTTATTACTAGAAAGTTAATCAAAAAATGGATATTCTTTTCTTAGAAGCAAATAACAAAATGAGTATTAAAAAAAGTTAAATTAGTATGTATTATTTAATATAGAATGATGTGATTCAAATTTTTTTATTCCTATGTATAAAAATAATTGAAAACTGAATAACAAAAAAAAATAAGTGAAGATACATAAGGATTATTCCTTCTTAAGACTTTATTTAAATATATATTAGCATTAAAATCTTGTTTTCATAATATGGATAAACTACAGAAATTATTTTAATATCAAGAAATATTATGAAGTTAGAATATCAAAAATTCTTATTACAAAACATTCTCTTAGTTTATATTTCATTTCTGCATTAATATAGAATTGTTTGAGAAAATGTGAATAATCCATAATAAGTGATAATCACAACCAGATCCATAGACCATTTTTTTCCTATTGACCTTTGTTAATGAAGGGCACTGGAAAATCCAATTAACTGCTGCTAATCAAAAGTCAAAAATTTAAATGTATGATATCATTAAGAGTTAAATATTTTCATAGCATATGCTTTATGAGATCTGAAGATATAAAATCTCATTATAGAATTTCTTTTTTTTTCATCCTTTCATTTGGCCATGATGTGTTCAAATGAGTTTACTGGACTGTAACAGTGCTATCAATTTTTTTAATGTATATATTAAAGGCTACGATTATTATCTCTCAACTATCTTTATTTAATCAAGATTCATCTTCAAATTAAGTGACTACTCATTTTGGAGTGGGCACTGGTTTTCAAACTCCTAATTATTTCTTTGGTATTACAATACTAATTAGATGAATTTTTATTTTACTTCTAATCACTTTTGGACATGAGACATAATATCTAACAGCCAAAATTGCTGTCAGTTTCTAATTAAAATCTTAAGAGATTTAAATCAGTTCTTACTGATTCCTATTCAGTTTTTACTTTTAGACATGAGACATAATATCTAACAGCCAAAATTGCTGTCAGTTTCTAATTAAAATCTTATGAGATTTAAGTTAGTTCTTACTGATTCCTATTCAGTTTTTTTTTTTTTTTAATTCTTTTAAACACTTTTAATCAACCTCCGTTTTTTTTTTTGTTTCCCAATCTAGATGTAATATAACAAGAAATGCCTATTAAAAAAATATATGTTGGATGGGCAATAATGCATTTCTGTGTGTGTGTGCACATATGCTCAAACAATATTTCACTAAACTTTGAATTAATAAAATTAAATGAAGAGCTTACAATTTAATCATATTTCAAACAGCATTAAGTATTTCTGATATGATAATGTTTTATTGAAAGCTAACTGTGGCCTAGTTATGCAAAATTTTATTACATTATCAGAGATGTTAAGATCTCTTTAACAATATATCTATAAATATTTTTTAATTAAAGCATTAAAAAAAATTTTGTAACTATTCAATTTTAAGTAATTAAAATAGAAATAAAATGAAACAAAACAGAATATTTAAAATATTTATTGAGAATGTGTTTTCATTTGGCATAAAATAAACTGCAATGTTCCACATATATACACTGCTTATGAATTCCTGAGTAATAAAGCCATTTAATTATTTATAAAATGCACTCTTATATAATTATTTGTAAAATTAAATATAAACTCTTGATTGTGATATTGCATCTAAATGAGTTAATAATATCCGTTCATCCAATAATGTGAATCATCATCACTTTCAATCATTATCAATCTATTTCAGGATGAAAATCTCCCAAGTTTAATCCAGCTACTCTGATCATCAGTTTCTCCCCAACACACTAACAAACTGTTTTATTTCAGCCATTTATGTGCTCTCTTTTTAAATCTTTTACAATCTCTTGTGATCCAGTTTAAAATTTTAGCTATCCAACTATTATCATATTTGAGATGTCTAGCCCAGTGTTCTTCAACCCTTGCACCGGGCCGCGGAACTTTTCTGCAGGTCCGCATGCTAGACGGGCAGTAAAAAGTTTATAATAATAAATAATAAGAGTTTAAACTTTTAATTAATATAGCCAATTTTTATTTATTTTTTCATCTCATTTTTACCCAATTAAAAAAAAAGAAAACAGAAGGAAAACAAAATCTAATCAATCATTCATAAATTAATTTGTTTTTCTAGTTATCACAAATGTTTGGGGGGGGGGGGGTAGAATTAAATTTTTTATTACTTTTCTAAAAAAAATTTAAATAAAGGTTTTTTATTATATAAACTCCATATATATATATATAACTTTATCTTATATATTTAACGTTGTTTTGATCAGTTATAACAATTATGCTTATCTTTAAGAAAATTTATCTATAGACTTCTGCCGGTCTGCGAAATCTTATCCTTATTTTTGCTGGTCCGTGGAACATTATCCTTATTTTTACCGGTCAGCAGATGTGAAAAGGTTGAAGACCACTGGTCTAGCCAACTCCTATTTGTTTCTTAATTCTTTCAATGATGTCAATGATACTTATTTGTTCTCATTCTTTTATTTTGCTTTCTTCGTTATTCATAAAACACATTTTTTCATATTTCATTGAATGTTCTGAATTCTCTGTATTGCTCTTTCTTAAGTGTTGAAGTCTCGTATTCATAATTAAGAACGAACAAAATAATCAAATCTGTAACTGTAGATGATAATCAACCCTTAAGTTATCAACAATGTTAATCTGTAATAAAAGCAATCTCCTTTATAAATAAAGGTAGTATCACTTTTACATATGGTTTGATATGTTTATGTAAACACTAAAGATTGTAGAAAGACTACGAGATTAATAATGTAAAGAAGCTTAAACAAGCTTCGTTTATCAGGGAAATATAACCTGTTCTGAAAGCAAACTAATAAAGTCAATTATAACTTCCAGATTCTGAATGCTGACTAATAACCTCCAAATTGTTAATAGCTTAAGGGTTGATTGTTATCATCTATAGTTATAAACCTATTAAAGCCTTGAGTAATTGGCTTTATTGTCTTAGTAAATATATATTTTATATGGAATCTGGAAGTTAAAAATGACGATTTATTAGTCTGCTTTCAGAATCTGAAAATTATAATTGACTATTTATTAGTCTGCTTTCAGAAGAGATTATATTTACCTGATTAATGGGATTTATTTAAACTTCTTTGCATTAATAATCTCACATTTCTTGGTCAAATTGGAATCTTTAGTGTCTATAATTCTATATAAACATATTAGATCATAGATAATTGTGATATCACCTTTATTATTACAGGAGGTTCCCTTAACTATAGGTGAGATTGTTGGGTAATTGGCAAACTTTTTTGCATTATTAATCTCACAGTTCTTGATCAAGTTACAATCTTTAGTACCCAAACTAATGGTTAGAAGAGAAAAAAACGTGTCTACAGAAGCGGATCGTCTATGTACTAAAGGCCATATGTTTGAGAAAATGCAAAAATATTGAATATAGGGGAAATGTGCAAAAATTCAAGGAAGCTGCTCGTATGACAATGGCAAATAATCCTATAAGTCAATTCAGTGTGGCAATACACAATGTATGGTATCTTGCTCTTAGAAAAAAATAATAAATTGAAGGAATCAAAAGGATTTGAACCAATCCTCATATAAATATATGAAATTTCTACTATCTGTTGCCTTTGACATAATAGCTCAGTTGGTTAGAACTTTTACCTTAAATTCGATATTCAAGAATCTAAATGTGCGATTTCAACTTCTATGCTAATATTACTTGAAATGCTAACAAGTTGTTTGTATTTGAAAAGTTTAAAATTTTATACATTCAACATTTACTGATAGATAATGGAAATAGTCCAACATAGATTGTTGATAGCTTAAGGGTTGATTGTTATTAACTATTAAAAACTTTTCAAAACCATAGGCATATTTCCTTTTAATATTATTTCTACCAAAAGTACTCAACTTTAATTTTATGATTAATCCATTATGTTTTCATCTGTGTTAGTTATTTGACTAAGATATTATTTATATTTGTTAACTTCTAATTCATGATTATCAACTTTACTTTCTTCTGAGAAAATTCACTGAACATTGCTTTGTCTTTTAATATTTATCTTTATTTCTAATTTCTTACTTTCATCTAATAATTCTTACAACATTACCTGAAGATTTGAAACATTATTTGCAAAATCATATCACAATTATATAACCTAGATGACTTAAATAATCTCCCATTTACTTATATTCCCTTCACTTTCCATTTTACTCCAGAAATTACTTCTGGTAAAACAGCTATAAAAAGATTTGGATATATAGAATATTTTTCTCAATGTAATCCAATCCTTGTTGTTGCATTTTAATAAACATTCTTCAGAGAATTTCAATATTTTGGATCTCTAGCTTGATGATTCTGTGCTTTAATCATTATAGAAATGTTATAGAATCAAATGCTTTTTCATAATCTACTTGTATTTATTGGATCTTTCTATAACTTCTCTCAATAATTGGATATGATCCACTGTGCTAAAACCATTTTTAAATCAAACTTGCTTTTTGGCTGATTAGAATCTAAAGTTCACTGAATTGTGATTATCTTGGTAAAGATTTTGTATAGAACTGAGAGAAGTAATCTCTGCATTTTGTAGTCATTACCATTAAAATAAATTCCTTACAAAACTATATAATCTCATTACAATAATAATACACAAATAGGATTGCTGTTTTTAATGTAATGTTAAATGCATAATAGGAACAATAATGATGCTTTTTCTGTCATCACAGTGATAATCTATTAGTATATAAGCTTGAAAACTAATATCTTGAAACTAAACATCATTAAAACAAAATATACTATGACTACACTATTCAGTAATATACTACTATGTATTCTTGAGATTATCAGTATCATTCTAAACTTATACTTATTATTTGCCCTACTTTATCATTTCTAACTTAAAAAAAAAAAAATCCATAATAGTTTATCCTTTACTTAACACAATTTATTCTAAAATCTCAATATTTAATAAAAATTGACCATTAAGATATATAAAATAATTGATAATGCAGAAATAAAATTTTGATAGTACAGTATCAATTATTACCATTTAGTTATCTGCCAAAAAATAAATTCACATGACAAACCACATTACTTTCTTCAAGCTTTTTCTCTCTTATTCTACTTCTCAAATACTCATAGCTATTTCCCTTCTTAAAATCATCAAACAATTTCTTCTCATACCTCTTTTCCTAATCCATATGACAGCTTTTTTGATGTATCATTGCTTATTCAATTACCTTTAGGTGCATGTCCAAACCAATTCCTCCTTGTAATTTCTACAATAATTTTTTTTTTTTTTTACTTATTTTTTTGTTTTGTTTTAATACTTCTGCATTGCTAATATCATCTTTATAATTTACTTTTTGTATTATTTTTCAAATCTTTTCCCATCATTTTTCCTGTTTACATTTTTATATTATATAAATACATTTCTAATAAAACATTTAGCAAACATCTTCCTTAGATCTAATTTCATTTTTCCCAGAAAAACCTATTCTTATTAAATGTTCTATTTGCCATTGTCATTTCTCACTAATTTCTTTTATACTTACCTCCATCATTAGTTACCAAATTTATTGCTCTATATCTTCCTTCCATTGCTTATTCTTGATCTGTTCATCTCATCAACTATTCTCGTTGCTTTATTTTTATTTATATTCAGTTGCTTTTTCAATATTATTTAACATTTTGTTAAGATCATTCTGTTTGTAGCATCCCATACAATCAGCAAATCTGATACAATGAACTTTCCTATCCTCAATGCTAATTCCATCATTATTTAAACAATATTAATATAGCAATTCATTTACATATATAATAAATAAAATGAACAAAGCACGTATCCCTAATTTATAATTCTTCTGATATCCATCTCTTTGGGAAAAATATTTAATCTTAAATATTTTCTAATTCATATATAATTCTTAATATCTACTCATTCAAACTATATATTTCTTTTTCAATATACAGTATATAACAAAGTAACTTTATTAATTGCCTCCTAATATAAATAAATATTAACTCTATATTGTACCGGATGTGTTCGTAAAAGATGATTCAGTATGCTTTAGTTGTAGGTTTAGCTGGGTTCAAACCTTATTTATAAATTATGTGACGGCCCTTCGAACAGAGGAGAGATTACCGTTAATAGCAGAACCATCAACAATACCCACGATCAGACCAAGCTACGCAGCACATAACACGATCAAATTTCCAGACCGTGGGCCGCCTCAACTGCTAGATTCAAACCCCTACTATCCAAGCACTTTATTTATTTTGAGATAAACCTCAGGCACCAGGTAGTTATGAGAACTAACGTGTTTGATTAG
Organism: Epiperipatus broadwayi; assembly: GCA_028023455.1. NCBI lineage: Eukaryota > Metazoa > Onychophora > Udeonychophora > Euonychophora > Peripatidae > Epiperipatus > Epiperipatus broadwayi. Next base: position 17,374,096 of record JAQFVV010000009.1, read on the forward strand.
TAGGCCCATAATCCAGCGCTCAAAATATCCCATGCCTAGCTCAATCTAAAGTAATACAATAACAAATTATTGCTTTAATTAGTGGTAAAGAATTGACTGACAAAATTAAGCTTAAAGATAATTTATTTGACTAAACATTTATTATTCTACTTTTAGTTACATGTATGAAACTTATTTAAATGAAACAAGGACTTATCATAACTTCAGGCTCACACATACATAATAGTAATATAATATAACAAAGAATATTAAATAATACAAGGCACTTAAAATACATGAAATCAATATGATATACTAAAACATTCACATACACGATATTTCAAAACACGCACATCAATAGTTCTTTATGCATACTATAGAGCTCATTATTAATTGACTCTGGGAGGCTTCAAATTATTGCAATGGCTACTTTACTTAGAAATGGAAATAAGAAAATGTTATTTATTACCTAGGATTTGAACGTGGACTTCTTGCTGGTTGTTACTTCAATTGAAAATCTTTCCAACCGGTTGGATGTGAGGTTTTTCTTGAGAAGGTTTAATGCTTAGGCTTCCAAGGCATTTTCTTTAAGATAGTCAGATATTGAAAACAGACTTTCAAGTTGTTAGACAGGCATTACTTTTCTCGGGCAGGTTGACTGTTTCATTGGACTCAGGCTGGAGCAAAGTCGTGTTTCCGACGATTAACAATGCATGATTGATTCTGGATACGTAATAAACTAATCTGATTAATTGACTGAACTGCAATCTGAACTGATTAATTGACTGAACTGATTGTCTGATGAAAAAACTGGACTATTTATTAGGATGACCTGTTGTCATTTTGGTGTCCGCCACCTATATTTGTTGCTGAAATTCCTTAGATAAGCTTTTAATCCTGTTGTTGGAGATCTTTGAATTAGTGGCCATTGCAAACTTGTTTTGTGGATTTTGTTTAACTTAGTAGCCATTGCACATTTTGTTTTTACACTTTCCTTCTATATCATTTTTTAGTATTTAACACACACACATTTATTTTACTATTCCTTATATTTACAATCATTCATGATTAACACACACATATATTTCTAAAATCAAGTTTTAGTTTTTAAGATTTCCTTTTTCTTTAACTTAAATGAAAAGAAATATTTTAATTATTTGAAAATCAACTACTTTTAATTTTCCCCGGCTAACAGTATTTCTTCTTTCTTTATTTTTAAAAGCTCTAAACTTTTATATTAAACTTTTAACGAACTGACTTTTGTTTTAAACTAACCATACTAAAAACTCTTTAGATTTTTATTCTAACATTTCGACATCAAACTGCATTTTATTTAATAAAAAACTCTCTAGATTTTTTATAAATTTATTTATTGATTTATTAACCTTCGTGTTATTTGTGATAATTTTTAGCCAAAAATTATAAATATGTACCGCTCGATATTGGTACAATATGTATACATAAAAATCAACTATGGTTATTCATAAGGAAACAAAAATATATAAATGAACAAATAGCTAGTCATCCATATCAATACAGAGAGAAAATCCAGCAATTATTTCATCACTATATATATAGTATTTTGTTCCAAAGCATTACTACTCCCAAATAATAGAGAAAAAAATAAATTCTTGAAAAATGCATATTTATATATATATACATATATAACAAATTATAAATGGTATTGTCCCTCTCCTGATTACACATTTTTAGTTTAATTATTGTAAGGGATCATGCAGATATATGGTGGCTAATAATGTTAATTTCCTAAGTCATTGACAAGATCCGTCTTTCATGAAGAAAAACTATACAGAAACAAAATGGTTATAGGTTTCTCTTGTGCTTTGATATGGGAACTAGCTATTAGTTTTATATACCATTTTTTGTTATATGTAATACTTAAGCCATAATAAAATGTAAAATTATATTCCACAAATGTGTGAATAATTATTACAGAACTATTTATAACTTCTAAATAGTCTTTCTTAATTTTAATATTGCAATACCACATATTTTTATGGAATAGTTCTCACCACTACAACTGCATTTCTAGTCTTTCTATCTTTTGTAAACATAAACTTTTTAACATAAAAATGTTTATTATAGTCAAAAAATTCAAGATCCTAGCAATATGAGAGATTAAACTAATAGTTCTAAAGTCTTCCACATTTCACTTAATTAATCTTTTTTCTCTAGTGGAATTATAATAGTTGAAAAAAAATTACTAGCTATTTTTGAAATAACTAATTTTCTCAATTTTTTCCCTTGTAGTTTTTGATAATTCAACTCATTATCGTCAGTAATCTTAGCCATAGATTTTACAACTATTTCCTTTATTATTGCAACATATTTCCTCTGCATCACCAGATTTTTTTTTTCCAATTAATAGTGATAAAAACATTATTTCTATCACATAAATTATTTTTCCAGATCATCTATATATTTTTCCCCATAACAATTTAACATTTCTATCTTAAATCACTTCATCCTTATAGCCCTATTTTTCTCATCCAAAATACTTTTTTTTTTTGTAATATTCTCCTAATTTAATTCATTGATAAGTTTTCTATATATACTTCTAAATAATTAGCATTGTCCTATCTTCTTTCTGTTATTTTATTCTCTATTTCATGACAAAACTAAAACTTTTTTGCTGTCTTATTTTTTTCACAATATATTGGCTTTACTGCAGCATCTTTAAAATTTTAGTTTAATGATTCTTATCTTTTTTTGAATTCATTTGTCAATTAATCTATTACTATTTACTTTAATTTTCTTAGCCAACAAATTTGAATTTTTAGTCTGTTCTTATTTTTCTAAAAGATAATCTAAATTTATATCAGCTCCAGGCTATACATATGCACTTTTAAAATTGTTTTTAAATTTGTTTTTAATCAAAACATAATGTAATTAAAATCTATTTTTATCAACTGGAGCTTTCTATCTGTAAATGCTCTTATAATTAAATGTTCATTATTATCATATTACTTTTTTAACAAAAATGTTTCAATTTTTTATTTCATTCATTTCTTAACTGCAATCCATAATCTCATCAATTATTGGAATAAAATGAATAGTTACTTATATATAGAAAAACATATAAAAGGATGAATGAATTTCATTTTTACTGTTTTGGATTAATATTTAAAATATTGTCACAAATCTTTTTAATATTTTTTTTCAATTAGTTATGACCTTCTGCTGAACCTTAGAAATAGTTCAAATAATTTTTTCTCCTTTGTATTATCTTTTATCAAAATATTCTTAGAAAGAATAAAACTGTTTCTATGAAAAATATCTTCAATTATTGGATAAAAAGAACACAAGTGTAAAATTCTATATTTAAAAACATGATAAAGTAATTAAGACTAATTATTTTCTTTAATATTTTAATGTGCCTGAAGCAAAGTTCTTATTACAGAATGCAAATGAGGAAACTTCTCACAAATTCTGAGAATAAAATTTAAAAAATAATCACTGAGAATTCTGTCTTCTAGACAATTTCCCATAAAAAAAACATCAAAATCCAGACGAAAGCTTTTTTTAAAAAAAAGAAGTATGGATATTGTTAATTTATTTTTTTTAAAAAACTGTCTATCATTGTCACAAATTTTCAGTTAAACACTGTCTTCAATATATTGTGCAATCAATATCAGTGTTGCCTCTTTTTTCTGTACAATTGTAATTTTTTAATAAATGTTAGCACATTTAAACTAGAAAAGACATACATTAGTTTAAAATATCTTTATTCAAGCTAAGCGCTTTCAATATTTCAGGCATTATAATCATAGCTTTATGAATTATTCTTGCTAATTTTGTTTTTATCTGTACTTTTTATTTATAAAATGTATATAAAATTAAATTTATTTTTATCCAAATTTATGTAAATGTTGGAGAGGCCATTTTTTAGATAAAGCACATTTGTCTTTGACTATATAGTCCATACTTCCCTAATCTTTCTCTTTCTATCATTTCTTTCAGTGCACACAATATCCACCTTGAAAAGATCGAATTCATGATCTGACTGCAGCTCATGCTCTAAAAATATTAAAGAGTACTCATTCCTCCCTTTGCACTGTTATATAAGTAGTTGTGTTGGGCCAGTCTTGTGGGAAGGTTTTCTCATTTCCCCATAATATGCATTTAAGCAATTAGTATTTTTTGTACTTGATTTTATAGATTATTTGGTACATAGCCTCCTTAGCTAGTTTATCTTTTAGAATTATTCAATAATTTGTTTATGGAGGGTGGTAACCAGAAACTTATATTCTCTTGCCTATATGTCTTTTAGTTGCTGAGCCATCCTTGGCACATGTGGGAGGAAAGTCCATTTTTTCTCACTGGAACAGATTTGTATTAGGTTCTTTATTTTGATGTAGAATTTTTCTATCATGAAATTAATTTTCTTGATGTTGGACCCCATGTTTTTTAGATCTTTTGTGTATGCATCTATATTGTTTCCCCAATCTGATTCAAATTTACATAATTTTACATTTTTGTAGAAAAAACCTGTAAGACCTCATACTTATGGGCCATGAGAGTTAAAGATTTAGGATGGATGGTTAACTCTGCCATTTATTGGCTTTAGAGCCATTTTGTAGTTTAAAATATTGTCTTTGAACCTCTATATCCAGAAATTTTATATTTGGATTTTTACCTTCTTTTTCAATTGTCCAAATATTTATATAAATTTGGATAAAAATAAGAAATTTAAGTTTATGTAAATTTTACAAACAATATACAAAGACAGATAAAAAAATTAGCAGAATTAATTCATAAAGCTGTGATTATGATACCTGAAGTGTCAAAAGCATTTAGTATGAATAAAGATATTTTAAACTAATGTATGCCTTTTCTGGTTTAAATGTATTAACATTTATTAAAAAATTATTTATATGTTGCAAATAACATATTGAACAAAATAATGGGAATATATTTGAATATGGTCTATAGAAATATTAAAATCATTCTTTATGGATAAAAAGGGCATTCTCTAAAATGCCAATGGAAGATGACCTATTATTCATTAATGTAAGTAAAAAAAAGTTTGCCTTGTGACATACAATTTCTACCCATAAGTTTTCACTAATGTATACCTGTTATGTGCATGTTATGGAAAACCTCTTTAAATGTGTTTGCCAAACTTTTACAAATAATATTTATTGAATTATTGATGTACAAAGCGATTTTTTTAATATAGAAAAATTTAGTAGAAGATTAATTATTAAAGAATTTTATTGAGATAATTTTTAAAATTAGCATAGAATTTTACAAAGATAAATTGTCATAAATAAATTTTTGAATTAGGTTTTAGCATATTTTACCACTTTTAATAGTATACATGTTGAACTATTCTATTTACATGCATAAGTAGAGAAAAAAATTGATATAGGTGTTAGTAGTGTTTTTAGACTACTAAAGATTCAAAATTTTTCATATTTTCTCTTCAACATTTTTTATTTATTATTCCAATAATTGATCATTTTTAATCATTTCCAAGTCATTTCTGAAATCAAGAAACTTTTTATTTCCATATAAAACTGAACTGAAAATTCATGAATTGCAATTCTATATCAACCAAATTCAATGACTTGAGAATTTTCAAATTGAGTTTATTTATTGATATTGTGTTTGGATATAAAATAAATTTTGATATTTCTTCAAATTGTCTGAACTGCATAAATCTTGAAGAAAATTCATTATCATTGACTGATGATTTACAGTAGAAAACTCTTACATCAATTTATCTTGATTTGGTTTTTGTGAGATTCTAAATCCACAAGTTTTTGTTTTTGGAAAATATAGATATTTGAAATACAGTAATATCACAATTAAAATTTTCTAGTTTAGCTTTGAATGCCTTGATTAAATCAAATATGTCTGTTTATTAATACCTTACAGTTTAATATTTAATTCATTTATAAATGGATGCATAAATGAGTAAAAAAAAAATTAATTTCAAAAGCCATTTGATATCCATTAATTGATTATATTGTGTAAAAGTCTAATTTCCTCTAAACATTCAACAATTTTCTGAAGAACTTTTCCACAGTTTAACCAGTAAACAGTATTATAAGTAAATCCTAACAAGTTGATTCAATGTAACAATTAGAAGAATTTTTGTTTATTTAAAGCACATGCAAATATAAAATAGATTTTGTTACAATGTTCTTAATATCTTCTCATATCTTGAAACTAGCTTTGGCATATAAAATTGATGATATAAAGAAACCCGAATTGCATGTCCAATATGTTAGATAAATGAAATGACAAACCATTTTTCTATTTGATATTGTGAGTACTATTAGTTGTTAACAATATAAGTTTGAGGTTTTTCCCCTTTTTCAGCAAATACATCTACAACTGCCTGGCAATTGTTTTTAATGATGAAAAACCAATTAATTTTTCCTTGATATTGTTCCCAAATAACAAATAAACCTACTTAAACAAGCTGATCCAGTTAAGTCAATAATTTCATCAAAACAAAAATAAATGAACTCGCAAGATGTTATATCTATTTTTTTGTTAATGGTTTATATTTTTAACCATTTCTAAGATTCTATCTTTTACTATATTTCTAACCAAAGGTATATTTTTTATTCTTTGAATTTTTTGTTTTCAAAATGAAGTGGCATCTATTTTAACTATGCTTTATATATATATATTCACCAGCATCAAAAGGTTCCCCGTGTTTGAGGCAATATAACTAGGAGCAGTTATATTTAACTGATTACCCAAAATATTTAATTACAGATGTTGCCTAAACATTTCTATTAACAATGATCTGTGAAATAGATTCTTTCTATTCTTCTTTATTTTTATCAAGAAAAGATTTATGATTTGCTTCATAATATCATTTTACTGATGAGGTTCTATATACTACTATCCTGAAACATAAATACAAACTGTTTTATTGCTCCTATTAATAATTATGCCATATTCTTTTATCCACTAACTTTGGAATTCTCCGATACTTAAATCAGATAATTTTTGCTTTTTACTAATACTGGCCTTCTTAAGTAAAACAGAAAAAAAAAAATCTTTTTGTAAAAAATAATTTTTGAACTTATTTATATTTACAAATATAATTATTATTTTAAATCACCTATATCATAATGTCTATTTAGAACAGAATTGCAAGTTTCTCCTTCACAGAGTTCTTATATTTGATAAAATCTGATGTTGGTGAACTTGAACTTGCCTTGATTTTCTTAAATTAGAAAAAGTGCAGAAGTAGATAACATACTTCTGTTTCTAAAAAAAATTAGGACCTAAAGCAAAACATGGTTGATAAAACTATTCAGTAACATTATTCATATAAAAAGCTACTCAAAAAAATTTGATATAAAAGCAAAACCATAGCAGTCTTAAAACCAAATAAACCCAGAAATAATCCAAAAAATTATTCTGTTATGATTGGGCTTTCTCTACAAGCTTTTTGAATCATGTTAACAGGAATTTTGCCAATAATTGAGAACCATCTAGCTGTTGAACAGGTTAGTTTTAAGCCAGGAAGAAACTGCTGTAAACAAGTTTTAATAACTCGTACTTAAAAAAGCTTTCAAATAAATTAAAAAACTAGTGCTGATTTTATTGATCTTAATACAATTTAGGATTCTGTTTATGATAATATTAAATAGTGCTATCACACTTATAACGTAAAGCTGTATAATTAATATCAATTAGTCCATTAAAATGGCTGAGCGCTTTCAAGAAACTGTACTTCTCATAATCATAGCCAGTTCTGATTCATTCGTTGAAATCATTCTATCAGTATAATATGTAAACTCTATGCAAATGAGGCAATTAGACCATCTTTTTGATATAGCAAAACATGCTTCTTTACGATTAATAGTAAAATGATCATTTTCTAAGTTTCAAAAATTTTTAAATACAGGAAAATCATTTACTTGATAAAATGCTTTTGAATAGAAAAATTCAATGAAAGTGAATTATAATCTTAATAGAAACAAAATTTTATAGAATGATCTTATCACAAGATATAGTCTACCACCACATTCAGTTCTATTAATCAGTGTCCTTCGAGAAACAAAATACAAAAAATTCATCTATGCTAATGATATTGATTTGACTTCTCAAAGAGATCCTTTCCTGAACTAAAAAAGTCTCTCAATAAGGATATGAAAAGATTTGGAAATCTTTTTCAAATTACTAATCTGATGAAGACAATGTGTTCAATTTTTCAACTAAGCAACAAAGAATCATCTCATAATCTGAATATAACCTTTTGCAATAGTAGACTGAAACACAGTCCTACCCCGTGCTATTTACGAATAATCTTGGATCATGTCCCTACTTATTTTCCTTATTTATCTAAGATTAGAGCAAAATTAATTTCAAAGAATAATTTATTTGGAAAACTGATTGGTACTACTTAGTATAGTGGTGCAAGTACTTTTTTCATAGCACTAGCATAAAGTTACCACATTAAATTTCTGGATAATCATTTAAATATTACCATAAGAAATATTGGCATATTCAAGTCTATTTTGCAGTGGCTTTTTGATCTTTCACATATTTTTCTGTGAGATATCAGAAGTTGCTTCACAGAAAATGTAGAAAATGTATAAAAAAATTATTGAGTAAATTGATTTACCAATAAATATATTTTCACCACTTAAAACCCGCACAAATCAAAATCCCTTTTTGGAAGTTCATCCAAGAATTTACAGTTGAAGACTTATGATATGAAAATAGAATTCTTATGAGTTTCCAAACAAATTGCTTTTTCTTAATCATCGGATATATTTGATTTTGACTCTTATCAAAAGTTTTAAACCAACTCAGATTATTTCACTAACCTGATTCATACATGAAATTTAACAGCTATTAATTTATATAAATGTACACAAATACAGCACATGTACCACATCAAATCAATGATAACAATGGCAGAACTGAAGAATTTAATGAAAATCGTTAGTGAACTTATCTCCTAATTGGAATCTCTACAGATTCCTTTATGATATTTTGTTAATAATTAGCAATCAAGTTATTGAAAAAATCCATATGCTAAATATATAAATAAACTGATTATTTTACTTTTAAAACTCATGATAAAATATTTTAATAAACAGCAAATGTCAAACTGTGTACTAATCTCTAGTGTGATTGATTACACTAAAAAGTTTCCTTTTTTTTTTTTTTGGCTATAATCGTTTCTAATATCTGTCAAGAACTCTCAGAAAACAAATTTATGATTTCATGTTTCATTCTTTGATTTTTATTTTTAATAACATCCTTGAGAATGTTAATTATGAATTAAGACACAAATTAAACTAACAATTTTACTTCTTTTTAATTCACACATCAATTTTTTTTTTTCAGTCTTATCAAATTTGACATCAACATACTGTTAGATATTATGTAGAATCTTCATAAAGTTCCTTTTGTAAAAGAAAAGATATTACATTAGTATACATTCTCATTCCATGATATTAAAAACTTTTAAAATAACAAGTGTTAATTAAACCATCAAACATCACATGATCGCCCCTCAGTGCAAGCCAGAGTAATCAATGGATGCAAGAAGATTTGTGCATAAAATCCTATCTAGTGTCTACTCATCCAATATTCCCAGACTAGTTTCTAGCTTGTGGCTTTCATCAGTGAGGAGCCTTGGATCTGAGAGCACTGCACCTAGATCTTAGAATCTAATGCAATCCTCCAGCAGATACCTTTTACTTTTTTAGCTAACTATAAAGTTTTGAGCCCAAAACTCATTAGCTGTTTTTCACAGGGGCAAACTCCCCATACAGTAGCACCAATGACAACAAAAAGTATGGATGCTGAACTGAGTTCAGACCTATACAAGATAATGAGTTTAGCGTAAAAACATTATTGTGTTTTCATTTTGGCAAAAAGTAAAAGATAGCTGCTGGAAGGTTATATTAGATCCTAAGATCTAGGTGCAGTGCTCTCAAATGCAAGGCACCTCACTGATGAAAGCCACAAGCTAGAAACTAGTCTGGAGATTTTGGATGAATAGACACTAGATAGAATTTTATGCACAAACCTTCCTGAATCCATTGATTACTCTGGCTTGCACTGACTGATGCTACTGTATGGAGAATTTTGCCTCTGAAAAACAGCTTTGTAAGCATAAAGAATAGTGATCACATGATGTCTGATGGTTTGATATCAATCCTGCCCAATATGAATATGGTGACAGGTTATTAAAGAACCAACGACATGAAAAAATATGGATGCTGAACTGAGTTCAGATCTATACAAGCTAACGAGTTTAGCTTGAAAACATTATTACTCTAAGCTTTATAGTTAGCTAAAAAAGTAAAAGATGGCTGCTAGAGGGTTGCGTTAGATCCTAAGATCTAGATGCAGTGCTCTCAGATCCAAGGCTCCTCACTAATGAAATCCCCAAGCTAGAAACTAGTCTGGAGATATTGGATGAATAGACACTAGATAGGATTTTATGCACAAACCTTTCTGCATCCATTGATTACTATAGTTTGCACTGAGTGATGCTATTGTATAGAGAGTTTTGCCTCTGTGAAAAATAATCAGTGACATTACAGTTGCATCCAATTCTAGTATAATCCAATTTTTCAATATTAATTATACTGAAATTAGTTACAAATCTTCCATTGATTTAGCTCACCATTTCCATAAAATCAGCTTAATTATTAAAAGAATAAATATAACTTTTTATGTTTACTGACAGTTTGTATACATAGAGATTGCTGGAGGTTTTCAGTGCTACTGAATTATTTTATTAAAATAATAGTAAATAGAAATTTGATAGTAAATATATTGATGTAGAGCTCATTCACAAAATTTCTTATATGAGCATGGAGGAAATCGTTATATAGTCAAATTCTCAAAGATCCAATGCATATTTATTATGTAAGGATTCTTTGTTATTTCTTCCAGTGTGAATGCAACATGGTAAATGATACAGTATTTTTTAGGCTTAGTTGTGGTTTGTAAAAAAAAAAATAGATATGAATTCTATGATGCTGGACTTATGGACTATCCTGCATAAATCTTGTTCAAATCAAAATTAAACTATATGGTATATGAAACAAACATTTAAATAACTTTTTTTTTTCTATATTGGCTATAATTTTTCTTATTATACTAAGTGATATGTTAACTTAAATTTCAACAAGTCCTTATATATATATTTATATAGATATAATTATAATGTTATGTGAAATTTACCAAATCTATTTTAAATAATAATTTAACTGACCTTTAGTTGCCATATATATATATATATATATTATTTTACAACCTAATATTTTTAATATCTGAGAAATACATTTAATGTATACAGAATATCATTTGATAAATGTTAGCTTTTAATTCAATGTTAATAAGAATTTCAATTCCATGCTCTTGTCAGAGATTGGTAAATAATTTTATATAATTTTTATTTGTAACTAGAGATATGAAAACCAATTTTTAATATATTAGCAGATATCTAATAATTGTGGTCATATGATATGAAAACCAATTTTAATATATTAGCAGATATCTAATCATTGTGGTCATACACCAAAATAATATATTTTACAAATAAAAAAAAAAAAAGGCATTACAATAATTGAAAAGAAATATGTCTAATAATAACAAAAAAAAATTTTGAAATTAACATTTTTTTATTTTAGCTAATATAGTTTTCGCAGGGCAAAAAAAAAAAAAATAAAGCACAACTATTCTTACCAAAAGACTTTAATGATTAAAATAATAATTGCAGGGTATGTTTTTAGAAAATCATATGGCATTCAAGCAGAAGGACTGATATATTCATCTGTGGACCATAGACTTTTAGTTCTTGTGACTATCCCTTTATTATTGCAATAAACCACACAGAATATGACAGAAAATTTTGTAGATAATTTCTAGACATTCAAAAGCATCTGATTTATTTTTTATAGATCATAAAGATTTTTTGCAATATATATATAATTCACATGATCACCATCTCTTATACTAGCATATAATTGTTTCTAAACAAGGCAAAACTCTCCATATAGTAGTGCCACTCTGTCCCAACCAGAGTAATCAATGGATGCCAGAAGGCTTGTGCATAAAATCCCTATCTAGTACCTACTCATCCAATATCCCCAGACTAGTTTCTGGTTTGTGGCCTTCGTCATTGAGGAGCCTTGGATCTGAGAGCACTGCACCTATCTCTTAGGATCTAATGCAACCCTCCAGCAGCCACCTTTTATCTCAACTACAAAACTATGAGAATGAAATTGAAAACACAACAATATTTTTAATCTAAGCTCAGTAGCTTATATAGGTGTATGGGTCTGAACTCAGTTCAGCACCCATACATTTTGGTGTCTTTGGCTCTTTAACAACCGTAACCACCACTATCCTATTAGGCAAAATTGGTGTGAAACCTCTAAACATAACATGATCACCATCTCTTATACTAGCCCATAATTGTTTCTAAACAAGGCAAAACTCTCCATACAGTAGTGCAACCCTGTGCCAACCAGAGTAATCAATGGATGCCATAAGCTATTGAGCTTAGATTGAATATATTATTGTATTTTCAATTTCATTCTCATAGTTTTGTAGTTAAGTAGAGATAAAGGGTGGCTGCTGGAGGGGTTGCATTGGATCCTAAGATCTAAGTGCAGTGCTCTCAGATTCAAGGCTCCTCACTGATGAAGGCCACAAGACAGAAACTAGTCTGGGGATATTGAATGAATAGGCACTAGATAGGAATTTTATGCACGAGCCTTCTGGCATCCATTGATTACTCTGGTTGGCACAGGGTGGCACTATTGTATGGAGTTTTGCCTTGTTTAGAAACAATTATGTGCAAGTATAAGAGATGGTGATCATGTGATGTTTAGAGGTTTAACAACAATTCTGCCTAATAGGATAGTGGTGGCTATGGTTGTTAAAGAGCCAAAGACACCAAAATGTATGGGTGCTGAAACAATAATATTTTCAATCTAAGCTCAATAACTTGTGGCATCCATTGATTACTCTGGTCAGCACAGGGTGGCACTACTGTATGGAGAGTTTTGCCTTGTTTAGAAAAATTATGTTCTAGTATAAGAGATGGTGATCATGTGATGTTTAGAGGTTTAACACCAATCCTGCATAATAGGATAGTGGTGGCTATGGTTGTTAAAGAGCCAAAGACACCAAAATGTATGGTGCTGAACTCAGTTCAGACCCATATAACTATATAAGCTATTGAGCTTAGATTGAAAATATTGTTTTCATTTTCATTCTCACAGTTTTGTAGTTAAGTTGAGATAAAAGGTGGCTGCTGGAGGGTTGCATTAGATCCTAAGATCTAGGTGCAGTGGTCTCAGATCCAAAGCTCCTCATTGACGAAGGTCAAAAGTCAGAAACTAGTCTGGGGATATTGGATGAGTAGGCACTAGATAGGGATTTTATGCACAAGCCTTCTGGCATCCATTGATTATTCTGGTTGGCACAGGGGGCACTACTGTATGGAGAGTTTTGCCTTGCTTAGATATATATAATTGCTGTGAAGTTTGTAAAATTACATGCAGTTACTCAGATTCCAATATTTTCAATGAGAATAAATGAAATTGGTTTTAAAATGCATTAGTGATTCTGACAAATTTATTATCAAACTCTGCATTGGGATAGTCTGCAGAGCACTATAATTTATCAGAGAAGATAGAGCGGGGCATTGGAGATAATATAAAAATTGTGTAGGATTTTCATGACAAATTTTTAAAACGTTTTTTTTTTACTATATTTAATTTGGACAATTAATAATTATAGAAAATATTTTTGAATAAGAGAATAAATATATCAGATGATTACCATTTCATATGCTTACACATGCTGTTAATAAGAGTACCAAACTCTCCATACAGTAGTACTATGAAGTGTAAGTCTTTGTAAATCAATCATTGCAGGAAGGTTTGTGCATAAAATCTCTATCTAGTGCCCAATCATCCAACATCCCTAGACTAGTTTCTAGCTTGTGACTTTCATTAGTGAGGAGGCTTGGATCTGTGAGCACTGCACCTAGATCTTAGATCTAATACAACCCTCCTGGTTGATGGAGGATTGCAGCATTAGATTCAAAGATCTAGATGCAGTGCTTTCAAATCAAAGACTGCTTACTGGTGAAAGCCACAAGCTAGAAACTAGTCTGGGAATATTGGATAAGAAGGTAACAGATAGGGATTTTATGCACAAATCTTCCTGCATGTGATTACAAAGGCTTGCATTTGGTGTGACTACTGTATGGAGTTTGTGACTATTTCTTGAGATCAGCTTATTATAAGAAATTGATTCAAATGTTTTTTTTACAAATTATTTAATCTAGCATTAGTCTTATTGATGGTAACACTGGAAATTGAAAGAATTGGATATTTCAAATCACATGTTGATATTAACATGAGTGAGATATAGGTAGCGCAATTTATAAAAGATGAGTATTATGCCTATGTTAATAATATTGATTTTAATATATAAGATTATAACATGTGTTTTTTAATTTAGGGAAATAAGTGATCATAATAAAATAAAAAATTAATAGGAATGAAAAACATGACTTAAATGAAACTGAGTCAACACACAAACAAGATAGAAAATATTTGAACTTTGGATTCAAATATGCAAGAGTGAATGTTAATTATAGAAACTAGTCATAGAAATTATTTCTGACAATGTTTTCACCTACAAATTGCAAAAAATGTTCACACAAAAATATATTTTGGATATAATTTACTATTTTCAAAATAATTTTTTTTAGTGTCATAGAAATTATTTCTGACAATGTTTTTACCTACAAATTGCAAAAAATGTTCACACAAAAATATATTTTGGATATAATTTACTATTTTCAAAATAAGTTTTTTTAGTGTCATGTAAAATAATATTTAAAGAAACAAAATGTAAGAAACAACCAACTGCAATTTTATCAACAAAAGTCAATATGGTTTCTACAATGATTGAAGAATCTTAAATAAAATGATTCTTAATTGTGTTGCTGCTAGATGGCATATACTGATGATGATATAAATAAACAATTGAAAAATGAATTTATCAATTGACTGGACAAAACAATTGATATCTACAATAAAGCTCATCTAATAGGAATGGTTTATAGATAGAGAACTTGTTGAATTCTAATTGAGCTGAAAAAATATTTATCCTAAAAGTTAAGAATCTGTTTGAAATTGTTGATACTTTTATAGCTGACTAAAAAAATATCTGGATTAGGCATATTAGTGTAACATATCAAGTCATCAAAATGGACTGTAAGTACTTACACTAAAGAAAAAAGCTAATGCTGTATTGACATATTAAATTATTCAAAGAGAAGCATTTGCATTTCAATATCTAAACCCATGATAATTAACATAGTGAGTTTTATTAAAATATATTTTCAGGAGACTTACTGTTTTAAAAAATATATGTGATACGAGAGTTAGATATTTTTTTTCATTGTAACTGTGGCTGGCTTTCTTATGTTAATGTTTTATTATACATATATGAAGGAAGAATGGAACTGCATTCATATGACATCTTTTCACAGAATCTCATTACAATATTCAAGATTTAACTTTACAATATTTTTATTAGATTCATTTAATTTATTTTTTCAAAGAATGATATTTCCAATTTTTATATTAATTTTTCACAATAGAAAACTTACTTTTACAAAAAATTAAAATTGAAAGCACTAAGCTGAATAAAGATATTTAAAAGAACAAAAACTTTTTGTTTTTTAAATGGTCAAATATTTATTAATTTATTAGAATTAAAATCAGTAATCACTGAGCATTTATCACATAATTATTATTTTTTTCAGAAAATTTTGAGGAATATGTATGGATTAGAAATCTTTTCAATACAAAATGCTCATAAAATGTATCAATTGTGAGAGTTCAAAATGTTGACAATCACTTCTCACATTGAAAGCACAAAATTTAACACTATTTTTATAAGAAATTTTGATGTTTATCAATAACATACATAACCCTGAATGTATTAATAAACCTTTGCAAATGCTGATTTCTTTAGCAAGTTCTTACTTTTATGACGTTGAATTTTTGATATTGGCAATCTTTAAATTTAAATACAAATCATAATTAAATATTGAAAAAGAAATGTATTGCTATTTCAAAAATGATGTTTAAGTTTGCAATAATACAACAAGACATTAAAATTTTTTAAGAAGAAGAATATCCTGATTATTACTTCATGGAACTAGATTTTTTTAAGAAGATAATATTTTAATTGTTATTTCATGTATTAACAATTTCTGAATTGGTATATTCTGAAAAAAAAATGTTGAAAATCAAAGGGCTCAGGAAGTTTGAAAATCAATGACTTATACAATTTTAGTATAAAATCAATACTAAATTAATATACTTATTTATCGCATGTTTAATAATTACTATATTCTCTTTCAATTTAACAATAGCTCTTTTTTTTCTGTCTCAGATCTTATTATTTCTTTATAATATAATCTCAATTCTATCACTACTAAACTATAATCAAATCTATAATAGTTCCAGGATTCATATATGCAATCTCAATAATTGTTCATAAATCCATTCTGCACCAAAACATACTCTAAATGAAATTCACACTGAAGCAGTCAATCTTAGCTTAAGATTGAGCTTCATGGTTCCATCTACTAACATGTATTCAAACCCAATACCCCATCTGCTCCTTTAGTCGCATATATTTTTTTTTTTACATATATATTTGAGATGCGCACCTAAAATTTATAGTTTAACTTTCAATAACATTTTATTATTATTAATTTTATGATTATTAATTCTTTTTATTAAAGTATATAGGTGCGGTTCAAATATATATATATATAGGAGCAAAATATTAACAAAATATTGATTTTTTTTTTTAATATTTTATTATATGTCATTTATACAACTTTTTCTTTTTAAAATATTTTTTTTCCTATTAAACTGTATTTTATAAAATCCAAGATGGAAAATGCAACCGTTAATTATCCAAAAATAATTAAAGGGTTGGAAACACTTGTTTTAATCTGGGAAAGGTATTTTTAATTAAAGTTTTTACTTAAAATATAATTAAAGTTTTTACTTAAAATAAAATGGGGATTAAGATTAAAGATTTTCTTTTGTTATAAACATTTCTGTCAAATCTATTTCTAATCTGAAAATAGATTTGAATTTATTTTTGGACATTATCTTACAGTTGCATCTTCAAAAACAATCAATAAAGAAAAGGTAAGAATTTTTAAGATCAGAAATTAGATTTTAAGCTAAAACTAAGTAATTAAAAGCATTCCAGAAATACCTAAACAGAGTATAAAATGGCCGGATTTTAAATCACCAACAGATTAACTACTACTGAGAGAACTGTGTTATCATCAATACTCCATGCAACTTTGAAATTTAAGATAATGATAGAGTAGAGGCAATCACCTTTCTGACCCTTGTGGGTCATTTTTCCTGCTAATGTACCATCTAACTGCTGCCTTGAAATGAAGAAAAGCCTAAAAAAGGAACTTTGGAATGCTGATCAGAAGCTGGCTGTCACCAAGAATTCACATTGATCCATTAAATGTTCTACTTTGAAAAATGGACTATTAAATGGTGCAAGGTAAATTATTTCAAACCGCCACCATTGAAACTAAATCTAGCTTGCCTAACTAGTTTCAAACTCTATTAAGATTTCTCCTAATGTATTATTTATTAACTTTGTGTTTTACTAAAAACGTTAAGTAAATTGCTCTTAATGAATTTTTATGAACCTTAATCTCTCTCATATGCTCTAACTTTCCTTAACTTTGGTGCGGTTATTTATTTATAGTTATTTATTACTTGATTTTATATGTGTGCTTTTATTATTAATATGCCAATCTCAAACAATCTGACAAGTTGAATTTCTAAAATCTTTTCTTTCTTCTTTTTAAGTAAACCTTCATGAATTAAGATTATTAACATTCCCTTAAAATATAATGTATTGTTAATTAATTCACTCGCCAGATTGTTTTTACGAGTCAACATTTTATTTATGTTTTAGTATAAAAATTTATTTGTTTAACTCTGGATTTTCTACCCAGGGATAATCCAGAACTTAGGCTAATTAACACTCTGAAACTTTATTTATTTTAAAATATTATTTAGTCAATTCTGAAAGAGTGACTTATTAATTGTTTTCTACATATATAACTGCTAGTTATTTTCTTTTTCCATACTCTTAAAAAATATGTTTAAATATACTCAGTTGTAAAATCCGCAAAGGTAGGATTGAATCATTTTTTAAATAACAAACGGGAAAGGGGGTAAATTTTAATGTATATTTTACTATTTTAGTTATTAAGTAAAATCTTGTATATATATATTACAGCGGCATCGCACATTATCTGTATAAATTATGGCATTCAAACTAGGGTCATTTATTTTTAAAGCAATAAATCATTCCATGTCATTAGTGACATCCATCCATACTGCGTTACTGACATTCAGCATATCTTTGTGAATATATATACATATTATGTGCTTCTAATCTGGGGGTTGTGACAAGATCGAACACAGATTTCTTCTCAAGTCTTGTCCTGAGGATAGTTGACCTTCCCAGGACCATTTATACCATATAAAAAGGTCTCTGGTGGTGATTTACATAAGTCTGGCACGCCATTCCTAGCCACTTTCTCCATATAAAAAGGCCTCTCGCATCAGTTATACCAGTAAAAATCTGGGCCACGCTATGCCTATCTATTTTTCTCTAAGCACTGCCCTAGAAAAGGGGGTGTTAGATTTCGTTTTTCGTCCAGAAGCACGACCTTATCTTTGAGTTCTGTACCTATGTCGGTACCGCCATATCATTATTTCTTTTGTTTATGACCTAATTTTAGTGCTGTAATAATATTAAAATTGCGCTCTGCTCAAAATATATATAAATGCCAAATGTATTTTATTTATTTTCGTGACTGTAATGGCATGAAAATGGTTTATATTATATCTGTAACGAATCTTGGAATGCTCCCTGAAATAATGTTAGTCACCATGTTTCAGAACCGTAACCCAAAGCGTTAATAAGCAATTTTATGTAAATTCTTTCTAATAACTGATTGGCATTTTAATATTGGACCCACCAAAGATGCGTGTTTATTTATAATATGTTATTTAATTTATAAAAGAGCATATGAGAAATAAAAGCGTGAATAACACTATGTAATCATCTACCGCTTGGTAGACTGCTTGCTCACTCATGCGCACACTAATGTATATACTTAATTTATAAATGTATGTACATAATTTGTCATTATATTAAACTAATTTTTATTGTCTAACTTGTTTGAGTAATTCAAATTCCTTTTTCTCCACTTCCAAACGTACAGCCATGTGTATACATATTTTAATTAAGTCATAGTTAATAGATGTCTCATTGTCTTCTCCGCTCTGCTAGTGGGCCAGATTTAAAATTAATTCTCGTGTGCCATCATTGTTATGTTATCCATTAGGTGTTTGATCTGGGGCTTAGAGAGTGGGTTCGAATCCAAGCTGGTCCCTGACCTAAATCTCTGGCTTGACTGGGTTTGAAGTACATTTGGTGAGTTCCAGCTCATGTCAGATGGATCAACATGTTTTGACCAGTACAACACCTATCAAGTGAACTTTAAAATACAATTTCTTCTTTTATGATTTTTAAAACATATATTCATTATTATCATGTTTATAATTTAGTTTACAAAAACTAGTTAATATTTCATTACTATTATTTTTTATTCCAAATTCATAATCTCTTATCACTTCTTTTCCACCACAGCATTCCAATTTCCCATTATCATTATATGACTATATTTTTATTCATTTTCAACTATTTTCTTTATAATTTCTTCAAACATGATTACTATCTCTCAAATATCATACTGATCAATTAGTATGTATATAATGAATAATCACTACTTTCTTCATTATCTTCACTACAATAATCTATCATCTCGTAAATCTTACAATATCTAACACTTTTACTTTCATTCTCTACAAAAAATTTAAGTCTTAAGATTCCATGACCTTTTAATTAAGATTTTTTTTTAATTTCAAAGGTTAGTCATGATTAGACTGATGCATTCAATCCTGAAAATATATATTTCTTTCAGAATATTTTTCATTTTGCTTTTGCCATAAATTTCAATTGTATCTTCAATCCCATTTTTACAATACAAATCTAATGACATCTTATTTTTCCTTATATTTTCAATCTATCACTTACATAAGTAATTATATTAAACCAAATTCATAAAATATTACTATTAATAATCTACATAAGAAAAAATCTATTTATAATTTAACAAGCAAATACTTCAATCTAAAAAAAAAAATTTACAAATTTTATCTAAATATATAAATATTTTAAAAAGATGATATATGTATTTAATTACAAAACAAATCTTTAAACAAAGGCAAATAATAATAAGTTATCTGTAAATAATCTTCACACAAATTCAATTTAAAAGTATTTAGAATATTTTTTAATAGTTATTACAGACATACACACAAAAAAATCCTTCTAAGATAAAACAAAAAAACGAATTAAATATATACTAAAACAAAAAATAAATATATACCTGATCCTTTTTTTACATATTTTTTTTTTTTGCACAATTTTGAAATATTACAAGTTGTTTTAAAATAACATAATTGATTTTTTAAAAAATGGTACTTTGGGATTACAGTTGCTGTGATATATTCATAATTGGAATGAAGAAATGAACATTATTGTCTGAAAGACTTAAAAAAATCATTTTACATTCTCAAAGAATTATTAGATTATCTTAAATTGTTGTTAAACTTTTTTTTTAATTCTAAATAATTCCATGTAATATAAAATAATTTATTTTTCTTTTTAGAAGATTGTAAATGTTTTTAATTCAGTGTTTACAGATTTGTTTCTGAGGTTGAGTTCGTCCTGATACATCACAAAACTAAAAAAAAAAAATTATGTCTGTTATTATTATCTAATTTTTAAAAAAAAAGTTTCATCTCTTTATTTCTTATTATTTTAAAAACAAAAATCTCTGTTTTGGCAATATTCCCTCAAACCGAAAATGTGTTTGTCTGCATTGTAATGTTTTTGTAGTTTTGTTTTGAAAGGGAAGTAAGTTTTTGATATTGATGCTTTGTTTGCATTTTGACATTTGGTTTTTAAAAAAAAAATCCTTGATGGTATTGATGTCAAAAAAAATTAATTTTGCCAAAAATCAATAGATGGTAAATTATACATTGCAAGTTTTACTATTGTCAAACAGTGACGGTGAATAAAATCTTAAGATACTTTTCTGTTTTATGGACAAGCAATATACTGTCCATATTTTTATAAATGTGCAGTTCCGGGAGCCTACAATTTCTCTTTTCGAATGTGTCAGTTGTTAAATTAAAAAAAATAATAATAAATTAAATGAAATAAAAGTAATAAATTACATTAATAATTTTTATTTCATTTTTCTTTTATATTTATAATATCGAAATGATGATATGCTCTGAACTTTAAAGTTTTCACTGGCATGTGTAGAGAAACCAATGAGTGTTTCATTGTAAGAGTTATCATTTTCAAGTGTTTTTACTTGTCAAATGAAATTTATTTTCCTATAGCTCATTTTTTATTTGTGTTCAATGTGTATGAAGTAAAATTTAATAGCACCCAAAAACTATAATGTTCTAACAAAAATTTTCATATAGTTTATTGAATTATTTTCATTGATTTTTTAGGTCATGGAAACAATATCCTTATTTTCTATATATACAATGTGTAAAGAGAACTTGGTATATTTCAATAGAATAAAAAAATGAACTCTTAATTTAATACTAATATATACTCTGTTAAAAAAAAAAAAAAACTAAAATATATTGCTAATAAATAATGGGTTATAAAATTAAAACATTTTTTTAACAACTGTGAGCTCAAAAATCTTTGAAGTAAAAGTATTAAAAGTTTTTCATTATAGAAAAATTCATCAAGACAATGAAGCTTCAAATTTTGAGACAAATACACATTATGTAAATAGATGAATTGTTATTTTTGTTTTTAACAGAAAAAAGAATTTCACTTTAACTGAAAATGAAGGCAAAGAAATCTCATTGTAAAGAGTAATTTTTTAAATTGTAATCATCATCATCAACCGTTATCAATCCATGGCAGAATGAAGGTCTCTCTAAGTTCAATCCATCTCCTCCGATCTTTAGCTTCTCTTCTCCACATCACCCCTGCACACTTTCTTATTTCATCCATCCATCTCACATGTGGTTTTTTTCTGGGTCTTTTACAATCTCTTGGAATCCAGTTTAAGATTTCAGTTGTCCATCTATTGTCATCTCTTTTAGCAATATGTCCAGCCCAACTCCACTTCAGTCTTTTAACTTTTTCAATGAGATCAGTAACATCTGTTTGTTCTCTTATCCATATATTGCGTTAAAATATGTGGATTTTTTTCTTTTAACACTATTGTGAATCATGTTCCGATTCACTTGGTGCATTCTCTAGAAATGTATTTGTTTGTAAATCACAATCATTCTTTTTATTTGTCCTCAGGTCTACATTAATATTTGGCTACCAGACACCACTAAGGGTGAAAGCTTTTGCTCTGCCAATGTCCAGCTGACTGTTACGGAGCCACTTTACTATATGCTGCCTACCCTTCACTGGTATCAGTGTACAATTGCCTTTCATAATGCAGCCTTTGGTAGCAACAGTTGCTTCTGGGTGTCCCACAGTTCTTTGTAAAGCAAACTGGGATGTTGCTTCGGCCAGCCTTCTCTAATCTGCTTCAAAATCCATTGGTAGCCATCGTCCTCATCTGTCCAATGAGCCATGATTTTATATTTTACTCTTGATTTCAATACATTTTTGTACTTAATTTCTTTCTGTTTCTCGTCACCATGGACCTTCTTTGACCTGCTTTTGTTAATTACTGGCTGCTGGAAAGGTTTTTGTTTTCTGAATATATCTATTTTACCCAAATTCCTCTTAACCCTCTCAGAAAGTTTTTTTTCTTCTTGGAGCTATTATAATCAAATTACTAATGGTAATTTGTCATTAACTTCCCATTTTGGTAAATGATAAATTCAAGAATCTCTTTCTAGAACTAAATATAATATTGCTAAATATAGAGACAAATAACAATAAAAAAAAACAATAAAATAAACTGTAAAAAAATAATTTTAATTTGACCATCACAGATTTAAGAAATTCTTACCTTTGCGAACACAATTCCAAAGTTGATCTTTACTTGTACATTGCTCAAAGATCAATGGAAGTCTAACATGACCTGCACATATATACCAGAAAAGAATTCCAAAAGCATAAACATCAACACTGTTGTCATATTTTCCACTAAAGAGCTCAGGAGCCATATGTATTGGAGTTCCAACTATACTGCCACTAATCATAACCTCAGGCTTGCAGAATCCTAAGTCAGTAATTTTACCACGATTTTCAGAATCTAACTGAAAAATATTTATTTAATTATTATACAATGAAAAGTGTTAGTTAAAACAAAAACAATTGACTTTTATTAAATAAGTTGAATTCCTAGCTATGTTCCATAATTTTATTGAAATTTTCTGAAACAGACTAATTTTTTTTTTGATTAATTTTTAATTACAAATGAAAAAAACTAGTGAAAATATATTTTAATGATCTTATTTTTTCATTATTCACAAAAGCAATAATACAGAGTAACAAATTACTCAAATCTTTTTTGTGTTTTTTAATGTTAATACTTTTAATGACTAGTAGTGGATTTCTTTAATAATTTAAATGAGAATAATATCAATAAATAATCAAAAAGATAAACAATGTTAGAAGCATAATTAAAAAATTAAATAGAAATTGTAACTACAGCCTATCAACTACAGATCATACTTACTAATACATTTTTGAGTTTGATATCTCTGTGGACTAGTCCCTGGCTATGAAGATAGCGAATGCCTTCAACTACATCTAATGCCACCTGCAACCTACTTACAAGTTCAAGACCAGTTTTGATAGCAGTATAAAGATCTCGCTGTAGTCGATCCATAATAAGTAAAACAGCTGGTGAAGAACCACTACCATAATGATAATCAATAACAGAACCTTTCAAAGTTACTATCCGATCATGGGGTGGAACACTCCTAGAAGAATAAGATAAATTAATATTAAAGAATTTCACAATTATTAAAACAATCATAAGATTTGTGCAACTTTATAAAATACACAAATCCACGTATTATATTTTACTTTTATTTCATTATTATAAGATTTTTATCTACTTATGATTTAGTCATAAATTTCTGGATAGTCAAACAAGCATAAATGTATCTATTTGGATAAATGATTCTTAAATTTTTGGGGCATTTTCTGATAACTAGAATCTCCCTTTTCCATCTCCAAAAACAAAAAATATCTGGACTTAAATCCAAAACCAAATTAAATAATTCATATTCATTTATTAGTTGTACATTTTTACATTAAAAATTAAAAAAAACTCAATATATTAGAAAACAAAAAATAATAATAATTAATGTTATCTGTGTTAATGTTTGAATTTGCTGATTTCAGTACCATCATGTCAAATTGGGAAATTATCTATAAATAAAAAAGAAGACATGTAAATGCCAATCTATCATACATGATTGAATTTTTGATTTCTTGTATTTTATTTTTGAAATAATTTATTTGCAAATGTCTGTACTAAAAATAGATATTCACAAATATTCAATAGACATAAGCTGGTATTACCAATCAAATCCACAATAACAGTTTTGGCTACATTTCCACACCTACTGTTACTTTTTTAATTTTTATAATAAGCAAGATAATGATTTAAAAGTTTCAAATATCATTAAGATTTTGAACCCAAATTGATTTATTTATATAATATATAGCTCTGATCCCAATACAACAAATACATATTTTAGTAACATCCATCATTTGTTAACTGTAAACATACTTGATAAGCAAATTGCCTTGGATTCAATTTTCAAATCATCAGTTTAGCAAATATAGAAAATGATTTCTGGTTGTGTATGTTTAACACAATGCTTCCCAATGATGAAAGCTAATAGGCAAAAGCTACTAATCTGGAGATTTGAATGGTATTACAATCTGATATTCATGGCTTTACTGATTGCACAGTTACAATAAAAACCTTATAAATAATTGATAATAGAATCAATTAGTACTCTTTATATAGATGTTAAATAAAAACAGTTAACTGTATGATGCTTTTATTTAATAATTCTCTCTGTTGGTTTTGACAACTACTAAAATTAAGACTGCAGCAAAAGACATTCTAAAAAACTTTTGGAGACACTTTAGCATTCTTATAATTTTACATTAAAATTATTTACTGAGACTCTGAAAATAGTTTGCCTAGGATCACATATTCTCAAGTCAAGAGAGCAGACAATTAATTATTAGTAGATAGATGAATTAAATAAATACTACATATTTGTAGACACATACTTGTCAGTGTTATATACACATCTACATATCTGATACATGTTTTAATCTTAATTTATTCATTACTATGTATTTATTCATATAGTATACGAACATGGATGGGCTGCTCACCAACACGCATTAGCCAGCGTGGTGAGTTTATTGGCTTTTTACCTCTGAGTTTAAGAACAAGAAACACCATGGCATTTCTTCTCAATTGTCTGATAAGGCAGAATGAATGTTTGTGTAAATGATAAATATTTTTCCAATACATATATACAATTATGACAGACAAAAATAAATCATGGCCCTTATTCCCAGGAGGCTGTAAAGTCACCAACCAAGTCAGCGGTTGGTGGCTGAAGGTGGGGGGGTGCAAAAAATCCCCTGATTGCAGACCCAGGCTGCCATTTGATGACGATTTTTTATTTAGGTACTTACAACTGCAGATCACTTTCAAGTAAAGGAAGATTGCAAGAATTAGAAGAAGAACTGTCTTATATTAAATGGGACATTATTGGACTTTGTGAAGTTAGAAGAAAAGGTGAAGAGACAATTGATTTAAAAAGTAGACATGTAGTCTATTATAAAGGCACAAATATTGGAAATACAGGTGGAGTAGGATTCATTATAAATAAAAAGTGGAAGAACAACATTATGGAGATTGATGGTGTATCGGAGAGAGTGGCAAGATTAGTTATACAACTTAATAGCAGATACCAAATGCAGATAATTCAGGTTTATGCCCCAACAAGTTCTCATAGTGATGAAGTAATAGAAGATTTTTATATGGATGTACAAAAGGCTTTTGATCAGAGGAAATAACATTTTAAAATTGTTATGGGAGACTTTAATGCTAGAATTGGTAAACAAATGAAAGATGAAAGTGCTGTTGGTAATTTTGGTTATGATAATAGAAATGAGAGAGGACATAGACTTATGGAGTTTACAGAAAAAGTAAAACTTTATATTATGAATTCTTTTTTTGAGAAAAATGTTAAAAGGAAATGGACATGGAAGCATCCAAATGAAGGTACAGCAGAATTGGATTATATTTTGACTAACAGAAAATACATATATCAAGATTGTAATGTTCTTAATAAATTTAATACATGAAGTGACCATCGATTAATAAGATGTAAGATATGTGTTAATGCAAAACTAGAGACAAAAATTATTAAGGAAAACAATATTTACAGTTGATATTCCTAATCTTCAGAAACATTCTAATGAATTTAAATTAGAACTTACAAATCGGTTTCAAGTATTTAGTAAATTTTGAACATGATTCAGATTTGAATGAAATTAATATGAAAATAACTGATACACTTTTAAAAACTGCAACAAAGATAGCTGGTAGAAAAAAGCAGCAATTGACCAATAAAATTTCTGCTGAGACTGGAGAATTTATGAAGAAAAGAAGGAATATGAAGATATACAAAAATGATGCATTAAAAAGAATGGAATATCTCGAATTTTGTAAAATGGTGTGGAAAATAGTTGAAAATGATATAAGAAAGTATAACTGTGGTGAACTAGCAAGGAAAGCTGTAGAAGAAAATAAAAGTCTCAAGAATGTAAAACAACATTTTTGGATTGGTAGGAAATTTATATCTGCAATAAGGAAAAAAGATGGAATTATTACTAAAAAGAGAGATGACATCATGAAATGGATAGAAGACTTTTATCAAGAATTATATAGTAATAAAGAACAAGTACCTCCTATATCTATTACATCTTCCAAATTGCCCAGAATTTTAAATGAAGAAGTGAGACATGCAATTAAATATATGAAGAAAGGAAAGGCTCCAGGTAATGATGGAATTACAATTGATATATACCAAATGTCTAAATGATAAAGATGTACCAGATAATTGGAAAAATGCAGTATTAATATTAATATTTAAAAAAGGTGATAAAGAAGATATTAGAAATTACAGACCTATCAGCCTTTTATCAGTTTTATACAAAAATTTTACCAAGATAATTACAACTCGTCTACAGAGAACATTGGATTTCCACCAACCAAGAGAACAAGCTGGATTTAAAAGTGGTTTTAATACAGTAAATCATATCCAGGTAATGAGAGAAGTTATAGAAAGGACAAATGAATATGAGTTGCCATTATGTTTTGGATTTGTAGAATATGAAAAGGCATTTGATTCTATAAACATTTCTTCATGGATCATCAAGGTATAGATCCAGGATATTATCATATTTTAAAGAATATTTATAAAAACGCAACAGCAACAATTAGATTACATAATAATACTGAGAAAGTCAACACTGAGAAGGGTGTAAGACAGGATGACTCCATATCTCCAAAACTTTTTACAACAGTGCTGCAAGAAGTTATTTTGTGGATTAAAATAGCTAAAGAAGTGAAAGTAAATGGTGATTATTTAAGTCATTTAGATTTCGCAGACGATATAGTTGTTTTTGAAAATAATGCTTTTAGGGCTGCAGGAAATGTTGCAGGACTTATCAGATGAAAGTAGGCCTAAAGATAAATGTTAAAAAGACTAAAGTAATGTTTAATGGATTTTCTCAAAATGTGAAAATAAAGATTGATTATGATGAGTTAGAAGAAGTTAACAGTTACAAATACCTTGGTCAGATTATTAATACAGATGGAAACATAATGGATGAAATTAATCGTAGAATTAAACTTGGTTGGAGTGCTTTTGGAAGAAATAACTTGATACTAAAAGGAAATATGCCTATGTGTTTGAAAAGGAAGGTTTTTAATAAATGTGTTTTACCAGTTCTTACTTATGGATCTGAGACTTGGACACTTAATAGAAGAGCAATACAGAAACTTCAGACCACTCAAAGAAGTATGGAGAGATGCATGTTGGGAGTAACAAGAAGAGATTGAAAACGCAATGTATGGGTAAGAGAACAAACGTGTTATTGACCTCATCAAAAAAATTAAAAGATTGAAGTGGAGTTGGGCTGGACATATCTCTAGAAGAGATGATAATAGATGGACAATTGAAATCTTAAACTGGATTCCAAGAGATTGTAAAAGACCCAGAAAGAGACCATATGTTAGATGGATGGATGAAAATAAGAAAGTGTGCAGGAGTGATGTGGAGAAGAGAAGCTAAAGATCGGAAAAGATGGATTCAACTTGGAGAGACTTTCATCCTGCAGTGGATTGATAATGGTTGATGATGATGATGATGATGAATATATACATTGGTATTAAACTTTAAATATATAAACTTTTGAACATTTTAAGCATATTTTCTGAACTCCAAAAATATTTCAATCTGATATCGCATGTTTTATTTATAACATTTGACAAAGAGAGTATTTAATAAATAGATGAATAAATAAAATAAGTGAAAAATTTGTTTAAAAAATAATATTTTAATACAATTTACATTAAATATTTTTTTAATTATTAATATTTATTTTAGAAAATTAATTTTTTTATGGTTCATTAACTAACTATTTTCTTGTAAAATACATTTTTAAATATGGCATGAAAATTAAAAAATTTTAATTAAATATCTTCCTTTGCTATCTTACACAAATTGAAAAATAATACAAATAAGAAAATAAATAGCAAACACTTGTCTGACAAAAATAAAATGTCATATCCCTTTGGATTTAATATTTGAACTGCATAAAAACAAAGTGACAGTCATGGCTGCTTGGTAAAAAGATTGACAATTTTTGTAATAAATATTCATTTCTAAAATGTTATTGATAAAATGGAATTAATAGTCAACAGTACAAGTTGTTTTTGGAATCATTTGGTTTATCTAAGAAAAATGTTAGCATATTTCATATAATTATAATGGATAATCATTTGAAATACATTTAAGAATTTAGATAATAAATATTAAGAAACATTTACAATAATTTTTAGTATTTACCAATTATTATTTAATTTCTTTCTACATTTATACATATATATATATAACTTTTTTCATAAAAAATGTCACTGGACCAGATAAAATATTATGAGGAGCTCTGATTTTTATGATCTAACAGAAATTATTACTATTTAATAGAATGCAATAGTGTTAAATGTTTATTGCACTCCCTCATTCTTGAGCATTAAGTTAGTAAAAGAAATTGGATATATTATGAAATAAGAATTAGACATTATATAATTTTTTTAAGCAGACAACAGACAATCAATATTAGCCTAGGACTGCACACAATCTAAAAAATTTTCATAATTTAACACTTTGAATGCAAACTTATGATTATATATCCTATAATGTTTAATTATTATATATTTTGATAATTTAAGCTATGCAAAGTTCAGTAATCTATGGTATCTATACATTATGCAGGCCAAATTTTAATAACAAAAATCAAGCTTCTGGAAAAAGTTAAGAAATTTTTTTTAAAAAATACATATAGAAAACATAGAAAACCTTGGATATAGAGTGATTTATTTTCTGATAATAGTGTATATCACTGCAAAAAGAAGTTTTTATTAATTGATAGAAGATCCTATGATTCCTTTATAAGGTATTAAAGGAAGTAAATAGGGCAAATTCATAAAATTCATTCTATATATTCTTGTCATTACAGTAGTTATTATTGTAAGACTACTCATATTGTAAATGAATGTGGATGGAAATTAACAGAGCAAATTATTAACATCCCCTCCATATATTCTTGACTGCAACTATTATTATTATGTGATTATTCAAATGTTAAATGAATGTAGATGGGCAGTTCATCAATATGCATCAACCTAGAATGATGAATTTATTGGTTTTTATATCTTGAGTTTAAGATCAAGAAATACCTTGCTTTTCTTTTTCAAATGCCTCTTAAAAACATGATGAAAATGTGGATGTAAATACTCATTCTTTTTTATATTATATTCACGACAGATAAAAATAAAATATGATCTCATATCCTGGAGGAAATAAAGTTTGCACCTAAAGCAATGGTTAACAAGAAAGGCAGGGAGTGCTAAAAATGACCAGATATGAATGTAGGCTATCTTTTATTCAGCTACTTACAATTGTAATTACTTTCAAGTAAAGAAATATTGCATGTATTAGAAGAAGATCCATCTAATATTAAATGGGATATGGCCAGATTTTGTCAAGATAGAAGACAAGCTGATGAGATAATTAATTTGAAAAGTGGACATACTCTTTCTTTTAAAAATGCATATATTAGAAGCACAAATGGAGATTTATTATAAATAAAACATTGTGGAGATTGATGGTATATCAGACATAATGGCAAGATTAATTATTCAATTTAATGGTAGATACTAAATTAGTAAAACATCATATGCCCACCATTTCTTATGCTTACACAATCCATTAAACCAGTAGCAAATCTCTTTCCAAACAATAATGCCATCCCAGTGCAAGCCATAGTAATCAATGGATGCACTAGATCTAAAGTTACAATGCATAAGGAATATTGGATAAGTAGACATTAGATATGGATTTTGATGTGCAAAGCTTCTAGCATCGATTCATTACTATGACTTACACTGGATGGCACTATTATTTGGAGAGAGTTGCTGCTAGTTTTTTAGATACTAAATGCAGATAATTCATATTTTTGTCTTAACAAGTCCTAGTTATTAGATAAAATTAGAGAGTTTTTATAATCAGACCAAACAATACTTAAAATTGTCAGGGTAGATTGTAAAATCAAAGAAAGATTAAAGTACTGTAGGAAAATGAGAAGCGAGAATAATGGAGTTTGCAGAAAAGAAAATCTAGATATGATTTTTTTTTTTTTTTTTGAGACAAATCCAGACTTGAAATGGATATGGAAACATCCAATGAAGCATAAGAGTTGGATTGTTTGGATGAATAGAAAATACATATTTCAAGTCTGCAATGTACTGAATAAATTCAGTATTGGTAGTTGGCCATTGATTAATGAAATAAATGATATATACTAATGCAAAGATGAAGAAAAAATACCATTAAGAATGATAATATTAACAAATGATATCTTTAATTATCAGAAAACTAATGAATTTAAGCTAAAATGTACAAATCACTTTAAAAATACTTTTGAATAAATTCAATAAGAAGATAAGTGATACTCTACTAAAGTCATCTCGACAGAAAAGTAGCATTTTTCTAGTAAATTTTCAACTGACATTGATTGAATATAAAAATATTTTTAAATGTTCTGTTTAGAGAGTGAACTGACAATAAATCTATAGAAAAAAACAAAAATCTCTGAAGTATATCATAAAATCTTTCATTGGAAAAAAAGTTGTTTCAGTAATAAAAAGATGATCCTATTACTAAAAAGTATATAGAAAATTTTTTATTAAAAAAAAAACCTATAATATGAACAAGAAAATAATATAGTCCAGATTTACATCAACATCTTTAGAAATGCTAAATATTTTAAGCTAAGAGGTGAAGTATTCAATTAAATCCATAACAAATGGAAAAGTTTCAGGAAATGATGGAATTATTACTATAGAGATCTTAAGAAAGTAAAGTAATAAAAAAATTGTTGGCAAAACTATATGACAAATTTCTAAATAAAAAAGTTCCATGTGATGATCATATTTAAGAAACATGAAAACAAAGATATTATAAACATTTGTAACTTATCAGCTTTGTATAAGATTTTTAGTAAGATCTATTATAATTCAAACCAATCAGAATAGGCAGGATTTAAGAAAGTTTGTAGCACAATAGATCACATCCAAGATTGTGAAAAGGCATTTAACTATAAGCATCAAGACATCTACTGAAGAATATGTATCAAAATGCAACAATATGAATAAGATTATATAATGATGCTAAGAAGATTAAATTTGATAATAGTATATGAGAGAATAATTCCATCATTACAAAACTTCTTACAGCAGTTTTACAGAAAACATTTTATGGATTAAAATCAAGAGCCAAAGAAATCTATAATTTTCAAATATATAGGTTTTTTTTTTTTTTTTGCAAATAATGCTTCATCTGACCTTTATGAAATGCCACTATAGCTATCAGATGAAAATAAAGAAGTAGTAATAAAGATAAATTCTAAAAAAAATAAAGTAATATTCAATGATTTTTTACAAAAGATAAAAATAAGTGAAAAAAGATCAAACAACTACAAATGCATTATCAGATTAATAGTATATATAAAAACAATGGATAAATTCTGCAGAATGGAGTTTGCTGTTAACTAAAAGGAAATGCTCTGATTCCTCTTGGAGGTTTTAAAAAAACCAAGCAGGGCAAATTCCTAATGTCCACTCTAAATGTTCTTGTCATTGCAGCTGTTATTACTATGTGATTATTCTTATAGTATAAGAACATGGATAGGCTGTTCACCAATATACATTAGCAAGTGTAGTGAGTTTATTGGCTTTTTAGCCCTGAGTTTAAGATCAAGAAACATGGTCTTTCTTCTCAGTTGCCTGATAAGGCAAAATGAATGTATGGGTGAATGGAAAAAATTTTTTTAATAAATATATACAATTATGACAGACAAAAATAAATCGTGGCCCTTATTCCCAGGAGGCTGTAAAGTCACCAGCCAAGGCAGCGGTTGGTGGCCAAAGGCGGAGGATGCTAAGAATCCCCTGATTGCGGACCCAGGCTGCCATTTGATGATGACTTTTTATTTAGGTACTTACAACTGCAGATCACTTTCAAGTGAAGGAAGATTGCAAGAAATAGAAGAAGAACTGTCTTATATTAAATGGGACATTATTGGACTTTGTGAAGTTAGAAGAAAAGGTGAAGAGACAATTGATTTAAAAAGTGGACATGTACTCTACTACAAAGGCACACGTATTGGAAATACAAGTGGAGTAGGATTCATTATAAATAAAAAGTGGAAGAACAATATTGTGGAGATTGATGGTGTATCAGACAGAGTGGCAAGATTAGTTATTCAACTTAATAGCAGATACCAAATGCAGATAATTCAGGTTTATGCCCCAACAAGTTCTCATAGTGATGAAGTAGTAGAAGATTTTTATATGGATGTACAAAAAGCTTTTGATCAGACTAAACAACATTTTAAAATTGTTATGGGAGACTTTAATGCTAGAATTGGTAAACAAATGAAAGATGAAGTGTTGTAGGTAAATTTGGTTATGGTAATAGAAATGAGAGAGGACATAGACTTGTGGAGTTTGCAGAAAAAGAAAAACTTTATATTATGAATTCTTTTTTTGAGAAAAATGTTAAAAGGAAATGGACATGGAAGCATCCAAATGAAGGTACAGCAGAATTGGATTATATTTTGATTTTGACTAACAGAAAATACATATTTCAAGATTGTAATGTTCTTAATAAATTCAACACAGGAAGTGATCATCGATTAGTAAGATGTGAGATACATGTTAATGCAAAACTAGAGAGACAAAAATTATTAAGAAAAACAATATTTACAGTTGATATTCCTAATCTTCAGAAACATTCTAATGAATTTAAATTAGAACTTGCAAATCATTTTCAAGTATTAGTAGATTTTGAACATGATTCAGATTTGAATGAAATTAATAAGAAAAAAAGACCTTTAAAAAATGGTAGAAAAAAGCAGCAATTGACCAATAAACTTTCTACTGAGACTAGAGAATTTATGAAGAAAAAAAGGAATATAAAGATATATAAAAATGATGCATTAAGAAGGATTGAATATCTCGAATTTTGTAAAATGATGCGAAAAAGAGTTGATAATGATATAAGAAAGTATAATTGTGAGCTAGCAATGAAAGCTATAGAAGAGAATAAAAGTCTCAAGAGTGTAAAACAACATTTTGGTATTGGTAGGAAACTTATATCTGCAATAAGAAAAAAAGATGGAACTATTACTAAAAAGAGAGATGACATCATGAAATGGATAGAAGAGTTCTATCAAGAATTATATAGTAATAAAGAACAAGTACCTCCTACATCTATTATATCTTCTGAATTGCCCAGAATTTTAAATGAAGAAGTGAGACATGCAATTAAATTTATGAAGAAAGGAAAAGCTCCAGGTAATGATGGAATTATAATTGATATATTAAAAGAAGCAGGTGAAGAAATAGAAATTTTTTTAGCAAAGTTATATACCAAATGTCTAAATGATAAAGATGTACCAGATGATTGGAAGAATGCAATATTAATATTAATATTTTAAAAAGGTGATAAAGAAGATATTAGAAATTACAGACTTATCAGTCTTTTATCAGTTTTATACAAAATTTTTACCAAGATAATTACAACTCATGTACAGAGAACATTGGATTTCCACCAACCAAAAGAACAAGCTGGATTTAAAAGTGGTTTTAGTACAGTAGATCATATCCAAGTATTGAGGGAAGTTATAGAAAGGACCAATGAATATGAGTTGCCATTATGCTTTGGATTTGTAGATTATGAAAAGGCATTTGATTCTGTAAGCATTTCTTCAGTGATTAAAGCATTGGATCATCAAGGTATAGACCCAGGATATTGTCATATTTTAAAGAATATTTATAAAAATGCAACAGCAACAATTAGATTACATAATGATACTAGGAAGGTTAACATTGAGAAGGGTGTAAGACAGGGTGACTCCATATCTCCAAAACTTTTTACAGCAGTGCTGCAAGAAGTATTTTGTGGATTAAAATGGGAAGCTAAAGGAGTAAAAGTAAATGGAGATTATTTAAGTCATTTAGATTTTGCAGATGATTAGTTGTTTTTCAAATAATGCTTCAGAGCTTCAGGAAATGTTGTAAGAGTTATCAGATGAAAGTAAGAAAGTATAACTAAAGGTAAATGTTAAAAAGACTAAAGTAATGTTCAATGGATTTTCTCAAAAGATGAAAATAAAGATTGATTATGATGAGTTAGAAGAAGTTAACAATTACAAATACCTTGGTCAGATTATTACTACAGATGGAAACATAATGGATGAAATTAATCATAGAATTAAACTTGGTTGGAGTGCTTTTGGTAGAAATAACTTGATACTAAAAGGAAAATATGCCTATGTGTTTGAAAAGGAAGGTTTTTAATAAATGTGTTTTACCAGTTCTTACATATGGATCTGAGACTTGGACACTTAATAGAAGAGCAATACAGAGACTTCAGACCACTCAAAGAAGTATGGAAAGATGCATGTTAGGAGTAACAAGAGATCGAAAATGCAATACATGGGTAAGAGAACAAACAGGTGTTACTGACCTTCATTGAAAAAATTAAAAGACTGAAGTGGAGTTGGGCTGGACATATTGCTAGAAGAGATGATAATAGATGGACAATTGAAATCTTAAACTGGATTCCAAGAGATTGTAAAAGACCCAGAAAGAGACCACATGTGAGATGGATGGATGAAATAAGAAAATGTGCAAGGGTGATGTGAAGAAGAAAGGCAAGAGATTGAAGATGGATTGAATTTGGGGAGACCTCATCCTGCAGTGGATTGACAATGGTTGACTATGATGATGATTGGATAAAATTAATTATAGTACTTTCGGTAGTAAATAACACTAAAAGGAAATATATCTACTTGTTTGAAAACACTAGTATTTCATAAATATGTTATCAGTGTTTATATATGAATTTGAGATTTGGATGTATGATCAAAAAGCAATATAGAGATTTCACACCACATAGCAAAGTATACATTTTGATAAGAAACTAACATGTATCGTTGGAGTATTTATTATAAATTTAAATGGAAGTGGGCTGATCATGTTGCTAAAAGAGATGACAATAGATGTTCAGTTTTAAACTATTTCCAAAGACTGTAAGAGACCTTGCTTAAAAAACAAGCATTTAATGGATTAAAGTGTAGTAACATATATATCTAACTACATTGATTACATAGGTAGTTGACGTAAAATAAATCAGCATTGCTTCATTCAGTCATTTTCATTTATCCAATTGATAAAACCTTGAGCTATCTAAATAATTCATCAAATTAATGATACAGATCAGCCAACTACAGACTAGAAAAAAATTGGAAAAAAGAAGAGAATAATTCCCCACTATTTGCAAATAGGAGCTAAAGTCAGTAGATAAAACTATATATATTATTATGAATCATTTCTAACTCTAAAATTATAATATAAAAAGTAGATAAATATAATAATGTATCAACTAAAGGAATTTCTCTTTAGAATTGCTATATTTCCAGCCTGCAGCCTGAAAAAAGTATAAAAAAAGGATATCCAGCTAAACATTTAATTATTTAGAAAGAAAGTGTAATGTTATTACATACTAAATTATGAGCTTGAAAACAATTGACCAGTCTGCAATATATGGAATACTGAAAGAATAAGAAAACTCAAAAATAAATGTTAAAGAAACCATTAAGAACTCTAACAAAATCCTATGAAATGTACTCCAAATATAAATAGTAAGATTTTAAAATATATACAATTTAAAATTAATATTATAAAAGGTTTTTAATTACCTGTAATTTAATTTTAAATATTTTTTTTGTATTTGGTAATTATTTTATTTTAAATTCTAAAAGTAATTATACTCTTAAATGTCACAGTGAAGTACACATTGATTTAACTTTTGAATTAATGAATAGTTTAGACAACTTACCACTAATCTATCTTAGATAAAATAAATGGCAGATTTTGTTAGCTATTATTCTTGTTGAATAATTCACTGGCAATGCAGTGCATATATGTGGGTATTATATTAACATATAAGCACTTATTTGCAAGCTATTTTGTTATTATGTAACTACTATGTAATTCAATTTTCATTTCCATTATGAAAGCAAGATATAGTATACACACCTTGCTATGGCCAGATAGAAAATGAATTTAATAGCATATTCAGTTATTTTTGTTTTTCTAGTATTTGTGGAAAAGAACAATGTATATGTGCAGGTTTTCAATTATTATAAGTTGATTACCTTCTGTTTGAAAACAATTTTTTATATAACATGTTTTACTGTAAACTATATTTATATTAACAATTTCTATAAGTTACACAATATTATAAATCAATAAAACATCACAAATAATTTCTTAGGCTTATACAAGCTGTTAAAACAGTAACAATTCTTTCTATACAGTAGTGCCACTCAGTGCAAGTCATAGTAATCAATGGATCAAAAAAGTTTGTACATCAAAATCCCTATCTAATGCCTACTCATTTATCGCCAAACTAGTTTCTAATTTGTGGCTTCATCAGTAAGAAGCCTTGAATCTAAGAGCACTGCATCTAGATTTTTGAACTACAGACATTAAAAATCCAAAGACACCAAAATATATAGATACTGAACTGGATTTAGATCTGTATGACTCTACAAGCAAATGAGCTTGAAGTAAAAACATTATTGTGTTTTCATTTTGAACTCACAGCTTTATAATTAACTAAAAGTTAAAAGTGTTTGCTGGAGATTTGCATTAGATCCAAAAAATCTAAGTGTAATGCTCTCAGATCCAAATCTCCTCACTGATGAAGGCACAAACTAGAAACTAGACTAAGGATATTGGATAAATAGACATTAAATAGAGATTTTGATATACAAATCTTCTAATATTCATTGATTATTATGACTTGCACTGGGTAGCACCATTATATGGAGAGAGTTGCTACTGTTTACACAGTAATAAATTCATACTCAACTCCTACGTCAGATATTATCTTTATTCTCTAAAATACATTCTATACTGGGTCAAACATTCACTATATGGGTATGTTTGTCTGATACATCATAATCAAAGATTAGTTTATTAGATAACCTGGGAATGTGAGTTTGCATAGGGTTGTAAAGATGGCAGAGAATAATGAAAACAGCCTATCAAAGAAATGATAGTGATATCCTCTTATAGCAATTAAAGTATGAATTAAAAAAATAAAAACTGGATTTCATCATATAATCATTTTTATATATGGGTATAAATCTACATACATATCTTAATTTTGTTCCATGAAAAAGTGAAGAGATCTAGATTGTCAGATTTGATCTGAATTTTATTTCAATCATATAAATTGCCATGCAACATGTGGTCAAGTATATAGGTGTTAACTGTATCCCAACAACCATACCAGCACAATATATATGTAAAAAAAAAAACCATAAATGTCATGTTTTCAAAAAGAACAATAACACCAAAAAACAAAAGTAAGAACCATGTCAACATAGTAATTCAATAATCAAATCAAAAAAAAAAAAGTAAGTATAAATTGCAGCACTTTGATGAGATGTTTTTTAGAGTGGAGGAAAAAGTGATCAAGATGTTATCTTGCGATATCAAATTGAAAGAAAATCACCCTTGGGATGTATCTTGATCAAGATGTTATCTTGCGATGATATCAAATTGAAAGAAAATCACCCCTGGGATGTATCTTGAAAAACGTGTGTTTGATGGTTGTTCTTTTTTTGCCTTATTTATTTATATTTGTCAATTGCAAAAACATTGTCTTTTTTAAAAAATCTGCTTGGATGGCTGTTATTTTGCCTTATTTCTAGTTGCATTATTTCGATTTGACAAGTGACGGCAGGTTTTTTTTTTTTCACGGAGAAAAATCAACAAGGTTGAATTCTTTCTCAATAGTGGATGTTTGGTGGCTTATGCAGAGAGACAGACATTTATAATTTGGTGGATCCACAAACTGGAGTTCACACCCAAACAATCCAAAGACTATAGGGTTGCTTTTTTATCTTAATTTCATTTCCTTAGTGGAAATAAATAGTTTTGTTTCAATTGTTGAACACAACAAAAAAAATATTATTTTTTCTTATTAATAAAGAAAGGTAAAGAATTTCTTCTCTATTGAATTTTAGATTAGAATGAAAATAATCTATCAGATTTGGTCCACAACAGTCTAGATCCATTTTTCTCTCTACTCAATGATAGAAAACTATTTTTGGTATCCTCCTTCCTGCATGAAAATTCTTACAATTGATATTTGTTTTGTGTTATTGTTCTAAATTATTGTTTTTGTTTTGTGTATTTTCAAAAAAAAAAGATAGGTTTAGTAAAATTTTGATTCCATTTTTTTTTCCCCACCTGCATGTGTAAAAGAGGTCCTAAAAGTTCTTTACTTTATATTTCTTTATTGTTCTGAATTATTTGTTTGGTTTTGTGTATTTCCAAAAAAAGGATAGGTTTAATAAAATTTTGATTCCATTTTTTTTCCCATCTGCATGTGTAAAAACAGTCATAAAAGTTTTCTACTTTACCAATAATAATACTTTTTTTTAATAAAAAGTATATGGTCTTATTTTTTGAGGTAATTTCAATTGTTTAACAAGTTTTAGTATATTCCATGAGAACTAAGACTAAATTTACTTTTGTAAAATAGAGTTAAGAAGAATATTTAAAGCTCCTTCTATAAAGCAATACTTTAAAAAAACTTGAACTTTTAGATAATTGCTATACTATTTTTTGATGTCTAAAAAATTTGAAATAATTTATTTTTGAATTATAAAAATAGTTTGAAATAATAACATTGAAATATATATAGATGGGCTTTTCATTATTTCATAAATTTAATAATAAAAATATAATTTCCAATATCTAAAGAAATTAAAAATCAAATGAAAATATAAATAATTCTTTAATAAAAGTTTATTTATCAAAATATTTATTTTAAGCACAAATTAATGAAGTAAATTAGAGCCATTTGAAGAAATATTAAGCTTCATTTTTGTATTGTATCATCTTTCACCTTTTTTATATATATATAAAATAGACAAATATTATATATCTCAACAATTTATTTTAACAAAAAAAAAAAGAGGAATTATACTCACAGAAATATATTAAAATAGACATATATTCATAATTATAAAATATATATATATAATAAAATATATTCTACAAGAGTATATAGACAATTATCAACTGTTATGATAATAAATTTTTGGTATAAAACAATATTTATTACTTTGCTGAGCCAGTTTTTAATAAAGTTTATCTTTGTCAAAACATGATTATAGTGAATACTAGCAAATACATTAGCATATCGACATGTGTATAAAGATACATTAAATTAGTCACCAATTATCATATATTTGCATGTGTAAATTGACTTAGCAGTTGCTAACATCATTGGATTAAATGATCAGTGCTATTGGTTCTTATATTTATAGAGTTCTTAGAATTAATTATAAGCAAAGCTTCTTTTATTTTATTTTTATCAGTTTCTACTAAGTAAATAATTTTAACATCAGCAGATTTAAATGAATGACCAAATTTTTTCTCATGGTATTCAAACAGCAAGCTATAAGCATTGTTGCATTTAATCTATTATATAAATGAGCATGTTGAGTGACACTCGATTTTAAGTTTGCACGTCTCTTCATAGAATCTGACATTGCAGAATTCACTACAATTGTGCTTTGACAAAGATATGTTGTATCAAAAGCCTGGCTCAGCAAAGTAATAAATACTGTTTTATACCAAAAATTTACTATAGTAATAGTTGATAATTGTCTAAATACTCTTGTAGAATATATTTTATTATATATTATCTACGATATATACATATATTATAGTTTATTCTTACACGTACATATAAATATATTGTAACGGTATATACCGTTACATTAATTTAAAATTAGAATAAAATTTTTTTTTTAAATTCGTAAATAAAAACTAAAAGCTAAAAAATTAAAGAGTTGTTAAACGTGTATACATATATCGCACAGATGGAATGAAAACTTTAAAAGTATTATTTTCTTTTTTTAAAAAAAAAAAAAAAATTTTAACGTCTAATGATAAAATATTTTTGTAAATGGAAATGATTGTTTTATAAATTAAATGAAAAGCAAACTAGCCCTTGGAGCTCTTATATAAAAAAGTCAGATGAAATATAGATAAGAGAACAAAAATAAATTAGATGTCCAATAGAAGCGGCAATGAAGGCTCGGACCATAACGAAAATTTGGAACAGGAAACCATTGTTCAGTGAATCCGGACGATCAGTATAAAAGGAAAAATATTGAAATTAAGAACAGTTCCAGCTTGATTTTGTGAGAAGGGCGATAAGACGCACTTGTCACTCTCTCTCACTTATTTCAAATGAAATGACTGTAATACCAGGATTGAACCAGCTAAGGCCACCTTCTGATAGACTGGTCTTCAAATAAAGACTTCGTGGGAATTGACACCAGGAACCGAGAGCTCTTCTACTGTAAGATATAAACGGAAAAATTTTACTACAAGTAATTAAGAACTTTAAAGATTTGACAAGCTTTTAATATTCAGCTAACCTAACTTTTAAAATGAACTTTTATCTGACTTCAAATTAATTATTAATGTTTAATTTTTATACATTTGAGTTTACTAAAAATTATTTCCATTTTTTTATTTTTTATTTTTATTAATATTTATTGTATAAATTATTTAAATGCATTAAATTTAAGTTGGGTATAGATGCTTGCATAGATTCGTTAACGTTTAATTATGTTTTAATTTTCATATTTGATTAAAATATATAGACATTCGGTAAATAATGATATACGTTGAGTATCTAAATGTATTTATTCGGATGTCTTTTAAGTTATTGGTGTCAATGCGGCATCTTATGATGAATGCCATTGGGTTTCTTGTAAATTGCCCTTTGCAATTCCATCAATGACTTTATATTTTGATCGTTTATGTTTATTTTGAAATGTTTTTAACCGTGTAATCTATGTAGCCGATCTATACTCAACATTAAAAAACAAACTTTTATAAAATTCATCTGTGCGAACTTATATAAATGTTAAATTTAAGTCGGGCATGAATGGCTATATAGATTTGTAAAGTTATATTAATTAATTAAGGGAGGGTTAATCGTTGGTTATTTGTTTCGTAGTTAGATTGGGTCAATGGATTGGATATATCGGTGTAATTAATAAATGTAGTATGATGTCCGCTACGTGCACCCCTTTTTGCCTATGGAAGAGGATAGTAAGACGGAAAATGCAGTCCCTTCCTAAGGAGTTTTTTTTTAATTATTGTTCTTGCCAGACAGATG
This sequence comes from Epiperipatus broadwayi, assembly GCA_028023455.1. Taxonomy (NCBI): domain Eukaryota; kingdom Metazoa; phylum Onychophora; class Udeonychophora; order Euonychophora; family Peripatidae; genus Epiperipatus; species Epiperipatus broadwayi. Next base: position 17,416,386 of record JAQFVV010000009.1, read on the forward strand.
TAGTATTCCTGTCTGGACGAGAGTCAATGTCTTCTCTAACCATGCTGTTCAGATGTACATTCCTGACAGTATGGTATTTGTGCTGTTGCATTGAATACATCGATATATCAGATGGATTGGTATCAGTTTGACTGCGAACTTTTGGCCTAAGGTTAAATAAGGGATAGAATATTTTCTTTTAAAATGCAATCTATGTAGTTTATTCATACTCGACACTCTTAAAAAAATATTATTAAATTCATCTGTACGGATGGTTTAAAATTTAAAATAATAATTTAAATTTAAAAGTTAATATTAAAATCTAAAATAATAAATGTTATTTCTCACATTTTTAAATATTATTTATGTGCGTTAATAAATGTTTGTGTGTTAATTACTGGCAGTGGCTTCTTTTATTTAATTTTTTTTTTATATTTAAGATATAAATTAAATAAAGTTATATATTATCTCTGCATCTCAATGGGCTAGTGACTGGGGCTAACGGTCTATATATATGTAAAAGTTAGATCTTAACAGCGCGTATCTGCCTACTCTATAAATTTTCCAGGTTCAAATGCCTGGTGGCATCATGTAGCAGCAGATATGGTAGGACACTTTTGATCTTGCACACCTAGACCATTATAATATATATATATTGTGAAAATTATTCATTATCTACAATTTTAATGTAAATATACATAATCAATGAAACTAATTCCCAACCTAATTTTCTGGTTATTGACCTTTTTCAATAAGAAGCATAGTTTTCCATTTTAGACACCTACCATGCCCCTAAAATTATAGACAACTCTACATATATATAATTCCAATGATTTGTAATATCTAGACAAGAAAAAAAATTTTTTTTAATAATTTAAATGATAATGGAAAACCATGGCAAACAAAAATATAAATTTATACTTATTAAAAGTATATATTATACATATTTTGTATATATGAATATGAATATTTAGTATGAACATTATTTATTGAATAAATTTAATAAGTTATAATGACTGATTAAATTTTGTTTTGTAGCTCTAAAATTGAGATGCTAGAATAAACTGAATTAAGAGGATGGCAAACTGCCATCATGATGATCAAATATAATTTTTTGGTCATGGTACTCTACTGTCTAATTATTAGACTTATATTACATTAGATGATTTAACATACATATAAACTCACAATAAGAAAGCATAAATAAATATTGAATAACAAAAATATTATAAACAAAAAAAAAAAAGATAAATATATAAAAAAAATATATAATATCAGTGAATGGAAAACTTGATATGGCTGCACTGCTTTCGGGCTAACTTCATGTATACTTATTTATGTATGTAAGATGGAGAAATTATCAAATATCCCACAACAAAAATGCCATAAAGAATTTTAACAGTAATATGAAAAAGATTTTACTGTTGGAGCTTATAAAATAAATTTTACCTTGTATAATAAAATTCCAATGCTAAATCATTCCAATGTTTATCATCGGGGGGAACTACTGACTTTAGCGCACAATTTTTGTGATGACCCCATGATTCACAAGCATACACAACTCCATATTGGCCACGACCAATCTCTCGACCAAGTTGCGGCATACCTAACCATTAATGTACAAAACATCATTATTACTTTAATTTTCTTTATTAAAAAGCATTTAGATAAACATTTAAAAAAATAAAAAACATTTATGAAAATAAAAATAAAGCAATAAACACAAATGATAGTACAGATAGATCCACACTTGTGGGGAAAAAATCTATTTTAAGAAAATATATGTACATAAGTTAATATCTCTAACATATTTATCTATGAATCAAAGAGAGTAATTATGATATAAAATACATTAGTCTCTTGGGAGAAAAATGAACTATATTATGACAATGGTAGAAGCAAAAGCATTATCAATAAAAAATACCTTAAAAAATCAATGTAATTATAATAAGATATTTTGTAATAAAACACCATATATGGAGCAAAGTATGAATTAATATCATTTAAATATACATGAGAAGATTAATTCTTTGAGACAATAGTCTTTTGTATTTGTTCCCATTATAATTTTTCAGAAGTTACATTAAGACTAATAATTTTAATAAAAAAGATTAATGGAAATTGCTAAACTGATGCTGCACTCATTGAATATTTAAATGATTTTGGAAGATGAAAACATTTTGGATTGCTAAAAAATATACTTAAATGATGGAAATAGACAATATCACAACAATACTTTTGGAAATAGTTAAAATGTCCATTTCTGTTTCATTTACTAACATATCAAAAACCTATAATAACTATTTCTGAGACAAAAAGAAAATAATTGAGATATATATAATGTTAGATGATGATTATCATTTCATATAACTTATAATGTTCACAAAGATTCTGGATGAGATTTGATGAAAAACATGGTAGTCAATTTCATACAAAGGCAACACTTGAAAAAAAAAAAAAAAAAAAAGATGGATGATAGATTAAAGTCTCAAGATTTTGATACAAAATAACAGCATATATCTATTATGCTTATAGACAAATATATCTATTATAAAATAATGCTCGATTAGCAATTTATTCAAGATTATACTTTTTGAAATGTGCATAAAAAAGTTGTTTTATCAACTTTTGGGAAAATTTACTATTTGGCAAGATAACATTAGTATTTATAACTGACTTTCTCAGAGAATAATGATTCCTCAGGATTTATATATGCTGGAAATATAGTGCCTAAATTTGTCGGTCTGTAATCTGTTAAAAAGATAAATTTCTGATACTGATATGATAGTTTCCTTTGTGCATCATAAATAGAATGTCCACTAAAGATAGTATATCCGTGCTTATTCTTTTATAATCTGACTATCACTAATGTTATTAACTGAGAGTATCAATCAATCAAAATACTTTGTAATAAAAAAATGAATGATTAAAAATATGAAATATATCCAACTTATGAAACCTTGCCAGTAGTGGACTGGGTAGTTGTATAGTTTTCATTGGGATTATAGCACAGTTGTTCTGCATAATGGCCAAAGTCCCCCTCCCCTTTCAGGAGTTGTATCAGAAAGCCACTCTATCAGTAACTTACTTGTTTGCAGTCAAGTTTAACTGCAAGTATAGCTTATTATAATAGTAGGAATGGTACATTTGAAAGCTAAGGTTTTGGATCAATTCCTATTTGAGGAATGTAAAAAAAAAAATTCTCAGTTTAGTCAAGAGAACAGAAGTTTAAGTATTATTTGATCTCTTAAACAATTTATAATATGATTAATATTATTTTTAATCAGTAAAAATAATATTTTATATATATAGTACATTCACTCAGATAAACAAAGCAAATTAATGAAATATATTTGTATGTAAGGATATGTTTATCAGATGCTGGGATTTTAGATGTCATTGGAATAATACATAAAATTAATATAAATAATAATATTGTAATGTTAGTGGAAACAAACAATGTTATATAAATGATAATAAAGAAATATTAAAATAGTTTAAACATATGATTATATGTTTGAAGGAAATGAATGGGCTGGTAGAGGAAGTAGAGTTACTGCTAAGATTTGAGAGTGAAATATATTTTAACAAGAATTATAGTGTTTGTTAAAATAATATGAAAGATGTATTAATTAGAAACAAATGGGATGAGTTATATTTATTAAATAGGAAAATAAAATATTAGGAAAATTAATATATAATAAATTGAATTAACTATTAAAACTAAAAAAGGAGATGGAATAAATATAAAAATAACAACATAATGATAAAATTATTAAGATGGAGCTTTGCTATCTCAATATATAATTTATGTGCAAATATTTTATGTTGGCAAAGCACAAGCTTAGATTCAATTTTAAGTTTTGTTTTACATAGATGCTGTATTATATATATGCACCTACATTAATGTTGGTTGTTTATTTAGTTGTAAAAAAAAATTTTTTTAATGTGTAATTTGTAGCTAGAATTTGTTATCGATCTGTAAAAGATTTTTTTTTTATATTACAGGAACAATACTTAATCCTAAAATTTATATTAATTTTTAATTAATTTGTTTCATTAATTAAAACTTTTAAGAAAATCTTTTTTTTTTAGTTTCATTAAGTATTGCTCCTGATTTTAACATAGTTATCTGTAAAACTCCAGATTGATATAATTAAAAATTTTGATAAATCCATTAATTAAAAATTGTTGGCTTATCATCATCATCATCATCAACCATTATCAATCCACTGCAGGATGAAGGTCTCTCCAAGTTTAATCCATCTTCTCCGATCTTTAGCGTCTCTTCTCCACAACACCCCTGCATATTTTCTTATTTCATCCATCCATCTCACATGTGGTCTCTTTCTGGGTCTTTTACAATCTCTTGGAATCCAGTTTAAAATTTCAATTGTCCATCTATTATCATCTCTTCTAGCAATATGTCCAGCCCAACTCCATTTCAATCTTTTAATTTTTTCAATAAGGTCAGTAACACCTGTTTGTTGTCTTACCCATACATTGCGTTTTCGATCTCTTCTTGTTACTCCCAACATACATCTCTCCATACTCCTTTGAGTGGTCTGAAGTCTCTGTATTGCTCTTCCATTAAGTGTCCAAGTCTCAGATCCATAAGTAAGAACTGGTAAAACACATTTGTTAAAAACCATCCTTTTCAAACACATAGGCATATTTCCTTTTAGTATCAAGTTATTTCTACCAAAAGCACTCCAACCAAGTTTAATTCTATGATTAATTTCCTCCATTATGTTTCCATCTGTATTAATAATCTGACCAAGGTATTTGTAACTGTTAACTTCTTCTAATTCTTCATAATCAATCTTTATTTTCATATTTTGAGCAAATCGATTAAACATTACTTTAGTCTTTTTAACATTTATCTTTAGTCCTACTTTTCTACTTTCATCTGCTAACTCCTGCAACATTTCCTGCAGCTCTGAAGCATTATTTGCAAAAACAACTACATCATCTGCGAAATCTAAATGACTTAAATACTCTCCATTTACTTTCTCTCCTTTAGTTTCCCATTTTAATCCACAAAATACTTCTTGCAGCACTGCTGTAAAGAGTTTTGGAGATATGGAGTCACCTTGTCTTACACCTTTCTCAATGTTGATTTTTCCAGTATCATTATGTAATCTAATTGTTGCTGTTGCATTTTTATAAATATTCTTTAAAATATGACAATATCCTGGATCTATACCTTGATGATCCAATGCTTTAATCACTGAAGAAATGTGTATAGAATCGAATGCCTTTTCATAATCTACAAATCCAAAACATAATGACAACTCATATTCGTTTGGCCTTTCTATGACTTCTCTCAATACCTGGATATGATCTATTGTACTAAAACCACTTTTAAATCCAGCTTGTTCTCTTGGTTGGTGGAAATCCAAAGTTCTCTGTAGACGAGTTGTAATTATCTTGGTAAAAATTTTATATAAAACTGATAAAAGGCTGATAGGTCTGTAATTTCTAATATCTTCTTTATCACCTTTTTTAAATATTAATATTATTACTGCATTCTTCCAATCTTCCGGTACATCTTTATCATTTAGACATTTGGTATATAACTTTGCTAAAATTGTTTCAATTTCTTCACCTGCTTCTTTTAATATATCAATTATAATTCCATCATTTCCTGGAGCCTTTCCTTTCTTCATACACTTAATTGCATGTCTCACTTCTTCATTTAAAATTCTGGGCAATTCGGATGATGTAATAGATATAGGAGGTACTTGTTCTTTATTACTATATAATTCTTGATAAAAATCTTCTACCAATTTCATGATGTCATCTCTCTTTTTAGTAATAATTCCATCTTTTTTTCTTATTGCAGATATAAATTTCCTACCAATACCAAAATGTTGTTTAACATTTTTGAGACTTTTATTTTCTTCTACAGCTTTCCTTGCTATTTCACAGTTATACTTTCTTATATCATTTTCAACTCTTTTCCGTACCATTTTACAAAATTCGAGATATTCAATTCTTTTTAATACATCATTTTTGTATATCTTCATATTCCTTCTTTTCTTCATAAATTCTCTAGTCTCAGTAGAAATTTTATTAGTCAATTGCTGCTTTTTTCTACCAGCTATGTTTGTTGCAGTTTTTAAAAGTGTATCAGTTATTTTCATATTAATTTCATTCAAATCTGAATCATGTTCAAAATCTCCTAACATTTGAAACCTATTTGTAAGTTCTAATTTAAATTCATTAGAATGTTTCTGAAGATTAGGAATATCAACTGTAAATATTGTTTTTCTTAATAATTTTTGTCTCTCTAGTTTTACATTAACACGTAACTTACACCTTACTAATCGATGATCACTTCCTGTGTTAAATTTATTAAGAACATTACAATCTTGAAATATGTATTTTCTGTTAGTCAAAATATAATCCAATTCTGCTGTACCTTCATTTGGATGCTTCCATGTCCATTTCCTTTTAACATTTTTCTCAAAAAATGAATTCATAATATAAAGTTTTTCTTTTTCTGCAAACTCCACAAGTCTATGTCCTCTCTCATTTCTATTACCATAACCAAAATTACCTACAGCAATTTCATCTTTCATTTGTCTACCAATTCTAGCATTAAAGTCTCCCATAACAATTTTAAAATGTTGTTTACTCTGATCAAAAGCCTTTTGTACATCCATATAAAAATCTTCTACTACTTCATCACTATGAGAACTTGTTGGGGCATAAACCTGAATTATCTGCATTTGGTATCTGCTATTAAGTTGTATAACTAATCTTGCCACTCTGTCCGATACACCATCAATCTCCACAATATTGTTCTTCCACTTTTTATTTATAATGAATCCTACTCCACTTGTATTTCCAATATGTGTGCCTTTATAATAGAGTATATGTCCACTTTTTAAATCAATTGTTTCTTCTCCTTTTCTTCTAACTTCACAAAGTCCAATAATGTCCCATTTAATATAAGACAGTTCTTCTTCTAATTCTTGCAATCTTCCTTCACTTGAAAGTGATCTGCAGTTGTAAGTACCTAAATAAAAAGTCGTCATCAAATGGCAGCCTGGGTCCGCAATCAGGGGATTCTTAGCACCCTCCGCCTTCGGCCACCAACCGCTGCCTTGGTTGGTGACTTTACAGCCTCCTGGGAATAAGGGCCATGCTTTATTTTTGTCTGTCATAATTGTATATATGTATTGAAAAAATATTTATCATTTACACAAACATTCATTCTGCCTTATCAGGCACTGAGAAGAAAGACCATGGTGTTTCTTGATCTTAAACTCAGAGGTAAAAAGCCAATAAACTCACCACGCTGGCTAATGCGTGTTGGTGAGCAGTCCATCCATGTTCGTATACTATATGAATAATCACATAGTAATAACAGCTGCAACGACAAGAACGTATGGAGTGGACATTAGAAATTTGCCCTGCTCGGTTCCTTTAAGGCCTCCAAGAGGAATCAAAGAGTCTCCTTTCAGTTAGTAGCAAACTCCTTTCTGCAGCCTTGTTGGCTTATATGGGTTTAAAAAATGTAATCACTGGCTTGCTAATTGTGAAAATTCTTGAGTGGACTTATCAATTGAATTTAGGTCTATAAAAAGAGCAGCTGAAAAGTATATTTTTACTGACTCACTCATGCTACTTACTTACTCTACTCTGCTCCACATACTGCATTTTCTTCCAGTTTGTTCTACTTTCTATTGTGATTCTGCTTGTATTTTCCCTTTGCCTGCTTATGATGAATTCAGAACATTTCCCAATGACCATGTTTAAAACAATGTGCAGCTAAAGCATCCGGAAATGAACTCCACTCTCCAACATGAGCCTGTAGCCATTGTATATCTAACGTTGTCTGCTAACTGATCAATAATGTTAGCCAAATACTACCATCAAAGAGACCATATTGTACTAACCTTGAAGAATCTTGCATGATTTCATTTCCTTTTTTGTATAGAATTTTACCAACTTATAAATTTTTGCGTTAATTATTTTTAAAAAATATGCAATATAAAAATGTGTGGTGAATAGGGCAGCACTGATTAAAAAATTACAGAGTTGAACATTTTTTTTCATGAAAAGTAGTTCTCGATATAAGCAAAGTAAAATATGATTTTGTAAACATGTTTTAAATTAATTAAATAACATTTGTAATAAAGTATTTAATTTCTCATTTGAATAATAACAATTTAAATCAGTTACAATAATGAATTTGCAAACTTTTAGGATTTCAATTTAAATATATATTTAATTAAACATGTGCTAAAGTAAAATCTAAAATTGCACTGATATAGCAAGAGAAATACTATTAAATTTGATGAACTTTTATTATAAAATTGATAAATTTTTAGGATGTCAATTTAAATATGTTTAACACATGAAAAAGTGAATCTTAACATGCTACAGGTTATTGAATTTGATAAACTTTTACCATTTCCCTATAAGTATATTCTCACGTGAGAAGATATTGTGACTGGAATATTGAAATACATGCTAGAGAAATAAAGATATATTAATTTTTGGTAATCCAAGTAAAATTTTATTGAATAAATATATTTTAAATTATTTAAACGTCGTTTGGACTATGTACTTAATTTTTCACTTGCATATATTATGACGACATTAAAATTTTATAGCCATTTTAAATCTTATCAAGAGAAACATAATTTATTTTAAAATTATTGTCTATTGTATTTAATAAAAGTTATATATTTTGTGATATTATTGCTGATAAGTATTTCATGTAAATATTATGTAACTGGAATTAGTGAATAAAATTTGATTTGATATTCAATATATTAAAAATTGTAAATAGAATACATAAATTGATATTAATTATCAAACTTTCTACTAATGTGAGGGTATAGATAGAATCCCAAAGTGGAATATGTAAATATATTATAATTATCAAAGTTTTTAAGAATGGCGATGGGATAGCTAAAAAAAAAATGGAGAATTAGCGAGGAAAATTTCTATTTGGTATTCAATACATCAAAAATGGAATTTCGATAATAAATTATTAAAAAATTTCTACGGGCAGAAAACATTCTCCTTATATATATAAATTAGAAATATATTTTAATAATGAACTGCTTTATATTCTTTTATTTTTATTATTATTCTACTAATGCATGTAAAGCTGCAGGTCTGAGAATTAAAATATATTTAAAGAATACTTACATGAAATAATAATGAATTATCAACAGCAGTTAAAAATGACCACAACATTGTTTACAAAAATGCATTACAATAGTTATTTTTATCTGCTGTTGATATTTCATGTATTATTATTTCACGTAAGGATATTATAATCATCAACTACATTACATTCTTTTAATCTCGTAATGTGAACAAACCCATGGATACAACTAGTATATATATATGTGTGTAATGTAACGGCTAGATTTGTACATTCAGGCAGCTCCTCCACCAACACTCCATAACTTACTGCCCTATGAATGATATATATATATATGAGGCTACACTCGGAATTTCTTAGTTCGCGTGCTGGCAGTAGCAAAGGGTGGAGCAAGAGACTCGGGGAATATTAACTAATTATTAATTTAAATACACACACACACCTCTATGGCTGGCTAGATAATGCATATAATAATAATTAATACTATATTAAGAGTAGATCTGGATGAGATTTGGTAATGAATTACAAATAACACATGAGACATTTATGAGTTTTAAAATATTTAATTATAATTATATAAGATAATAAATATAAAAAAGTGCATTGGGGTTTACACGCACAGGTGTCTTATAGCGATGAGAGAATTTCAAAACAAGTTCTCATCTATTCTGCACTTTAAATAAAATGAGTTTATTAAAAGTTATCTACGTTTTCTAATCATGCTTTAATTATGGTATGCCATCCCTGCAAGGTTATATAATAGTTAAACCATATGAGAATGATAGCTAATATAAATAATATTTTAATATTTACATAATGAGCAGTCAATGTGCTCTTTATGCAGGTTGCAGAATATAAACTAGGTCAGAGTTTCAGATCAATGCTGAACAAATACTATTGTGGAGGGCGAACTGGCGATTTGTAGAGTAACTTCCTACATAAAATAAGTAAGAGATGTGACCCGAATGTGCAGTTATTCATGGGATTCAGTACCAAGTACTCGGTTTCCGTGGACCATACGACTTGCTATCTTAAAATAAGTGAACAATTAGTTTGGGTGATCGGAGCAGCTTATAAATCAATCTGGACCCTCGTGTTCCAGTTCTAAAAGAGTGAGCTACTAAACAGATATTTTAAGAAGGAAACCTAAATTAAATAATAAGCTAACACGTAGTAGCTTTAATTAATACATATATAAATAGCGTTTCAGACCGGAGATTTATAAGACGTGCTCATCAGCATTATAAATTAGCTACATGAGAGCGACTAATCAATTCTCAAAATTATTATTATTATCAATCTCCATTCTTAATGGCATAACATAAATTAATAAATTTACAAATATAAAAATAGAAAATAGGCATGACCACAGATTAGAAAAAACAGATAAATGATAACGGATTACAGTTACTATCTCAAGAAAATTATCAATTGGATTATTTATTAAGCAGGCAAGGTTTTACAACAATTATCATTACTACTAACTTACATAATTTACTTTAAAAGGGAGTTTACTGATTACTTTTAAAAGTTATTACAATTATTAATAATTTGAACATTCATCTTTTAGCTAGCTTTAGAAATTAATTTAAAAGTTTAGTTTAATAGTTTTATAGAGCTCTGCGGAAGAAATTTACCGATCTTCTGGCCCAGTCGCTTGATGCTGATGTTCTCCATTAGGCTGGATTGCGATGTCTTCTGGGCAAGTTGTCCGCTTGAACTTCGTCTTCATCATGGACAAATTCCGGAAGGAAGGCAATGGTTGCTCTAGCCAAAAGTTCTCATGGTAGGAAAATTTAACGAGTGAACCCGGGTGATTGGATTTTGGGGTTTTTTATCAATTCTTTCTCACCCACCCACCCTTACAAGCTGTTAAGATATTTATGATTTTTAGTTTCCAATTCTTAAATTTTAACAGCATATATTAATTTTAATGAAGACAAAAGACCCAGCTGTAGTTATTGACAAGCAGGATGAGTTAATGATTTTGTCTTTGAACATTATTTTTAAAACGTCTTTTAAATTTTGTCTCAGATTACCATTTAATGAAAAGTAACTCTGAGAAATCTGTAACCTTTAATTCTTTTTATTTAAAAGAGATTTAAGCTGTCAACATTCCATTATATACATAAGACAGACATCCCTGAATTTAAGAATTATATGCAAACATCAACGGTTCTATAAATTAAATAGCTTAAAATAATTTATAAAGAATTTAGAAAATCTGTAATGTTTACTAAATCTATTATATTACAGTTCCCTTCACACATATATATAGGTATACTCTTACATATACAACGATGTTCACAACTTAAATTAACTTTATTAAATTTAAAATTACAAATAAAAACCATGTCTAAAATTATAAATGTGTATACATTAGATGCATACAAACATTAACATAACTATTAGATGTGTGCAGGTACAAATACACACACATACACATAAATATGTTTTTACAGATTAAAATGAATTATTGTAAGGTTATATATGTGAACTGGGGAAAAAGATACTACTATGGCACATAGTAGGTGAAACAGAATGATAGACAAGAATACTGTTTCAGTAAATACATGAAACCAGTCCATATCTAAACACACCAATAACAATCCCCAATTTCAATCTGTTGTCAAGGAGAACCCCCTTTTTACAATAAAGGTGGATACTCCCCACCTTTACCTATGATTTAATGTTTATATAGAACTAAAGATTGCAACTTGACTAAAGAGAATGAGATTATTAATTCAAAGAACTTTAACTAACTTCATTAAACAGGCAAATAATTTACGATTTGTTAGTTGGCTTTGAAAACAGATTATATTTGCCTGTTTAAAGATATTTATTTAAACTTCTATGAATTAGTAATTTCAATCTCTTTGGTCAAGTAGCAATCTTTAGTGTTTATATAAATATATTAGACAATAAATAAAGGTAAGGAATATCTACCTTTATTGTAAAAAGGTTGCCTTGACAATAGATTGTGATTGTTGATTATTATTGATATTGGTGTTGTTTGGGTATAGATTGCTTTCATATATTTACATTTGTAAACTTATCTAGTATATATTTATATATTTTGAGTAGAAACACATTAATTATTGTATTATCTTAAAAAAATTTTTGGTTTTCTTAATATGAAATCTGATGGTCAGATCCAATTAGAAAGTATGTAAGTTGATAATGAGATAAGATTAACACATCAAGAATATCTCTACAGATGACTATCATCTCTGTTAGCAGACAAAAATTGAAAAAAGTCTGGAATTCTTATTTATGAGATAAGTAATTGCTCCACAAGTAATTTTTAATTATTCTACTCATTCTTGCCAGATGTTGATTAAATCTCTATATATTACTATTTCCATGATTCTAATTTTATTTTGCATAAAGGTTTTTTGTGGATAGTAGAAAGGCAATGTCTTTCCATTTTTTCTTTGTAATTATTTAGATGATGCTTCATCATCATCATCAACTATTATCAATCCACTACTGGATATAGGTCTCTCCAAGTTCAATCCATCTTCTCTAATCTTTAGCTTCTCTTCTCCACATCACCCCTGTACACTTTCTCATCTCATCCATCCATCTTACATGTGGTCTCTTTTTGGGTCTTCCAATCTCTTGGAATCTAGTTTAAGATTTCAATTATCCATGTATTATCATCTCTTCTAGCAATATATCCAGCCCAACTCACTTCAGTCTTTTAATTTTTCCAATGAGGTCAGTAACACCTGTTTGTTCTCTTACCCATATATTGCATTTTCGATCTCTTTTTGTTACTCCCAACATGCATCTTTCCATACTTCTTTGAGTGGTCTGAAGTCTCTGTATTGCTCTTCTATTAAGTGTCCAAGTCTCAGATCCATAAGTAAGAACTGGTAAAACACATTTATTAAAAACCTTCCTTTTCAAACACATAGGCATATTTCCTTTTAGTATCAAGTTATTTCTACCAAAAGCACTCCAACCAAGTTTAATTCTATGATTAATTTCATCCATTATGTTTCCATCTGTATTAATAATCTGACCAAGGTATTTGTAACTGTTAACTTCTTCTAACTCATCATAATCAATCTTTATTTTCATATTTTGAGAAAATCCATTAAACATTACTTTAGTCTTTTTAACATTTATCTTTAGTCCTACTTTCATCTGATAACTCCTGCAACATTTCCTGCAGCTCTAAAGCATTATTTGCAAAAACAACTACATCATCTGCAAAATCTAAATGACTTAAATAATCTCCATTTACTTTCACTCCTTTAGCTTCCCATTTTAATCCACAAAATACTTCTTGCAGCACTGCTGTAAAAAGTTTTGGAGATATGGAGTCACCCTGTCTTACACCCTTCTCAATGTTGACTTTCCTAGTATCATTATGTAATCTAATTGTTGCTGTTGCATTTTTATAAATATTCTTTAAAATATGACAATATCCTGGATCTATACCTTGATGATCCAATGCTTTAATCACTGAAGAAATGTTTATAGAATCAAATGCCTTTTCATAATCTACAAATCCAAAGCATAATGGCAACTCATATTCATTTGTCCTTTCTATAACTTCTCTCAATACCTGAATATGATCTACTGTACTAAAACCACTTTTAAATCCAGCTTGTTCTCTTGGTTGGTGGAAATCCAATGTTCTCTGTAGACGAGTTGTAATTATCTTGGTAAAAATTTTGTATAAAACTGATAAAAGGCTGATAGGTCTGTAATTTCTAATATCTTCTTTATCACCTTTTTAAATATTAATATTAATACTGCATTCTTCCAATCATCTGGTACATCTTTATCATTTAGACATTTGGTATATAACTTTGCTAAAAAAAATTCTATTTCTTCACCTGCTTCTTTTAATATATCAATTATAATTCCATCATTACCTGGAGCCTTTCCTTTCTTCATACATTTAATTGCATGTCTCACTTCTTCATTTAAAATTCTGGGCAATTCGGAAGATGTAATAGATATAGGAGGTACTTGTTCTTTATTACTATATAATTCTTGATAAAAGTCTTCTACCCATTTCATGATGTCATCTCTCTTTTTAGTAATAATTCCATCTTTTTTTCTTATTGCAGATATAAATTTCCTACCAATACCAAAATGTTGTTTTACACTCTTGAAACTTTTATTCTCTTCTACAGCTTTCCTTGCTAGTTCACAGTTATACTTTCTTATATCATATTCAACTCTTTTCCGCACCATTTTACAAAATTCGAGATATTCAATCCTTTTTAAGGCATCGTTTTTGTATATCTTCATATTCCTTATTTTCTTCATAAATTCTCTAGTCTCAGTAAAAATTTTATTGTTCAATTGCTGCTTTTTTCTACCAGCTATCTTTGTTGCAGTTTTTAAAAGTGTATCATTTATTTTCATATTAATTTCATTCAAATCAGAATCATGTTCAAAATCTACTAATGCTTGAAACCGATTTGTAAGTTCTAATTTAAATTCATTAGAATGTTTCTGGAGATTAGGAATATCAATTGTAAATATTGTTTTTCTTAATAATTTTTGTCTCTATAGTTTTGCATTAACACGTATATTACATCTTATTAATCGATGATCACTTCCTGTGTTAAATTTATTAAGAACATTACAATCTTGAAATATGTATTTTCCGTTAGTCAAAATACAGAATTGGTTTATATTTTGACTAATAGAAAATACATATTTCAAGATTGTAATGTTTTTATTTTAAGAAACAAAAAGTACAAGAGTTAAAATCAAAAATCTTGAGTTCAGATTTTCATTCTTAATGTAATTATCATGATGGTGAATTATAACTCAGAAGCCAAATAAAATATATTTTATACTTTTTACTGATTTCATAAAAAAAAAAAAACATATAAACTTAAAATATGAATTTAATGCCATTTATATCTGAGATAAGGATGAGCATCATAGCATGGTGGTTAACATATCCACATCCTATGCCGAGCATCTAGGTTTAGTAAACATGGAAATTTTTTCTAGCTCCAAGCAATCTTAGGATATTTTTTTTTCGAACACGCAGATCAGCCAGTCATTCAGCTTTTATTTGATAAATGAGTATGTAGTTATTATTGATTACAGAGTAAAATAAAAATGAAAAATTGCTAAAATTCTAGTCATATAGCAGTTGGCAGTCATGGTAATGCCTTTTCTTTTAATTGTTTTGTTTTTTTTTTTTTGAAAGATTGTTGTAAAGGCCTTGATCTTGCATTATACCATTCAAAGGCTATTTTAACTTTTATTCTTTTGATATTTGTGAAAATATGAATATTATTAATTTAAAAAAATACATTATTTTATACACATGCAAATAATTTAATACTTTGTTAAGTATTAACATTATATTTCGGTGTCTTAATGCAAGTTCTAATTTGGAAATGTAAAAAGTGTAATACTATTTATAAATTCAAATTGGTATACTTGTATATCATTAAATAATTTCTAAATTTACTCATATAGATGCTTTATATATATGTATTATTTTTTCAAAATATTTCAAAAATATTAAATTCTAAGACAAAAGCAGAAGATGCAATAACCTATATGCAAAACAAATTTTGTAATTATTTTATAATTCTTACCATAAAGTATAACATCTTTTAATGAAGTACTTTCTAAAGCTAATCTTGCTAATTTTGGAGCATGAAATTTCCGCACTTTTAACCTTTCCTCTTCGGTCTTTTCTAAACGACCTGAATGAAGTGCTTCAAGCTGTTTAAGTGAAGCAGCAAAAGCTTCATGTGAGTTTTTGAGCCTTTCTCTAAACTGAGAACAAATGCTTTTTGCTAATCTTGACTCACTTAAACTATCAATCATATCTGTTGCTACTTTCCGTTTCCATTCAGAATCAATTTTTGGTTGTGTTTTCCATGGCATCGTTTGAATAAGCTGCAATAAAACATTAAAATTGTTTACATATAAAGATTATAGAATGCAATCAAGTAATATATTATTTATTAGTAGTATAACAAATTGTTTGCACTTGATTTCTATATCTATTATTATTAATCATACTCAAATTAGTGTCTGGAAAAAAAAATGTAAACTTCAAGTTAAACTAAAGAAATCAAACACAAAGATATTTGACAATAAAAAATAAGAAAAGCTATATATCTAAGTTAATAAAAAGAAATTTATATCTTTACAGTTTTTTATTGATAATATCATTCTTTTTTTACGGCATTCTTCATTGAAATAATTTAAATAAAAACAAATTTTCAAAATTCAAATATTTAAAAAAAAAGAAAGCACTAAAAAAAAAAAAATTAATATAATAGAAACTTGCTAATGATATCATTAAGAATTTTTCATATAAACCCAATAAAAATATGAATATGAGAATATAAATGTATATGAAACAAAAAAGTGGAACTAATTGTGCAATTTTCAACATATCAACACGTAAATAAATAAATAACAGCTACACCCATCTTCTAGTATGACTGCCTTTTTCAATAGCATTTACATTTAAAATTTAAAAGTAAAAATCTCATTAAAATCCCACAACATTGATACTTCAAGATAAATGCTTAATTTTTCACAATTTGTAGATATTTGCCCAATTACATTGCTTATCTAATAAATTATCCATTATATTTATTTTAAAAAATCTCTTTGAATTTATCTTTTCCTCAAATCATTTCCCATATGCAAAAAAAAAATATTATCAAAACAAAGACTTCCATTACAAATAACTGAATATTCTGCAATCACATATTTAAATCTATCCATACAATAATATAACTTTTTGAAAAATGCATAAAGAAGATTTCTCAGGCTAATATTGAATTTTGGATGATATATATTTTATCAAACAGCAATTTACATTTGAAAGTTTTTGCAGGAAGAGTTAGGAAATGATAAACATACAATCTCATCTTCATTTGAATTGGTCAAAAAAAAATTGATGTTTGTTTTGGACAAAGAAAATAGATTATTTATCCTGGTTCATGCAAAATTGGATGGATCTATAAAAAGAAAAGAATCCATTCAAGTGATCGATCGATGTTTATATTAAAAACGTATTAAAAATAAAACAATAATTGAATGGCTTTATCACTCAGGAGTTTATTAGAGCAACCTACACTCCAGAGCCTAATATTCTATCTTTGCATTAACAGAACTAGAGATGTAGTGATATTTATGATCACAATTTGATGCCAACTTTCAAAATTATATGTACAAAATGAAAGAAGGCTATCCTATATATTTATTAATCATAGCTGTTATATGTAGTTAGTTATGTGATGATTTTCATGAGAAGAAATTTTGAAACAGGTTTTTCAATTAGAAATTAATAGGCTTGATAATGATATATTTAGTATTGAATCACCAGTTATAGTTAAATGAAACTGAAAATTTTAAACTGACTTCTGCAAATAATTTATATAGTATAAAATACTTTGATTTAAATTTATGATGAGAAAATAATAAAAACAATTATAAAGTGTTTATGAAACCCTTATCGACTTAGGATTTCTACTCACTGTTGAAAATTTTATTACACAAAAATTGGCAGAATTGAAAACATTTTTAATTAAAAATATGTAAATTTCAAAATGATCAGTTATCCAACAGTGAAATATATGTTAATTAATTATTGGGCATAGAATATAAAGGAACACTAACTATATTACATAAACTTAAATTTAGATGGAGAAAGAATGGTAGTGAAGAAATAGTGAATTTCTTTACCAGTATGTGATATAATTATTTTTTCTCATTTTAATATTGTATTAAATACAGTGTTTACCAGAAAGAAGGCTATTAATAAAATCAATTAATGTAATATCATATACAAAGTAATGGGTAAGTATAGGCCAAGTTATATTGGTAAGTCAAGTGTGCAATAAAAAGATGATTTCATGAATATGAACTATTGCATAAAAATTATATTATTCTGTGGATAGACTCAAATCAATGCTTGTAGAACATTCATTTATTTTTGATAAAGTTTTTAATGTTTTTCTCTTTCACTGTGGAAAATGGTTTGAAGAAAAAAAAACAAAGAGGTATATTTTATAAATATTTATGAATAATGTAATACATATCAGTATGATTGTATATATAAATCATAAAAAGTTGGTCACTCATGTTTAAACATCAATATTAGCATCATTTTAATGAGATTTTGATTCTTAATTTTTAACTGTAAATGCTACTGGAGATGGCAATCATGCTATAAGCCAATTACAATAACTTATTTATTTATTTATATGTAGATATATTGAAAATTCTAATATTTTGTTTAATTATATATTATTGAATCTGATATTACATATATGACTGAATATTTTGTTTACAAAATATCTATACTTCTAAATAAACTAAAAAAAAACAAACAATTCTTTATAAAAAAAATTTAACCAGATGAGCATATAGCTTTAATATTTTTCCAATGTTTTAATTTAACTAAAATAGTTAATTATTGTAATAGTTAAATATCCTAACATTTTAATATATAATAAATGAATACTACATGTTGTATTTTTATATTGGACTATTTCCATCATCTAATATGTGTGTTGAATGTCTTTAGAAAAGTTTAATTTTAGTTAAATACACATATATTATATTAAAATATATACTAAAAACAAGTATGTACTTAATTTCAGTTGAAAAATAAATGCATATATTTTTAGAAACTAAAAGATTACATGAAATTAAAAAAGAAATTGCTTAAATCTTGCTCTCTTCATTCTTTTTATATTTTATTGTTTAAATTTAAAAATAATGTGGTTTCTATAGATATTTAACTGTCATAACTTGAAATGAATATATTAATTTTTTTTTGGGAAATGTGGAGTTTATAGTATATATTGTTAATTGCTAATAAAAAAATTTCCAATTCTATGCCTTGATCAAAAGAATGCAAATTTCAAAACTAGATGGAAATTCAAGATAGATAATATATATATATATATTTTTAAGATAATTATATTCTAATGATCTCTACAAAAATATGACATAGATAAATAGATATTTTATCAAAGTATAGAGAAAAAATGTTTCTATATAAGTGCATGTTAGTTGAAAAAAAAAGAAACAAAAAATATACTTTGCTTGTCAGTTAAAATTAGAACAATAATAAAATATTAATTCAATATTTTCCACACCATATAATAATAGAAAACTTTAAAATTATAGTCACTTTAAATATATTTTAAAATAGACACTAAATAATTTTTTTAAATTTAAATGTGTCATATAAAAGATAATTTTTAAAATATAACTTGCAATGTTTACCTGTTTCAAAAATTAAAATTATTCTTAAAATATAACTGTCATTTATAGAAATAACAATTTTAATTCAATATTGCTGTTTCTTAATTTTCTAAAAAAGAATGTAAATAATTCTCTTCATAAATAAAGTTTTCAAATTATTATTTTAATAACTACTAAAATGGAATAGTAATCTCATATTTTCCCCAATTTTAATTTTGAAAATAATTTAAATAGATGAATTGATATAATTATGATATTGGTATAAATTTAATTTTACAAGATTTGCAAATATCTCATTTAAATCCTAACTCAGAAAAATAAGGGGGGAAATGCAATCTGTTCTATCTTTTCCTCTGAATGAATATACTGTATATTAAAAATATTTTCACTGCTTTTCAAAATTTATTAAATGCTTTACCATGGATGTGTAACTTGTTTTAAAGTTAAAGTTGTACATTTTTATTAGATTTTATCAACAATAAAAAAAACTAGAAAGAAAAAAATAAGTCATGACTACTGGTTTTGTTTCTTATGCATGTTTATTGTAATGATTTGGAAAGAAAGGATAATGAGAGGAAATGCAAACAAACATTGTAGGGCATAGAAAATAAGCAAAAAAATCAACATCAAAATCGAATATAAGCAATAAATATTGCATCAAATGCAAATAATCATCAACTAATCAATGATCAGAATATCAGCATCAAGTTAATTAAGAGTCAATCTTTGTAACTGGATTTAAAAGAAACATAATGTAAAATCTTATGCTAATTATCATGTAGCATGACAAACTTGGGGCATAAATAATCACCAATATTTCAGCTGCATGCACCTACCTAAGTTCTAAAGTAAATAATAATAACTATATAAAAAAAATGATGGAATCATTATATCAATGCTGATCGTTATTAATGCTCAATCATCTGGTATCATGAATATAATAGTATCTTGTTATCATAAAACTTATAAAGTAAGTACTTTAAAGGTAACCATTATTTCTACACCATTTAAACAATTCTAAAAAAAATTGCAAATATCCACACACATTTTTTCCATAAACTGTTAGTCTAGGGCTAGTTTTGGGATAGCAAGTACACTAATGATTGTAAACAGGAGAAAATATACAATATTTAAATTATGCTACTATTAAATAATTTCATTGGTATAACTTGAAATAATGATTAATAAATTTGTTAATTAATTAGAAGTAAAAATAATAATAATATTAAAAGAGTGCTATGTCCAGTCTTTTATACTGTTGGACACCTGGTCTGCGAACTTAACTGTTCCAGACTTATTTAACGATAATAATTCCAGTAATTACACAACTCTATTAGCTTTAGATTAAATGCACTTTAATAATAAATATTCTTAGCAATATCTTACTAATGTTACAAATTATGTATATATCTATATACATCATATATATACCTAAGCCCGTAGGCATACATAAATCACATTATATACAGTTGATCAATATGACCAGTAAGAATCCTAGCTAGCTATTAACATGTTCGGAGGCCAGTTCTTTGCACTTGAAGTCCCTGTGCATATGGTCATGTTCTGCACCCACTTATAAGTCCGTGTGCGCAGATGAATCTCCAAGAATGGACTATCCTTTTCTTGATCCAATTTGCACCGAGTTCATTCATTGTTTCAATCTCTGAAAGTTGATTGGCTCGTATTCCTGTCCATCCGTTCAAGTGATTCTTCCTTTCGCTGCTCCATGCTGGATAAAAGAATTTAAATCATTGTCTCTCTATCTTTAATTAATGAGTTATTTTTTAGCTTATAGTTTATCTCATGAAGGAAATCTAAACTTGAAAATCTAAACTTGAATATATCTCATTATCATAATGAATTCCACTCTCATTAATTAAACTGCTTTTAGTTTTATAAAATAAACTTTTTTCTGATCTTAAGAATTATAAATAATTTTTTTATTTCCTATTTTAAAAGGACGTCTTTTAAAAATCTTTAATTTATTTAAACTATGCATTTAAGCATACACATACATATCATTATTTGCCCCAAGTTCAGAGATCAGGTTTTCATCTCTGAACTTAGTAAGAGTTATTAAGATATGTGGAGGTTTTTTTATCTTCCTTTTAACACACTGTTGTGAATTTTGTTTCAATTCACTAGATGCATTCTCTGGAAATAAAATTGTTTGTAAATCCCAATCATTATTTTTTTATTTTTCCTCATATCTGGCCACCAGACACCACTAAGAGCTAGAGCTTTTGCTCTGCCGATGTCTCACTGACTATTATGCAGCCACTTTACTATATGCTGCCTACCCTTAACTGGTATCAGCATACGATTGCCTTTCATAATGCAGCCCTTGCATACCAATAGTTATTTCATGGCATTCTATAGTTCTTTGTGAAGGAAACTGGGATGTTGCTTTGGCCAGCCTTCTCTAATCTGCTTCATAATCCATTGGTAGTCATTGTCCTCCTCTGTTTAATGAGGTACGATTTTATGTTTTACTCTTGATTTCAGTACATCTTTGTACTTAGTTTCTTTATATTTCTGGTCACCATGGACCTTTTCTGATCTGCTTTTGTTAATTATTGGCTGCTGGAAAGGTTTTTCTCTCTGAGTATATCTATTTTACCCAAAATTCCCCTTAACCCCCATGGAAAGTTTTTTTTCTCTCGGGGCTATTAATTTTTTTAGTAATTGTTATTTTCACTCCCATTTCACTGAACCAGACTGGTCCTAATATAGTGTTGATAGGGGCATGTACTACATATAGTGATAGTACATTAATTTTGCCCTGATTTCCACATATTGGCACTTCAATTACACCCTTTATTCTAATGGTGTTACTGTTCATATATAACGCCTTTAATTCAGTTTTTTGGATAATGAGTCTTTTCCTGCACTTAAAAGTAACAGTATACCAATTGCACACTGATATCAATGATATTCCACTACCACTTTCGACCTCCATGCAATAGGCTGATCACATATTTTAATTTTAATCATTATTTTATCATTCTCTGTTGTTACCATCATTTTAATATTAATCAAGTGCTTTTCCTGACCTTTTATTATACAGTTATTATTTTCAGTATCATTTCAGTCTATGTCGAACTCTTTTTTGCACATATTTTTTATGTGTCCTCTTTTGTTGCAGCGTTCCTGCAGCAAAAGCTTATAAATGAGTTTTTGCTGTTATCAATTTTCTCTTTACTGTTTGACAATTCTTTCTTAACAGTTTTACAAACATCTATTTGTGATTTGCAATCACTCTTAAACTCGGCAAATTTTTGAGTTCATAAGCTATTCCATGTTTTATCGTCTCTATATAATTTAAATCACTAACGGCCAATAATTGTTGCCATAAACTATCATTAAACATACCAGTCAGAAATTGTTCCAGAAGGGTTTCATCTAGAAAAGATCCATAAATGCAATTCTTTGCTAAATTACGAAGAGCACTATCGTAATCTTTTACGCTTTCAGTGATTTGACAAACGATCTTTAATCTGATCATATGAACAATCTTCAGGAGTTAGAGGTTCTGTGAGCCTATTGACTATCTCAATAATTCCTTTCCCTGCAAAGCATAATAATGAAGCAATCTTATACTTATCATCTTTAACTTTATTAATGAATAAGTATTTTTCGAAATGCCACTGATGTCAAATTCACATATACTCAATTGCATTTTTAATGAACCTTTATGCATCAATCTAACCTTAACTTTTGATTCCTTAATTCGAATCAACTAACTAAGTGCACTTTGATCTGAGCGCAACTCTGAGGGGTTTAAACTATTCTAAATTCACTTACAGTTTCAAAATTTGAATTGGGCTCTGTACTGTGTGTCGACTGGGGTACTTTTGATTTTCACTATTCGAACTGTGGGATGCTACTGTTATGGTGCAGACTATTGAGGTTCATATCAAGACTGTATGACTGCTCCACTGCTATGCCCAGCCTTTTATAGTGTTGGACATCTTCTCTGCGAACTTAACCATTCCAGACTTATTTAATGATAATAATTCCCCGGTAATTACACAACTCCATTAGGTTTAGATTAAATGCAATTTAATAATAAATATTCTTAGTAATATCTTACTACGTTACAAATTATATATACATCCATATACATTATATATATACCTAAGCCTGTAGGCATACATAAATCATATTATAGATCAATATGACCTTTAAGAGTCCTAGCTAGCTGTTAACATGTTTGGAGGCCAACTCTCCGCACTTGAAGACCCTGTGCATATGGGCGACATTCTGCACCTGCTTTAAGTCCAAGAATGAAGTGTTCTTTTCTTGATTCAATGTGCACTGAGTTTATTCATTGTTTCAATCCCTGAAGTTGAATAGCTTGTATTCCCATCCATCCGCTCAGGTGATTTTTCCTTTCACTACTCCATGCTGGATACAAGAATTTAAATCATTATCTCTATCTTTAATAAATGAGTTATTTTTTAGCTTATAGTTTATCGCATGAGGGAAATCTAAATTCGAAATCCTTTGTTTAAATCTCATTATCATAATGAATTCTACTCTCATTAATTAAACTGTTTTTAGTTTTATAAAATAATCTTTTTTCTAATTTTAAGAATTATAAATAACTTTTACTTCCTATTTTACCACCAAACATCACATGATCATCATTTCTTATACTGTATGGAGAGTTTTGCCTGTTTAACTTCCTATTTTAAAAGGATGTCTTTTAAAATTCTTTAATTTATTTAAACTTATTACTTATTTTCATTAGTAATTTATACTTATATATGTATGTGCATTTAAGCATACACATACATATCAAAAGATTTGAGAAATACTTTATAATGCAAATAAATCATTCTGATTTTGATTACAAATATATCGGATATTATTTCCATTTTGTAATTTATAGATGTATAAATTGTAATAAGTATTAAATAAAAATATATATGTTTTCACACACATGCATGTATGCAGTGATGATATCCCAAATTTCCAAGAACAGATTCTCTAAAGGCAGATTGTATTTAAGAACCTATTCTGTTTATTTTTCTTCTTTCTAAGCATGGAATCAAATCACTTCTTGGTTTCATACTTCAAAATTTTTGGCAACTTCTCAGAAATTTTGCATGACCCCCCCCCCATACACAAAAGAGTGCAGCATTGCACATGTGCACTATGATGTAATTTACAATCTCACTTATGGGATCAAAAAGAAACCATTTTATAATTTGGAAAAAAACTTATTTATTTGGCAAGATATTTCCATGTTGACATTTTATTCGAATCATATGTCTCTTCAGGTTGATTATGCTTTTTGACTATAGCATCATCAGCTGTACTGTGATTTCTTAGCCATACTTGACCTGAGTCACTGCAATCCCAACGATCTAATGGAAGACCTATCCAAATTTATTACTAGAAGATTTGCCACATTTTCCACTTTGAGGTGATTTCTTTTATCCGAATAAATTGCATTCATCACAGAAAACGTTTGTTCAGCCTCTGCTGAACTCACAGCAATGATATTAATTATATTTTTAGCTCTTTGGATAGTTTCAGGTACAACATGTTTCTGGTGATTTCTCATAACATTTTCAACATAATCACAGAGATCATTAACTGAAATCTCATGATGAAATGCTTTGTAAAAAGCTGGTAATTTCTCTTCAAATTCTTTCCAGGGAACTACAGCTTCTTCCAGATTCTAAGCATCTGTGTTCACAATTTTAACTAATTGATGAATTTTTTTATTTCTATTTTGAATATTATTACTTATACTATTATAATCCATTAATTTTAATGTCATATTTGTTGTCACTGCATTCAATAATTTTTGATGGGGAAGACTCACACATTTGTTCTCTTCAACAAAATTAATATGCTGAAATTCCTTAGAAGAGATGGTTTTATTTATTATTTTTTTCATAAGTACCACTTTTCTCTCTGAGATATTCAAATGCTTTAATTGTTCTCTTAATCAATTGTTCAGCACACAATATATTTACACATCTTCCTTGAAGAGCATCCAACAACAAATAAATTTCTTCTAGTATATTGATTATTAAACCCAGATCTTTCATAAAATATTTGTTGGCAAGATGTTTAGCTATTTCTGAAAATTTGTTATTAGTAGAAAAAAAATCATACACTGCTCAGTTCGCCATGTTGCAACTGCTGTTCTATGATTGCATTCTGCCCATCTTGGGTCAAAAACTTTACCAATTTTTAAAATTTCAATTCCCAAATTGGTTGAAATTTTATTTAGTGCCATTTGGTTTTTATTAGACTGATGGAAGATTTTGTATATTTCATCAATAAATGCTTTTAAGTGTTTCACTTGCTTTATGTCTTTGATAGAATCATCCAGCACAAGCTGAAGGTGATGACTCAAACAATGCCAAATAATAATCTCGGGATAGTGGTTTTTTATTTAATGTTCATTCCAGACCACTTTTTCCCAGGATCATATTTGCTTCATCTGAACAAAATCCAATCAAATTATTCTTCAAATATGGATTATCAAATCCTACTGAATGCAGATTTTGTAGTAGAGCAGTGTAAATGGTTTCAGCATCTTGGTTTTGTACTTCCACTAAATCTATAAAAATTGTTGGTAAAAAATCTGGATACAACCTTAATAAAAATGATTAAGGACTGTTTTGCACGATATTGTTGATGCCTCATTAATTATAACACATATCTTTAAACTTTGATCTATTATTTTTCTAAACACTTCCTTTTTAATGTATTTTGTAATGTTCTCAACAATTTTGACAACCACAAATCGAGAATGGAGTCCCACTCCCATATCTAACCCATTCTTTTTTTGTAATTCTATCAAATGTTCAATATCAGAAAACAGTCAGTTTAGTTTTGCTAAAGTGTAAACTATATTGAAAATTTTACAAGTGGAGCTCATAAACGTTTCATGGGCTTTGTCTATGGATTTGGAAATTGCATTTTTTGCACTTTCTTTCAATTGCATCACACACATCTGGTGTGCTTTTGATGAAAAGGATTCTTTTATTTATTTTTTTTAAAGAAAGCCTTAGTGAACCATTTTACTTTTTCCACTTGGAACAATATTATATCTTCATTCTTTTGACACATGAGCTTCCTTCACTTTTATTGACTCAATTTTGGTACAGATATCACACCCAAGCTTTTTTCCAATAATAAGTAAACCACAATGTTTTTCTTTGAATTCATTGCCTTGTTTCATATTCCAGCAATCAGGAAGGACACTATCTACATTTATTTTATATGCATCTTTTGTACTTTTGGAACTGGACAGCTTATTTGTGTTGTCAACTTTATTTTCTGTTGTATCAGAAGAAAAAAACAAAACTTGATTCAAAATATCAACCTTTACTATCGTTTTCGATTCTGTATCAATTTTTGGGTCTTTTATGAAGAAATCCGATATTGTTTGGCATTTTCATTTCATTTCTTGTGAAGGGTTTATTTTTATTATATTCTCGTGTTAAATTCGCCCTAAAAAAAAAAATCTAATTAATTGATTTTTATACAAATGGGTGGTAACAAATCATAAAACTGAAATAAAATAGTAAAATTAAAAAAAGGAAAAGAAAAAAAAAATTTGAAAATAAGTCATGCCATTTGATGAGCCAAAGTTATTGTTATATTTATCATCTTGCCAAGTTATTCTAGAAAAAATATGTTGAACTCATTGTTAAAAGAAGACACACTGTTACATCAGGAACAAACTAAATGAAAATAATGTACTATAAACTTACTACAGCTGGTAATCCATTAAACTTACTAATCAAATAAAAACATATCTTGCATGATAAATATGTAAGTAAAGAAATAAAATATTTAAATAA
Organism: Epiperipatus broadwayi; assembly: GCA_028023455.1. Classification (NCBI taxonomy): domain Eukaryota; kingdom Metazoa; phylum Onychophora; class Udeonychophora; order Euonychophora; family Peripatidae; genus Epiperipatus; species Epiperipatus broadwayi. The sequence continues at coordinate 17,443,557 of JAQFVV010000009.1, forward strand.
AAAATAAAAGTTAAACAAATATTTAAAACTACGTCGTCGGCATAACAAAATCATTGGAACAATGTTTTTATGTTACTGTTTATTTTCGCAATGGTAGATCCTTTTGAATGAAGCTATTTTATGTTTAAAGTAAAATAATTTCAGCAGGAGTAAATTTCATTAAAAAAATTGATAATACATAAATACATTTGTGCCTAATTTATTTCTAATTTTTAATTTTAATAACGCCTCTGTTAAATGTAAGTAAACTAATAGTTAATTAATCTCTTACTTACCTTGTTTGTAAAAATTAAATATGAATTTCTTTATCACTAATAAAATAACACTTTTTATTTGTATACTTTTAAATAAAATAATTTGAAACGTGATAAATAATGGATTTAATTACTTAAAACAAAACTGTTGTGAATTATTTCTTGTAGAATAATTCTTAATCACTCAAATTTAATCGCGCATATCACAAGTTCTAAGTGCAATATCGTATTATCGAATTATTCTGGTAAAAGCATTTTGAATCCAATCTGTTCAAAAAGAATCATTGTTACATTAGATATAACAAAAAAAATTAAATAATTTCTAGATTATTTTTAGAAACGATTAAGTAATTTGTTAATTCAACTCTTTTTTAGGAGAATAATAAATAAAATGTATTTTCGGATAATTTAACTAGCGGTTCGCTAATTTTTTTAAATTTTAAGAACCGGTTCACGCTAACCGGTTAGATATCATCACTCCATGTATGGTAATACAAAATATTCAAATCAATTATTATTTCCTTTAATTATAATTTGGTCAATATTATTCTATTTTAATATATAAATGATTCAGTGTCAATCATATATATAAGCACTCATGCTTGTTCTAATATAACAATATATCAGTTATTCATTTTAATTATTTTTATATTACAACTCAAGTTATTATTACTCTTAAATTGTAAATAAAAGTTTTTTAGAATAAGGAAGCATTACTTATCTTCTTTCAAGATCCACTTGAAAGTTCTTTTGTTTTAGCTTTTATCCTTCCCTGACAAACTTTAATTAAGTAATATTTTTCAAACATATTTCTGTCTGTTAAGTAAATTATTAGCAAATTGTTTTAATGTTATCAAAAGTTTTTTATCTTCAGTTATTGTAAAAAAAAATTCTTTTTCTTTTGTTTATAAAAAAAAACGAAATAACTTGGATAGAATAGATAGATTTTTTCTTCAGTCTTTAGGATCATATTCAACTAATATCACAGTATACATATATTTTCCCAATAGTCAATTTTTCCCCATCTGTCCTAAAGTAAAATAAATCTGATGCATGGACAGTATACACACAACTAACAATAAATTTAATCTGTTTCCATGTATCTAAAAGTTGTGTGTATGTATATATATATATATAGTATAGCTCTGGAGTCTCAAGATTAGGCTGTTTCTCAAATAGATTACCATTATAATAGATCTTGTTTACCAGATAGATATAAGATAAATGCTGGTATTCTTCAATTCACTTCCAAATTCCATAATTTCTGAACTTCAACTGGGCATGTAATTTCTACTTAACACATATTGGGCTATAAAATCATGGAAAAGCCCATCCTGCTTTACTTTTCCAGAAGTTCAAACACAACCAACATAGAGAATGAGCAGCAACTGCCCTCCTTTTGAAATTGACTTTCTGTATTTTACCGGTTAACTTTTACTCCGTTGATATGAGCATGCGCATAAACCGAACATGAGGGAAAATATGGCAACATGCCGAAGTAAGAAGAGATTCAAAATTCTACCGTAACAGTGTTATGGACACAGAGATACTTATGGAAAGGTTGACTCTTACATACCTTTGGGGGATGACTCTAAATCAACCCCTCGTGCCACTCCCAGAAGGAAATTTAACTCTCCTCCTGAAAGGATATGTAAGTTCAAATGATATTAGGGCATGTGTGCCGATAAAATAATTATTCATAAAAAAATAATAAATAAGTATCCTCGTGCTAAATAGTGATTTAAAACCCGGTAAGCTGATTTCCCATTTGCTAGCTCAGCATACTCTTTTCTCAGTTAAAAAATGGGGATCGGAAAACTCGCATAATTAATTCATAATATAGTTAGAGAAAGTAAATGACAAAGAGAATTAAAAAAAAATTATGGCATTAGTCGCTTTAGAATTGTAATATAAATATTTTTATTAACCCATTACCCCATACCATTTATAATATGAATACATTCCCAGATCGATTAGATATACGAAACAAATGTTACACTACATAAATCCTATTAATACAACAAAATCATAATCATAAAGAAATACTTAATAAAGCAATAATTAAATTAAATAAAGGAAAATTTCTTTCTTGAGAAGAAAAATTGATTAAATAACTAATACGTGAGATAGTGATCTGTGGATTATAAATAAACTCACACATATGCATTACGCAGATAAAGAAAAATTAACAAGTTATATACAGGTGGGTTTATGTATGTATGTACATGAAATATATATTTATGAAATGGGTATTAAATTTAAAATAAAATAAACACAAAAAAATAGTGTACCCGATAAAGTCTATGAGCTTCATTCTTGTATGGGCTTTGAGTGGGCTATACATTCATCTACTGCGGCAAGGGCTGGACTTGACTGCGTTATAAGTTCATAGAATTGATCATCATCACCTTGGTGCTTGAATCTTGGGGTTTACATTCTGTTGGGACGGCAGGAGCGGAGCTGGACGGATATGCTGAAGTCGGCTTCTATTCCATGATCATTTTTCTGCAAGCGAATGCTTGATTTGCATCTTTAAGTTGGAGAATGGATATTCAACAGGATATTAAACGATATCAATTGTCCTTTATTGGTTTAAGGATCCTAGGTTAACTGCAGGCTTCGATGGCATGTTGTAGTTATGCTTCCATCAGAATCAACTGACTGGTTAACTGCTAGGTTATTTCAATGATGGCAAGGTATTAGAATCATTATGATTAAAACAGTTGCATGACTTCGCGTTTTTCAGAATAGCATTAGCTTCCCAATAAGATTTGCAAATGTGAACTGCTCTCTTTGACAAGAAAAAATTAGACTGCCTTCTTTGAAAATCAAAAGTCAACTGCCCTCTTGCAATTTCAGAATCCCACCTCCATACACAAAAATTAATTAAATCTCATTGAATTGGTTTGACTAATTGTTTTAAGAATTTGATTTCCAATTAGTTTTTTCTTATTTTTTTATATCTCCATTCAGATCACAATTAAGAAATGATACCTTATCAGAATCGAAGTTTTTTTCTGTTTTAACAAACAATTGTTTCATACAACTTGAACATTCCTCTCTCCACGCATTATCGCAAGTCTAATTAAACTCTTTTGTCCAGTTAAAATTAATTTAGCATGGACAGGAAGCCAGAATGCCTTTAGGCTTTTCTTAAATTTAAGACAATGATTTTCTCAAATGCAACTGAAGAGAAAAATGACCATTAAACCTCGATTTTGAAATTATTCTTAAATATTTTTAACCAGCAGTAATATTTAAAATTTTCCTTTTTACATTTTGTACATACTCAAAAAATATAAATAGAGAATAACAATTTGTTAAATAAACGCTGTTTCTTCAACAAACAAAAACATTTAAAATTATAAATACATTTTGAAGTTATCTTTTTCTCTTTTTTAAAAAAATAAAAAAAAATAAAAATTGCAAATACATATTTCTAAGCCTTTAAACATTGGCTTTAATCATATGTGTGTGTGTGTCTGTGAGTTTATGCTATAGCCACAGTTCTCTCTCTTAATTTATAACAAATTTTAATTATATAAATAGTATACCCACCCCCCATTTAATGGCTTTTTACGTATTTTCGACCATTAATTTAGCTGACCTTATCTTGTGCCTGGCACAGTATATTATAATAATTATAAAGTAAACTGAACCCATTATTCATAATAGTTACAATGGAATTTATAAACAAGATTAACATATTTTTTTCCTTCTTGATTAATAAAAATAAAATAATAACTAAATTACCATTGATCCATTTTTTTAATTTATATTCATCAAAATTAAAAATTAGTTTTAATTAAAAAAATTATTTCTTAATTCTTCAAGTAAATACAGATTGTAGAATTATCTCTATAATTAATATGCATCATAAAAAAGTATCTTTGTTTTAAACAATAAATTTTTTTGTTACTTCAAAAAATTTAATTTTTGTTAAAATCAGAAATAATTATTAATTAGTTACCTTCTTATAGAATTTCAAATAATTTGCAATAGTTCAAAAATATGAAGAAATATTACTTAACCAATGTTTCAGTTATCCTAGGCTTTATTTTAAATAATTATAAGCTAAATTTTGTCAATTCATTTACTTTTAAGTTTTAAATATATATGCAAACACTATACTATGTGTCATAAAAGCAATCCATCTCAATATATATACATCCAGTGTAGGAAAATGCAAGTTTCTCATTGTGTTCTCACTATACAAAGCCAAAAAAGTTTCATGACTTTTATTCCTTATAATTTAAAGAATGCTATTAAGGATTAAAATAATTAACTATCAAGTTTTGCTACTTGTGTTATCTGAACAAAAATATAATCAAAAATGGTGTATTCTCTCTTAAGAATCCTGGAAATCAAACATAATCTGTTTAAAATATTATTTTATCAAATAATTTCAAATATTGAAAAGACACTTTTTCATTGAAATTAAATCATTAAAGATTTCATCATTTAAAATGATAAAGATACATAGTCATTATCATATATATATATATATAAACCCATAATATCCTAATGCCAGCTATTATTTCACATCTAAACTTTTCTGCAAATATATATTTTCTTTATTAATAATATTTATAATAACTGTAAAAAGAATCTTTAGGAGGATTCTGATTATGAATAAACATCAAAACTTTACTCACATAACTTGGAGTTAATTATATAAATGAAGTTAAACCATAATTTAAGAATGTGTAATAAAAATCTGAAGTTTAAAGTCTATAGAAAAAGGAGAAATCAAACAAAAAGATTGGGAAAATTATAATTCATTTCAGGCATATAAATTTTATTTATACTGTTTATATTATAATACTGATTAATAAACATGATTTTAAATATCAATAAACATGAGATTTATTTATATTGAATGTATAAGCAAATCCTATAAAAGAAATCCAATGTTCATATTGTTGATTTATCAGGCTAAGTTTTAAAAAAAAGTGATGGCTGTTTATTAAATATTCATGTACGTGATGATGGATATTGAAGTTGAGAAGGAACTCTTATGCAAACAGGTACGAGTATTTTAATTTATATTTGACATTTTATTATTAATAAATATTTTATGTTAGATAATCAGGTGATTATTAATTAATGAGCAATGGATATTAAGGTAACTCATGGTTTCACCTATCTTATTTTGGGTTTGAATCTTCACCTGATGGCATTCAACATGTCAATTGTTTTAATTATAATTCTCTATTTACTTATCAAGAAATAATATTAAATTAGCAATGGAAATACCCAGATAAGGAAATAAAGATGAACAGTTTTTTATTCTATTATTTTCTACTACCTTTTCCATCCATTATTTTTATTCCACAGCCAAACTTATCTAAACTATGAATCTTCAATCTATTGTCAAGACAACTTCTTCAAGTAAAAGATGGATTCTTTTATAACTAACTCTGGCATAAATTAATCTGTAATTACATAAAAAATTTGTCATTCACTACATATGAAGCATATATCAATACCTCAATCCTCATGTATGAATAATTTTAATTAGATATTGCAGTGCTTACATTATTTTTATATTCTGTACCATAACTAATAGTAAATGAATAATTAAAGAAAAACTGACTTATGCAAAAAATTTAAAACAGTCTAAGTTGGAAACTATCTTTTTATATGTAAATTATAATTGCAATAGTATTTAGATAAAAATCAAATATTTTTTGAATAATGAAATTGAGAAAATTAAGATCTTAAAATATTTTTTTTCCTAGAGTATAACTTTGAATGAAGAAAATAATAAAATGGACAAATATCTAGAATAAGAAGATATTCTTTAAAAAAAAAAAAAGGGTTTTAAAAAAAAAAAAAGTTGTAAAACTAAAAAGAAGAATCCAAGTGGCAATGATCTAGATATGAAGAATTATAAGAAATGTTTTAGATGAAAATACTTTAAACAAAAGAGAGAAAAAAGCCTGGGGTTGAAGGCTTTGGAGAAGAACGTCTAAGATGAAATGTAGAACCTGCCTCTGGGAAATTAAAATAATGATTTGTTTGATGCAAGAAATCAATTTTAGATTTAAAAATATTAAAATAAATATAAAATATATTTTGGAAGATAAAAACATAGTATTCATTTAATTCAGAATTGCTATAAAAGATTTAGAAAATTTCTCAAAATTATTTTAAATAATTATTCTTATACAAAAACAAATTATAATTATCCTGTATTTAGTATAATTGTAGGATGCTGGGCTCAAGAGCTATAAGTTCTTGATCGACTTCCAATTGACTAAAATAAAAAATCAAACATCACATGATCACCATTCTTTAGGTGTCCACAATCTGTTTTTCACAGAAGCAAAACTCCCCATATAGTAGCGCCACTCAGTGCAAACCAGAGAAATCAATGGAGCAGGAAGATTTGTGCATAAAATCCCTATCTAGTGCATACTCATCCAATATCCCCAGACTAGTTTCTAGCTATACATGCTGATGAGCTTAGCTTGAAAACATTATTGTGTTTTCATTTTGAACTCAAAACTTTAGGTGGCTGCTGGAGAGTTGCATTAGATCCTAAGATCTAGGTGCAATGCTCTCAGAACCAAGGCTTTTCACTGATGAAAGCCACAAACTAGAAACTAGTCTGGAGATATTGAATGAGTAGGCATAGGGATTATACACACAAACCTTCCTGCATCCGTTGCTTACTCTGGTTTGCACTGAGTGGCGCTACTGTATGGAGAGTTTTGCCTATGTGTGTAAAATAAAAAATCTTAGTTTGATCAATTAAGTAGAACTGTTATATTTAACCTATTATTTAGATGGTTGAACATAACTTTTTGAATAACTAACCATAAGATTATTTTTACATTATAAAATTGTTAGAGGAGACAAAAATTGTATTCAAATGCATTGCTATCATATTATCCAGCATGCGTTATACTGTAGTCTGGATCTTTTTACAATCTTCTTAACATAGCCCTTATTAATGATAGCAATAAATCTAATATCCTCATATTATCCATTTCATATGCTAAGAACAAGATAAAATATTATCAGTATCACGAGTATCAAATTTGATGATCAGGTAGCCTAGTGCAAAAGATGCTGATTCCTAATCCTTAATAATGCACTGCCAGTATTACAAAAATCTATGGAATAATCCTTATCAATTATGCGTATAAAATGGTCATTGAGTCACTACATCCACAATTCAAGTCTCCATCACAGTTAATATAAATAAAAAAGACAGTCTACAAATCTTTTCAACAAGACATTGAAAATAACACAAAGGCATCAATGAATTTGCTCTATCTCAATAAAAGCATATAATTTATAACAATTCAAATGTAAGATCAAATCCTCAAGAATACCAATCATACAACTTTTAGTAATGGCTTGTCAATCAGTTCACATCCCATTATCATAACTTTCATACATAATTACACAAACTGTTTATGGTAATCTCAAAGTTATTTAATTTCAATGCAAAGATCTGTGTGTACTTATAAGTTCTACATAGAATAATATAGCAGTCAAGCTGAATATAATAATTTAAATGTGAAGAAAGATGTGGCAAAACTTTAAAAGAAATAGAAATTATCACATGCATAATTCCTGTATGTTCTATTAAATAAGAAAAATAAAACAAGATTGAGTGGTTGTTTTTTTTACTTCTGTTTTTAAAACCACTAATTAAAATAATTACAAACATAATATATAAATATTCAAAAAAATTTACTTGTTTCATTTTTTCCCATAATACTCTCAAGATAGAGGAACTGGTTCGGACTGTTACTTCAACTTGATAGGCAGCATTCAAAATCTATAACAAGATTAAAATATTAATTTTCATAACTATATATGTATGAATATGTATGTGAAAATCAAAAAATAATTGAATACTTTATTGCTCAGGAGTTCATGAGAATTTTGAACATTGGAAGAGCCATAAACATACTTGTCAAATAATGCATCATATGATCTATTTAAATATAATTTGCAATTAACAGCAGTTTAGAGCTAACTATACAAGCATAAAAAAAAATAAAAAAGATTACTGCTATCAAATGCAAATTTAATCTAAATAGAGAAATATTATTTCGCCAAAAGATCAAAGATTTCTAATTTATCTTATAACTAAGGTTAATAAAATATATACAACTGAATAAGCAAGTTGATTTGAGTTCTAAATTTTAAAGTATTTGAAATTTTAAACCTGAATAGCATAAAATGAGATAATCTAAAAACAGTACTTCCTTTGGGAAGTATATATTAAAATGAAGATATGTCTAAATAGAATGCAATTGCTAAATTATTATCCAATCTTATGTAATGATAAAATATAAATGAATACAAATAATTCTTATGTATCAGCTTCATATTGTGCTGCCAATTTTATATAAACAAAAAGTCATTTTGTATTTCCAATAATGATTAATTTACTCTATATAATTAACTAAACTTTATTTTATTAATACAAAAATGATAAAATCAAGGTGCCTTGGTGTTATAATTCTTACTGGTGACAAGACAAATAAATAAGCATACGCATTTACAATATTCCAGTTTAATTAAATCTACAAACATAAGATCACAATGATCATAAATGCCATTAAGAATAATGAATGCAAATATGTATATATATGTGTGTGTGTGTATGTGTGTATACAATTTTTATAACATTTAACTAATAAGAGTAATAATAACTGATGTATAAGTTGGCTATTTACTATTTAACTTATGAATATATAAAAATATATATATACACAAATTTTAATTAAAAACTGGACTTATTAACCAAATATTAATATAAGAACAAGCATATGATCCCAAATACTTATCTTAACAAGATGGCCTTAACCTAAATATTATTATTAAGGACTTTTATTAATAGCTCAAATTAAACAGGCTAATAATTGTAATGATTTTCATACATAAGATTTAATACTATAATAAATAATGATTTACATCAAAATTATTTTTTAAAATGTAATAAAAATAAAAATTGAACATCTCTATCTGGGTTTTTTAATAAGAAGTTTGTAACTTATGTTAAATAAATTAATAAAAAATGACGACTTATTTATTCACCATCTAAGTTTTCCAATTCAAAGTTTTAGATTTGAATTCAGAGCTATATCTGTTTATAATATTTCTTTTTGAAGTAGTACAGCAAAGACAGCTACCTATACGTATGCTCATAATATTTCAAAGTTCAACGGGAAATAATCGGTGAATGTTGAAGATCAAAAATATAGAGATGACTAATTTGGTCAAGATCAAAGTGAAATAAAGAAGAAAATATCTACAAACTAAACCAAAAAAAAAAAGAATTATCTTAGCTAAGAATTATTTTAAAAATAACATATATCAATAGCTGTGGCACCAATTCTATACTTCTACAGAAAAAGCTTTGAATTGCAGATCCTATTGCTAAAAGCTTATTATCCTTTCAGACTTCTTCTCTTCTAATTACCAGAAGACAATTTTACTTTTCTGCTATCTACAGTTAATGAAAAGTCAATCAACTGACTCTCAACTTTTTTTCAATTGCTTAAAAAAACATGATTTTAAAAAAAAAGAAGAAAATAACCTGATGTGTTTTCTTGTTTACAAATATGCTTCATCAAAATTTAAAATCAGTAAAATTAATTAGGTTAATCAAACTTAATCAGTCTTAGAGCTTAAAAATAAATCCTGTTTATAAAAACAAGTTTATAAATATAAATAAACAAGCAAAAAGAAAGTGACAATAATTACTGTTTATGCTTAATCTTATACATACAATACTATAAATACAGCAGCATACTTTATTTTAAAGTATAAACTCACAAATTTATAAAAACAAAATCAAAATAATGTAACATTATACATGTATTGGGGGCTAAATTTGAACAGTGTAAAGTTTATAAATTTTTTATTAGGTCATAAACTGGCTTGAGATTTTTCTTTTGAATAGTTCAAAGTTAGTGTTATTAGTTACCTTCACAATCTGCCCAATAAAAAATTACACTATAATGTTTAACATACCTTTTTTTAATTATTTTAATGAGCCACAAAACTCCTATTCTTATGAAACATATATTTAATCATTACAGTTCTTATTCTAATATATGTTATTATATTAACATTAACACACAAAAAGTTTATAGATGCTTAAAAAAACTAGCCTGATACAAACATTCTTCTAACTTTAGTGCTTAATCTTTTTGCTTTTCATTTTAAACTTTCCACACATTTCATTAGTTTTTTAAATACTTTAGCAGCAATATTCTATTACAAAAAAGTTTGCAAACATATGTAATCATTTTGAGATAATTAGTACGCCATAACTATTATTCTTCACATATAAAATGTGATTAATGTTTTTTGAATTTTAGCTACTCTGTTTATCACACTTTATACATGAAGAATAATTTTCATTATCTGACAGAGTTTTTGTATTATTTATGCCATAACTATATATACACCTACACATACTGCATCATTATATTTAATTAAAATATATATCTGTATATATAATCAAATTACAGTATTCATAATTTAGTAATCAATTTACAATTAGGAAGAATCTTGAAAATATTGCTATGATAATTTATTTGCCAATCATCTGTGACTAAAAAGGTGAGCAGTTTTTTACTTTAATCAGTATTATAGTGATGAGGGAATGCCGTATAATAAGAATGTAAGAAATAATTATCCTCTAATAATTAATAATATAATTTATGTGTAATATGATTAAATTAAGCTGTTAGACATAGTAGTAGTTCAGCTTTCATATTTTCTTCCAGTAGTCACTTTTATAAGAATTTGATCATAATGTAGTAATGTTAAATTAAAAGTACTCTTAACTAGATAAAAAGATAAGCCAGATTTCAAGTACAAACACATAATTAATATATACTGGTCAAAGTAGATTTTCATTTGGAGCTTTTGTTTGCTAAATTAAAACAAAATGGTCAATAACTTTCTCTACCTTCAGTGTAATTTATTAATTTTATTGAAATACTTTTTTTTTGCAAAGAAATCAAGTCATTAAAGCAGTGATTTAAATATAGTTGTGATTATTGCTAGAAATATTCTGATCTAATTATACAATTGTTAAAATTCTACTGATGAATTTCCATTATCAGTGTCATTATTATGTTTAGCATTATATAGAAAATGTTTTCTAAGGACACAATTTTTATTTTAATAATGAAGAATTAAATATGATCTCAAAATCATATTTTGTGATCTTATGCTGTCATTTTTTAATGAAGCATATGAAAAAAAAATCTCTTACAAGGAATCAAATGAATCTACAAAAGTATTATAAATGTGTATGCAAAAAATATAACCAGATATTCTGGTTTCATAAATTTGTCAGTTGCAGACCAAGTTGTCACATCACTAGATATCATATTTTAGAAAGCAATCAATTTTATAAACTATTATAAAATGTTGAATACAAGATTTTTGCTGTTATTTAATATAATTATAATAATTCACTTTCTTTAAAAAAAGACAACTTTTCAATATTGTAAAAGAAAGGCTTTAACATTAGCTTGATAACATTCACGTAAAAAATGAATTGATTTAGAAAATAAAACAAATAGTAATTGTGCTAATATTTAAAACACATCTGGAACTAATACTACTTTCATTTAAAAAGTATTTACACAAATGGAGTGTTGGCTACAATAAAATAAAAGACTAACTACTACAGAATTAAAGAAAAAAAATTAGTTAACTAGGTCAAGGGAATTAACAATATGTTTAAATGCTAGAAATCTACTCCATGCATTTATATAATGGTTTCTAACAAAAATTTCATTTCAATTATACTGTACTTTACAAGGATGAAATATTTAACAAAAAGATTTTAAAAAATGGTCCATATCAATGATTGTAACAAACAAAAAACTTCCAAATGTTATGGTAGAACTATATTTTTTATATAAGTAGAGACTAGAACAATTAAGCAATGAAAACAAAAATGATTGAAATGTTTAGAATTATGAACTTGGATAGGATGAACAATGTAGAAGTAATGAAATGAATGAATAAAAAAAGATCATTTACCAAGAAAATGAAAAAAAAACATGGATTAAGAATAAGATTAAAAATAAAGGAATTATGAAAAATATGTTAGAAGAAATTGTGATACGTAAAAGAAAATAAATAAAAAAGAAAAGGAAGATAGTAATCATAAGTTCTTTAAAAACAGGCAAAAGATAAAAATTTAGGGAAAGGGTGATTAAACTGAATTTGTGGAATCCTCCTTTTGGGAAAAAACTGACCAAGATAAAGCAATTGAAAATGGTATATTCTTAAATTTGCAACAAAAATATATTTCCATAAATAAATTTACAAATTGGTAATCTAAATAACTGTCAACATTTATGACTTTCTCTCTCTTTTTTTTTTTTTAATAATCAAGCTATTAAAAGCAAAACTGTGTGGCATTTGATTTTGTAGACTCAACATTTTAACATTTTAAAAAATCTGACTGCATATCATTTAAAATGAACTAATTTTAGATATAATAAAATAAAAATACTGTCAATTAATACAGTGCAAAAACCAAATGAGAAAGCTGTTGAGTGAATCTTTTAGAAAGTAGCCAAATTATCCCAATCAAAAAATAATGAACATCTTCTATAACAGATCAGGCAATGAGTATTAAAATATTTAAGAGATAATTTTCTGAAATAATTTCTCAAGATATCTAGTCATTTTACACGACATCTACTTTTAAAATAAAGATACAATATAAAAAGATCAATGATGTATGACCATAAAATGGATACCAAGAAACAAAGAATTGAAGGTTTAGAAAAATTTTAATAACTCGTGTTTAAAATATAATACCATTTCAAAGATTTTTTTTTTAATCAAAACAACTGCTGATAAAAGGAATTACACATGCAAGAATTTTCAATAGAAGAATGCTGATCTCATCTGATAATGTTAGCATAAATCATGCCAGTAGAGATTTTCCATATAAGATTAATAGAAATTATTTTGTCTTCAGAATTCATAACAACTCAACCCCAAACTTTTACAAAAGTATAATTGTATTATAAAAATAAAAGTAACTGTAGTTTGTATAATTAAAATTAAGCTAAACTTATAGCTTGGTTTCTAGATGCTACTCTATGTATATCCCTAGATAAGTAATTGTAGTTTGTATAACTAAAATTAGGCTAAACTTATGGTTTGGTTTCTAGATGTTAATCTATGCATATCCCTAAATTAATTTCTGGCTTATGGCCTTCACCAATAAGGATCTTGGACTTGAATTTTTTCACTAAATCCAAAGTCCAAATTTCTCAATGATGGAGACTGTAAACCATCAACTAATCTGGGAATATTAAAATATCGTCACACAGAATATGAGTTTAACAATCATTACTACCTAGTACCTATTGATTAATCAAGCTTACAATAGATGGCAGCAATGAAGTGGAAAAAATCGAATTTTCCTATCAAGCATTGTAAGCTAGAGTTCATGTGATGTTTTTTAATTTAATATAAATTATTTATAAAAATATCAAACCTGCTTCAATGCATTGCTGGCTGAGACAGATTCAGATCCATCCCGATCTATATTTTCCAAACTTTCTAAACATCTTGATAAAGTACCTGAAATATAGATCTGCATATTAAGCAACCTGTACAAGTGAGTCTCAATGAAAATGCAACACTACTTAATTTTTACATAATTATTTATTCATTTTTTATTTAAAAAAATAATAATAATACCCAAATAAACAAAATACACACACACATACAAATAAAGTCTAATAACCCATCATATAACTTTTAACACATGCTTTCAAGAATAGTTCTCTCTGCATATTCTAGAAAACTTGTGTAATGAATAGATGATAATACTATTGTTTTCAGATCCTCCACTCACTTCTGGCTTTTGCCTGTCAATGAAGTCTTGGGATTAGAAGTTGGAACTAATGCATTTATGCATCCCTTTTATACTATCAAGCTAATGCACTTAAAATAAAAATAAATATTTTAAATCCAAGTCAATATGCTGTATAGTTTTATAAATCTGAAACCAAGTTAGTACTTACATTTAATGACCTTGCTGAAAAAAATTGGAAGGGGTTTACAGTCAACGTAAAACTGAGATAATTAAAATATAATAATTGAACCTGATTTCAGATCTATATAGATATGTAGTTAGTTGCCTTGGGTTAAAAACTATGTTTTCTTTTTAAATTTAAGGCAACTTCTAGAGATATAAATGCACTAGTTCCAGTTTTGAATTCTTAATTCTTACTAATGAAAGTGAACATTAGAAATGTGATTGAAGTTGAATATATTAGCATTATCATCTAATATCCACTGATTAGTCAAGATTACAATAACTCTGAAATAGGAAAAAAAGAACTGCAAAATAACTGGAACATAAGAGGAATATGATTCTACCTTTTAATCAATCTATTCTTCTCTAATTTCCTTATAAGATTTTCTTTTTAAATTATTCTCTGTATTCTTATATTTTATATTACCAATATTGCCTTGGCAAGCATATCCATCAAATTTTTTAAATTCTTGGAGATTTAGTATTTCTTCAGATATTAAATTTCAAGAACAGTTGATAATATCAACTTTATCATCTCTTCCACACAATAATCATTTTAATCTGTTTAAGAACTCAAGAATCTGTTACAAAAAAATTGCTTAGTTCTATTTCTTATTATTAGAGGTCTCCCTTCACTACAGTTATATTTGGTCTTTATAGATATAGAGAAGGCATATGATAGAGTAAACAGAAATACATCATGTGTAAGTTTAGTAACTTGTGAAAGAATGGAGCTTTAGTAGATCTTATTACATGATTGTAAATAATTACTATACATATCAATTAGGAAATATAGAAGAGTTAAAAATGTAAGTGGGACTAAGGTAAGAAGGTCCTATGTCACCTATTTTGTTTTTTTGTTATATTTGAGAAAAATGGAAAGAACAATAGAAAGATTAGGAAGAAATATAGAAACCATTAGTAGATGGCAAGGGAGTGTATATATTATCAGGTCTTCTATTTGCAGATGATATTTTCTTATGTACAGAAAGTAAGAAAGATATAGAAGTTGTGCTGAAGACTTGTGCAGGGGTAGGCAAAGAGATGGGGATCAAATATAGAGAATAAAAATCAAAAGAAGTGATTTTAAATGCTGGAGAAAGAGAAGAGAAAGAATTTTTCTTGGGGGCTATAAAGTTAAGTGTGGTGAATAGGTACAACTATTTCGGAATTGTCTTGAGTAATTAGATGAATTGCTTGGAGTAATGGGGGAAAAAAATTGATAAATGAAGCAAAGAAAAGAAAGGGACTGATAAAGAAATTAACAATATTTTCATATAATAAATATGATGTAGCAAGAATTTCATGGAGAGGAAGGGAGTGGCAGTACCAGGATTAATTTATGATAATAATGCATTATGGGTTAGTAAGGGATGTTAGATTACTTAGAAAAAGTACAAAGAGAAATAGGAAGACATGCATTAAATGCAGATGTGTGGATAGCAAAGGAGGCAATTCAAGTAGAAATGGGATGGCCGGGTTTTTATATCACAGATGCAAAAAGCAAAATGAAAATGTTTGGTAGATTGCAATTTATGGATAGTAAGAGAATATCCAAAATAGTATTTAATTGGGTTATGAGTAAAAGACAGACAACAAGATGGGTGAGAAAGGTAGTATGCAGAATATTTAGATATTTGTACAAAAGATGGGAAGATTGTGTTAGGAGAATTGTTGAGTATTATAGTGGCAAAGAATGGAATAGAAGAATAGATGCATTAATAAAAAATAGAAAGATGGAGAACTAGTATGGAGAATAAGAAAAGCTTAAATATATATAGAAGTAAACAGAATATTGGATGTGAATTAATTTATGATAATATCAAGGAAAGTAGTTTACTGTTTAAGACTCAAACAGGATCATTAGCGACAAGGTAATATACCCATAAATGGATGAATGTGGTTGATTTAGTCTGCAAGTTATGTAAGGAAGGAATGGAAAATATTAGGCATCTGTTAATTGAATGTAAATGCTTACAAACAGAAAGGATACAAATAATGAAGTTGTGGGAGAATAAATATAAAGAAAGTGATTATACAGAAAGTGGCTTCTTGGTTTTTATGCTGGATTTGGAAAAAGATATGGGGGATCTGAATATAAAGGCCATAGAGAGAGCAAAGATGATGTTGTGGGATGGAACAGGACAGAGAAGAATATGGGAAAAACTTAGGGTGGACAATAGAAAGGTAAGATGGCTAACATGTTTTTTTGGGCATAACAGCTGAGAGATTCCTGATTCTGATAAAGGAGAAACCATAGTGCATTGCATCACATTTCTATTTACATGTTAAACATCTAAATCTTTACATTATTATTTTGCATAAAAAATTAATACATAATATTCAAGCATGATATCTAAACCTCATCATCATTCAAATGACTTATTCCTGAATTCCCACATCTCACTAGATAATCATCCACTTTCATCTTAATAATCTTAAATCACTTTCAAAAACTATGTTTAATAAATTCAAGTTTAGATAATTAATGTGGTGTGCCTTGTAATGCTATTCTCCTTGATTTAATTTATTCATGCTATTATTTCAAAGTTGAACTGCACACATAAGAAGTATTTAGGGGAGGTTACAGATACCACTTAAATAGGCATAATAGAAAAACATTGTATACCAAAATGTCCTGATAATGTAATGAAAAAAATGAGTCAAATTTTAAAGTTTTAAGGTAAAACAAATACAAATGCTAGTAAAAAATTAAAGTAAGATGTGCTACTTTTTATGTTCTAAGACCTATCTTAAAATTTAATAGACAATTTTTTTTTGCTTTATGAAATTTTACAGTCCTTACAATTATATTAGAAAATAAACTTTATTTAAACTTTCGAAATACAAACAACTTGTTAGTAATAACATACAAATAGACAACACAGGTTAGTAATTACACAACGTTTCGAGTAGTATTATTCTTCACTCTTCTTCAGGTGTTACTGGCCTATATGCACAGTGATAATGTTCGCTTAGAAGTTGAACTCACATCTTTAGATTCTTGAATATCGAATTTAAGGCAAACGCCCTACTAAATGTATTCTGTCAAAGGCAATATATAGTAGAAATTTGATACATTTATATATGAGGGTTGGTTCAAATCCTTCTGAGTCCTTCAATTTTTTTATTTTTTTTTTATGAGCAAGGCTAATTAGTTTTTTATTATTATTGTTTAATATTTCTCTTAAGAGTAAGATTAATTAGAGGCTTCCATACTTTGTGTATTGCCACGCTGGGTTGACTTATAGGAATTATTTACTATTGTGATATGAGCAGCTTCTTGAATTTTCTTCTATACATTTTTCCTCTTTATCCAATATCTTTGTATTTTCCAATTAAACATATGGTCATTAGTACATACATGATCTCCTATGGTAGACACATCTGTTTTTTCTCTTTTAACCATTAGTTTGTGCTCTTTCAATCGCTGTTCAACAGGGTGACAGATCTCACCAATCATGTGAATGTGGAAGGAAATACATTGATGAGACCTGTTGCCCTGTTGAACAGTGATTGAAAGAGCATAAACTAATGGTTAAAAGAGAAAAAACAGATGTGTCTACCATAGCAGCCCTGTTAAACAGCAATTGAAAGAGCACAAACTAATGCTTAAAAAAGAAAAACAGATGTGTCTACAGTAGCAGATCATGTATGTACTAATGATCATATGTTTAACTGGGAAAATACAAGGTTAATGGATAATGAGGAAAAAATGCATAGAAAAAAATTAAAGGAAGCTGCTCATATGACAATGGTAAATAATCCTATATGTCAACCCAGTGTGGCAATATATAGTGTATGGAAGCCTCTAATTAATCTTGCTCTTAGGAAAAATATTAAACAATAATAATAAATAAAAAACTAATTAGCCTTGCTCAAAAAAAAAAAAATTGAATAACTCAGGAGGATTTGAACCAACCCTCATATATAAATATATCAAATGTCTACTTTGCCTTTGACAGAATAGCTCAGTTGGTAGAGCATTTGCCTTAAATTCAATATTCAAGAATCTAGAGGTGCGACTTCAACTTCTAAGTGAATATTGTCACTGTATACAATTTCTAAGTGCTAAAATCATTATTCTTAAAATGACAGAAACTGCATATCAATAATATACTTTTTAAAGACAAAAGAGATATCTGTTTATGCATTTTTTCTCATTAAAGTTTTTCCAATGATCTGGCATTTTTGTTTAAATGATATAGCAAAGAAAGAAAGACATTAAGACTTTTTAAAATACCATAATAATTTTATCTCTTTCAATTATAACTAGAATATAATTTGCTATTTCTAATAAAAAAACAAATGATTTGATGTTAACTCAAATTTGTATTTGAAGAACAAATCTTTTATATACTTCTATACATAGTATATATAGACAGATGTTGCTATAGATGTAATATAAATTAAAAGATTAAAATAGATTTTATATATATATTGAGGAGAACAAAAAATATTTATCAAAAAAGGCTTTTTTTGTAAGAATATTATATAACAAATAAATACTTCTTTTTTTACAATCCAATAATTTATTCAACTTGACAAAACTTTCTTACACTTTCAGCTATCCAGTAGCCTTCTTCAGAGCCATAATGTAAACATATATGAGCACATAGCAAATATAACATAAATACCAAATATAACAAAATTTTACAGTTTGATACCAACCATTATATATGAATACATAGCATATTCAACATATATTATCTAAACTTCATTCTAAATATAACAAATTTTTACAATTTGATAATACCTATCCATTATATATGAATATATAGTACATGCCGCAAATATTATCTAAACTTCATACCAAAAAACAAAATTTTGAGTCCAAACAGGCATCATATTGTAAACATTTTGTTGTATTTGATCTGAAGTTTATATAATATATGTTCAATATGCTATGCATTCATAGATATTTCTATATTATAGCTTTGAAGACAGCTGCTGATCAGCTAAAATTATAAGAAGTTTTTGTCAAATTGAATAAATTATAGCATTGTAAAAAGTGTATTTAAAAAAGAGTAGTTGTTTAATTGTTTTACAAGAATTAATTAATGTGAAAAAATAAACAGTGAACGAATTATGTATTATTATGGTTATTTATTACCTTTTTTTGATGAAGATCCTTTGTGCAAATGTTTTCTTTGAATTAGTATTGATGTTAAAATCTAATCATAATTAAATTAAGATACCTAATGATAATTGTTAAGTGTTAGTAAATATGATTCTTTACCCCATTGATTGTTTAACATATATAAGTGTGTGCAGCTTTGAGTTGTCACATCAACCATGCCTCCTATCTATTACTGCAAGATTCATAACTATACTTTCAGCTTTTACAATAGATAAAATTAATCTTTTGAGAAATGAGTGCCTAACTAATGCTCCTTTATGATTGTTTATCATGCTTCTCTAGTACATAATCTCATATGAAATGATTATTTAATTTCTACTATAAATTTCTTCTATAAATAAGCACCACTCTTATTTGTAATTTTTAATTTACAAATGTTTTAATTGATCTACCCAATTGGAATATCTTATTTATTGTTTAATTAAAAGTTGTTGTTTAGGAGTATTATTCTTTTATGATTTAACTGATAAGAACTTTCAAATTAGCTGTATTTGTACATGACATGTATTAGTAATGGCTGCTTGATAGAAGTGTAATTTTTTTTATTTGTTGGTTTTTGCAGCTAATTGAATAAGTTCTTGAATTAGTTCTAATAAAAGGAGGAAAAACACAATCAGAATAGATTTATTTGTATTCCTGTGCTACATTAAACATGAATAATATTCCAGCATAACTTAGTTATCAGTAGGATCTTTCAAACTTGTCTCTCAAATACATAATTAGCCACCTATAATAAGTAGATAGCAGCACTATTATTAATAAATTTTAGACTATCAGTGAATAATATTTTTTTTATGATAATGAATTTTGTTTTTGACAATCATTATGCTGAAATGAAAAAAAATAAAGGAACCATTATACAACATTCCTTATCTCATCATGAAAAATATATCAGATGATTCTATAAACAAAGATATTTTTTAATACAAACTATAATGACTTAAAACTTCTTAAATGCAGTTTGTTAGTATTGGCGGCCTAGTGGTTAGCATAGCTGCCTTCCAAGCAGCTGGCCCGGATTCGCTTCCTGGTCAACACATTTGACATATGAAAAAAATAATAATTCTTTCAATATTATTTTTGTAGATGCCATATTTGTTCTGCTCTATATTGGACTTTAGGAATAGACAGATTTCTTAATCAATCAATCAATTCTTCTATTAATACCATCACAAAATTAGTTGCTTCTTTCAACTCATTACAATAACAAAAGAATTTTCCCTCCTCTAATACCATCTATTGTAAAGGAGTTATCAGTGAATTACTCAAAACTACAATAGATGAATCTAAAGTAAGCAAAAATGCTCCTGCTTATTAAAATAAGTTGAAAGAATCAAGTATTGTTTTAGTATTAACATTTTCAGATCAGAAAAAAATAATGCCAACAGTTAAAATACAAGTGAGTTGATGTTATTAAAATATGTAATTACAGACATGGTGACAGATATATAAGCAAATGGGCTTTGGTTCAAAATATAGTTTTTGAATTTCATACTATTATCTTGATAGCAAAAGAAGTTATTGAAGATGCATAACTGTATTGATTCTAACTTTGAGATAGTAAATAATCTGGGGATGAAAATTACCTTGCATTATTATCTGATAAACATTGATTAGTCAAGCCAACAATAGGTAGTCAAGCCAACAATAGGTGGAGCTGGAATAAAAAAGTAGAAATACTCTTGTTCAATACTTTAATGATATTTAAAAGTATCCTGTGATTTGGTAATTTAATCTATATATTAAGTTAATTATTATTTGCAATGATATATTAATCGTCCTTATGATTCATTACTTATGAAAATAATTTATCAGCTTTTTTTCCTTGTGATGCTATTCATTAAACAAAAAAATTAATGGTTTCTTGCTTGAGAAATCAAATGGGCTGCAAATATGGGATCCAGAGAAGGCCACATTATCTCTGGATCAAAACATGCCATTTACTAATAGAAATTAAGTGCAGTATATAAATTAAAGCAATTACTGCTCATAGTGAAATCGTTAAATTGCACATTGGCAAAATTTTCAGATACTATTACAAATGTAATTCTAATAATTCATTTTATTCCTTTAATGTCATTTATATTTTTTTTACATTAAAGATAAATTAAAGATTTTTCTAATTCTTTTTGACAAACAATATTTTATACTATATCACTCCAATTAAGTTTGCATTTCTAAATTTAAACTATTAACTTTTATACTGTAACCACCCGCGACCGTGTCAACCACCACTACCTTCGCTACTCCTTGCTTGACGATTCTTTTTTTTGTTGGCACCCGCTGTGTTCTTCCGTCCGGGGATTACATGATGTTCTGTGACGATAATTTCTAACACCTATACACGTACGCTTTATTTATTTTATACATAGATTCGAATCGAATCCCAGTAATAGGCGCCAGGAGAACTTTTAGAAGAGTCCGCCACATATGTGCATAAGCCCACTCAATTATATCACAAAACATGCCCGTGCCTCGCTCCAGTCGGAAACATGAAACGAACACAGCCACAATTACCCTTCACACTACCTCCGTTATTATAATCATAGAAAGGCCCGCCCTACATCCCACAGAACAAATTAATCCAACTTAACTTTAGTCAAAAAAAAACATCACGACATAAGCATAAAATCAATAAAATCCCTCCCCCAAAATATCAACTACATTCATTTCCATACAAACAAATTTACGCTAAAGCATTCATTCCGATATATAAATTTATGTTGAAATTCCAAGCAATGAAATAACAAAAAAAAATTAGCTACATAAATATTTATTTAATCTGTTTAATAATGATTAACGCAGGTATGTGATCGGCAAGCCGAGACAATTAACGGTAAACTTCAAATTACTTTGCACATATTATTTCAGACTGTTGATCAGTCGGCAAATTTATTAGGTAAAAAAATTCTCGAACTGTTCATAAATGATTAATATTAATTATACTGTTTTAGATTAATGTCTTTCTAATAGTTCTGGATATAAAAGTTATTTCTTTAAGTGCACAATTGAATATAACAAATTTTACGATAGCTACCTGTGAAATGTAGAACGACTGTAATGGGATCCTGAGCGAAGATTATTCTTTAATGATGTATTCCGGCGATTTGCGCGGTCTCCAAGCGAGCGTGGTCCTAATATGAGGTTCTCCGGTGGTATGAGCATCTTGATGGCAATCAGCTGGACTGGACGCGGAGGTCCGGCGGTCAAGCCGCGAATTCTATATTCAGCAACGCATGGCAGTTAGATTCATAACGTCTAATAAAATCAAGTCTCTTAATAATCTCTCCAAAAAAAAGCACAAACTGTCTCTGAAAACGCTGTTCGGCCTTTTTGATCTTTGCCTTCACGCCCTCACACCTTGAATTTTTCTCCTCCAATCAATCCCATGCACCTGTGAGTCCCTTTATTTGATAAGTCCATCGCGTGTCAGCTCAACTCCGAGATTTCTGGGATTGTTGACATTAGTTTGGAATTTAACCGTTTTTCTTAGGTATTGTTTCTCTGGGGACAGAAATCTGAGTCGTACAATAGCGGTGTACACTTTCTCACACCTCTGTTTCTAATTTTGGCTTGTTTTATCTCGGCGTACCAGCACATATCCTGCCTATTGTTTCAATTTCTAATTTTACATTTACTAATTACGTTTGTACAAATTAATCTGAGATTGCTTGGAATTTCAGAACATATTGCTAATTAATTTAAATTATTTTATAAAAGTTAAACTTGCATTCAATCATTCTTCTTTAATTGATCAAAAATAAATAACAAAAAACTACAACGACGGATTATAGATTTATTCTTAGCGCACACACACAAAATAATAAAATAACAACAATTTTTACTCTTTTTTTCAATAAATCTGACAGGTACTCTTATATAGCTGCGATCGGCTTTTAGAAACGGCTGTTCTTCGCTTATTATTAAAGCAAGACCGCTTTTATTAAAGTTTTGTCCCTGTCAGTTATTTTGTCAATTGATTATAGTTGAATCTGCCCCCATACGCCTGGGTTTGAATACCATGTAACGCTATTCCGTTACAATACTAAGAATAATATTCTTGTAATTTAATTTTTTATATTTACTACAGAATTAGCAATGCTATTGAATAATGATTATTGATTAAAATGTTGTACTAAGTAGAAAAAAAATGGAAGCTATATATAAAAAGGATGAATGGGAAAAAAGAACCTAAAAACATACTGATTTTTAAATCAAATAAAAACAGGATTTAGAACAAAGAGAGGTTTGAGAAATCAAATAGCAGAATGTATTAGTTCATTCACTCATCCAAGTGAGACTGCAATAAAAATCACTTTAAATTCAGTTTTCATTTACAAATTAATATGTTTAAACCAAAATGGGTTTATAAATAATACAATCTCATACAACTATGATATCAGTACATACATAAATATATATTTACTCAAATACTTTTATAAATAAAAGATATTTAATTATGATTTTGTAATGGAAAATCATGATTATAGCTTAAAATATTTTATCTAGAAATATATATACTACACATCCTCTTGAAAAGGACACTGACTTGCTTATGATCACACTGAAATATAAACTATATGTTTTAATATTCTATTTTCAAAAAATAATTGCTATGCACATGGATAAAAGTTTCTGATTAGCTCCAAAAGAAAACTGAAGAAATATACCAGGAAGAGGATTTAAGACAAATGCACTAGCCAAAATAAATTTTATCCATATACATAAAGTTTCTTACTAAAAAATTCTAAAAATACATACATATATCTATAATACGTTATTAGAAATTTTATTTATTTAAATACAATTTCTACTAATTATTATGTCTTGTTGTTTGGAACTTTTATACTGTGGATAATTGTGAGATAAATTTGAACATCTGCTTGGTCACATATTTTAAAATATATATACATATAATGTACTTTAATGGTAGAAAGAGCCCATTAAAGTTAATGCTTAGTTCTAAACATTGTTTTACCACTTCATTATAGCATCCATTTAAGATAAAAAACTTATATATATTTGTTACAGGTATCCCTTACATCCCTCCAATAAAATTACAAACCATGTGGCCTAATCCAAATCCAAGGCATTGAAACACATATCAATATTACGATTCTAGACTCATTCCATTACATATGGCGTCGGCCTGAAACAGATACCAATATTACGATTCTAGACTCATTCCGTTACATATGGTGCTACCAATCATGGGGCCAAAAAATTTTATATTAGTATCACTAGAATAATATATTAATATCACACTTGGTTATACATATAAAATATATCCAATTGTGAGTTAATCTGACTTTATATTAATATACAATTCTATATTTTCAATAGTAAAACAATAAAACATAAATATATTATAAAATTTTTATTGAAATGATAAATTGAACTTAAATATGGAAATTTACTAATATTCAAAACCCAAATAAAATGGACTATAGTCAACAATTAAAATTGTTTTGAAATGGAGAGATTATATAGTAAAAGAAAAACATCAAATAAAATAACAATCCCTGTGAATATAAAATTGTGTTTTGACAAGAATAGTAAAAGTGATAGTAATGATGAATATTTCCATGATATACAATATAATAAGAAATCTTGATCACAGTTCAAAAGTTAAAATAAGAAGTAGAACAATAAATTAAAATAAAGTAATAGAAAAATTCATGATTACTAGAAGCCAAATCAAAATGTTGTGATTAGAAATATTGAAAAAGAAAATGAAGTTGAAATACAAAGTGAAATGAATAAAGATGAAATAGAACAGGGCATAAGTGTGTCTGGGGTGGCCACAGTACATATGCCCCATTCCTACAAACCAATAAAACTCCAGAGAAGCCTAGGGAAGAAAAAGAAACTGCTAATGAGGGATCATTTAATCAAATGATGTTGATGATGCAACAAATGTTCACCCAGATGGCTAATAAATTATTAGACAAGATGGTTATGATAGCAGATATAAATCAAACATCATCAATTATCAACAAATAAAAATATGGAAAATAAATCTGAAAAGATAGAAAGCATGGAAACTGAACTAAAAGATGACAGGGATATTAAATTACTACCATTAGAGAAAATGATAGAAGAAAAAAACCACGGTGAACGAAAACTTGAAAAAGTTGAAGAGAAAATTGAAAGCAAATAGATGATACTTCAAACTCAATTTGGAATTAAATTTAGAAGAATTTAAAATTAATCACAGTTTAGGAGACGAGCCTGTAAAAATTAAAATAAAATCAAATATTAAAAATATTACTGGAGATCTCAAGATAAAAGTACCAGTGAGAAATAAAACTGATGAATGTCTGGAATTATACCATTGTAGTGACATTCATCATAAAAATAAATTTGAAATGTTTCTTAGGGATACTGTTCCTCAATTAATGGACAGCTATAAGGACATAATACATCCATATTATGATAATCTTATAGAGAAATATCATTATGATGATAAAGTTTGAGAAATTTTAAATGAAGCAACCATGCTTAATTTTAAGTGTAAATTAAGATATTCAAGTCTTTTATAATGGAAGAGATGATCAGAATCAAAAGACTAATCAATGGATAGTACTTAAAACTAAAACACCACCCCAGTAGGAATTCAAAGAGTATTATATTCTATAGATTATGTAATACCTATGAAGGTCCATTCACATTTATTAAGTGTACAAATACAAATGCTTAATAAGCTTATAATAAAAATTGACCTATATGATTACGACCCAAGATATAGAAACCAAATTACAAGAAACGGAATAATCTCAATTTTTTTTTTTACAGATATAAGTAAATCACTCTAAGACTAAATAAAAATCTATAAATTGTAAGTTTGAACTAGTGTAAGGAGTCATTAGGATTATAGTTAATCAGATTGAAGGACGGAAATGTAAAAGTAGAGAACACACATCATAGAACTTATCTCATAAAATATACTGAGAAATGAATTTTTAGAAATAAACTATAACTTTATTTCTGAAACCCATAATGATTTATACCATTATCATTGGAAACAAAGGCTAATTACTTTAACAAGTTGTTGCATTTATAATACCGAAGAAAATCTAGTAAGACTCAAAACTAAAGAGCAGGATAGGTATTTTTAATTAAACAAGGCATAGGTTATCTAAAACAAAACTTAGCTCCAGACTAATCAGACCTTCCGCCATAGAAGCTTTTGGTATATCATTATATAAATAGTAAATACAATCATAGTAACTTAGACCTCATAACACCAAGTATATTAATAAAAACATATTATGTGAAAATACTCCTGAGAAGAGAGCAATCCAAATCCTAGTATTACATGATGGACTAATTACTGTGCACAAATTTTAAGCAAAATACCCTTGCAAAAAGAAAGTACTTTTTTTTAGGGGGAAGTAATCAAAAACAAACTACAACTTTATTATATAAACCCATGCCTATGCTCACAGAATCACCCATCAACCTAGAAAAGGATCAAATGGAGGCATATAACAAAATGCTGCAAATGAGTGAAAAGCGTGGCAAATTTTTATAAAAAAGCTAGCTAGCATTTTAAAATCAGAGACCGAGACTTTATTAAGATACTTCATGTGAGCTATCCTAAAGAATTTATTTTTCACAAATTCTGCAATATGTATGAAGGACCATTTACCATCACCAAATGTGCTGGTCCAAATGCATATTGGATACATAAAGGTAATGATATCAAAGGAATATATAATGCTCGAATTATGAAACCATACCATGGGGAAAATTAACAAATTTTTAACCAACTTAACATAAAATACAAATCTACAAAGTATGAATTCAAATCCAAATAATAAATATCGATAGTTATGTCTAAAGTAAATTAAGTAAGAAAAATGTACAAGAGATTGATGCAAGAGAGATTGCTTTCTAACAACAATTGAAGCATGTCCAAGATTATATATTAATCAGTATGCTCTTATCAGTAAAAAAAAAAGACTACCTTACTTAAGTTATAAGAAGAACAAAGAATTCTTTAAAAACCAACTATGAATTTATAGTTATTTATAGAGATACTAAACATACTGATTTGGATAGCAAAACAAGAAATCTTTATATCTAATCAAGATTTGGTATAATCTATCAACATGATTGAAACTAGTATTAAGAAATATGAATAATTTGATAAACCATTAATTGCTCAAGATTAATAAAAATCATAGATCTACCTTAACCTAACCCTTAAACGAGATAGGAAATTAAAGATATAATCCATCTAAAATGTAATACCTTCACTGGTTGGATATGTTACGGGTATCCTTACATCCCTCCAATACCAATTACACACTGTGTGGCATAATTCAAATCCAAGACCAATGATATTAACATTATTTATTAATCATTAGATTAATAAATATTAAAGCACTAAAATTGACAAACCATTAATTACAACACACATTTTAAACCCCAACTTAATTATACTGTAAATAATTATCTCCAAATTATAAGATATACATGATAACTAATCTTTAGTAATTATTACCTTGTTAAATATGTTATAAGTCCAACATAATATAACAATGCATGGTAAATAAGATCAGATAAAATAAACACACTCAAGAAATAAAAATTAATATTAAAGTAAAGAAATATCAAATAAAATTTTATTGTTATTAACAAATTATATATATTAATATTCATTAAAAATGACATCAACAATGGACATTAAATAATCACAAACTTGCTTTTTTGAACAACAAGCTTCTTCTCCAAAGAGAGATAAAATTTCTTATCTGCTGAATAACTTACAAAAATTTAGGTAGAGGATTCGTATTTACAATTCGAAGAGAAACATCAGCCAATTTTGAGTTGAAATACTATTAAAACCCAATATCTGAATATCTGAAAAAGCAAGAACAAGTGTATAGAATCAAAGTTAGCCAACTAAGGAATTCGAAATTGAAATCTTCGCGAGTAAATTCAGATCATTCGAATTTCCAAATTGTTTGTAATTTTCAGTTATAGATCGCAATATCTAAATTCAAGGATATACAATAATACAAAAAATATTGATATTACTTCACTCAAAATAATTCATTAAAGAATTATATAAATAATGATATAAACAAATATGCATTGCTAAATGCACAAAGTGACATCGGGGAAAGAAAGTTGTCACTCATGGAGCTATATCTTGCCAAACCAGGATGGAATTGATTTAGCAATTTACATCCAATAACTCTCCCTTTCAAAGCAAAAATTCCAAAGCTAGAATAAGGATCTAATGGATGTTCTACAACACTCACAATTACCATCTACACCTGAAATTGATTAATAAAGATTATTAGAATGATTCACTAAAACATTTTCCTTATAAACTTCAAAACTAAATTTAGGTTGACTTCATTAACTTTACTTTTTGCATATTTGTTATAATTTTTTTTTCTTTACTTTAATATGGAGACAAAAAAGGGGAATATAAGTGTTAGAACGTAACATAATGAAGAAATATTGTTGCATTTAGTGTAAACAAAATAAAATATAGTTTACGATGAGCACTTGATTGCATACTAATCTGATCATCATCAAAAAGGAAAGATAAGATTTTACTTAATACGTATTTAGTCCAAACATTTATACACTTGCACAGCATATATTTTTCTTTGTTTGTTTATACTAATAGTTGTGTTAAATGTTTTCAGTATATTTGACTAACTATTTCTATCGCTGTGTTAAATGTTTTCGGTATATTTGACTAACTATTTCTTTCTATCATTAATGGTCATCCTTGTCTATATCATGACTACCATACATAACAGAGGAATCCCATATCACCACAATGACAGATGGAAATCTAATATACAAAGTTAATTTAAATAAAGCAAAACTCTCCATATAGTAGTGCCATCTTGTGCTAACAAGAGCAATCAATGGATGCCAGAAGGCCTGTGCATAAAATCCCTATCCAGTGCCTACTCATGCAATATCCCCAGACTAGTTTCTGGCTTGTGGCCTTCATCAGTGAGGAGCCTTGGATCTGAGAGCACTGCACCTAGATCTTAGGACCTAATGCAGCCCTCCAGCACCCACCTTTTAACTCTATTTAACTACAAAACTATGAGAATGAAATTGAAAACACAATTAATATTTTCAATCCAAGCTCAATAGCTTATATAATCACATGGGTCTGAACTCAATTCAGCACCCATATATTTTAGTGTCTTTGGCTCTTTAACAATCATAGCCACCAATATCCTATTAGGCAGGATTGGTGTTAAACCACTAAATATCACATGATCACTATCTCATACTAGCACAATAATTGTTATTAAATAATTCAAAACAAAGCAAAACTCTCCATATAGTAGTGCCATCTTGTGCTAACAAGAGCAATCAATGGATGCCAGAAGGTGGGTGCTGGAGAGCTGCATTAGATCCTAAGATTTAGGTGCAGTGCTCTCAGATCCAAGGCTCCTCACTGATGAAGGCCACAAGCCAGAAACTAGTCTGGGGATATTGGATGAGTAGGCACTGGATATGGATTTTATGCACAGGCCTTCTGGCATCCATTGATTGCTCTTGGTAGCACAAGATGGCACTACTATATGGAGAGTTTTGCTTTGTTTTGAATTGTTTAATAACAATTATTGTGCTAGTATGAGATAGTGATCATGTGATGTTTAGTAATTTAAATAAAACTAAAATTATGAGTTCCAAATAAAAATATAGGAAGTAAAGATGATTGTGCTAATCATAAACATAATATAAATTTCATTTATGTTAATAGGGACAAAAAATGGTTATTTTTTGTGGGAATAAGGGTTTGGAATAATCTTAAAATCAATTATAAGCAAAGAATAACCATAAATGTCTAATTAAATGTTTTATAATCTTGTTATGAATTTTTGTTAAAAATATTAATTGCTGTATAGTTATTAAATATATTCAAATATTAAATTAAAACTCTTGGTACGTTTTTCTATAATCAACTTTCAATTGATCATATCTTCTCATATTCACACCTACCATTAATGATCTACGTAGATTTGCACCTATCCGTATTTTAAATGATGCAGTCTCCATGAGTTCAAAACTCAGGATAACGGAAATGAAATACGGCATGGATAACGTGAGTTAGGTATATATTTAATATTTAGGTGGTTCTTCTCTCCTCTCCTAGAAATGAAATCAATGTGTATATGGTATATATAGGTACAAAGATCAAATATATACTCTTTTATTCATTGTAATGACTTAGCTAACCTATATTCATACCAGGTAAAGCCAGTTCTGTTACAATATATAATATTCAAATATATTAAACTTAATGTAATTAGGAAGGACTTGAACTCAGACTTTCAAGCTCCTTACAGCTATGCACTCCATCTTATACAACTGATACACATAACCACATACATATGAAAAAGATAAAATGATTTCCAATATTCATATTTCATGCTGGTTTCATGCTGAACCAGCACTCATCAGTTGGTCCAGATCACCATCTCCCACATATATATAAAAAATCAGTGCTCTGTTTATATTGAAATGATAACTTTCTAAGCCCCTATCGTTTCACCATCAAACCTAATGACCCTCTCAACTGTGCTAAGTTCGAACCTATTTAAATGTTAATAAATTTAAAATTAGCTCATGTCTGTATAAACAGTATTATATATTTGCGTGCGAACCAACGCTATAATTAGATAAGATTAGTAAAATTATAGCGTACTAAAGTTATTTAATATTTCTAAAAATGTTTATTATGTTATTTAAGTTAGAAGTAAATTATTAATTTTGTTTGTTAATATTGTAATTTCGTATGTGGATATATAATCTGTGCTATATAGAAGAAAGACATGATTCTACTTTCAACAACAAATTTATTTGCATTCTATTTAGGTCTAATTCTAGGTACATAAACAGCTACCATTGAAATCAATTACAACTTATGAGTTGTTGTTTTTTTTCATAAGCAAAAGGTGAGTGAGATAGTCTATCAATTAAGCAATTCATAAGGTTAAGATTCAGTATAGCTGAATCCTTTGAGTAGAGTTCAATCAAGTTTTGATCTGGGATAGTGAGCTCCTGGATTTAGGCTTTCTGTGGGTACAGACGGTTGAGATCGGTACGGTGATGTGATTAAAGTCTAAACTGTCCCCATGTCTGGTCCACCAACCAGGGTTGACCAGTGCGTTTATCATCCTCTTTAATTTTACACAGGGTACTGAAGAAGAGTTTATCAATGGGGTCGTCACAACCTTTATTGAATGTGACTATACATCTGACTGACCAGATTGAAAAGTTAATAAATGTGGCAAGACGTATCAATGGAATGTTTCTTTTTTCGAATGCAGGCTTGAGCATGATGTAGGCAGGGTCTGAATTGTTGGTTCTATTCAGTGCTAGGTTACGTAGGTATGTCCACGATCCACAATAATCAAGAATATGGACCATGGACTCCTCCTGTTTCATGCATAAAGGGCAGAGGGGGTCGATATTATATCCCCTTTGATAACAAAGGAAGGCTGCAGTAGGAAGAGCCCCCAGGTTGACCTTCAGGAGAAAGTCAACAAACTTGGGACTTAGTTTGAGTAATTTTGTTATCTTTGAGAGTTGCGGTACTCCAATTGGAAGTACATTACCGGTTTTGGTTTTACCCTCTGAAACCAATTGGTAGACTTGCCAGTAGGATAGTTTATTTTGGAATAGTAAACTTGATGTTCTAAATTTTTGAACAGTGATAGACACTTGATGTTGGATCCAAAGTTTACGTGGCTTAGGAGGGGGCCGATCGGTAGGATCCACCTCTATTGGGAAAGGGCATTCCATCTCTAGGTTATCTTTAAAGATCTTATAGAGAACGTTATGGGTTCTTTGGAGATAGAAGACTTTGAGAGAATGGGGTCCGAGGCCATTGAGGAGTTTTGGTTTTTGAAGCACGTTCAGACTGATGACAGGAGCTTTGCTCCCCCCAGCACAATCTCCTGCATAGGGTTTCGATTCGTTTGGTAAATCTAATTGTTGGGGAGAAACCGGCCAAGTAATATAAAATTTTGGGTAAAACCACTGAATTTAGGAGGGCTACCTTCCCAAACAGAGAAAGATAAACCTTGGATAATGAAGTAATTAAGCCTTCAATCTTGTTGATTAGGGAATTTTCCAGATCTCTCCTCATGATGGAGGGGGAGAGGCCAGAAGGAACCCAAGAAATTTTTGGGGGAGGCCACAAATCAGCCAGAGATCTTCTTGCCAGTGAGGATTGTCCAGAAAGCCGACTTCTCTCTGTTAATGCTGAGACCGAATTTTCTCGCAAACTGGTCCAAGAGTTTCTGAGTCCCACCAACTCACTCTGGGATGAAAGGAATACTACCACATCATCCATATACTAGATGTGGTGTATGTTCTCCTTCAGCATATGTATTGCAATTCCAGGGAAAGAAGCCTCTATGCGTAACAGCAGCGGGTTGATGTAGGCAGCAAAGAGGAGAGCACTCAGAGATGAGCCCTGTGGGATGGAAATACAGGGCCGAAATCCTGGAGCAACTCTGCCATCCAAAGAGAGAAATATGTTATGATTTTGCAGGAGGTTCTCTATCATTTGGAGGTAAGCTGCAGGTACTTGGAGCCCCTCCAATACACTGAGGAACACATCGATCTTGACACAGTCAAAGGCCCCAGCAAAGTCGAGTTGAATTGCGACTGGTCTGGGGTTTCTTTTTCTACGAACATAGTCAACCAGAAGACGAAATCGGCTGACAGCATCGGCAGTCGAGCTCCCTCTCTTGGCAAATTGATAAGATGAAAGATGACTAATGATGTTATCTTGTATATCCTCTTTGATGAGACTTTCTATTGACTTGGTCAGTAAAGGAAGCATTGAGATCAGACGGAGATTCTCCAAATCATGTGGTGCCTCCCATTTTTTGATAAGAGGAACCATGGCGATTGGACAAACCCCATCAATCTCTCTGCAGTCATCTGCCAGAAGATCCACCATTCTCTTGACTATAGGGATCGTGAAAGATCGAAGATGAAGCAGTAAAAACTTAGGAATGCCATGCAGGCCAGGATGCGTTCTGTCAGGCATGGACTTGAGTTTTAGAAGAATTCTGGCCTTGGTGATTTTGTGAATGGCAGAACTTTCTGTGATAAATTTTTTACGCAAGTTTGACACACCAAAGGGTTGGAATTTCCTGCAGTAGTGTTCACGAATCCTGGCCAACATGGATGTTCCTGCAAAGCTGTTGCCCTGTACCTCGATCGATCTTGGGGTCTTGGACTTTTTGCCATATCCAAGGGCCCATCTGAGATAGCCCCTGGTCCAGCAATGTTGATGGTGAATGTATTGATGGGTCCTTTTGACTGAGATATTCAGCAACTGCTCTCTGTAAGAATCTGTATTTAGCCTTTAGTATTAGGATGTTTGGGATATTCAGAGCTACATCGAGGAGTTGTTTTAATTCTCTGGAAATTGAGTCCAGCTCACTAAGCATCCGAATTGGACCCTTGGATTCACTAGTGCATCGGTTAATCAGGTCTGTTAATGAATTGACAAAGACACTGTACACTTATTCAACATTAAGACGTGATTCTATAATATGTAAAAGCCATTATCTAAAAATAATATTTAAATGTCTTTAAAAATTGTTAAAAGATTTCTTGTTTTAAATATATTTCAGGGAAAAAGTTTCTCCAAAATATATTTAAAAGCGATATCAAAATATATTTTAAATTATTTTAAATAAATATGTAAAAAGGTTTGCGTTTTAAAAAAATGTTAAAAGGTTGTTTTTAAATAAAAAGAGTTTCTATTAAACGTAAGATAAAAATAAAATCTGGTCAAGTAATTAAATAGATTTCTGGTTGTAAACAAGTGTCATTAACTACCACACATGGAATTCATAAAAAGTAAAACTAGTTCAAAATTTACTAATTAAAATCTCCTTAGATAAGATTAAGTTATTTTAAAATCTAAATTGGACAATTGTTTGCAACGAAAAATCTAAATTATAATAATAGCTTATGGAATGTTTCTAACATAAGTTATCTAAGATCTGGATTATAAATTGAAAATTATTTAATTAAATTCCTGAGTTTAGTGAGTCTTGAGGCGATAGATTCCGATAAAGAAAACATATAAATACTTTGTAT
Organism: Epiperipatus broadwayi; assembly: GCA_028023455.1. Classification (NCBI taxonomy): domain Eukaryota; kingdom Metazoa; phylum Onychophora; class Udeonychophora; order Euonychophora; family Peripatidae; genus Epiperipatus; species Epiperipatus broadwayi. The sequence goes on from JAQFVV010000009.1 coordinate 17,478,130, forward strand.
TTTTAACAAGATGGAGCCATATTTTTAGAGAGAATTGCAGCCATCCTTCACAATTGTTAATGTTTAACATGTCCGGCTAAAAGCGGGCATCTTGTTGCTGTTACTCCGTGGGAGAACGGGGTTTCTCTCGTCGAAATGCCTAAACCACCATCATGCCGATAGAAGAGACAAGCCTAACATAATGGGAAAGATGATGCCGCCCAGTCAAACTAAACCAAACCAACAGCCAAGAACTTGCAGTCCAGATAAATAATACCGGTACCGTTTTATTTTTCAAACCGCAGAGCTCTGTGTAATTCTTTATGTAAATATATCTATATAAGTTAGCTAACTCTCTTTTTAAAATAATGATAAAGCTAAATGTAATCAAAACTTAAATCCATTTAATTAATATTTTTAATATGTCAATTGCTATCAAATTTTCATGTTGTTAAAGTTTAAATAATCTGACTAATTTATATTTTCCTTTCATTTAAAGTACATTATAAGTGTCTAATTTAAAGTTATATCATGCGGTTGTGTCTATATTTCTTTGCTTATTTTAATTAAATGCTTATTATATTTTATATGCCAATATTTCAAAACAGTGGGCACTTAATTTCATCTTTTTAAGAAGATATTATTTGAAAATCTTCACGTAATTTGTTTATAGCATCAACTTTCTGCGCGGTTTCGAAATCCTATTTTTTTATTATTTAAAATGATTTAATATGTGAAATGTGGCTCTTTTAATCAACCAATTAAAAACTTAACCTTATAGTTTTATATAGAATTAAATTTAGCTTTGATCGTATTTATAAGTATATTTGACATTTAAATTCTTAAGTCCATAGAAATATACTTTCCCTCCTTAAATATTTATTATCTATAAGTAACTTAATAGATCGAGCATGTCAAAGTACAGATGTATTAATATTCCCTTTAGTAGCATAGACATTTATTATCAAGCTACACAAGAGTTGGTCCCAATTTGATAGAGCTAATATGCTATTAACTCATATTTCATAGCATGAAATATACTATTCTTTGCTTGGCGGATGTGATATTATTTTATAAAAATATTCTCGTTTTGCTGCTATACGTAATATACATATCTCAAGATGGAAACCACGGCGTAGCCAGCACATCTTCTCTTATAGGGTAGAGCAGTAGCGAAGCCTGAGCCAAGGCCAGGTTAGCACGTAAGTCCCCCGCCATTCCTGAACACAATGTTCCTTTTCACGCAGCATTGCGATCGGTTACAGGATACCGGCGTTTGTCGCAAGAACCCTGAAGTTATTTCATCCATCCGCAGAGCGACTTTTCCTATTATTGTTTACCTGTGCCATAGTGCATTGGTAAAATCTTATTTCAGCCAACTCTCCCACCTTAACATAACGCTTTCAGCATTCTGAAATTTTCTCTCGAAAGCCATGTTCGATGGATCGTTACTTGAGCTGGTTTAGGCGCTCGTTATTAAGTCATATTGTATATTTTAGTAAATGAATTCATGATCAAAGTTCAATATAATTATTTATATAACAGCCACCAATATAATAGGATTTGGCTTCACATGATTTATAGACATAACGTAGTGATTTGATTATGTATTAATTGTAAAGCAACTCATAATACGGGCATATGTTAAACCCATGTATGAAAATTAAATGAAATTATTTATATAAAGCTATCTTGAATTGTATATAAAAAGAGAATGTGTTCTCTTATCCACCCAATGTTTGCGTACATTCGACGCTGAAATGTGTAAAACTTATCAATTTCATGCCAATTGTAAATAAATATATAATTAATTTAATGTATTTCGTTCTCTGTCTCGTTATTGATCTAATTCAATCCAATTCTAATTATTATTTATAGCCTATATATGTGAAAACTATGCATTAAGTTAAATTAGATTAGTGATATATTTTAGTCAATTAAGAACCTCTCTTTTAATTATCAGTCTTATTGCTTCTCCGTGACCTATGTCGGCCATGTGGAAAGAGGTATACTACGTGTAATTTCAAGGTGGTCATTCATAGGGTCTTGAGTCTTGGAATACTGGCTTACGAGTTGAAGTGTGGTCGGACTTGGGATGTCACAGTCCTAGTCTTGTTAGCTTCGGTCTCTTTTGCTTGGATTCTGAATTCTGTTACGCGAATGTACAAACTTGACTGTTATAATATTAAGATACCAAATCTTCATACTTTAATGGACAAGCTTCAATCTTCTCCACTTTCCAACTCTTCAGCTATCCATATGATTGAAAATCCAATGATGCAACCCTCAAAGCCCTTGTTGATGGCAATATTATTATTATACCCATGTGGACTTTACGTCATTCTGATCCCTCACATATTAATATGTCCATTTAAATATACAGAAGAGGGATAGAAAGATTACAGACTGAATATATAATATTCAAATGTAAATATATTTTTTATACTTAATGTAATTAAAAGAGACTTGAACTCGGACTTTCAAGCTCATTAAAGCTATGCACTCCGTCTTAGATGTGACCACATACATGTGAAAAAGATAAAAAATCTGAAAATGATAAATGATCTCCGATATACATATTTCATGATGAACCAGTATTTAAATGGACATATTAAGATCCTATATGTGAGGGATCAGAATAATATTGGCATCCACAAGGGCTTTGAGTGTCCCATCATCGGATTTTCGATGATATGGATGGCTGAAGAGTTGATAGGTAGAGAAGATTGAAGCTTGTCCATTAATGTTTGAAGATTTATTATCTTAATATAAACTGAGCACTGATTGTATATGTGTGGCAGATGTTATCATAATATAAATTGAGCACTGATTGTATATGTGTGGGAGATGGTAACTGGACCAACTGATTTGGAGACCACATGTATATGGTCATGTGTATCAGTTGTATAGGATGGATTGCATAGCTGTAAGAAGCTTGAAAGTATATATATATGCATACTTGTATACTTACATTCATTTGAACACATTGCTTAAATTCAAACTATTTTTGTTCCCATAATTTTACAGACTGACAACTAATTGAGATAACTGAAATGCATTATATGCCCTAGCATTAGTTAAGCATTATAGCATTTTATGGATTATATATAGAGAGAGACTGGACATGTAATATAACAACTTACCAACAAAACTTTCTCGTAAGTAATTCACAGAGCCGATCAATTTCTCAGCAATAGCACTATTGAGCTGACTGAGCACTAGGTCTTGAATCTGTTCTGTACATGTTTGAAAGTCTCGAGTCTGAGTGACTTCTCCATTTTCAGGTATGATAACATCTGAAAACAGAAAAATCTTTATAATCTAGATTATTAGTAACAAAAGAAGTAACAAAAAATAAAAATATATATAGATTATTTTTGCGATATTATTTTATATAGCGCGAATGTTTATTTATGTAATAATATTAGCGATTAAGCCAATGCACATGCGCTTTAAAGAGATTATATAAATGAATACTCAATTTTCCAGACACGAGATATAGTATTTTTATAAAATTATTTTTTTATTTAAAATATTTTTAAGACTATAAAAAAGTTTAGTACAAGGATCAACAACACAATCCTGATTATAAAGATAACCAAATCTAACTATACTTCATTCACAGAAGCATTAAATAGAAAAGCAACAACTAATAAGATTAAGTTAAATAATTTCTGACAAAGATATAAAAATCTTTTAAGGTTTATGGTAAAAAAATAAAACAGCTTTTTAATAGCCGCATTCAGCAAAAGATAATGCCAAACTGATCAAATGACCAGAGTGATGATTTAAATTTCCTCAGTTACTTTACATTCTAGTTAAAAATAATTAAATACCTATTCCAAACTGATAACTGGATGGTTGAATATGGAATAGCTAATAAAAAAAAATTTAAAAATCATAAACTTGCTTGGAACCTTAAAAAAAAAAAAAAGAAACTACAATTTTTCTGAGGATTTGAAAACTAGTTGTATTATGGTAAGTGGATGAGCTAAATTCTAGACCATCAGTCTCTTCTAAAGCTTTAAAATACTAGTATATATTATGTTTAACTGCTGCAATAATTCCTAATGGCTATCACTTTGCATAGTAATCTCAATCAGCTTGACAACTTAACATACATTTATATATAATTCAATTGTTACTAATTTTCTTCTTTTCTGAGCCAACGTAATATCTGGTAAAATGAAAATACATACAGAAAAGTAGTTTTTTTAATAATATTTAACTTAATTACTGCCTAGCATGCTTTCAATATATTTTTACTATATCATATTCATGGCATATAGTGGTGTGATTAAATGGTTCTTTATATCAATGTTTAATTAACTGTTCATGTATTCGATTTTAATTTAAAATTTAAATTTGAATATTCAAATAGCCCATTTCTTTAAAATGGGTATGCTTGTCTCTTTTTTATTAGAAAAACAGTCACCAGTTATTGCACCCACTTCTTTAACCTTCTGCTTTCTATCCTCTCTCTCTGTGTGTACACCATCTCTGCTTTTGTTAGCTCGAATCTATGACCAGTTTTCTACTCATGGTCTGTAAATATTGAAGTGTATTCTTTGTCTCAGAGAGCTCTATTGTATAAATATCTGTGTTGGCAAGTCTTGTTGACAAAATGCCTCTTGATATACAGCATTGCAAGCTGATTGGCAGCTAATTCTAAAGACCCCTTGATGTGCCGCTTCGTTTGGTATAGTGTCTTTAGAGTTATTGATTATGTAATGGAGCAGTTTGAAAGCTTATATTAAATTTATTTTAACATATATTTTTTAATTTAGATGCAATCTTTGGAATATAAAATTGGATTATCCAGTGTTTAGGTTCCACTTGTTGGTTGGTGCAAGGATTTCTTATTTTTTTATAGAATCTTTTTGTGGTGTTTATGATTTTATTGTGATTATATCCCATATTTCAGAAGTCATTTGTGTACTGTTCGAAGTTGTTCTTTTTAATGTAGTCAAACTTGCATAGCATATGATTTCTGTGTAAAAAATCCATCAATTCCACATATTTATATGATATTGGAGTTATTAATATATATAAGAAACTTTCACATGATTTCAAATTCTATATTCTTCAAAATAATTTCTAAAAGCAGTTAAACAATGATCAGATATAATATGACCAAAACATAAAAAATAAACCATGATATAATGAAGCTCTCGTAATGACTTGTATAACATCTTAATTTCAAGAACGAATTCTAAACATAAGAATGAACTGTATTAAAGAATGGTATACAATAAAAAAACATCAACAATGATCAGGTGTGATTGCTCAACTTACCTTCAAAAACTTAACTAACTTGTTTCTAAGTATATATAATTCTATTTACTTCTACATCTGAAGTAATAATATATTCCTTATTCTGATTTTTAAAAAACAATCCTCTAAATCTTTCTTTCTGTTAATTAATTAAGTACATTTCAATATAATCAACTATTTTATTTTTTATTTCTCTTCCTTACATATAATTATTTCTTTACTATATTAATGAATTCTACAAAATTTTAATTTGTAATAACTTTGTCTTAGTAATAGTCAACACTATTATAAAATGCAAAGATTTAGTGTCATTTTACTATTATTATTATTTCAATAAACCATATTTTCTTATGATTACACAATCTGTTAAAATAATAACAACTCTCTCCATACAGTAATGCCACTAAGTGCATACCATAGTAATCAATGGATACTAGAAGGTTTGTACATCAAAATCTCTATCCAGTGCCACTAAATCCAAGGCCACTCAATAGTTAAAGCCATAGGTTAAAAACTAATCTGGTGATATTGGCTGAGTAAATATTGATAAGAGATTTTGATGCACAAATCTTCTAGCATCCATTGATTACTATGGCTTGCAGTGGAGTAGTATTATTGTATAGAGAGAGTTGCTACTGTTTTACGTTTTTGTTCATTTAAATTATTTATTAAAAATCATTATATGTAAAAAAAAAATATATATATTGTTAAAATGTGATAATACAGAAATAATCATCATGATCAATTTCAACCATTATCAATCCACTGCAGGATGAATATCTCCCTCAATCCATCTGATTTCTAATCTCTCTTCTCCACATCAGCCCCACACACTTCCTTATTTCATTCAGCCATCTCACATATAGTCTCTTTCTAAGTCTTTTACAATCTCATGGAATCCAGTTTAAGATTGCAACTGTCCATCTATTATCATCTCTTCTAGCAACATGTCCAGTCCAACTCCACTGTAGTCTCTTAATTCTTTCATCGATGTCAGTAATACCAGTTTGTTCTCTTAACCATATATTTCATTTTTAATCTCTTCTTATTACTCCTAACATGCATCTCTCCATACTTCTTTAAGTAATCTGAGATCTCTATATTGCTCTTCTATAAAATGTCCAAGTCTCAGTTCTATAAGTAAGAACTGGTAAAACACATTTATTAAAAACTTTTCTTTTCAAACACATAGGCATATTTCCTTTTAATATTAAGTTTTTTTCTATCAAAAACACTCCAACCAAGTTTAATTCTATGATTAATTTCATCCATTATCTTTACATCTATATTAATAATCTGACCAAGATATTTGTAGTTGTTAACTTCTAACTCATCATTATCAATCTTTATTTCATCTTTTGAGAAAATCCATTTAGCATTACTTAAGTCCTTTTAACTTTTATCTTTAGTCCTGCTTTCATCTGATAACTCTTACAACATTTCCAGAAGGTCTGAAGCATTATTTGCAAAAACAACTGCATCAGCTGCAAAATCTAGATGACTTAAATAATCTCCTTATTCCTTTAGCTTTCCACTTTAGGCCATAAAATACTTCTTGCAGCATTGCTGTAAAAAGTTTCAGAGATAAGAAGTCACTCTATCGCACACCCTTCTCAATATTCACTTTCCTAGTATCTATATGTAATCTAAGTATTGCTGTTGCATTTCTATAAATATTCTTCAGAATATGACAATATCCTGGGTCTCCACCTTGATAATCCAATGCTTTAATCACTGAAGAAATGCTTATAGAATTAAGTGCCTTTTCATAATCTACAAATCCAAAGCATAATGGCAGCTCATATTCATTGGTCTTTTTAATAACTTCTCTCAATACCATTTTTAAATCCAGCTTGTTCTTTTGGTTGGTTGAAATCCAAAGTTTGCTGTAATTATCTTGATAAAAATGTTGTATAAAACTGATAAAAGATTGAGAGGTCTGTAATTTCTAATATCTTCTTTATCATCTTTTGTTAAATATTAATATTAACACTGCATTTTTGCAATCATCTGGTACACCTTTATCATTTAGACATTTTGTATATATCTTGGCCAATATTGTTTCTATTTCACCTATTTCTTTTAAGATATCAATTATAATTCCATCAATACCGGGAACATTTCCCTTCTTCATAAATTTAATTGCCTATCTCATTTCTTCATTTAAAATCCTGGTCAAATCATAAGATATATTAGTTGTAGGAAGTATTTTTTCTTATTCTTTATTATTATACAATTCTTGATAGAACTCTTCTATACATTTCATGATATCATTTTTCTTTAGCAATAATTCCATCTTTTTTTCCTTAGTGCAGAAATAAGTTTCTCACCAATACCAGAATGTTCTTTTATACTCTTGAGACTTTTATTCTCTTCTACAGCTTTTCTTGCTAGTTCACATTATACTTTCTTATATCATTATCAACTCTTTTTCACGCCATTTTACAAAATTTGAGATATTCAATCCTTTTTCATGCATCATTTTTATACTTTTTTCATATTCTTTCTTTTCTTCATAGATTCTCTAGTCTCAGTAAAAATTTTATTGGTCAACTGCTGCTTTCTTCTACCAGCTATTTTAAAAATATATCCTATTGATTTCATTTAAATTTGAATCATGTTCACAATCTCTTAATATTTGAAAATGACTTGCAAGTTCTGATTTAAATTCATTAGAATGTTTCTGAAGATTAGAAATATCAACTGTGAATATTGTTTTTCCTAATAATTTTTGTCTCTAGTTTTGTATTAACATGTATCTTATATCTCACTAATCAATAACCATTTCCTGTGCTATTTTCTGTTAGTCAAAATATAATCCAATTCTGCCATACCTTCATTTGGATGCTTCCATATCCATTTCCATTTACTATTTTTCTCAAAAAAAGAATTCATAATATAAAGTTTTTTCTTTTTCTGAAAACTCCACAAGTCTACATCCTCTCTCATTTTTATCACCATAATAAAATTTACCTACAGCACTATAATCTTTGAATTTTTTTACCAATTCTAGCATTAAAGTCTCTCAACAATTTTAAAATATTGTTTGGTCTAATCAAAAACCTTTAGTACATCCAAATAAAAATCCTCTACTACTTCATCACTATGAGAATTTGTTGGGGCATAAACCTAAATTATCTGCAAGTAATATTTGCTATTAAGTTGAATAACTAATCTTGCCACTCTGTCTGATATGCCATAAATCTCCATTCTTCCATGTTTTATTTATAATGAATTCTATTCCACTTGTACTTCCTATATTTGTGCCTTTGTAATATGGTACATGTGCACTTTTTAAATCAATTGTTTCTTCACCTTTTCTTCCAACTTCACAAAGTATAATGTTCCATTTCCTTCATTTGAAAGTGATCTGTAATTGTAGTTACCTAAATATTTGAGGCAAAAATTTCAAAACTTTCATATACAAATCTTATAAAGCATTATCAGTACAATCTAAAATCAATTGTATAAGTATGAATTATCAACAGATTCCAAGCAATAATATCAATTAATTCTCATTACTAGTTTCTATCTCTTGCATGCAATTATCCAACAATTATTTGTTTTATTTCTATTATGTTATTTGAATCAATAATTTGAAAGCTTTAAATATCCTAAGTTTTTAATTAAAATCAGATTGCTTTTCTGGTGATATATGTCTGACAATATATTTTAATGACTTAACCATAAACAATTTTGATGTGTTAGCAAAAAAAAAGATGTATCTTAAAATAATTATTTCATGACTTTCCTAACTTAGATTTAATAAGTAGATTAAGTAGAATAAATAAATAATTAATCAAAACAAGATTTAAATAAACAATTATTAATAACTATATTATACTCCTTATCGAACCAGCTTTCATCTCCATTGAGACCTTCTCAAGATATTATACTATACAATTCAAATAACTAATTAACTATGTCTACTCCCTTTATTGGGCATTATTTATATTAAATTCCACTTTTTTTAAAAATATACATTATAATCAAATAAATAAATTTACCAAATTTTACATCTTACATATATATACAATTTACAAGATTCATTTTTTACAAAAAAAATTTCAAAATAATAATTAAATACATATTTTATCTTTAAAAAATGTTACTTACATATTTACAATCATTCTCTACATTTCCCAACTATTTAATAAAGCCCATTTTTCTCCTAATTTTTCTGGATCTTTTATTATATTTATACAAGCTTTCTTGAATGTACAATGTTTCATAATATATTCTCTTACAGTAATTCTTCACATTCGCATTTTATTTATGCCCTATATCCAAATAATGCAAATATGGTCCTAATCACATATCTTTTCTATTAATGGCTCAATCATAGATTAAGTAGAATTCACACTACTCTAGAATAATATCTATGTACAAATAGAAACTAGTCTGTTTATGTGAGTACCTCTAGAATACTATGATATAAAGCAGAATAGTGTTATTAATGCAAATGTTAAATGTAAGATGTGAATCACAAATTCTTTGTTTTGAGATATTCAATTTTTCTGCACAAGGACTAAGTGACTATATTAGCTTATATAAATGAAGTCACCAAAACATACAGTATCTAATCAAGTCCTATATATATGAATTAGCATACTGACTTCTTATGTTATTTGAAACTTTCAGTCATTAGTTTCAATAGCATAATACAAGTAAATATGACTGTTAAATAAATGTTTGTGTGATTCAGTACACCTCATGAATTATCAATAGTCAAAAATTTGTCATTTGTTTATAACAAATTATATGTCAATATACATTCAAACATCATACAGGGAATTCATTCACTAAAACTTACTTTAATTTCACATTACTTTATTCTCAACAAAAATTTATGAAGATATTAAAATATTGGAGTTAGAAATGGAAATTTTTTTAAAAAAATTTAAACACAAACATTGATTTCGATTAGTGTTTGGGAATTTTATATCAATTTTATTAATTAATTATTTATTTATTATTTTATTTGTTCAGTGTTCTAATTTTTTTATTAAAAGTATCCTAAGTCTTTTAATAAAAATAATTCTGCTCCTATCACACTGATTCATAAGACATACTTATGATTCAGGATAAACAATTACATAAAAGTAGAAGAAGATAATTACAATAAAGGCTGAATATAACAAAAATAACCAGGTATATTTTTTAATTCATTTTTTAATTAATAGTTTATTTAGTATTACTATTTATCTGTTATACATTTTATTAATTTAATGTGATATTTTAGCCAAACTAAAAATTTTATACAAAAATTATACATTTTTTAATATTAAAATTTCTCAAAATAGTTTAGTGGCAGTCATAAAAATTATTATCACAAGATAATTTACAATATTTGGGAAAAATTCAGTTTCCACAAAACTCTGGATAGTATATATATTGTAATCAATTGGCTACATAGCTGCACAAAAAATAATTAAATAGTTGGCAGCATGTTCTTCGGGTTTAAGTATAGATTTAATTAATGGGGAAAATAATATTTAATTTTCTCCATGCATATTTTTTATAATAATAATGGGTCTTTAATTATTTAAATATTTTAAGTTCCAAAATGATAGTATAAATTTTCAAACATTAAATTTGTTAAATAATAATATAATTTTAATGTAAATATTTTAATGAGTTATAAATAATTGTAAAAGGGAGAAAAAATTGTAAAGAATGTAACCAAATTTTTTAACTCTCTCTTCAGTAATTATAATTAATTACTAGTTTTAATTTAAACTATGAGAAAAAAATAATTTTCTCTTTTTTGTAAATTATTTAATAAATATTAATTGTAACCTTAAAAGACAAATAAAATTATATTTTTAATTTCATTTTTTAAAAGGAAAAAAAAAAGATGTTAATCTTTCTCATAAATTTTATTTTTAATTAGTCAGTTTTTTATTTTCTTTTTATCTCTTCAATGCAAAAAAATCAAATCAGTGCAATTAACGGATTAACCTGTTTTCCTTTTGCAAGAAAATTTTTTTGATTAGAAAGTAATGTCCAAAATTTTATGATGTTAATTTAAGTTCTTGGCTTGTTTTTCAATGTCTATGATTAAGGAGGGATATATTTGAACAATTGTATTTATAAAAAATTATATAATTGACTCTTATAAAAACTATCATGTTGGAGACAGATTGTGATTATCCTGTAGACAAGATTGTTATAGAAAAAAGAATGGGTGTGAATAAGTGAGAAGCTCCAAGTGTCTAGTAAGTAGATATTCCTAACTTAGCTATTGAAGAGAGCAGTCAAGTCTTAATCCAGCTCATAAAGAAGAAAAAAGTAGAAGTTTTTACCAAACTACTGTATAGAATAGCAGAAGTTTCCATCAAGCTTTTAGCATACTATGAGTTGTCATAAAAATGGTGGATACAATGAAAACAATGTACAAAATTTAATTAAAAGCTAGATATCATCTTCCTCCATTTAACCTGCCTTCACTGAAATAAAAATATAGAGAATAAGTTACTTCTTAAAGTAATCTGCAACTTTGTCTTTAACCAAGAACATGAATCACCTGGAAATTTTATAGAAATAAATCAAACTTGCTATTTTTTAACCTGGAAATATGGCACACCAGGAAAAAAATCAAATTAATCATGTTCATATGTAGAAGCCTTCAAAAAGAAACTGGAAAAAACTGGAAATCATAATTGGGAAGGACTCTATAGAAGAATCAAACCACGGTTAGAGGTATTTTTTTGTGTATGCACACTAAATTTTCATATATAGTAAAAAAAAATTTGTTGCTGTTGTTGGTATTATAAGAATTGATAATTTGAAATATTGTTATTGTGTTAATATTTTTAAATTGCGAAACTTTTTTTTAAAATCCAGTCAATTTTCTTTTCAAAGTTATGAAAGTTTTTAGAAAATTTAATTTTTTGTAAATTTAATTTTTTCTTTTAAAATATGCTTTTCTCTTTTCATTCATTTTCATTGCTAAAAACTTAACAAAATGTTAATTAAGCTAAATCAAAGATTATCTTTGATTTTGAAAATGTTGTTTTTCCAACTGTTGTTATTTTAAATAAATAAATTAAGTTAATTTATGAATAGAAATCAACTGATTTATTAAAATTTTTATGAAATATTTTTTGATGAAATGAATGTTTAAAATTTCATACTGTCATTTCATTTTTTTTTGTTTATTGTTAATCAATTAGGAATTAAATAATTGTTTTAAAAATATTTTTTGTCTTCATTTCTTTATTCTATCCAATTCCTGTTTCATAAATTGCAGTGTGACTTTATTTCATAACAGCTTAATGTTCTAGGATTTTTTAAATGATCCCAATAAAACTATTTACTTATAATAGGATAAATCTAGAAATTATTTAAAGTGATTTATAATAAGCTCCTTTATTTCTTTATTTCTTGATCACTAATAGTTTAGAATCCTTGCTTCCTAAGCTAGATTTATGCATAACAACTATATGAAGTATGGGTTTATGTTTAGTGTTATGGACATCCAGAGATATTGATGATCCTGGTTGGCACAAAAGACATATTCTTTAAAATCCATGCACCACATTTCATCTTTATTTATTTCTTTAGAAATTTAGTTTATAGTTGGTCAGTACATTAATGGTGCTAAATGGCCAGAGTATTGACTATGGTCAGGATGTTTTAGTATCTCAGCATTATTTGACTTATTGATGTATTTTGATGGAGTAAGACCTAAGTATTTGCATCCAAATAATTATTGTTTGTATCCCTGCCCTAAGTTTGGCTAAATAATTAGCATTGTCTATCTATAGTGGACCACTTTCAAATAATCACAAGATTAACTGTTGATTTATTTTTAGTATTGATCATTCATGATGATGAATTATTACTTTTGTGTAAAGCTAGTGAATTTATAATTAGTTTTCTACTGATCTATCATGCTCATTCCTTTTATATTAATTTTATATTTTGTTTATTTTAGGGATGATAATAGTTTCCCATTTCATAATTCAGCCCTAATTTGGTATACTGTTACAAATGGCTACCCAATTGTGGTACATTGTAACTTCAAATTTTCTCTTATTAACCCCTATTTTTCCATACAGTTACAACTGTAGCCCAACTGTGGATTCATTATTTCCATACTGTTACAAACAAAATTAAGGACTTAAAATAATAAAGAATTAAGAACTAAATTAAAATTAATACATTATGCTTTACAATATGTATTATCATATATTGTCCACTATATATGGACTGACATATAGATCAATTTATTTGTAACATGCTTTGGAGTGTTTCAGTGTCCATAGGATTGTATCTGGGAAATTGACCCAATCTCTGAAAATATGATTTAATAGAGTAGTAACTAAAGTAGCCATAGGATGTCCAATTGATTTCAATTATCAAAAACTGATTTAAAGTCTATTAAACCACTAAACATCACATGATCACTATCTCATACTAGCTCATAATTGCTATTAAACAAAGCAAAACTTTCCATATAGTAGTGCCATCTTGTGCCAACAAGAGCAATCAATGGATGCCAGAAAACAGTGCTCTCAGATTCAAGGCTCCTCACTGATGAAGGCCACAAGCCAGAAACTAGTCTGGGGATATTGGATGAGTAGACACTAGATAGGGATTTTATGCACAAGCCTTCTGGCATCCAATGATTGTTCTTGTTGGCACAAGATGGCACTACTGTATGGAGAGTTTTGCTTTATTTAAAGTCTATATTAATAAAAAATAAAGCCCTATTATTTTAAATTATGCATTATATTTAATGAAATATTAATGATGCCAACTGTATTGATTTCTATTCAACAAAATAACAAAAAGTATTTCATTCATTTATTTGAAATTTTTAATAAATGAACTTCACAAATATTGTCTAATGATGTTAGATATATTTGCCTATTTTAAAAAAAATCTAATAAACTAATAATAAAAAGATCAAGGAAGTATAGAAAATTTTAAGTTGTGATTATGCCATAGAATATTATCAATATTCCATATATCTTCTATATACTGGCTATTCTGTGGCATTGGTAATGTCTGACACTAAATGAAAAAAAATTGAGGAAGCTTAACAAAAGCAAATCAAAACTGAAATCACTCGAGATTTCATCAGCCAACTTAAGAAAGAAAAGATTGTAACTATTTTATTATTTTTTGAAGATGTTTGGAAACAAGAATTCAATTGATGTTTTTTTATATTGGATGACCAATAATGCTACTACTACATCAGACATTGTAAAGTTTCAAATGAGATGTCTTGCTAAACATGGTTCATGAACATGGATTGGTGACCTAAATAGACAATCAATTAGTCTTTTGGCCCAATTTATTATCCAGAAAAAGTTTAATTAAAATAATTTTGATTCTGTACTGACATTAACATTCTATTTATGCCTAGTTCTGATATATGTTTTTTAGCAATTGTAAATATTGTACATTTAATCCTTGTAAAAATAATGAGTCCTTAGAATTCCTCCATATATCATGCATAATACAGTTATTAGTGAATCATACTTTAGATATGAGAATCAACTATATCATGACAATTGTACATTTAATCCTTGTAAAAATAATGAGTCCTTAGAATTCCTCCATATATCATGCATAATACAGTTATTAGTGAATCATACTTTAGATATGAGAATCAACTATATCATGACAATTTACCTACAATCAATACATGTATAATCTTGGATATGCCTATTTAAATGGTAAAATGCTTTATTAGTTCAAGGGACACACAATGCCATGGTAACATCTATTAGTTATGTTTACAACCTGAACTCAATTTTGAAAATTTTTTAATGTTCTCTATCAGGCCTAACATTTTTTGTTTCATCTAGCAAGTTCTTAGCCACTGCAGTTAACAATCCAATGTCGATTGATAATTGGGTTTCTTAGTTAGAGGTGAAACAAGAATGAAAACCCAGCCAAATCATCAAATTGTAATATTTTTTCATTCACTGTTCCAATAAAAGAGGGTGATGGAGAGACCTTTGTTTGAGTGGGTTATTTAAAAGCTCTCACTAATCATATGTTCTGCTAGAATTATTTTTTCTAAATTGAATACACCATTTTCTATCAAAAATAAAATCCATATTTTTCAAAGGAAATTTGTAATAGTGCAGCATTCAAAGAACAGAAGTTACTGAAAGTTCAATTTAAAAAGCAATCTCAATACATCACTGTAGATTTGAAAATAGATTTAACAACTTTCACAACAATAATTTAATTAATTAGACTTTATAAATTTCAGTCTAGCTTGAAATCTAATAAAATAGTCCATACCACAGAGTAATAGATGATGCTAGTTCTCATTGGCCTATTACAATAATTCCTATCTTTTTATGAACAATATTCTTTACTTACATGTTACATGCCGTGCATTATTTTACCAATTACAACAATGTACAGATATTAAAAATAATTTTATTTTTTTCATAAGGGATTATTAATGATGACTTTTTATTTAGGTACTTATAACTGTAGATCACTTTCAAGTGAAGAAAGATTGCAAGAATTATTAAATGGGACATTATAGAGCTTTGTGAAATTAAAAAAAAAAATGAAGAGACAATTGATTTAAAAAGTGGACATCTACTTTACTATAAAGGCAGAAATATTGAAAATACAAGTGCAATAGGATTCATTGTAAATAAAAAGTGGAAAAACAACATTGTGGAGATTGATGGTGTATCGGACAGAGTGGCAAGATTAGTTATACAACTTAATAGCAGATACCAAATGCAGATAATTCAGGTTTATGCCCCAACAAGTTCTCATAGTGATGAAGTAGTAGATTTTATATGGATGTACAAAGGGCTTTTGATCAGAGTAAACAACATTTTAAAATTGTTATGGGAGACTTTAAAGCTAGATTGGTAAACAAATGAAAGATGAAAGTGCTATAAGTAATTTTGGTTATGGTAATAGAAATGAGAGAGGATATAAATAGACTTGTGGGAGTTTGTAGAAAAAGAAAACTTTATATTATGACATATTATATAAACATAAATGTACACAGATGCAAGAGTCTCATGGTGCAGTGTTTAACTTACCTGTCAAATGTATAACCTGAGCTTTGAATCTGGGTGGAAATTGTGAAAAAAAAATTTAAGCTATGTTAAAAATGAAATTTTTCTTTACATAGCTTGGGATTTTTTTCCCCCAGATAGCCAGTCCAATTAAGCATTCAATTATTGATTAGTAAGTGGCAACTATAAAAAATTTTCATCACTTAGATATACCTAGCCCAAGTAGGTTATCTTCTCTACTGTTCTTCAAATCTATTAAGGGATAATGAAGAAACCTTTAGTCTATAGAGAGATATTTAAAACATTATCAAAAATTTCCAATAAAAAAATATACAAAAGAAATCAGAGAGTAAATCACCATAAACTAAAAACACCAATTTTTAGTATTATGGAAAAACCAAATAAATGAGGAAGCCACCAAAGAGAATGGATAGGTGATATTAGAGAATGATATGGAACTAGCTCTTTTATATTTGCTGATTATGCTTATAAAGGATCGATAAAATTGAGAACAATTAATGAATATCACACACCTAAGAGTTGTGAGCAAAGTTTCTGATAATGATAATATATTGTAAGGATGAGTTACAACCCTAACACACGATCCAATGTTTAGGGCACTCTGCCAATTGGAGCCATATAAAAATATTTGCCTAACCAATAAATTGCCAAATAATTTATCAATATTAGCATTTTTCCTTTCCAACACATATATACACAATAAACATCTTTTTATTTTTAAAAAAAAAGATAAAAACAGTAAACAACTAGGGAAAACATATATGTATACTGTACCAGCCAAAACACGTTTATCCATCTAACATGAGCTGGAATTCACAAAATGCACTTCAAACCCAGTCAAGTCCAAGATTTAGGTCAGGGACCAGCTTGGATTCGAACCCACATTCTAAGCCCCAGATCAAACACCTAATGGATAACATAATAGTGATGGCACATGAGAATTAATTTTAATCTGGCCCACTAGCAAAGCAGAGAAGACAATGAGACATCTATTCTATGACTTAACTAAAATATATATATATATAAGAATGGCTGTACTTTTGGAAGTGGAGAAAATAGGAATTCGAACTACTCAGACAAGTTGGATAATAAAAATTAGTTTAATATAGTGACAAATTGTTTACATACATTTATAAATTAATTGCAAACAGTATGTGCATGAATGAGCAAGCGCTAGATGATTACATAGTGTCATTCACCCTATTATTTCTCATATGCTCTTTATTAGCTAAATGATATATTATAAATAAGCACACATCTTTGATGGGTCCAATATTAATATGCCAATCGATTATTAGAAAGAATTTACATAAAAGTGCTATTAACGCTTTTATATACAGTTCTGAAACATGGTGACTAACATTATTTCGGGGAGCATTCCGAGATTCATTACAGATATAATACAAACTATTTTCACACCATTACGGTCGTGAAAATAAATAAAATACATTTGAAAACACATTTGATTATATGACAAAATACTTAATGAAACTTCTTTTAATTAGTGCTGGTAAGAACGCTTTATTTTCCCTAAGGCATATAGATACTCTTAAATACAGAAATAAGTTACGATGGTGGGATTGTATAAGACTGAAATAAATTTAATTAATAAAACTAGAAGTAGTTGGCATTTATATATATTTTTAAGCAGAGTGCAATTTTAATATTAGAGCATTAAAACTGGGTCATGAAGCAAAAGAAATAATAATATGAAGAAGTTTGCGGTGCTGACATAACCAAGAAATAGCCCCCCTTCTTGGGCAGTGCTTAGAGAAAAGTGAATAAGGCATGCCATGGATGTCATCGGCGTGCAGGCCTTTGATATGAAGAAAGTGGATAGGCATAGCATGTGCCAGACTTAGGGAATCACCACCAGAGGCCTTTTTATATGAAATAAATGGTCCTGGGAAGATTAACTATCCTCAGGACAAGGCTTGAGAAGAAATCTATGGGTTCGAACTTGTCGTAACCCCCAGATCAAGAACCACATATATATAATCACAAAGATAAGGCCAAATGTCAGTAACGTAGTACAGGTAAATGTCACTAACGACATTGAATAAGATTTACTGCTTTAAAAATAAATAACCCTAGTTTGAATGCCATAATTTATATAAATAAGATGCGATGCCACTAGAATATATAGAGAGAGATTTAGATTTCATTTAATAAAATATACGATAAGATTTGACCCCCTCCTTTTCTGCTATTTAAAATAAATCAATCCCACCTTCGTTGATTTTATAATAACTGGAATATTTAAGTACTGTATTTGATATTTTAAGAGTATATAAAAAAGACTAGCAGTTATATAGAAAACAATTAATAAGTCACCCTTTCAGAACTGAATAAATAACATTTATAAAATGAATAAGTTTCAGAGCGTTAATTAGCCTGAGTTCTGGATTCACCCCAGGTAAAAAATCCAGAGTTAAAAAAATATATTTTTTTATATTAAAACATAAGTAAAATGTTGGCTCATAAAACAATCTGGCAATTGTATTAATTAATAATGCATTATATTGTAAGGGGACGTTAATTCACAGAGGTTTACTTAAAAGAAAGAAAAGATTTTAGACATTCAACTTGTCAGATTGCTTGAGATTGGCATAATAATAATAAAAGCATATATAGACATATATAAAATCAAGTAATAAATAACTATAAATAAATGACCGCACCAAAGTTAAGGAAAGTTAGAGCATATGAAATAGGATTAAATTTATAGAAATTATTTAAGAGCAAATTACATTTACATATTTAAAAAAAAAAGACAAAGTTAAATAATACATGAGAAATCTTGATACTAGAATTCGAGATTAATTAGGCAAGCTAGATTTAATTTCAATGGTGGCGGTTTGAAATAATTTACCTTGCACCATTTTAAGAGTTCATATTAAAAAATCCAGCTCGTGCATGGCAGTTCTTATGTAACGGCAAGCTTCCATTAGCATACTAAAGTTCTTAAGTTGGGTTTTTACTTCACTCTTGGGCAGCAGAATGGTACAGCCACAGAAGATGATGACCCAACAGGGCCGAGAAGGGTGGTGGACTTACTACTATGTCATTTTCAGTTTCATAATGAGTAGTATGTTAACAACACAATTCTCTCAATAGTAGCTTATATGTTGGTCATTTAAAATCTGGCTATTTTATATGCTGCTCAAGTATTTCTGGAATGCTTTTAATTGTATTTTAGCTTAAAATCTAATCTCTGATCTAAAATCTTAAGTTTCATTAGTTCCTTGTTTTTGAAAGATGCAACTGTAAGATAATATTCCAAAAATAAATTCAAATCTATTTCCATATTAGAAATAAATTTGACAAAATGTTTATAACAAAAGAAAATTGATAATCTTAATCCCCATTTTAAGTAAAAATTTTAATTAAAAATACCTTCCACAGATTAAAACAATAGTGTTTCCAACCCTTTAATTATTTTAGGACAATAAATGGTTGCATCTTCCATATTGGATTTTATAAAATACAGTTTAATAGGAAAAAAAAAACTTTAAAAAAAAAAGTTGTATAAATGACATATAATAAAATATTTTAAAAAATCAATATTTTGTTAGTATTTTGCTCCTATATATATATTTGAGCCGCACCTATGTACTTTAATAAAAAGAATTAATAATAATTTTTAAAAAATGTTATTGAAATGTTAAAATTTTATAACTAAGGCGCGCATCTCAAATATATACATAAAATATATATATATACGACAAAAGAGCGGAATGGGATATAGAGTTTGAATACAGGTTAGTAGGTGGAAACATGAAGCTCAATCTTAAACTAAGATTGACTGCTTCAATACTAACACTGAAATAAACATGTGTTATGTGTCGCTAACTAAAGAAAACTATATCAAAAACTTGTACATAAACCTCACAAAACATGACCGAATTTAAAATATAATCACATAGCAATCAACTGTGAAAAGGAAATTTAAAATGTTCACAAATGATTGTTTTAATCCCTACTATATATATTATGTCTGCTCAACAACGGAAAATGACAAGGTTCATAAATTTAAAAAAACTACGCGATACGCGATCTAAAAGTGGTATTAATTGTTATATTGTGTTCTGCCTTCTAAGATAATGCATTTGTAAAACAAAAGCTAATTTTCTTCTGCATGAAAAATTCACATACAAAGATGGACATACACATTTGAATTTAACTTGTTTTAGAATAATATTCAGAGTTATCAGAAGCTAAACTGTTAAAGTAAACAAATCAATTGGAAAAAATAATTTAAAAGAAAAGATTCTATTATTTGGTGATTAAGAAACTTTAGTTGGATTCACATAAAAAAAGGAAGATAAAATAAATAACTGTGCTTTATATAGAAACATCACCGCTAAATACCTGATTAAAAGTAAATAAACCAAGATATATATAGTATTATTATTATACAATGTGTGCTTGCTAAAAAGTTCATACCATAGGGAATACCACGCCATCAATAAAACCATGAAAGCATAAAGATTTCACCTACCCATTTATAAGAAACCTGAAGAACATCCTTTGTCTTGGATAAAATGCCTACTAAAATTCATGAGGAATCAACTGGAGAAGATCACAGTCTTTTGATCCAAACAAGAGATTGCCACTCTTCGAGGGAGCAGTATTTTGTCTTCATACAAAGAGACATTTTGCAAATAAATAATTTCCAACCGACTCATCAAATTTTAATTAGTATAATGGGATAAAAATTGCGTTTTTTTTTTTTTATTATTATTATTTTGTCTGTTGTAAATTTTTCTGTATATTTTCATTCCCACAGTTGGAAGCAAATGTGTCAACATTTTAGAAAAGTTCATTATGAGAGAAAGAGGGGGAAAGTAAAATTATTTAATTAAATATTTATTTATTTTTTATCTTTACTTATATTAAATAAAATCTAGATTAGTTTAACTTCCCAACTCTACTGACTTTGACAGCATAATGTGAAATAAGAGGTAAGAGTTTTCAGTATTATTTTACATTACGCAGTGCACTAGATTATGACAGATTTTGCGTTAGTTTGTTTATTATTAATTAATCTTATTTATATATTGCTTTTGTATAAATGATTTAATAACCTCGTATGAATTTAATGTCTTTTCTTCTTAATGTTAAGGACATTTGTAAATAGAGGGGGAGTTCCCAAGAAGATTTGCAATCATTGATCTAATTGAACAACAAAGATTTTTTTTTTAATGTGTTTGTATATAATTTCAATTAGTCAGATAGAATCGCGATCATGTAATCTATCAATGTTATATATTTGTTTTTATAAATATTTGGTCAAATGCATGAATTTCTACCATTGGATTGAGGGATAAGGACTTTATTTTATATAAATATCATTATTAGATATCAATGTGGTAGAAGCTCATCCTTGATATAACAAATAACATGTTTCAAAATGAATTAGTATTTATTATTTTATTTTATTTATTTTAAAAAAAATTTATTTGAGAAATAAATTGTTACAAACTGTGATGCTCAGATGAGAACATGTATCAGCAGGATTTTCTTATTTGGGAACTAGGACTATCAGTATTGATGCTTTTGTCAAATCTAGATGAAGAGAAAAAAATTTTAATGTTCCACAGAGATAGCATGGGAGAATTAGGAACTTTAGTCACTGGGAATCTTGAAAACTTTCCATGTATTCTCATAGCTAAACTTAGTAGATAGAATTTTGTCTTTACTTTGGATTTTTCTGAGGGTTCCAAAGAAAATTGCAAGGGCATTCGTTTGAGGGATGTTGAATATCATTTTGCATAGGGTAATCCAAATGGAATATGTAATGAAGATCGAGATTTTTATGATTGGAAAATCGCTCTCCTTAATGCAATCTTTAATTACTTTATTTTTGTTAATCAATAAATGTTAATATAATTAATTATTTTAATCTCGTCTCTACCTCATCATTATTCATATATCCATCACAAGCATTATTATCTTAATTATTCTTATACCTATCAATATTATCCTATTATTTTAGAGAAAATAAATAGGTATAATCAAGTTAATTATTATAACCTTTAATATATATACATATACTGCACCACATTTTGTTCTATATCATATGATTTTTGGATATGCTCATAGGATTTTGATAATCAATTATCACCTATATAGATGTGCAACAACTGCTATTAGTGTGATCTTCTTCCCTGATAAGAAAGTCCAAGCAATTACTCCCTGAGTTCGAATACTGTGGTATAACGTGGCCAGAAAGAGGTGAGAATTGGATGAACTGACCCAAATTGTATCTAGGTTAATAAAAATATGTAGAGCTAGTCTATTGGAAGTAGTACAATCATAGGTTAGGTATTTCATCATGTAATCACTTGCATCCTATCTGAAGACCCGAAGTCTGACCATAGTAAGATGCACGCCCCCTATCTCCTGAGAAATCCGCCGGCCCGTTGCAATATAGATACATTATAATACAAATATCTTCATGAAATTAATTATTTTAAAAAAAGGAAATATTTTTATTTAATATTTCCTAGATTTCTTTCATTTCATTATCAACAGTAGTATTTTCCATCATAACACAATGTCTAAAATATAGTAGCTGCAATTTTTTCCTCATACTTTTAATAAATTTATTTTTGATTAAAAACAAATATATTAATTATAAAATTTTACTACTTCAATATATAAATTTCTGAAACAAAGGATGATTTACAGCAATAGATCTAATGGTAAAACTAGTGTGTTTTCATTCCTTCTCTTTTTCTTTTTTTTTTAATCTAAGTAAAATATTATTACTTGAATAATAATTTATAATGCAGATTATTTTAAAAAGTAAATATTTTTTTAAAAATAACTATTATTGCAAAGTATCAGATGATAACACTATCTAATCTATGACAACATTGCAGGCTTACCCTAAATACAGTTTTATAAACAACAACAATTAATAAATCACTGTTAGTAGCCATAGCTTTCTTATATCCTGATGATTCTGTTATCAGCTTTGGTATGTGCAAGTCATATTCTCAATGCAAAGATATTTTCACAGTTTAAAAACTTGTTTACGTAATAATTAAAAAAATATTTTACTGATAAAAAACTTTGACTTTGCTAAAATATGGAAACAAAAAGGAACAAATCCTAATTTGGCTTATGTAAAAGAAAAACCTAAGTAAAAATATTTTTATTTAGTTAATCTTGATTAATTAATTGGAGAATCACTTCAAACAAATAATGGTGTCTTTGAATGCCTATAGCACAATTACTTACCAAAAAAGGCCTATTGGCAAGGATTCATCTGTTGTATATAGGTTTCATAGACCAAACTGTCTATGGATAATCATAGTTGCTTTTGGTAAAAACAATATTGAAGGGAGACCCCCAAAACACTTTTTATATTCATTCTAAATATATAAAAAATGCCAACATACAGAATTTCTTACTCTAAGAAGTATCTATAAATTTTTCAAAAAATAATTTATTTATTTCATAATTTATTATAAATATGTGTAATTTCATATTATTTGCTTATATATATATATATATACCATTGTCTAAAGCAAGCAGATCAAAGCAACCTAGAAAAAGGTGTCTATGGTTATAAAGTAAATAATTTAAAAATTGAAGCTAAAATTGAAGATAAAATTGGTAATAATCTGTTGGCTCTAATGGTGATAATTATTTATGATGTACTAGCCACTTTTATAACTTAGACATGCTGCATTATCTGACTCTATTTGCTGGAGTCTTTTCAGCAGTTTATCTTGATTTAACTTTTTTATCATTTCTACTGAATTATACCGATTGATAATAACTCTTTGACCGTAAAATATTGACTTGAATGAGTTAGAAGCATGCTTCTTGTACTGAAATAATTTGATATTGCTTAGTTCATGTGTTCAATGCAGTCATAGCAAAATAAGAGTTAACATTTATAACAAAGTACTATCAAAAATGGATCAAGTCTTATTGTGTTTGTAGTATCCTATTCTTAGTTGCTTTCATCTGCTTTCAGTCAGAAAGCATACACCTATGGGGAACTATAACAGGAAATATCGTCAATTATTCAAATAAAAAGCTCAGCTGGATAATAAATTCATAAGGAAGTATAAGCCTTCCTATCTCCAAATCAACTATTATGTTTACTATCACTCAAAAGAAGACCTCTGTAAAGTAATATAGTGTTTTATATATAGAAATTTCATAACATTTTCTGCTTTGGTACTTTCTGTTTGGTTAATATAAATAATGATTATAGTGCTCCATATCTAGCTATCATTATTAAAAGGTAAAGAAAAAATTAAAACTGTTTAAACCTTCACCATGAGCCTTTTCCTTGCAGTGAATTTTTTAAAAAAAGAATATTTTATCTATACTTTTATAGGTAATCTATTAATGTGCAGACATTAGATAACAAAATTCTTATTGTAGTCAAGCGTTGGTGGCCTAGTGGCTAGCGTAGCTGCCCTCCAAGCAGCTGGCCCGGATTCGCTTCCCGGTCAACGCTTTGACATATGAAAATAAAAAAAATTCTTATTGTATTACTTAAAATACTATTCTATCTTAACCCTATCTGCCTTGCCTTGTGGAGTCCTACAATATCTACCACTTTTTATCATCTTTAATAGCAAAGTTAGTATCTTATCTGATTTATTTATAATCTTAACAATTTTAACTTTACAATGTTTTGTTTTTTTTAATTTCTGATCAATTCTGAAAATTCATATCTCCACTGAAATGTTCAATTTGCTTTCTCCAGCCACTGTTAACTGTATTTTTGAAATCTAACTTTTCAATAAAAATCTAATAACATTTCATGATCACCCTTCTTTATGCTTAGACAATCTGTTTAACCCAGAGGCAAAACTATATAGTAGCAAATCTCAGTGCAATCCAGAGTAATCAATGGATGCAGGAAGGTTTGTGCATAAAATCTCCATCTACTACCAACTCATCCAATATCCCCAGATTAGTTTCTAGCTTGTGACTTTCATCAGTGAGGAGCTTTGGATCTGAGAGCATTGCACCTAGAACTAAGGATCTAATGCAGCCCTCCAGCAGCCATCTTTTACCTTATTAACTAACTATAAAGCTTTGAGTCCAAAATAAAAAACACAATAATGTTTTCAATTCAAGCTCATTAGCTTGTATAGTCATATAGATCATAAAATATTTAGTGGCATAATATCAATCCTGCCCTATAAGATTATGGTGATTGCAGCTATTAAAGAACCTTGACACCAAAAAGTATGGATGCTGAATGAGTTCAGATCTATTGATTATATAAGCTAATGATCTGGAATTGAAAACATTATTGTGTCTTCATTTTGGACTCAAAAAAACCTTTATAGTTAGCTAATATGGTAAAAGGTGGCTGCTGGAGGGTTGCATTAGATCTCTAAGATCTAGGTGCAATGATCTCAGATCCAAGGCTCCTCACTGATGAAAGCTACAAGCTAGAAACTAGTCTGTGGATATTGAATGAGTAAGTTAGATAGGGATCTTATGCACAAACCTTCCTCTATCCATTGATTACTCTGGCTTGTATTGAATGGTGCTAGGTTACAGAGAGTTTTGCCTCTGTATTAAACAGCTTGTGTAAGCATAAAGACTGATGATCATGTGATGTTTAGTAGTTTAATACCAATTCTGCACAATAAGATTATGGTGACTGTGGTTATTAAAGAACCAAAGATGCCAAAAAGTATGGATGCTGAACTGAGTTCAGATCCATATAACTATACAAGCTAATGACCTTGAATTGAAAACATTATTGCCTTTTCATTTTGGATTCAATGTGGCTGCTGGAGGGTTGAATTAGATCCTAAGATCTAGGTACAGTGCTATAGATCCAAGGCTCCTCACTTCCTGCACCCATTAATTATTCTGGCTTGCACTGAGTGGTGCTACTGTATGGAGAGTTTTGCCTCTGTATCTAATAACATTTATTTTAAATTTTTTTTAATAGATACATTATTAACAGAATATTTTTAAATCAATTATATGCTACTATTTTTAAATAAATAAAATGATGTTACATTTATATTCCTCAAGAAAAAAAAGCAAGCTTAAATGAGATAAAGTTATATATTATACAAATTTACTTTGTAAATGCTCAATCGCCCTTCCATAAATATAAAAATAATTAGGTTAAAATTATATATTTTTAACTTCAGACACAGACTTTTAAGTTAATAATAGTTTCAATATACTTATAAAATATTCTTTACACAAGTATGTGACTATATTTTTAACTGTTAACCTCTTTCTATTTATGTCCCATTTATATTTCTAGAAATTTCAACTTAAATGACCACTCATAATTTCAAATATACAACTACATACATTAGACAAAATATGCAAATGAATGCTAAAATAAATTTTACTAAACTAGATTTCATCATTAAACATCACATGATCACCATTTCTTATGCTTGCTTATAACTGTTATTAAAACAGGCAAAACTCTATATGTATTGTGCCACTCAGTGCAAGCCATTGATTACTCTGGCAACCACTGATTACTCTGGTTTGTACTGAGAAGCAATACGAATAGAAAGTTTTGTCTGTTTTAATAGATTTCATCATGTTAGCTAATCACACAAATACTCAAATGCTATATTTTGAATCAAAATAATTAAATTTAAAAGGCATCCCCAATGCTTAATAAATTACACTTAATACAACAACCATAAAACATAGATTATTAAATTCAATATAAAAGAGAGAAATATTTTAAATAGTTTACAATATATATCAATTCATGATTGAATTTCATAAAATTATAGCAATTTATAATTTGGAATTAGTAGTGACAAAAAATAATTAATTTAGAAATAATTATATAAATATTATATTAATAGAAAAAATCAATAGTATATAATCAGTATTATTTATTAATAGAAAATAGATAGCTGTATATCGCTTGGCACATGTAATTTAAGTTTTATCACAGTCTAAAAATACTTTAATCTAGACACACTATTTAAACAGAAAGATAGAATACAAAACAAGATGTTTATTGTTACACAATATTTACATACAAATAGAAAACTGAGAATAAATTCCATATTATATCAATTTAAAATGGACAAATTAAAAATCTTAATATATTTCGCTAACAACATATGTTATCATAAAATAATGTTGGCACACTGTGTAATATATATATATATATATAATGCAGCAATTTTCATAATGAACAAATATAATCAAATAGTTTAATGTTTGGGGAATTTGATGATATCCTAGCATCAGAAATGGCAGTTTGATTTTCATTTGCAAGCCTTAACTATGCAGTTTATTGCTCTAAAATACTAAAGGGTCCAGCTTATTTATTGACTCAAAATCTATTAATTGACTCTCTTAACCATGGTTTGAAAATATAAATATATAAAAAATTAGAAATTAGTAAAAAAATAAAGTTTTAATTTTCTAATTCATATTGCAATCATTATGCAGTGTGTGCTTTGATCATAATCCCATGTTGCATGTTTTACAATTTTATCATGTTCAATTTTCATTGCAATAAAAATGGAAAGGTAAAAAAAGTTAGTACCTGTTTGTTTCATATCTTAATGCTTTAAAAATACTAACATTAAAAGTATCCTATCTGCAGCATTTTTTTAACAAAATTTGATCTAGTTTTTATTAAATATAATAACTTTATGTGAATTTAAAATAATTTTTCACAAACTATTTTTAACTTATAATGAAAATTCATATTCATGAAGAATTGCTTTAAATATTGATGTTAATTTCTATATTTTATATATAGTATGTATGTGTTGTTTATTTTTTGCTAATTATTTTTTTTTATTAACTTCCCATATTTAACAGCATTTGGTTCCAAATTTTATCATGTTTACTAAAACTTATAGATAACAGTAAACAAATAAAGTTATTAATCCACAGGTATAGTGCATTTTTTCCAACATTTATTAACACATACTTATAACAGTTTCATTTTAAAATTAAAAAAGAAAACATCAATAAACAATAGATAAATTATAATATTATGATTATGACTACCAATTAGTCAAAAGCATGCTCAGCATACTATTTACATGTATCTAACATATGTTTTCAAAGCATTAAACAAAAACTTTTTTTTAGTACATGCATTATACATGTTATCATTTATTGAGTTAAATTGTCAATTAATAACAAAGTTTATTATATACCTTTTTAATTAAAATAAAATAAAACTTTACTTTTTTTTTTTTTTTTATATGTCAAATGAGTTGACGGGGAAGCGATTTTATATTGCTAAAGCTATTAATATATGGTGTATCTGAACTTAGTTCAGTCCCATATAGCTATTTAAGTTAGATAGCTGAATTGGAAGACATATAGATGTTTGAAAATTTCAGATTTTCTACTTAATAGTTATCCATTAGATAAAGTGCTGGGCTTGTCCTGGTATTTTTAATCTCGTGCTTGAATATCCTAGCACCTCACTGAGGAAGCCACTAGCAGAAAATGGTCTGGAGTTGGAGATATTCTGCAAAGCTTGTTAAGAGCTTATTTGTGAGCTCTGTATATAACATTTGTAATAGTCATGTGACATCTGACTTGATTTTTTTTTTTTTTTTGTAATGCTTTAACTTGAGAATAATGTTTTAAAATTTTCAATTTTAACTTTAAAAGTGGGATCTTTTGCTGTGATATTATATATAAGAATTTTTTGTCATGTTTATGTTAATAATACAAAAAAAAAAAAACTCATTAGAAATAACAATAAAAAATCACTATTAAATAAAAAGTGGAAACATCATTAAATGAAAAAAATACATATACCAACTAAAAAATTTTAAACAACTTGAAATAATTCATATTTAATCAAGATTTAATATAAAACTTAATTAAGCCAAAAAAATTGTATATATGGCATTTAGTATAATGTTTACACTAATTAAAAATAAATAAATAATTTAATTATTTGCTTAGTGATTTTAATTTTTTAACATGTGGGATGTATTCATTAGAAATAAATTTATTTAAAAGGAATGAATTAATTAATTTATAATAAATTTTATTATATTAAACTAAAAAAGAGATGGGATATATATAAAAATGCAACATTAAAGGTACATATGAAAAAGAAGAATATGTTTATAAGTATAAATAAGATAAAAGACAATGTAGGTGAAGATAAAATGATGGAAAATCTCAAGATAGAATTGAATTTCTTATAGGAGATATCTGAGAATAGTTATAAAAAAAGAAGATTTAAAAGAATGGCAAAAGTGTTAATATATTTGGTTTTAAAAATTTGCAAGGAGATAAAAATATGAAGAAATAAGAGAAATGGAGGTTTTTACAGAAGAAAAAAACAGACTTGCTAATAGTAATAAGAGAAACATTTGAGAGCGGCAAGGTCTAAATAGATGTGATGAGAATAAGAAAAGAGAGGATAAAGTGGTTATAGTACATTTAGTTAATAGAAATGGGAAGGATCTGGCAAGAATAGAATAAGATATTTGGGGATGTTTAAATAAGGATACAAATGAATATAAAAGAATTAAATACCAAATATTAATTGTAGATGATATAAATGGTCATATTAAGGAAATTGATAACATGGAAAATATAAATGAAGCAATATTAAAGAGATATATGAGAAAATGAATTCAAAATTGATTATATGAGTAAAGTATATTACAGGAAATTTACATGGTCAAGGCAGAATTTAAAGTGTACTAGTGTTTATATATTGTTACAAAAGATGAATTAAAAAAAAATAAAAAGAATTAGTATATAATAAGGAAGAAAAAGAATGTAATTGTGATTATAATTTTATGTTAATAGAATAAGACTTATAATAGTTAATTACCATTATATTTTATTATATCTGAAAAGTTAAATAATAAATTTATAGAAAAATTAACAGGAATGGATGGAAAGTAAATGATGAAGTTAAAGTGAATAAGTTTAATTATTTTGGAAATAATTATGAAAATATTATGATTTTAAAAGTTGTGCAGAGTGAATAGATATGGAGAAGAATGCAAATGAGTGTTTACTTAAAACGACCAGAATTAATAAAAGCAAATGGAGGAAATGAATATTACAAAGAGTAAACAAAAAAGGAAGACATTTAGCAAATGAAACTTAAATGAAATACTAGAATATAATTGGGATGGAGATGGGGTAAACTTAATAAGAAGTTAAAGGAGGACCAAAGGGAGGGCTGGAAAACATTTTGGAGATGTATAAAGAAAAAAAATGAGAAAAAAAGGATAATATATTATTAAATGCAGAAAGGGAAAAATGTCAGAATAGGAAAGACAAGGAGAACTGATAAGTGAATATAATTCATAAAAGAGTTTTATTTATTACAAAATAGATAAAGCAATGAATGTAGAACTAAATAGAACAATAGATAATTTTAAAAAAGGAAAAACAAAGAGATATGAAAAAATAGGCAAGGCTTAAAATATAAAAGAGTTTTAATAAAATTAAAATTGACAATAAGATTTGAGATAAAAGAAAGATTGAGGTAATTAGATTATATAAACTTTTATAGTTTATAAATTATTTATGTATATCTTAATGGACAAATTAGGACTTATATAGAATAATAAAATTTTAGAAGAGATTCAGGGAGATAGGGGATAATTTATTTATTGCATATCAATTGAAATTTCTTATAAAAAAAATAAGCCATTATTAATTACATTTGTAAATATAGAAAAGCTTGTGATGAGATGGATAGAAATAGATTGTAAAAAAGTCTTAAAAATATGAGAAGAGTGTTATTAAGAATTATTTAGAGTTTTTACAAGTACAAATTTGGGGATATAGCATGAAAGTTAAAAGGGAAATCAGATTGAAACAGAGATATCCATTATCACCTTTATTACTTATTTTGTTTCTAAGAGAAGTGGAGACTGAGATAGAAAGACTAGAAATAAAAGTGTAGATTCCTATAAATGCATATCTTTTTGTGTGTGTGTAAACATATGAAATTTTTCACAAACAGCGTAAAAAATATGGAGCTATTAAAACAAATGTAGAAAGATAGGAAAAAGTATGAATATTAAATTCAGTGAAGAAAAATCTAAGATGCTAATATTTAATGGAAACAGTAAAACTGAAGAATGAAAAATGAGGGGTGAGTGTCTTGAAGAGATGGAGGAGTATAAGTATTTAAATACTTTGAAAATGGAAAATAAATTATACTGATAATTGAAAAAAATAAAAACATAGAATGGGATTAAAAATCTGGCATGTTTCTCATAGTAAATATGAGCTATGTAAAATTGTTTGGAAAAGAATAGTACTGCCAGCTTTAGCATTTAGAAATGATGCACATAAGCAATTCAGAAATTTTTAGATAGAATACAAAAAGTAATTGGTAAATATACATTAAAAGAGTGTGGACTTTTTTAATTTGAAAAATGATAAGTTAACAATTTTTAAAAGGTTACATAATACAGATGAACATAGATTAGTAAAAATAGTGTTTAATTGGATTATATGAAGAAGACAATGCACATATTGAAGAAAAAAGATAATATAGATAGACAATTTATTTACATATTTTTATATAAAAAATTGGATATATAGATGTATTATAGAAAAATAATTATAAGTGGTGGGAAAAGAGGCTAAAAGTTGGTTAAAGAAAAAGAAATAAAATTGCCAAAACAAATATGAATATACAAAAAATAGCTTGGAATTGCATTAGAATAAAATATATGAAAGAATATAAAAGAAATTTGTTATTTAATGCAAGGGCAGTAACTTTAAATACCAATGGAAGAAGATAAAAATGAAACAAAGATTTGGAGGTGTAGTTTATGTGGAGATGGGGAAAAAAATATTGAACATTTATTTTGGATTAAGATGATGAAAGAGAATTAAAACTGTATGGAAGACATAAATTTTTTGTTTAGGTTTTATAATGAAATTGGGATCTATAGGAATAGAACAATAGAATTAAAGAAGCAGCTTTTATTGAAATAGGATAAAAGAAAAAACAAATTGATAAAAGCTGGAAAAAAGTTTGTTAATAAAAAATAAAAAATAGGTAATATAAAAAAAATATAACTGTGAATCAGTAAGAAAATTATGGAAAGAAATACAAGTTTCAAAGATATAATACATCTTGGAAAAAAAAGAAAAGTTGGTTTAACAATACAAATAAAAGAAATCACTGTTTCTAAAATAGAGAATGATGTTAATAAATTATATGGAATACAAAAAAACTAACTAAAAATAAAAAAAAAATACTTCATGCACTTACAACATATAATAATAATAATAACAAATCAACTATCAGCTTAAAACAAATACAAAAACAAATCTCTACTCATAAGTCTGCATAATTAATGAATACCAAATTCATCCCTATTCTTAATATACTAAGCATAGGGATTATATAGATACAGTATATGATAATCACTAATTATTTAAACTTATGCTAAATGGCACATAAATGGAAAGCTGCTCTTATATATACAAACTGGCAAATATTATAAATAAAAGCATAAGACATGCAATTAAATGTATGAAAAATGAAAAAAACTCTAAAATATGGAATTATTATTGTAAAAGAAATAGATGAAAAAATAAAGAAATTGTTGGCAAAGCTATATACAAAATATCTAAATGATAAAGATATACTAGATAATTGGAAGACCTGTCAATATTTTATTAGTTCAGTTCTAATACAATATCTTTATTAAGATCATTATAATTCATATATAGAAAATTTTGGACTCAAATTAACCAAATATATTTTACAAACGATCACTTCAAGTTTAAAGAGAAGTTATAGAAAGAACCAATCAGTATGTGTTGCTATTATCCTTTGGTTTTGTGAATTATGAAAATACATTTGGCTCTATAAACATTTCTGCAGTTATTGAAACTTTGGACCATTAAGATATGAACCAGGATATCATCAAATTCTGAAGAATATTTTTATCAATTTACAACAGCAGTAATAAGATTACATGATCACAATCAGCCAGATTCCACATCTCCAAAATTTTTTACAATACTTTTTAAACTAGGAAGCTAAAGAAATAAAAATAAATTGAGATTTAAATCACCTAGATTTTGCAAACAATGTGATTGTTTTTGAAAATAATGCTTCAGAATTTCCATAAGTATGACAAAAATAATCAGATGAAAGCAAGAAAGTAGGACTAATAATAAATGCTGAAAAGATTAAAATAATTTTCCATGGTTTACATATAAACAAATAAAGATTGATAATAATGAATTAAAAGAAGTTAACAACTACAAATATCTTAACTAGATTTTAAAAATAAAGAGAAACATAAAGTCTAAAATTAATCATAGAATTAAACTTGAATGGAGTAATTTTAATAGAAATAACAATATTAAAATGAAATATGCCTACATATTAGAAAAGAAAAATTCTTAATAGATGTTTTTATCTGTTCTTACTTATACATCTGACTGTTAGCAAATTAACAACATATAGGAATTTAAGATTACACAACAATATACAAAAAATACATGTTGGAGTAACAAGAAAGAATCAAACACAAAATACAAAAGTGAGAAAACAAATAGATATCACTTGACATTATTGAAAAAATTAAGAGACTGAAATAAATCTGGGCTGGATATATTTTTAGATAATAATAGACTGATAATTGAAAGATCCCAAAAGATTGTAAAAGACCTAGTTAGAAAAAGTCATGTGTAAGATAAATGAATAAAATAAGAAACTTGGAGTGGTGAAGAGAAGAAAATTAAGATATTGAAGATCTTATTGTGCATCAACATTATAATTTTTTTTTCTTTACATTAATAACATCAGGCAAAAAAAAATGTAAATATGAAAATTAAAAACAAAATAAAATATTTTCAGAAAAAAGATATATTTATATTGGAGTTAAAAAGTTAAATTCATGATTTTTCTCTACAAATTCAATAATTTTAGAGATATCAATGTTATTAAACAGTTCTGTTACATGATATTAGAATTAAATTAAAATTTTATTTATTTAAAAATATTTAAATATTATTATGAATGTTTATACTTGCAAATATAAATTTTCACAAATATAGAACAATCACCATTTTAATTTTTTCACACAAAAATAAAAAAAAACTAATTAAATGAATATGATTACAAGTTGAATGACAGATTCTACCAGAATACTGATTGGAGCATGGGTTATCAGGGACAAATCCAAAAGTTTACAGTGACAGGCACTACTATAGTCAATATTATTAAATCACATTAGAACAGAAAAAATAACAAAGGAAATTTTATAACATTCTTTAAAAAACTGCACTGCATTTGCCTGCATATAAGATACCCTCCCCCCCCCCTAAAAATACTGTTAAACATATGGGGTGCATCTTACGCACTGGTGTCAAAATTACGAATTGAAATTTCAGTCAGTTTAAAACTTCTGGTTTATATTAATATACTGAAATGACATATTCCTTAGGAATATATTTCATTGATGTGAAGATAAAAATATATATATAGAAAAGAATTTTTATTAATTTAGAAATGTGACATTATTAATATGTTTAAAATATTTCATTATTATTATGTAAGCATATTATGCATTCTTGAATTTATAAAAGTTGATTTTATTAAACTATGATTTGAAAGAAAGTCAATTGTTGAATTTTAAAAAATATTAATTGTAAAGAACTGAATTATTTATTCAAATATACTTTTAAATTAACTGTAGATTTATTTATTGTTTACTGGCAACTAGCCAAGAATGATTTATTATAAAGTAAAGTATTTGATAATGTAAACAGGATTGTCTTGTTTTTAATTGAAAAGAAAATATTGAATTTTAAACTTCCAAGATGAACTTGTAAATAAATACTTTTCATGCTAAGAATTTGGGAAACAAAACTCAAATGAATAATCTACTCCATCTTTTTATCTTCCATAAATAAGATTACTTTATAACCATCAACTGCTGCAAAAATCATGATTTTCTACAACTTCTTCAGGCCAGTCTACTAACTACTATTTCAAATAAAGCACCATAATGAAGAAAACAAATCATCTGCTATATCTTTAAATTTACAGCACACTAAAATTTTCTACTAGTAAATAAGTTAAAATACCAAAGCAGTTTATACATTTTTATTAATTTTTTTAATTTATAATAAATTGCTTCTCATATAAATATTATACCAATATTAATTATTCTCATATAAATATTTTGCCAATATTATTTATAAATTGTCAGTTCTTAAATATTATATCAATCAGTATGTGTATTTATAAAAGCTATGATAAATTATAATTTATTCGTATTTTATACATCTTATTTCACTACAGATTATAAAATATATGATCTATGCTATTTAATGATATTTATAATTTTAAATTTATGATTATTTAAATGATAATAAATATTTATTTTATATATGTGGGATTTGACTAATGCTGTATGTATTAACAATTGAGATATTTGATACTGGTTATTAATTCAGTTATAAATTTCCTATGGCTTCATTTTATAATAACTTCGTTTTTGTACTAAATATTTTTATTTTTAAATATCTTTATAAATATGGCTATAATAATGAATTAGTATTTAAATATTTTATATATATCAAATTTTAAGAATTGTTGTTGTTTCTATGCCATTACTTAGAATATTATAGTAGAGATTAATATTATATATAACAAGCATTTGGTTACTATATTACTAGGTATTGAGATCAAGGATGGCTTGGTTTGACAATATCTCAGATTGTTGATCATGCATGCATTTGGTGATTTTGATATATGAATTTGAATATTGGTAGTTATTGCAATATTATTTTATTTTTTTAAATAAATTATTTTGTTTGACAATAAATTATTTTGTTTCTTTTCTTATTGACTATTATTTGAATTATAAAATATAAAATATTGATATGCCAAATTAATAGGTGCCCAAATATAACTCATGCTAGGTAAATTTATCTTTTTATTTCAAGATGAATTATTAGTTGGAAGAATTATTTTATAATTTATAGCTTTCCAACATTTTTGTGTAATTGTGATTTTGCTAATAAACTTAACTTCTTTCTTTGGCATTTTTTAAATAATATTTAACAATATTAAATTACAATTTGATATAATAAAAAAAAGTCTAGATTTGTTTATTATCTAGTGACTCCAACTAGTAAAGTTATGTATGAAATTATTTATTCATTACAATACATATATAAGTATTCTATTACATAGTGGTTTTGAATAAATCGTTCATAATTATTTTTCTGTTCTGGAAAGATCATAAGTTCCGTGATATATTTTATGCTTCATTACTGAAAGAGGGAACATTCCAGTAAAACAGAGTTCAGATTCATTGACATCTCCAGTTTACAATTCATCTAATGTGCATGTGTGATCACACTTCAACAGCGCATTGTAACATTTAATTAAACGTGCTAGATTTGTCCAAAACATTATCGGTGTTCAGTAATGAACTATTAAAAAAAACTGCCTTGCTAGTATGGGATAAGTTTCAGAGTTACAGAAGTTGTGAAAGCAAAATCAACCAACTGAAAACTCATTTAGTGAGCCAGTTTTAACCTTTAGATGTCTGCATTATTAAGCCATTTAAAAGATTCATGAAGGAAAAATGAAACAGTTGGATGCAGTCTATAGATTTTGAAGTGACACCATCAGAAGGAAGAGACTTAGCATTTTGCAGATTTGTGAATGGGCCAAAACTTCATGGTGTGCTATGAAACATGAGACAGTTGTAAACTTATTTAAGAAAAGTGAAATTAGTAACTCACTTGATGGCACAGAGAATGATTTATTATATGAAGATTGAGTTTATGAAGAAGAGACTTCAAGTGATTCTTCATTTCGCTCTGGAGATGAATTTTTGGGTTTTGAGGATAAAGATTAAAAGATATCTAACTACAGTGTTCCCTTGTTATAAAAATGGTAGACATAATTAATTATAAAATTATTACAGTAAATCATTATGTAAATTCATGAAAAATGTAGAAACTTTTTTTTTATCTTAAAAATGTGTAAAAAAAAAAAAAAAAAAAAGATGCATCTTCTATGCCGCTGCATCCTATTCGCAGGTAAATACATAATAAAATTTAATACAGTAACTATTTTTCTTCTCAACTTTTTACTTTTAACCAAAGTAAGTTGAGAGATTACATTTTGTGTTAATTTAATAACAAATTTGACTTTCTTTAAAAAAAAGTTATAGGTCATTTATAAAAATATAAAATAAGAAAAGAAAAATTAAATTGTATTATATTCTTTTTAAACAAAAAATGTAACAAAATTTAATAGTGCAAAGTTTCATTCTAGAATTATTTTGAAGCGAAATAGATTGACATATAACATTGCTGCTTTTCCCCATTATTTTAAAAAAATTATTTGATTAATTACTCTTGCTTAATTAGACAAAGGCTAGTAGTCTCAAATGATTGCAGAAGCCTAATCTTTTTTGCTGCTTCTGAACTTAGGATCCACTCAAGCTTGGGATCTTGCTTGATCCAGTTGTGCCTCCCTTTAATGCTTATGATATTAAAAAATATTAAATAAATTAAGCAAAGTTAATCAAATAAAAAGCTTTAATTTTAAAACCTCAAAATTCTAATAATTTGAATAATATATCTCATTTTAATGCACAATAGATATTATATTAAAAGAATTTTACTATTATCATTTACTATAATACTTTATTATATAATTTAATGAAGACTTACCGTGAAATGAATAATCTGAAGCTTTTGTCAAAAGTTCTACTTTAACTGATTCAATGGTTTCAACTATTAATTGTCTAATTTCTTCCTGCTTCTTACTTGCAATGCTCAAAAGTGACTCATAGAGTTCATTTTCCTTCTCTTTAGCATATTTAATTCTTCTCGGAGTTATGTGCACATATCGAGCCATATCAAAAGCTGTTAAAATAAATCTCTTAAGACACCGAGAATGGACTTCCTTTAATATTGATGTAGCTTTAACTAGATGATACTGTAATGACTGCCGTACAAATACTAAAATATTTGAAAAATTACTAAAAGTTTCTACAAATTCACTTACAACTTCAAATTTTCCACTTTCGGCAAGACAACGATTAGTACGTGGAAGCATACTTAAATATCCTATCTGACATAACTGATGAAAAATAGTGAGAGATACAGGTGTTTTGGTATTTTCAGGAACATCAGCATAAGTAACTCTGAGGGAAGTGTTGCGTCTTCCTAATTCTTGGTTGTTTTTACGCATTGGCTGAGCTCGAATAAAAAATATTGGTAATTTTGGCATGGCAGAATGCAACTGGGTTAGTTCTTCGATATCCTATATTTAAACAAATATTTTAATTATAAATGACAATTACTATATTAAATAAAAATAAATAAATAAATAAAAAATAAATTCATAAAGCTAAAAACTTTAATGATCTATAGTTACTAATATAAAAACACTTTTACTTCTCTACTAGTAAGTCTCAATAAAAATAATATGAATATAGTCATCAGTTTATTTCAGGACAAAGAAATAATAAATTCTATATTAATTCTTTAATTTCATATTTAAAAGTTGTAAATAATCAAATAAACAAATGGAAAAATAACAGTCATCAATTACAAATTTCATAAGAACAAAATACAATATAAAAAATTCCAAATATATGTAAATTTGCTCAACAAAAAAAAAAAATGTATATTTTGGTAAAAATATTTAAACTTTAGTGTATTGTAAGAGTTACTTGCAATCGTCAGAACCTACTTGCCCCAATCTAACCAACTACTAATTCAAGTCATAAGAAATTTAAACCCTATTAGTAAAAAATACTTTAATTATGAATGGACGCGTAAGTGCCAAATACAGTTTGATATTTTTAAAAAAAAAATAATATCAAAAAAGTTAAACCAAATTATTGCAATTAAAAGACAAAGTATAACAATAATTATAATTCAGTATAAACTGGAAGATCACTTATATATAGATATATGTCAAAAAAGCACATAAACCAAAAGTGATTATTTTACACGTCATTGACTGACTTTAATGACAACAGAAAAGAGCAATCATGCAAAGCAATGACCTCATGTCAAGCTATTGCTAGGTAATCAAACATTTCCAAGAATTAATTAAATGATTATTTTAGCCCAATAAATCTATAGTGTATGTGTAATAATACGTCAGTTGGGCAAAACATGAGCTGCATGTGTTCACAACCGGAAATAACATCAATTTCAATTTGGTTCGGGGAGAGGATAGAACAAAAAAAAATTCTATCATAGGGAGATATTTCTTTTCTATTTTTTTTTTTTTTTTAAAAATCAGCCTTTGCTAATGAATGTCAACATCGCCGTTCAGAACTTTCGAAAGCAAGCTGCAGAGCAATATACCTACTTAAACTAACTTTAGAAAACCAACTTGACAATATCTGAAAGGTCAAGAAAATTCCAAATCGATGAAAAAAAAACTGAACTATAACTGCGTGGTAGCAAATTAAATAATAATCGATAGTTCTATATTATGGTTAAAATAACGGAAGTCGCCTTTTTTTTTTTTTTACTCGCTATAACTTTAAAAATATATATATATATTAATAATAACACTGCGAGAGTAAGTCAAAAGTGATGGAGAAGTAAAGCATTAATATCAACTTCAAACTAAGCCTATAATATTCCACTATGCATCAATGTTAGTGCAATGAGTAGGGGCTAGAAGGAAGATATGTCGTGAAGAATTCAATACCATTCTAATATTTAACATAGCGGAGAAACTCATAAGCAATGAGAATGACTATACAGAAGGAAATGTCGAGAATCTACAGAGTTCCATCAAGATTTTTATTTTGAGGGAGACCATGTGAGAATAGCCTGACCTTACCATCAGTGAAATTGAAAAATGTGAACTCTTTATGCAGAATATTCGGAAAAAATGAACTCGCCTAAATGTTGATATCAGCAACTGAAAGACACACATTCACTGTATGCTATTTTTAAATCACCATGACATAAAATTAAATGGTTACTATAATCTTTATTTTGTTTTTATGTTTGAGAAACCTTTGTGAAAGAGCATAGAAAAGGTGATTTAACCATAAAATGGAGGGGGAAGGTTAACATTAGTTAAATGATTTTGTTTTAAATAAAATTTAGAGTATAATGTTCCCAACTGCAATATCTTGACATGGCCTGACCAATGGGAGATAGAGGTAAGCTTTTTTTTTTATCTCTACACATTAATTACAGTCACTGTTGACAGACAGAATTTTCATTGTTACTTCATCGCTACAATAACCCTTGTTTATTTATTTGTTTATCAGTATGATTGACTAACACTCTTCATGTGAATGGTATATACTACAAAATTAGGGCCTTATACTGTGGAATAGGAGAAAAAAGGAGGGAGGGTCCCTAAAGAAGAATCTCAGGATTTACATATGAAATGGACAATCATTGGAATTTAATAAAGCATCTATGTATAATATTAAATTAGCAATTTAGTTGTTTTTTTTTTTGTTAATAAAATCGTTTATTTGTTTACTTCTGTGGTTAATGTAAGTAGCGGTTGCCAAGTGAATGAATTTCTACTGCAGGGAAGGGAGGCAGGAAACTTGATATTTACTCACATAAGCGGTACAAAATCATCCCTGGTATTGGATGCTATATAAATTATTTGTCATTGTTAAACATTTTGTTGGTAAATAAACCTTGTTAATCTGTTTCATATCAAATTTGGTCTCTCTTATATATCATAATCAACACACATACATTCACATTCAAACTTAATATATCATTTAAGTGCACACACCCATATGAGTCCTTACATAATCAAAAAAAATGACTTATTAAAGTGCATATGACAAGATTGCCATCAACATAGAAATATAACAGCTAATTTCCCTAACTGATTCTATCCCTGAAGAAAGTTGAACGCGATTACTCCCTGAATTTGAATACTGGTGCATAACATGGCTAGAAAGGGGAAATAGATGTAGATGAACTAATGTTAATTTAATAGAACTATGAGCCAGTGTATTGAAGGAGGATGCGGTTGAGGGTTAGATACTTCATCGTCTCATCACATGAATCCTACCGAAGACCCAGAGTGCATAGTTAGATGAGTTTTCCCTATCTGAGTACAAGTGCCAGGCCCATTACAGTACAGTATATATATTTGTAAATAATACACATACTTTGATATCAAAAGAAATTAAACCAGGATATAGATAGAAATCAGCTTTAATATCTAATTCATGTCCAATACACGAGAGTATCAATATTGATCTAGGTAAATAACTAGCATCTCTATAGGTTTTAATCCTACTCTCTCTTACTTATTATGAGACTACATCTTTCTAATGTATTCTTGGCAATTATAATACATTTAACTCATTGTCATTTCAAGACATCATACTTACAAGAAAGCATTTATTTCCTCATTATCATATGGCTATTTTATCACTAACATATATTTCATAGATATATCATCATAATGACTCATATCATCACCATATACATATATTATAATCATCTACCTCATCAACAGCATTTTCACATATGTTATGTATGCCCAATATCCCAGGTAAAATGGTCTAATGACACAAAGGACAAAAAAAAATTACAGTATATAAATAAGCAAACTTGGATTTAATACTCTGCCTATATGTCCTATATATTCAAATATATATTTTATTTGATCAGCAAATAAGAAACTTATACAAAACCCTCCAATACCGAGTCTGTATTAAAAAAAAATTAAACATATTATTTATTGCACTATGGTTATAGTACTTCATTTATTACATCTCAATCCTCAGCATTACTTTAAAATGATCAGTCAATATATACATATCTATCAGCCATTTGTGTAACATATATTTATTTATTCCTATCATTTATGACGATAAAATAAAATAAAAATTCTACAATATTGTCATTTACTATTGGAAAAAAAAAAATCATTTTAAATGAAAAAAAAGTATTACCAAAATAACACTTTTCTTTATTTTTGCCATAATGTCCTATAAATACAATTTATCCAAACCATACAAATAAAGAGTTTTGTTAAAAAGTGTTTGAAGTGGTTTGGATAAATTGTATTTAAAAGAAAAGTATAGAAAAATATTTTTTGTAAATTATTAATGGCAGTAATAATTATAAGATAAAAAAATTAAAACTATTAACATTTCAAAAAATACCAATACTATTCAAAAGATATAAAAATATATGCATATAAAATTATTAATTACAAAAAAATAAAGTCAGATGTCACATGACCTAATTTAATAAGCTTGTATTTACAAATGTTATATATAGAGCTTGCAAAACAAGCTCTTAACAAGATTAGTAGAATATCCCCAACCTCAGACTGGTTTCTGCTACTGGAATCCTCTGTGAGGTGCTAGGATATTCAAGCATTAGATTAAAAATATCAGGACAAACCCAGCACTTTATCTAATGTAAAACTATTAAGTAGAAAATCTGAAATTTTCAGACATCCATATGTCTTCCAATCCAGCTATCTAACTTAAATAGCCATATGGGACTGAAATAAGTTCAGATTCACCACATATTAATAGCTTAGCAATATAAAATCGCCAAAGCCATTATAGCAAAAAATAAAATTACAAAAAAATCAAGTCAGATGTCACATGACCTAATTTAATATGCTTGTATTTACAAATGTTATACATAGAGCTCGCTAAACAAGCTCTTAACAAGTTTTGTAAAATATCCCCAACCTCAGACCGATTTCTGCGACTGGCATCCTCAATGAGGTGCTAGGATATTTAAGCATTAGATTAAAAATACCAGGAGAAGCCCAGCACTTTATCTAACGTATAACTATTAAAAAGAAAATCTGAAATTTTTCAGATATCCATGTCTTCCAATTCAGCTAAGTTAAATAGCCATATGGGACTGAATTAAATTCAGATACACCATACTTAGCTATTAATATATGGTATAACTGAACTTAGTTCAATCCCATATGGCTATTTAACTTAGATAGCTGAATTGGAAGACATGGATGTCAGAAAATTTCAGATTTTCTACTTAATAGTTATACATTAGATAAAGTGCTGAGCTTGACCTGGTATTTTTAATTTAATACTTGAATATCCTAGCACCTCACTGAGGTTGCTAGTAGCAGTAACCGGTCTGAGGTTAGGGATATTCTACAAAGCTTGTTAAAGCTTGTTTTGCGAGCTCTATATAACATTTGTAAATAAAAGCTTATTAAATTAGGTCATGTGACATCTGACTTGATTTTTTTTTTTTATTTTATTTTTTGCTATTATGGCTTTGGTGATTTTATATTGCTATAGCTATTAATATATGGTGTAAATGAACTTACTTCAGTCCCATATGGCTATTTAATTTAGATAGCTGGATTGGAAGACATATGGATGTCTGAAAATTTCAGATTTTCTACTTAATAGTTATACATTAGATAAAGTGCTAGGCTTATCCTGGTATTTTTAATCAAATGCTTGAATATCCTAGTACTTCACTGAGGATGCCAGTAGCAGTAACTGGTCTGAGGTTAGGGATATTCTACAAAGCTTGTTAAAGCTTGTTTTGCGAGCTCTATATATAACATTTGTAAATAAAAGCTTTTTAAATTAGGTCATGTGACATCTGACTTGAATTTTTTATAATTTTATTTTTTGCTATGATAGTTTTGGTGATTTTATATTGCTAAAGCTATTAATATATGGTTATCTGAACTTAGTTCAGTCCCATATGGCTATTTAAGTTACATAGCTGGATTGGAAGACATATGGATGTCTGAAAATTTCAAATTTTCTACTTAATAGTTATATAATAGATAAAGTGCTGGACTTGTCCTGGTATTTTTAATCTAATGCTTGAATATCCTAGCACCTCATTGAGGACGCCAGTAGCAGAAACCGGTCTGAGGTTGGGGATATTCTATAAAGCTTGTTAAGAGCTTGTTTTGTGAACTCTCTATATAAAATTATTAAGATTTAAGATTTCATGTTATGTATAATTATTGATTACAAATTATATTTTTAACTTAGGATAATTTTTAGAGAAATTATATAAGAAGCAATATATTAGACTTTTATATATAAAATTTTTCATTAGTCTCTTAGATATCAGATATATCATGATATTATTTAAAGTTTTTATTGGTCATGTATTTAACTTCTTTTCTTCTTTCTTGTGACATTTTCTTTATTTTTTTCACTCTTCTTTCAGGCATATTTTTATTCTGATATTTTCTTGTTTTCTTTTTCAAGGAAATTTACAAATTAAAAAAAAATTACTTCAGAGTTTAAGGTTCTTGAGGTTTATGCTATTTCTAACTGGACCCTACTAATTATTTAGAAAAAGAAGGCATTCTAATAGAAATTTCATGGTTTTATATATTTGCCAGTTATTCTATCAAAAAAAAAAGTTGATTATTATATGCTTGAATAGATTGTGGCAATGTAATATCTAGCAATGCATGTTGATAGTAGCTAAACTATTACATATATATTTTTATAATTTTGAAAGATTTTCACTGTTTTCTTAAGATTGCAGCAATGCTACAATTATATCTATGGTACTAGAATTTTGGTGGCTATTCTTATCTTCCTTCCTCTTCCATTTCTAACTTCTTCATCACCAAATAATCACAAAGCCAAGTGATGGATTTTTAGTTGTCTTAACTT
Organism: Epiperipatus broadwayi; assembly: GCA_028023455.1. Taxonomy (NCBI): domain Eukaryota; kingdom Metazoa; phylum Onychophora; class Udeonychophora; order Euonychophora; family Peripatidae; genus Epiperipatus; species Epiperipatus broadwayi. Next base: position 17,523,029 of record JAQFVV010000009.1, read on the forward strand.
TTTCTGCTATCCTTAGTCTATAGTATTTATATTCTTTTTTCCTATATTATAATCTATAAATCAAACACGTTTTTCCTATTTCAAATATTGTTTTTCAAATTACATAATTAACTAATATTTTTATTCACATTGTTATTTTCTTCTGCCTTTAATTGAAGCATGCTTTTATGAATCTACCTTTACATTTTAATCCTTTTATTAATTAAAAATAAATCATTTTAAGTAACTTTTTCTTTTCATTACAAATTTCAAAGTTATATAATTATTTCCTATTTTTCAAAACATAAAATCACTAAAACATCACATGATCAAAACATATAATTCCTATTATTATCTCTGAATAAAAATAATTTCACTGCTAACAAAATAATCTTATTTAAAGAACTTATTCCATTATTAACAAACTTTACCGTTACTAGATTATAATAATATGATATAAAGTAAATATTTTATTACTTTTTCTCTTTCTTTCAAGTAAAATAATATAGATAGCTTTCTTGTCTTGTAATATTTAATGTATTTAAACATGAAAATACAATTAATTTATTTGTTCTTTTATTTTAAACAAATTTATGCAAATGTTTCATACTTAATATAAATTCATGTTTTTCATCCACATACCCATTTTTATATATATTCTAAATCTTGCTTATTATAATACAATTGAATTAAACACCTGTGCTACTTTATTATATTATACATATATGAATGCACATAGGCATAATATATATCTTACATCTGGATTGTTAAACATATAATACGATGATTCTATAAACCAACCACGTTTATATTTGCAAAAATAGATATACATAATGGAACTATATTTAAATTGTAAGGGTTACTGACAATCCTATTAACATAACTTATTCAAATGTAATATTAAAACATAAATAAATAAATAAAAGAAAATACAAATGTAAGTTTATAATTAGTAAGCTTATTATTTTTGATAGATATATATATACCTAAATTAACTCAAGCCTTAAAATCTTAAGTTAGAGGAACAGCTATTTAAATAATTATTAATGAAATTAATAACTTTAAAATTATTTTATTATTCACATATATATATAATTGTTTATACTAATTGAACTTTATCAGTCAAGACGTATTTTAACAATAGAAAAATATTAAATCACGAAAAGCAAATATTATATATACTACCGGAAGTCAATTCCAGCATAAAAACCAAACCAAAAAATTTAATCCAATCTTTTGCTAAGGAATTAACTACTACATTCATTTGTTTTGATATGTTCGAAATACAAATATATAAAAAGAAGATGGATTAATAACTTTAAAAAATTTTCTTCGAAATAGAAATTTCATTTTAAAAGAACTCTAGATTCATTCAATAAAAAGAGTCGATAAATTATTCTTAAATTTCTTTGCTTATATTTTTAAAATGTAATTATCAGCATATCTTTGTTTATTAATAATAGAAATTTAGAAGATTGTTTTAAATCTAAGTTTTAATGAAGAAAAATTTCTTTAAAATATTTATTCAAATTGAAATTAAATATTTTAAGACAGCAATTATTGAAAATGCATAGTGGATAAACACCATTTGTCGTGGGACGGAATGCTAATGTTTTAACCAAAGAATGTAATTATATTTCCTACACAATGCCTAAAATATATCTATATTTCATAATACAATTTTCAATGAGAAATTATTTGGTAGCAAAGTAATCTCCAGAAGAAGATGCCAACTACACACAACATAAGGAAACCTAATTAACAGGATATCTTGATTACCTCTGTGTTGATTGATGAGCAAAGAACATGGAACTTTATTATTAAAGAAAATTCTTAACCTCATCACGGAAGGGAATAGGACAATATTTTCCAAAATAACATTTCAGATTTTATTTGTATGTACACCTGGGTCTCGTTTTACACGATAGATAGGTTCCTCAGAAAACACGCACAAACAAAATCGCGCAAAAATAGACGTAACTTACATTAAAAAAGGGGGGATGCGGTCTGTGATTTTTCAAAATTAGCATAAAAGCAAAGCACCAACGTAAAATTACTTTAAAATTCGCGCAAAAAAAAAAATAAGGAAATAAAATATGACTAATAAAAAAATTCAAATTTGAAAAAAATTGATACAAGACAAACTTTTTTTAACTATAATATTTAATTTTATTCAAAATTATATATTTTTATGCATAATTTACAGTACGTAATTTACATTTTTTTATACACGTTTTAATTATTATCGCTATTTCCCCAAAAACACATTCGTTTGCAAACTAGTAAAAAATCAGATTCTCAAGTGATGTGATGTATTTGGCTTCTCCTTAAACGAAGTCAAGAATATCTCAGCAATTATTTTCACAAGAGGAAATACAACTAGCGCTAAGTTCACTCTCATGTTGTGTTAATGGTTTTCTGTTGATGACGACGATGATTTTATTAATTGTTTATGAACTTAGACTTATGATAATAAAAAGACATTTATTCACCACTGCTGGAAAAAAATTAATTAAAACTAACAACTAAAAATTAAATTCTTATTTTTGTCTTTAATTTTCAATTCCGTTTAAAAATCAAATTTCGTTTTACATAACATTAATTTCAAGTCGCCCGTAAGTGATTTTTAAATTGTTAATTACAATTAAAAATCAGATTTTAATTTTTAATTGTGCCCACTGCTATTACTGACATTTTAAAAATAAACTTGTGGACACTAAATGATTAATAATTGATTACTTTCTTTTTTAAAAAGCAAAAACAGAATGTGATTTAAAATGCAAAATTAACACGCACAATGTTTGAACAAATTTACATTATAATCTTGTAAAATTTAATGTGTGTATACATAAAATGTGGAAATCATGATTTTAATTTCATTATTGCATAAAATCTTACTATTATAAAGCACTGAAAATATTGAAATTACTAAGTTGAATGTCGAATTTCAATAATGTGCTATTACTTTCAATATAACGTAAGTGCACAAAATTTATTATTTAAAGTAATAGCGCAATATCGGAGTTCGACTTCCGGTGAAACACGAATCGCGTAACTTCAAAATCATGTTAAATAAGTCCGCATACAAAGAGACCCAGGTGTATATACTTTTGACATCTAAATTTTATTTCTTTTGTTTTTCAAAATCATTCATGTTGGGAGTACTTCATTCCAGAAAATTATCTAGATGAAAAGAAATAAAAGATCATCACGTTAAACTTTTTTTTTTAACTTTATTTATTTAATAAAATTTAGGTCTTCCATTTTTTTTTTAAGAAAACAAGTGACACTGACTGAGGTAAATTTAAGACTAACTCAATCTGGAGATAGGAGTTTGTTATTCTCCATATTGAATCTACATATGACAGAACAGAATTTTGTTTATTACTAATTTTGATTAACATAGTAATATTTATAATTTTTGTATGAAAGATTAACCTCTTTGCATGAAATTTATTTATTTTATAATATGATTATACATGAAAGAATTTATTTATAATACCAATATATAATATGATTATACATGACAGGATTTATTTATAATACCGATATATAATATGATTATACATGAAAGGATTTATTTATAATACCAATATTACTTTACAAGGATCTTATAATGTGAATCATTTTTGATGCACATAATTGTGAACTGTTAGTTAGTTAGTTAGTTATAATATAATTTTGACATTTTAAATTTTTAATCATTGTTTTATAAATTATTAAAATGTATTGGTGTTACAATATTTGAAAACCAGGCACTCTTCACAAACCTGGAGCTTAATTGTACGTATAGGGGGTTTAAACTCAGATTTTCAAGCATCCTCCATCTATCCACACTATCTCATACAACTGTGTAGGAGATGATAATCTGGACCACTGCTGAGTGCTGGTTTAGCACAAAATACGTTTATTAGTGATTATTTATCAGTTGTATGAGATAGTGTGGATAGATGGAAGGTGGTGTTACAATGTATATTTCTATTCTGAGAATATGGGGGTAATAATTAACTTAATGCTATAAGTAATAGAAATATACACAAGCATATGTTATAATAAAATTTTTATTTTTTTTCTTACATGACAATATAATACTGTTATTCGTTAATAAACATGTTAAAGTTGATTTTCAATTCAAGGACGTCTCTTATTTATTTATTTAATTATTTTACCAAACAAAATATTGATGCATGCACATACTTATATATATCATATCAAATTAATATATTAACATATTAAATAAGTTAGTTTCAGAATAATTTATTGAAATAATTTCTACTATGGTGTATTGATGGTAATGCTTAAAGAGAGTCAAATGCAATATCTGTCCTGAGTTTGAATTTCGAGCATAATGAAACCATTAACAGAGGTATAGATTGGATGAATTAATCTAGGTTGCATCGATATTGAATGACTTGATTTAAAATTTTCTTGTTTAATATGAATTCAATTTTAGATTACAATTACATCATTTCATCCATAGCATCCTATATGAAAATCCTAAGTCTGACTATAGTTAGATGCGACCACCTTGATTATCTGAAAAGGACCATACCGTTACAATATATATGAAATAACAATTATTAGTCTGGGAGGGCAGTACAATCAATTTTTAATAGACTCCATTACAAAACAAAATCCTGTTTCAGACAAGATAACTGGAAAAATTTGAATATACGATGGGATGTGTTGGCTTCAAAACAATCAAAACTTTTTAGAAATATATTGTAACAGTATTTCGGGTCTGAACCAAGATATATAAATATTTAACAGTAAATCTTTAATTCCAATAAATATTTTTATTACATGAAAGTTGAATGGTTAACAAAATTCAAAAAAATATGATTCGCTTCATATTGTCCAACCGAGGATGGTGGTGATAATTTATAACATAAGTGCAAGTCCTCCCAAAAGTATTTTATTTGTTTTTCAGTTTCAATAAAATAAAAAAGTGAAACTCTTAGTCACAAAACCTTCTGACTAAAAAGAATTTACTTTTGGAAAACTTATTAACACCCAATCATCATCATTTACAAATTATTACCACTAGTCCTGCATATCCCTAAGTGGAATTACATGATTTCACATGGTTATGAATATTATAAGCATATTGGATATTAACAGCAGAATGTTTAGATTGAGCTACATAAGCAAACATAAACTAAAGGGATTAATAAAAATAATTTATTAATAATGAATACATGAAACTTCTGCTTATATACTTACAATTCCCAATACCTATACATATATTAAATATAATAATAATAAGATATTTTTAATTTAAAGCCTTATAATATCTATAATAAGATCGTACCACATGGAATAATTACACAGTTTCAAACTATGGTTTTCTGCAAATATTGCTATTTTAATATACACCTGGGTCTCGTTTTATGCGGTAGATAGGTTCCACAGAAAACCCGCATTAAAAAAAATCGCACAAAAATACTTAATTTACCTTGAAAATGGGGGATAGGTGCTGTAATTTTCGGAATTTGCATAAAAGCAAAGCAACAAAGAAAAATTACTTTAAAATTTGCATTAAAAAAATAAGCAAATAAAGTATGACTAATAAAAAATTTCAAATATTTGAAAAAAATTAATACAAGACAAACTTTTTTTATTTTTTTATTAACTACAGTATTTAATTTTATATTTTTCATACATATTTTAATCATTACCATTAGTGTTCGTTTGTAAACTGGTAAGAAATCAGATTCGATGTGATGTGATGTAATGTATTGTGGCTTCTCCTTAAACGAAGTCAAGAATTTCTCAGCAATTATGCCCAGAGAAACCTGTTAGCCACTTTCAGTCTTGTGCTTAATGGTTTTCTGTTTCTATATTTAAAAAAATGAGATCTCAATCAAAACAAAAAGATTATAAATTATCATTAGAAAAAATATTATTTTCAGTTTATAAAATCTTCGTTTTTTATTTTAAAAATCTAAAAGATTATTTATTTCTATTATATATAACAAAATACATTTTAAAAGTTTAATTTTTTTGAATATTTCTTGTGATATTTTTATATGTAAATATAAATCTATTATTATTATTATTTACTCATTAGTATAAATAGGTTATTTACATACAGATTCAGGCCATATTCACATTAGCTGCTAATCAAGTGAAAATAAGTTATTAATAATTTAAATTTCTTCATATCTAATAAATATAGTGAAATATGAAAGTTATTAAGAAGAAACATGAATTGCATAACTTCAAAATCGCATTAAAATAATCCACATAAAACGAGACCCAGATGTATTTCCGGATGTTTTCATTAATTCTTCCAAAGATGGTAGTTAGTGCACTGGTGATGTTAGATAGGAAACACAGCAGCATTGATAATGTTAGATAAGGTTTACTATCAGTATGTCTTGGATCATTCTTATGGCATTATCAGTATGTCTTGGATCATTCTTATGGCACTATCCGCTTCTTTCTTCACAGTATTATTAAAGCAGGCAATGGCTGGTTTTAACAAAACAGCATTAGTTTCTGGACTTGATTGCATTTTCTGGATGTTTTAACTAGTTTGGCTTTTTGTTGTCTAGGCACACATAATAGGCCATCTTCTGGTAGAAGAAATCATCATACTTGCTGTTGTAACTGGAATATTGAAAAATACTATACAACAGTCAGCAAGATATGGTTATCCAAGTTACAGTGGAAAATAGTTTTAACCAGTGGTTTCTTTTCTCAGCATAGAATCACTGCAACACTGCTTCTTGAGTCTTCAGATAAAACTAGAATAAACAAGATTGCCTGACTGGACAAGGACTAAAAACTAATAACTGGCCTTAATTGCTTATTTCCGATCTATTCATATCTCACATGATGTTGTTCAACAATTTTTACCAAACAACGGATTCATCATCAGGTAGTTACAAAATTTGAACTCTGTATCTTTACACATTTTTGGAAAACATTTTCTTTATTCCCTTCACATGTTGTGGAAACAAACTTACAGATATATCATTATTTGAGATATAAAAGAAAAAAAATTTTTTTTCTCTCTTTATTTACATTGATTAGTGATAGGAGTAAAGAAAAAAATCATAACTGATTTTTAAAATTTGATTGATAATTTTTAAAATATTATTAACTCCAAAATTTTAATAGCATTTTTAGATTTGTTATCAAATTTATGTTAGGAATTAACAAGTTGTTTAATTAAAATCCATTTTAGAAAAAAAGAAAATGAGAAATGATACAAAATGCTTTAGTTTTCTATAAACTATTCAATTCAAATGTATTGAGACTACTTTTCCTTGTTCCTTTACATTGCAATTTATCATTTTATTCTTTCTCACACATTATAAAATAACTTAATAAAATATTTAATAATATGATCAAGTGCATAAACTTTTAAATTTTTTTTAAACCAAACAATTTTTTTTTATGTAGTTTAGTAATATAACTAATTCGAGCTGCTATCAGATTTGTTTTATTTAAAATTCCCTCCCTTTAATTATTTCACAAAAGTTAGCATCGCTGCTGCTCACTTGTTTAAAATTTTAAAAAATTTTCACTTTAAAATTGCAGGAAAAGCAAATGGGCTACCCGTGCCAATATCACTACTCTTTACAATTTGATTTCCTTTTTAAAATAGTGTATGGCGTGTTAAAGTCAGAGAAAATTTTGATTTCTTATCAATATTTCTAATAATAAGTTGTTTTTTTGCTGCTCAATTTATTAGATTGTACAGAGAAAACAAAGACGTAAATGTTTCAATGGCCAGAGATAATAATAAAATGGATTCAACATGCTTCAAAAATTTTGCAATTTCAAAGTCTTCATTCCGAAAATAAACGTTATGCTGGATATTATAAGTATTAATTTTAGATTTTTGTTATTATTATTAAATTTTTTTGTTACTTAATAAATGTATAATTTATTAATGTTAGTGTCTGTACTAGTGTCTGTGTAGTATCCCTTTGAGAATGAAGAACCCCTAAGCGCCCCTGGGCAAAAGCTTCAACTTTCGATCGTGTTTGCATGCAAATGATATACGTCACACTTACGGGTATTTTTTCTTTCTCTCCGCCATCTTTCTACCTTTTTGCATGTGTAAGAATTTTTTCTCTGCGATGAAAATTCTATTTTTTATAGCTTTTTTTGTAAAGTATGTTATTAAAATTTTACATTTCTTTTTCTTTTTAGATCTTATCAACGTATTGTAAAATAAATGGCGAAAATGGCTTCTTTCTCCAGGGAACGTAATTTCGATTCTGATTCTGATACAGACGACTTTCCTATTGAAGATGTCTTCACGTCTGAGACTTATTCTTATTCTTCTTGTATTAGTGTGTATGTGTAGTATATAAATTATACTTCTATTCAAATATAATGAAAGTAGTGATTTATGTACAATAAAATTTTGGGGCTCTGATCCAATTTGAGGCAATCTTATTTTATAGACATAAGGATTCTCAAAAGGTTTAATAATTTATTAGCATGTCTGTACTTGTATTAGTATCTACTAGCATGCCTGCTTGTATAGCAAGTAATGATTTTTTCTGCATCTATAAAATTAGACTAATTTATAGAACAGTGCAATGTAAATTTTAAGGCTGATATCAAATGCACTGAAAAATTGCAGTTGATGAAGCAATCACAAAATTTACTGGGCATAACACTATGTGACAATATCAACTCTTAAAAACAAAAAAGAGAGTTTTCAAGTGGTGAGTGTGTGATCATCACCATAATGATTATGTATCCCACATGGAATTGTATGTAGGCAAAGAATCAAATCCAAATTCTTGCCTATGCCTTGGTACTCATGCTGTGGAATTAATAATTTTGCCACATCTTGTAGCACATTTTCGAGCTATAGGCAAATAAATTATATCTCTGTGAGACAATAAATATAATAAGATAGCATCACTGGTGTGAACAAAGAATATAAACATCAGTGATGTACACAAAAAATATAAAATGAAGAGAGAGACTCATTTTATCATTGATACAGACAGTGATCTTCAATTTCCAAGTTCGGATAGAGAAGAAGCCTATTGCTATGATTACAAATGCATATCTGCCTTCTGGAAAATAATCTTTTTCTTATAGATATCTTGAGATTTTTTAACTTTTGGAATACAAGATAAAAATGAAGAATTCTTATGATACTACTTTTGTAAGTTCTGAAATCTCAGGTAAGAAATATTACATATGATTTGAATGAGAATTTTGAGAGGAATACAAAGAAATTATCAATGAAGATGTAATTTTAAACTTAGTTAATGATAAATTAGAAATTATGAATAAACAATAAAGTAATAATTTTTTCAGATATTAAAATTTCTTTTTTTTTCTTACTTTTTTAATGGTAATCACTACTTGTCTTAGCTTTATTATTTTTTCCCTTAGTTTTTCTAGTTTCTATCAATGTAAAGCTTTTGCTCTACCATTATTAAAACTGAAGTTATTGTGAAAATTGGTTTCAAATCAATTTTTTTTTAATTTAACATGGCGCTAAACATTTTAAACTAGTTAAACAATGGAACAGCATAACTTTTCACTTCTTATTTCTATGCTTATTGCAAAAATTTTAATTTATTTCTCTAATTATTTTTGTATTTCAGTCATTTTCATAAAGTGTTTTACAGTATAATGCTCAGAGATATGCTTAATACTGAATTCGAAAAAGAATATGATTTCAACTCTAGAATTTACAAAAAATCAACATAGGACATTAAAGAGGTGTGATAAAATATGGACACTAGAAGGATTATCTCAGTTTGACTTCTATTAAGCTATTCACAACCCATCAAAAATCAAATATAAACTTTGCTCTCTTTAGTGTCTTAGAGGATGATGGATATAACATTTGAAAATAAAGCCTTGCTCCCTTTTGAGTCCTAGAGGCTGATAAATTCAACAAATACTCAAACTGCAATTGCTTCCTCTGAGCCTTAAAGGTGGATGAATAAACCACTTGGAAAAAAATGTTGTCTCAGCACCTGAGACATTATACACTTCAATTGTCACATGACAACAATGTCTCACATACATGACAAATTCTAACACATCTCTATATGTAATATATCTAAAGAAACTTTAATGCAAAGTTTTTTTTCATTCACTGCAAAAATCAATTTATCCATTCTGGTTATGTTACATAGCTATTGACACCTACATTATTACTATTTTTTTAACATGATTAATAAAAGCCACTCTTGCTTTCTAGCAAGTTAATAATTTTTCCTTTCGTTAAGTGGTATTGTCATACATTTTAACTTCTAAAACATTAGAAATAATTTTCTCCTTAACTCAGTTATTCTTTTAAACAGGTCCACAGTCAACAAAGAATAAGTCAACTTTATACTATCATCAAGATTTACATCTACGAAGATACTTTGCAGTGATGAAGAAGTTCTAGTCGATATATGTTCTGCCATCTTTTGGGTTACTGCTGATTTCTTCTTGCTGGTTAGGATCCCATTATGTTCATTTTCTGGTCTACTCCTACTTTTTTCTATTCTAGTATTAGTTCTTGGATATGGCAAATTTTCTGAGGATTTTTCTGGAGTATGGTTTTCATGGGCTTGGTAAACTTCTAGAATGATATATTTTGTGTTCTATCTAATTCTCTTTCACCACCATATATTGTACTGGTCAAAACATGTTTACCCATCTAACATGAGCTGGAACTCACAAAATGTACTTCAAACCCAGTCAAGCCCGAGATTTAGGTCAGGAACAAGCCTGGATTCGAACCCACTATCTAAGCCCCAGATCAAATACCTAATGGATAACATAACAATGATGGCACACGAGAATTAATCTTAAATCCGGCCGACTAGCAAAGCTGAGCAAAACAATGAGACATCTATTAACTATGACTAAACTAAAATATATATAAGCATGGCTATAATATGTGGAAGTGGAGAAAAAGGAATTTGAACTACTCAAATAAGTTAGACATTATAATATAGTTTAATATAATGACAAATTATTTACATACATTTATAAATTAAGTTACATTAGTATGTGCGTGAATGAGCAAGCGGTCTACCAAATGATAGATAATTATAGATTGTCATTCACGCTATTATTTCTCATATGCTTTTTTGTTAATTAAATAATATATACTAAATAAACACACATCTTTGGTGGGTCCAATATTAAGATGCCAATCAACTATTAGAAAGAATTACATAATATTGCCATTAACGCTTTGATTTACGGTTCTGAAACATGGTGACTAACATTATTACTTCGGGGAGCGTTCTGAGATTCATTACAATTATAATATAAACCATTTTCACGCCATTACGGTCATGAAAATACATAAAATACATTTGAAAATTACATTTTATTATATACAAAATATTTTATGAAAATTATTTGAATTAGCGCTGGTAAGAAGAACGCTTTATTTTCCCCAAGGCAAATAGATACTCTTAAATACAGGAATAAGTTACGATGGTGGGATTGTATAATAAAACTAAAATAATATTAGTAATTAATCTAGCTAGTAATATTTAACATTGATATATATTTTGAGCAGAGCGCACTTTTAATATTAGAGCATTAAAACTGGGTCATGAAGCAAAAGAAATAAAAAATACGAAGAAGTTTGCGGTACTGACCTAATAGCCAAAAATAATTAAGAGGAAACAGTTGTGCTTCTGGACGAGAATGAAGTGGATAGGCATGTCGTGAACATCATCGACGTGCAGGCCTTTGATAGGAACAAAGTAGATAGGCATAGCGTGTGTCAGACTTAGGGATCACCGACAGAGGCCCTTTTATATTAAGACAGTGGATAGGCATAGCGTGTGCCAGACTCAGGGATCACAGCCAGAGACCTTTTTATACATCATAAATGGTCCTTGGTAGATCAGCTATCCTCAGGACAAGGCTTGAGAAATAAATCCCTGGGTGCGAACTTGTCGCAACCCCTAGATTAGAAGACTAGAAGCACGTAATATATATAAATACGAAGATAAGGCCAAATGTCAGTAACGCAGTATGGGTAAAGGTCACTAACGACATTGAATAAGTTTTACTGCTTTAAAATAAATGACCATAGTTTGAATGCCACAATTTATACAGATAATACGCTATGCAGTTATATATATATAGAGAGAGAGATTTCATTTAATAAAATATACATTAAGATTTTATTTAGTAAAAGAAACATTAAGATTTATCCCCTTCCCTTTTCTATTATTTAAAATAAATCAATCCCACCTTCGTTGATTTTACAATAACTGGAATATATAAGTACTGTATTTGATATTTTAAGAGTATGTAAAAATAAAACTAGCAGTTAACAAAAAAAGACTAATCGGTCACCTTTTCAGAATTGAATAACATTTATAAAATAAATAAGGTTTCAAAGTGTTAATTAGCTTGAGTTCTGGATTCACCCCGAGTAGAAAATCCAGAGTTAAACAAATATATATATTTTTTTATATTAAAGCATAAACAAAATGTTGACGTAAAAACAATCTGGTAAGTGTATTCATTCACAATACATTATACTTTTAGGAACATTAAATCCTTAATTAATGGAGATTTGATTGAAAGACAAAAAGAATTTTAGAAATTACGTTCGCCAGGTTGCTTAAGATTAACATATTAATAATAAAAATAGGCATATAAAATCAAGTAATCAATAACTATAAATAAATGACCGCACCAAAATTAAAGAAAGAGAGTATATGAGAATTAAATTTATAAAAATTATTTAAGAGCAAATTACATTTACATATTTAAAAAAAAGATAAAGTTAAATAACACATTAGAAGAAATCTTGATAAATGAGTTAGGCTAAATTTAGTTTGAGCTGACGGCTTGAAAAGTTACCTTGCAATTTTTAAAGTACGGCACGTGCACGCAATTGAAATGCAAGTTCTTCGGTGGCAGCAAGCTTCTATTAGTATTAAAGTTCTTAGGTCGGGCTTTACAGAATGATATGGCTGCGGAAGATGATGATCCAACAGGGTCGAGAAGGGTGGCGGATTTACACTACATCATTTTTAGTTTCACAGCGATGTTAACAACCAGTTTTTACTAGAGTAGCTAATCTATGTGACTCACAATTCACCATTTTATACTCTTGTCCAGGTGTTTTTGGAATCTTTTTAATTACATAGTTTTAGCTTAATCTCTAATCTCTGGTCTAAAATCTTAAGTTTCCTTTGTTCATTGTTTTTGAAGATGCAACAGATAACGTCCAAAAATAAATTCAAATCTATTTCCAAATTAGAAATAGATTTGACAAAATGTTTACAAAAGAAAATTTTTAATCTTAATCCCCATTTTAAATAAAAACTTTAATTAAAATACCTTCCCCATATTAAAACAATAGTATTTCCAATCCTTTAATTATTTTTAGACAATTAACTGTAACATCTTCCATCTTGGTTTTTATAAAATATACATTTTAATAAAAAAAAAAAAGTACTTTAAAAGGAAAAAGTTTAGAAATGACGTATAATAAAATATTTACAAAAAATCAATATTTTGTTAGTATTTTGCTCCTATATATATATTTGAGCCGCACCTATGTATTTTAATAAAAAGAATTAATAATCATAAAATTAATAATAATAAAAATGTTAATTTAAAAGTTAAAATTTTATAATTTAGGTGCACATCTCAAATGTATACATAAAATATACATACACGACAAAAGGAGCAGCATGGGATATAGGGTTTAAACACAGATTAGTAGATGGAACTATGAAGCTCAGTCTTAAACTAAGATTGACTACTTCAATATAGTGTCAAAATCTTTGGTCATTTTTTACTCTAATACATACAATTCTTTTGTTTGATTGCCTGTTTAGTATGAACTTGCATTCTCCATTACTTATGTCTCCTGATTCTAAAGGCTCATACTGATGGCATTTAAAAACTCAGTCATTTGTTCTATGGTTTTCAGTCAATATGAAAGTATAAATTATGTCAAATAATCCTAATCCAGCTTGTTATCAAGCCACATGCAGACAATTTCTTTAAATTTTGGTACTTGCATTCAAAAGAATTGTGTATAACTTTCACCACCTTATAAACAAAATCTTTCCTGCATTTGATATCGATGGCTTCGCTCTTCTGGCCAAAAATTATTCAAAATTTGTTCACTGTATCGACAATAGGTTTGTTTCTTTATTAATGAGTTCCACCATTCCTCAGTAGATCTTTGTAAGTGATTACAGACAATTGCCACTTGCTCTCTTTCTATTAGTTAAATTGGAAGTAACTTTTCAAACCATCATGGTCCCTGGGAGTCTTTTCTGCTCATCTCTGAATATCTGAATTTTGAGAAATTGATTTATACAACCAAAGGTCTCATAATTTCTGTGCTGTCCCATAATTGTTGTATTTTCAGAGCTTTTCTTTTTAGGGTTTTGTATCTCTTGTGGTATCACTTTTAGTATCTTTCTTAGTTTATTTTATAATTTCTATAAATCAATTTTGATTATCTTCTTTCATTTTTGCAAATTCTATTTTTATGTTATTTATGATGCCAACTATTTTTTTCTGAATTTTCTGCATCTTCTCTTGAGACTCCTCAGAGTTTTTCTTTAAATAATAAATTTTAAATTTGATCTCTTTTTCACTTCTTCCCTCACTTCCAATTTTTCCATTCTTTCTATTATACTTTGGATACTTTAATTTATTTTCACTAGACTTAATAGATTTATGAACTATTTTCTCTAAATTACTATATAATTTTCTTTCTAAATAATCCATTTTCTGTTGGACTTGCTCTTGCATTTGATCTACTATTTCCAGCTTCATACTGTTTATAGTCCCCTGTACCACTTCAAATTTTTCATTTATTTCTTGATGCACTTCTTTGAATTCATTATCTCATTTTTGTTGTTTTTCTTCAAGTTTTAAATGCATTTCTTCAAACTATTGTTGCATTTCATTTTTTGAATAGATTTCTTCAAAGTTTTTTTTATCTCTTTTTCATTACTTTTCTTCATTTTCTAATTGCATTTATTTTAATTCTTTCATAAATGCTTACAGCATTTCACTATAAATATATCTGGCTTTTGTTCTAAAAGCTCTTGCACTGTTGGAATAGCTTCTTGCACTATCGGCTCTGATTTCATTGGCTGTACTACATTTTGTGTTGCTGAAAGATCCATGTTTAATTGTGTTTCTATTCTTATTATTATTGAATGTTGAAGCGATTAATGTGAGAGTCAGATTGCACTTCCCAGTCCAATCAAGCCTCACCACCAGACAGGGTTCAAACCCTGCCCTCCACGTAGATACATGCAACTCATCTCACCTAAAAAATTTTTTTACATATTAAATTTAAAGAAGTATCTATGAATATCCAAATTAATAAAAGTAATTATTAAGCAATACTGTTATGGTCAAGAGTCTTGTATCTGCGCTGAAGTATATATATGCAACAGGTGTGGGAGTATAATATCAAAATAAATATTACACTGTTAATTTTTTTTTAATGTGTTCTTTATATCACTAAGTTTCATAAAATTAAGAACCAAGTACACTAAAAAGTTGAAAATTATAATACCAGATGAATCAAAATTATTATTTTATCTTTTTTTTTTTTTTCTTTTTAGTTTAGTAACTTTAACATTATACTTTTTTTTTTAATTTATAAATTCTTTTCTGATTCTGTTTACAAATATTTAATTTAACTGAACTAAAATTATATTAATAAAATAATTAATGAAAATAACTTGACACATTTCTGCACATAAGACAAACTACTAAAGTGCCCTCTAGTAAGTTCACAATGAAATAAGATATTAGACATTATATATACAATAGGTAACTTTTGAATTGCAAAGCAGATAACAGAGGGCTCATAGAATCAATTTCAAAGAAACTCCTTATGTCAGCTCTTCTGAACACTTCGATATAACTTGTCACAAATTGGAATTAGTTTGGAATCTTATTTATAACAAAATTTTTATTTGCATTATTTGAAAGTCTGAAATTTGCACAATTATTAAAATGGAATTTTTTATCAACTATAAGCAAGATAAAAACTCTAATTGAATATGTATACATATAGTTAATTTGAAAAAAATAGATGAAATTCACAATCATTAATTTGCTTTTATATAATTAACAAACATATATATAAATAAATTCTCATTCCAGCTTGTTATGTAATTGATTGTGTTATATAAATGTTTAATTCGATTAGTGAAATTTATATAAAAAATAGAAATGATCAAGTTTTTAAAATATATTTATGTGGGCTTATTATTTAAGTAAAAACAAAACATTAGCAACATTAAATTTCATCTGTAAATAATATATATATATATATTCATCCTAAAGTTTATCTCAATGAAAATGGTCACAATTTTTTCTGGCCAGCATATAAAAATCTGCTTAATATAAATTAAGATCCTAGTCTGCTTTAATTTGTGGTTAATAACAATTAAGTCTGGTACAGCTGTCAAAAGGAGTTCTCTTGAAATGTCATGTAACCTTGCATGTCCAAGTTTACAATTTAAAAGTTGTCAAATATGTTATTTCAATATGAGGCTATGGAGAAAGTGTTTCAGAGCTGTGATATTAAAATGAATGGAACACAGGCACACAGATGACTAAAATGTCTAAAGTTTATTAGTTGAATTAAAGTAGGCCAATCAAGAGGAATAGAAAAAGCAGACAAAACTTTCTACATGTATTGCCACTCAGTGCAAACCAGAACAATCAATGGATTTCAGAAGGCTTGTGCATTAAATCCTCATCTAGTGCCTACTCATCTAATATCCCCAGACTAGTTTCTGGCTTGTGCCCTTCGTCAGTGAGAAGCCTTGGATCTGAAAGCACTGCACCTAGATCTTAGGATCTAATACAACCCTCCAGCAGCCACCTTTTATCTCTACTTAACTACAAAACTATGAGTACTAAATTGAAAACACTATAATATTTTCAATCCAAGCTCATTAGCTTATATAATTATATAGGTCTGAACTCAGTTCTGTATCCATACATTTTGGTGTCTTTAATAACCATAGCCACCATTATCCTACTAGGCAGGATTGGTTTTAAGCTAATAAACATCACATAATCACCATTTCCTATGCTTGCTTATAACTGTTATTAAAACAGGCAAAACTCTTTTTAGCGTATTGCCACTCAGTGCAAGCCAGAGTAATCAATGGATGCCAGAAAACTTGTGCATAAAATCCCCAGCTAGTGCCTACTCATCCAATATCCACAGACTAGTTTCTGGTTTGTGGCCTTCATCAGTGAGAAGTCTTGGATCAGAAAGCACCGCATCTAGATCTTAGTATCTACATGTATGGATACTGAAGCAATGGATCTGTAGGCCAGATCTATGCTTCACGTCTTTCTAGATTGCTAGATTAGAATCAAACCAGATCCACACGTGTTACGATGTTTATAAAACTTTCTGTCTGCCATTTTATATACATTTAATTTTTAGACCAGCAAATAAGTAATTAAAATATCAATTTTCTATTTAAAAGGTTTTTATTATAAATATTGGATGGGCCTAGATATATATATATGTGCAAATACATATATATATATAATTACAGATGGAAACTTTTATAAAAATCAATAAATAAATTTTAATATGCTATTTTTTTTTAAGTATTTTATTCTGGAGATTTACTTTCATGATAAACCTTGCTAACATTTCGTAACGTCAAACAAAAGAAAATCCATTAACAAAATGGTAATGGAATTTTCTAATTAAAGTAAAATAAAAATGGAAAAGATATTTGAAACATAAATTCTTCAAATCTACATTAAATTAAAAATAGATTTGAAACAATAAAATTGTTGGGTTTATCGGGAGAGTGGATCTCAAGAATACAATGCGAAACAATTTTAAGTCAATAATTGCAGTTGCCGGAATTTCAACACATCCACTTAGCCTTGGGTGAATGAAAAAGGGAATTTCTCAAAAATAGTCAGAAAAGAGTATAAATAGCCCAAGAGAACAATAGAGGTCAGCCAGTCATAGTTTTCATTCAGTGATTGCCTGGCAAATTCACACCGGTTAAATTTTCAATAAATATAAAATGTTTAGAAGCATGGTAGTGGAGTAGACGGCCTTCTAACCTGTCCATCTCCTGCTGTCCCAAAGATGATTGCCAAATACCATACGCCAGAGAAACTTCGTCAAAATGTGTAATTGTTGGACTGCTGAACAGTTTTAACTCTCAAATTAAAATTTATAGCTAGCTATGCTTGTG
Organism: Epiperipatus broadwayi; assembly: GCA_028023455.1. NCBI lineage: Eukaryota > Metazoa > Onychophora > Udeonychophora > Euonychophora > Peripatidae > Epiperipatus > Epiperipatus broadwayi. Next base: position 17,541,202 of record JAQFVV010000009.1, read on the forward strand.
CGGAAATTCATTTCATCGTGGGACCCAAACTTCCATAAGGACTCAGAATAAATTAGGTAATATGTTCTCAATTTGTTATTTCTAAGCGCCTAATTTATTCTTAAAAACTCCAGTTGACCTGATAATGTAATTTTTCTACCTTAAATGTCTTCTTAAATGAAAATCCCCTTTAATTTAATGTAAATGATCTGACTATATAACTGCCTGTTTCAAGCCATGGAATGTCTACCGATTGATTCTGAGGTAACGTCCAATTTGCCGCAAGCCACTGATTCTATTTTACCTGTTTTCTAAATCAATATTAATTTATAGTTTATATATCTATAATGTTTATACAACTTATTTTTAAAATGCGTCTTTTACTTTTTCTCTTAAATTTAAAATATCAATTCTTATAAAAATCTCACATTATTTTGATGCGGCAAATTTAAATTAATTTTTTGTTGGTTTATTTATAATATTGACTTACTGAAACTGCCAAGTATAAAAATTCAATGAGCAATTAACTTTAAGCCTCTCCCTTATTTTCTCCAGTTAAGAATCATTACAGGAGATTAATTCCATTAAATTAATTAATTAAAGAAAGCTTGTTTAGTTTGTACCTCATATTATAAATTTATTTTTAAATGAGTGAAATTATTTTAAAAGTATCCTATTATTACCTCCAATTTAAAATAGCCCTCGTAATTATTTCTGAAAGGATAATGAATTTTATTAAATCAGTTAAGTAAAATCTATTACGATTTCTGTAAAACAAATGTCTTGAAAGAAAATCGTTGAAAGCATTTTATCAGTATATGTTTCATACATATATATTTTTATTTGTCAAAAAAATAGTAAAAATTTGATGTATAATTTGTTATGCTATATATTGTTAAACTTCACCATAAGTGAGTTTGATATCCAATACTCCGTCTATGTTAGTTAAAAGACAGTCTTATTTGTAATTACCGATGATAAACTATTTAATAACTTAATAAATGAAATATTTGGAAAGTGTGGAAAACAATTTATATTCTAAATTTAAATTCTTGCCTTCCCTTTTTATATTATGGTTTATGATTCATTCATTAATGGCCTAGGGTTTCTGGAGACTTTCTATTATGTCAGGGAGCCGATTATTTTAATCAGGAATTAAGTTATTATTTTTGTTAGTGATACACTATCTGTATATGTCTAAGGCATTATGTATTTATAGCTACAACCATTCATTTATTATTAGTATTTTGCTTTGCTACTTACTCCTCAGGACCTTCTGAAATTTAAATATGACCAATCCAATCTTTCACTTTCCCTCAAAATAGACATAGTTCATACCAAGGGATCCTTTTTCGGGCATTGCCATTAAGATGTGTATGGGAAGTCCAGCACATCAAAAATATTATTATTATTATTCAGAGACATGTTTCGGCTGGAGGGCCAGCATTTCTCAACATCTACCTGTATATACCAGGGATCTCGTTTAGCAAATCCACCTAGAGGTTCGTAACAGACCTCATTTATTCTTCTGTTGTAATCTATAATAGCATACTGCCTTCATCATCATTTCATATCTTTATTTAGCAAACCTGAAATGCTCTCTGCCGTGATGGTACGTCTTTCATAAACCAATCCTGTTAATTAGTTAAATATGATTATCTAATTTATTTAAAATAAACTATCTTGCTTTCCACACTCATTATAGAAAACTGATTTAAATGTAATAGTGTTTTAAATGCACATCTTTCATGTCTTGTAATATATATATAAAATAGATTTATTTGTAATCTCTTAAAGAGGGCAAATAATATTTTATTGCTGGTTCTTGGCAGACCAATTAACAAACTTTTACTTTGCTATTAAATGTCTTGCATTTAGCCGCATCAAAACTAATTCAATAAAAATAACCTAGTTTTATAAACAAAACCCAACTTATTTTGTATAACAATTTCGTAATAAATTCCTTTAATATTATTATTTTATTAGCTTGGTTTGTCATCACTCCAAATCTCTAAGGTTAATTACTCTATTTATTTATAATATTTCTTTGATTTAAATTCACTTCTTTGTAATGTTGCCAGAAAAATTATAATTATTACGGTTCAAACCATTAGTAACGATATCCAATCACATCTGTACCGTTCTGCAATTCACTAAATCATTAATTTCTTATATAAACCCGTTATTAGTTTGAGTCTCTTTGTGAACCATGACCTCCAGCTGGGACGGAATAAAATCAAAGACTGCTAGTGTCATCACAAACGTTATCCATTAGTCAGAAAGGCAATAGTTCAGGCCAATAGGTTAGGATTCACCATTCCCCTGACATCTGTATCTTGGCTATGGTTGGATTCAAGGTACTTTTGCTTGGATTATTGGTCTTGTTGAATGAATACACAATTTTGACCGGTACAGAGGCTTCGTTTTTTTTTGCCTGCCAGAGGGCCATTTAGAAATGTCTAATAACATTAATAGGCCATACAAAATTACAGACTTAAAAATTTGCCTGTTATATTTGATCAAACATTTAATTAATTTATCCTAATCATTAGAAATAAGCAATTTTTTTCAGCTGGCAAATCAATACAACTTGATTTTTTTAAATGAGGACCATAATTTTTTTGTGAATTAAAAATGAAATAACATCATTATTATTAATGACTGTTCCACATTTAATGACAATTTTTCCAATTTGCCTTGAAACTATTCGTTGTGACATTTTTATTTTCTCAAAATTATTTTTATATTCTCGACAGATTAATTCTCCAGCAACAAGGATAGGATGCAATCATTTATAAACTCCTCTTCAGAAAATGGTGTCAAAGTTTCTGGGTTGTTTTTTTTTTTTAAAAAAAAAAAGTGATTTGCCTTCACTGAATATTCTGATTCGATTGGACTTTTTATGAGACATGTCAGCCACTTGAAACTCCATTTCAAGTTTTCTACTTTAAAATTTCTTTCTTTTCCAACAACTTTGGTGTAATCAGAATGTTTAATAAATAGTGTTCCTTATTAATTGAAATATTTTCCAGACATATCAGACATATTGATTTACTCTTATTTTCCTATAAAAAAAATATGCATTGAACTATTTTTATTGAAATATGTAATTTTCTGTGACAATTCTTTTTATCTTACTCGATGTAGATATTTAAATAAAAAAATAAAATAAATGCAAAATAATAATAATAATAATAATAAAACAAAGTAAAATTCCAATTTTCTTTTTAATAATTTACTAAGGCTGTAACCTTAGAAATAAGCGTCTGAAAAATACGAAGGTAGGGACCTCTCCCTACCTTCGTATTTTTCAGACGCTTATTTCTAAGGTTACAGCCTTAGTAAATTATTACTTAATATAATAATGGGCGTTTAATAAAATTTATAATTACAATTTTCTTTTTGTAAATGTACAATTAATATGTGAAAATCATTATAAATGCAATAAAATGCTCCCAGCATTATAGATTAAATTTGTAGTCAGACAGACTACCACAATGTAGATAATTTGTTGGAATATTGCACTCTGATAGAATGAATTAGAACTATTATAAAGATTGAATGTAATTTAGAAAATAAATATTTTATTTTATTTAACTCTTAATTTAATATTTGAACTACATGCATATTTAAATAGTAGTTTTATAGAAGGCCATTTTATATTTGTTTTTGAAAATGACCAAGGGTCATATTGAAAGCTTTTGAGGGCCAGCTATGGCCTTAGGACAGGAAGTTCCCCACCCCTGCTGTAGTTAATAGGTATCATGCTATGAGATGGAATTTATGGAAAGCTAACTGGAATTAATATACTGCATATTTTAAACAAAAACTTAGTAGAATCTCTTTGATACACTCTTAGTATAATAGGTTTATCAAGCTCATAACAAAAGATCCATCCCTCAAAAATACTAAAACTAAGTTATTCTAGGTTGGAATAAAAACAATCTTCTTTATAACCAATGTTTATCTACCAAACATAAATTGCTAATGAACTTATTTAATCACTGGATAATGCTTTAAAAAAAAAGTGGAGGCTATGGAAAAACATACAAGATCTAGATAAAACGCTTGGCAACTTTTACATAAGCTTGTTGGCTGTAAAAGTACTTCTAAAATAAACTACTATTGTCAATGCTAATGTGATTTCCAGTCTTATATATCAGAATTTTAAGTCCAAAAATGTTAGAATAAAACTAAACATTATTAGAACAAAACTGCAAGCTTCTCTTTTACTATAATCCTCTACTATCAATTTAATAAATCAAGACTACTAATTAATTCGAAATAGGTTTTGATTGTCTTAAACCAGAAAAGACCCAAGGAAAGATAGCATACTTCCAGAATTTCTAAAAAATGTAGGATATAAAGCCAAACATATGGTTGGTAAATTATTCAATATCATTATTCATACTTAAATTATTCCAAAAATTTAGCAAAAAAGTAAAACTATAGTCACTAAAAACTACAAAAAAATCAAAATTATCAAAAAATTATTGCCCAATATCATTATTAGATGTTTTCTACAAATTATTTGAAAAAAATCAATAAAGAATTTTTCCAATAACTGAAAGGAGAAGGGTTGGGTTTAGGTTAAGAAACTGTTGTGAACAAAACTAGTGCTACTTTTTGATCTAACCTCAGCTTATAGTTCTGTTTGGAAAAATGGTCTAAACGTTTCTAAAGTTTCTAAATGCAGAAAAACTATTAATTTACTTGGAAAAATGCTCCCAACAGAAAAATTTTAAATTACACTAAATAATAATTATAATAGATATAAATTTTTAGAATGGTCCATAATACAAACAATCTTCCAGATATTGAATGGAGGAAATTTATCTAAACTGCTTTGAAAATATTTTAGGTAGTCATTTAAAGGTATAGTTAAGAAATTTTCCAGTGATAAATAATGAAATAATCAGACATATTGATGCAGTGTATAATTAAAAGACAAATTAATATAAGTTGTTTTACTAATTTAAAAGATGAAACAAGAAAAGGAAATATGAAATCAGAATATATATTGAAAAATATAATTAATAATTCTTAAACAATGAAAAAAAGAAATATTACACTAAAAAAAGTTAGATAAATGCTTACTTTATCAGACAGACTATCTTCCCAAATGGCATATATAACAATAGGCAGCATTCCTTCAATACATTTATTAAAAACTTGTAAAGCATCAGCTTTGTGTCCACATGGTGAGACTATTAAATTACAATTTGTTTCTAATAATGAATGATTAAAAGCAATTTCTAACATAGCTGATTCATTAGCAGGGTCCCGAAGATGGTCAGAATCACTTAAGTCTAAATCTTGGTGTGGAATTGTAACACAAGGCTTATCATTGGTCACTAGGTGATCAACAAGCTCATAACTACCTGGTAAAGAAAGAGTCGCATAAACTTGGGTACCATACTTAAAACGGATCATCCGCCAACTGACATCTTTTTCTAAAATTAATGGTAATATAGGCTGCCCTAATAATTCATTGACAACACATGCTTTAGCTGCACAAGTTTGGCCTAAAATCAGTAAGCATGGTGAAGAATCCACAATATTCTGAATAATATCTTCATCATCTTCACTAAAATTGGTATGATAATCTTAAAAAAAAAAAAAACACTTTAAAATAAGTAAAAAATATATTTATCCTTAATTTCTAACATTATAACATTCTTTTTTTTAACAAAAATCAATATATATATATATTAAGAGACAAATACATACTTAAGAATATTATTTGATAATGAATTTCTTAATCCTTCTTTACAATACCAGAATGTAGGATTTGAAAAGCAATTAAAGATATTCTTTCAAGTTGGTCTTCATTTTACAAGAAATTATATTATTACCAAGAGACAATTCCTTTTTCCTCATAAAACATAGACACTGAGCTTAATATTGGTTAGATTTTATTAAATGATATCATTATTGTATACTAATTTTCCATAATCATGATATGCGATTCCAATCCAAAATGTAATTGAAAGATTTTCTCAGATAATTGAGAACTCCTAAGCAAGCTCAGATTTTTTTTCAGGTATCTTAATCCATAGTCAATCCAGTTAGCCAGCCAAAAACTAAACTAGTCTTAAATATTCCACTACAGAACAAATGTTTTTTTAGAATCCCTTTAAAAAAAAGAACAGTAAACTAGAATACATTACTCATTAGACTAGTCAACTGCTAATTAAAAAGTTTTTACATTTTTTTTTTTGTTTTATCTTTTAACTAAGATGTACCATTTATGTGCAATAATTAAAAACCAGCAAGGTTGACTATACAAATTTATCTAAAAAAAAAAACCCTAAGCAAGCTATCTGAAAAAATAAATCAACAATTTTTTTTTTTTTTTGATTATCAAAAAAAAAAATTGTATTATTACAAAAATGAATTTAAAAAATTGTGGTTATTTAATATTTATATTTAATAAGTTTTTCAGAATGGAAGGAGACATAGGCAGATAATAGTTAATAATTACTACATAATTTTTTAATCTAATAAAATCATTAATAATGTGAAGACTAAGATTCTAAGAGTGTTGGATTAACAGTATTGTACTTATATAAGAATACTGTTTTATAACGCTTCTCTGAAAATAAGCAAGATAAGAGTTTAAAATATGTTTTTGCCAAAAACCATGTATTTCCAACTGATATTGACATTTTAATCTTGTATAGTTTCATGCATTTTTGAATGTCTGTGTTATTATTTATAAATTGAAAGGTCAATTATTCAAACATTATATGAATCTAAAGTTTTTAAAATATTAATTAAAGTGATTGAGATTAGACAATTGTTATAAGTTTTTTTGATTTTACCATAGTAACATTACATAATTTAATACAATATTTTTTTTATATTAGTATGTCATTATTTTACAATACTGCATTTATGAAAAACAAAAAGCAAATTAAAACTTGCTAACGCTTGTATTTATGACAATAGATGGCATTCTACCAAAAACACCATCAAGCGTATGTTTGTTTACATAAACGTCAGAGCAAGCATTCACTATCTCTAACTTTAGTTCCACCTTCAGATCATGATTTCAAGCTATTTGCTATCGTCAGTGAAGGACAGGAATAAGAAACTAGATCTAAACACAAACTCTGAGCGTTTATGAAACAGTTTCTATTCAGCTTGCAAGCATGAATCTTTTAGACACGTAATGTCTTCAAACTCAGCATAGCAAGCCAGATAGTTATATGGGTCTGATATCAGTTCAGCATCACCACATAGTAGAAGCCTCTGCAATATATATCATTGCAAGAAAGACCTCAAAGGTACATTTATGAAAAACAAAAAGCAAGTTAAAACTTGCTAACGCTTGTATTTATGACAATATATGGCGTTCTACCAAAAACATCGTCAAGCGTATGTTTGTTTACATAAACGTCAGAGCAAGCATTTGATATGTGACAGTGTAAATCCACTTTGACTATTTATAGTTTAATTTAATTCAGTATCATTGAAGAAAATCTACTCTCGATAAAAAAAATTTTTATTATTTAATGATCTTATATGGATGATTCATGAAATGGAAAAAAAATTGAAATTTTATTCAGTTTATAAACTAGGCAAGAGAAAAATTCATTTCATTCAACAAAAAGAAATCTACCTAATTTGTGAACTAGGCAATTTCACAACTAAATATAACATATATATAAAGATTTATTTATCATGAGTCAAAGAAATCAACTACCTCCAGATCCAAAGCTCAATAATCTTGAAACATTAATAGAATTAAAAAATATAATTTTTGAATTAAAAAAACAGATTAAATGTTCATTTTTATATAACAGTAAGACTCAAACAATTTCTTAAATACTGTTATTACAAATATAAGCAAAATGTCTATGACTAAGAAATTTACAATGTATAAATTTTCTGACAGATCTTTTGGTATCTGTTTTATGCAATTATTAATGTTCTTAAATTTTCAATTGTTAACTCTCTATTGAGGGATCAATTCTGCATAATTATAAAATTTATCATAAGTCATTTTTAATATTATTATTTTTTAATATTATTATTTTATTTTTAATATTTATATTTTATATCATAAGTTTATCTCATAACTTGAACTTACTCAATGTGATAAACTTATGTGATGTTGTATTGGTTTTGATAGAGATGCTTACAATTGTTAAAACTAAAGACACCATAATATATAAAAACTGAACTGGTTTCAGTTCTATATGACTATATAGACAAATTAGCTTATGTTGAAAACATATTTTTTCCAAATTGGATTAATAGCTTGATAGTAAAACAGAAAGGTAAATGATGGCTGATAGAGAAAAAGTGCATTACATCTTAAAAGATCTAGAAACTGGTCCAAAATCTAAAGCTGTTCACTGATGAAAGCTATAAGCTTGAAACTTGTCTGGGATATTGTATAGGACAGCCCTGGATTTATTAAGCACTATCATCTGCATCTATTATTTATTAAAGCTTAATAATAATTGACATAGATATGACAAAGTAAAAAGGAAGCTGCTGAAAAAGTATTTTTTTATTCTTGTAGATTATACATTAGTAAGAGTTCAATTCAAACATGATATTTTGTTACATAAAACAATTTATTTAATAAAATATCAAAGGAACAAAATATAATAAAATCTTATATTCTTATTTGTTTTTTTTTATATATACAATAGTGTAAAATCTGGAGATCTAGAAGTCAAAAAAAATTTTTTTTTCTTTGGTATTCTATTAAATATTCACTTTTTCACATTGTTTTATGTAACAAAATATACTAATTTTTGTACTTTTATATTTATACAATACATAATTATCTTTCCTGATAGTTTCAACAGCTCTAATTATCTTCTTCAGAGCTGTAATTGATAAATATATTACATTAGTACAAGAAAAAATAATAATAATCAAATGATTTATTGGTTAGAAATTTATAAAAAATTTGAGCACCGTAAGTGCTAGAACTGGAACTGTAATCCATAAATCTTGAATTCAAGAGTCTGCTATTTTACCCCTGCACTAAATCATACAAGACATTACATTAGTTATATACATACATAAAGTATTATATCAATTAATCTTTTAAGCATTGCACATATCAATGATAATTAAAGACTTTTAATAAATACAAAGATGGATTACCAATCATTATTACCAAGAAAAGAATTATTACATCTCTTTAAATACAAATATGTAATTTAATTTAGATATCAAGCATATCGTTTTTTTACTATTTATACATGCATAATATTTTAATTCTCTTCACTCTGATGCAAGACCTTCATATTTTTAGAAATATTTGAAAAATGCAAATTTACATTTTTTTTCTAATGTCTGTAAGAGTTTGTTTCAAATATAAAAGTTGTGGTTTAAAATACACACATACCCACAAGTATATTTTATATCAATGTTGTATACATACTTATGTGTATGCACTTTTCCTCTCTCTCTCTCTCTCTCTCTCTCTCTTGCTTTCTATAAATAATACATAAATAAAAAAATAATTTAAAATTAAATTTCATCATTTAAACTTACCAATTTCTGAAGTTTTTATTAAAGGAATTCTGATGTCACCTATAAAAACATGTAAAAATAATAACAATTACATTAAAGAAGTTTTACTATAGTTATTCATTATAATGAAAAACATTTTAAAAATAAAAATTGGAAAAAATTTTTATTTCCAAATATATATATTGAGAAAAAACATTGCTAAATGTTTTGATTAAATAATATAGCTTTTAGTGGAACATAAAATAAAAATGATAATAAAAAAAGATTTTTGAAATTCATCTTTGAAGGAAAAAAAAAAAGAAAAATATAAATTTAAGAATATAAAAATTTGAAATTCATTTTTGAAGGAAAAAAAAAAAGAAAAATATAAATTTAAGAATATAAAAATCACATGATCACTATCTTCCATGCTTAGATAGGGATTTTATGCACAAGCCTTCTGGCATCCATTGATTACTCTGTCTTGCTTAGAGTGGCACTACTGTATGGAGATAGTTTTTGCTGAATATAAAAATGTTAAAAAAGTTAAAAAATAACATTTATGATTACATTATGAAATAATTTACAAATCAAAACTCAAAACTCTTTTTCTGATTTTATTATTAAATTATTAAAACATTTTGACTTTTGAAGATGAAGTAAATTTTAAGCCATAATCATCCAGCAAAATCAAATGTTTCGGCCCGATTAAGAAAAAAATTTTTAGAATTTTATTTCATAAATTATTAAATACGCTTAACGTATATAGTGAAATTAAAATTCAACGATTATATTAATATTTCTTAAGGCTAAGCGCTTTCAGAGCTTACACTCATATTCATAGCCTTTTAACATAGTAATTTATGCAAATCTATGCAAGCTTATTTATATTGTCCATCTCTTTGAAATGGAAAAGCATGTGTCTCTCCTGTTTATCGCTTTCAAATCTCTTGATATATACCATGCTTCTTTAACCTTCCTTTTGATGTCATTTCTTTCAGTTGCAATTATCCTAGCATTTGCAGGTTCAAATTCATGATTAGCCTCCTTTTGATGGTCCACAAATACTGAGCTGCCTTCGTTTCTTCTTAATACTCTCTTGTATAAGTATTTATGCTGAGCCACTCTGTTGTTTATAGTGGCCCGAGTCTCACCATAGTATACTGCACCGCAGTTTGCCTGAGGGCATGCCAACTTGTACACTACATGTGGTGTTGATTGTATGTCAATTTTGTCCTTAGAATTGTTCAAAATCCTGTTGGTGTTTGGAGGGGTTCGAAAACCTACTGTAAATTCATTCTGCAATTTTTTGACCAGTTTTCTAGCAATGTTAGGAATATATGGCAGACATATGCATTGTTTTTTGTCCCTGCTAGGTTTGGTTATGTTTTCATAAAATGTTTTAATTCTTCTGTTGATGGTTATTAAATCATAACCAACCTTCATCAGATCATTAACATATTGGTTAATATTTATTCTTCTTTCTTCTTCATATTTGCACAAATGGTAATTCCTGAACAAAAAGGCAGAAAGCCCTGCCAATTTGTGGGCCCTCGGTGTTTTCGATTTAGTATGGATGTATCCTCTAATGTTCAATGGTTTTACTTTCATGTTGTAATTAATGCATCTGTGTGTTCTTGTAATTATAAGGTCCAAATAATTAATTGTATTAAGCTCACTCTCTTCAGTGCAGTTAAATATTAAGTTGGTATATGCCTGCAGTTCATCTTGAATGGCTTTAATTATAAGTTTAGGTGCTGCGATGAAAATGTCATCTACATACCTACAATAAATTATTCCATGTGTTTGTTCTTGGAACTTTGATATAATCTGGTTTTCAAAATAACCGATTACAATACTAGATACAATGCCACTCATAGGCAGTCCCATCGGCCATCCATTACTCATCCTATACCATCTATTTTCAAATGTCGCAAATATGTTCTCATCCAACCAATTCATGAAGTCAATGATAAACTCTATTTTCTGTTCAGGACAATGATTATTTTGAAGCTCTTCTTTAATTATCCTGATTGAACCTTTTCTATTAATCGATCCGTAAAGTTCAGATATATCTATGGCTGCTATATTGAAACTGTCATCGATGGCTGCATTTTTAATTAAGTCTACAAACTCGAAAGAAGATTTTATAGTATATTTGCCAAATCCTATTAATTCTATCAACCACGAATTTATTAATTTTGCTGTGTTTGCATAATGTACACCTCCAAAGTCAAGCATTAGTCTTAATGGAGTCCCTTGTTTATGCATTTTAGCATTCGCAAACATTCTTGGTTGTGATGTGGCAGATGGGTATATTCTATAATATTCAGCTTGATTTATTCCTTTATTTTTATGTTTGCGTAGGATTAAAGAGATAAATTTTTCTCTGTTCATTTTATTATTAACTTCAGCTGAAAACTCAAAGCCCAATTTCTGAATTTGTATTCTCATCTTTCCTTTATATTCTTCTTCATCCATTATTACGAAGCGATTGCCTTTGTCCTCTTTAAGACAAATAATTTTATTTTCATTAAAGAACTTTTTCGCTTTCTTGACTTTATTGTTCCAGCCATTATTTTCAGTATTCAATTTCTTATCACTAATGATCCTGTTAATCTCATAAATAACATTATCTCTCATAGGATAATTTATTAAAACTGCTTCCGTGTCTGCTATTATTTCCATTTTGGGTTGATTCCATCCTCCTCCTACAAATTTAGGTCCAAGATTCAGGATAGATCTAATTTCAGCCGATGGTCTAACGCTAGACAAATTAACATACGTGTCTTCTATTCCCATATCAATAAAACAACGTTTTGTTTATTAGCTAGAAATCTCAATTTCTTTAAGAATTTCTTCTCTAATCTTTGTTCAATAATATTACATTTATTTACGATCCATTGTGGCTCAGGCGTTATAGACGTAATCTTAGACAGACGTTTCTTGTTATTATTTAACTATATACGTTAAGCGTATTTAATATTACATAGTTATCAATAGTGAAGAAAAAATCGGAAATTTCATAAATTATTGAAGACTATACTTAGAAAGGTGAGATGTTTTTTATAATTTTAAAATTATGAAAAGTGGAATTGTAACAGATGTTTTCTTAGAAATAATAAAACAAAACTATGAACAATGGAAGTAGAAAGTGATCTATCGAACAAAAAAAAAATTTGAGTAACTTTGAATATTGGGAAATAAGTGATACACTGGTTTGATGAAAAATAAGAAGCAATATTCCTTCAATTTATTAAACTTGTCTGGAGTGAAATTTCATATTCTAGGAACTTAAAAACTACCTATGCAACCTTACCAAAAAGTTTGCATCTACATAATTTATGAAAACATTTTTTATATACTATTTGATATTCTTCCGATAATTTTAATGTTTTAAATAAACTGTATAAAAACCAAAAAGTATATATAGATATTTCAGAATGGTGTGTAATTTCACATGTGCACATTATGAATAATATTAATAATGGGTAGTATACATACACACCAATTACTCGCACCTACTTTAGAAACATGTTTTTCTCATAGATTCTCAAAATAAAAGTCAATGCTAAAATACTCTGAATAATAGCTCTATCAATACAAGGAAATGACAAATTAGCTTTTATTAAAATGAGATAGAAAGGATATGGAGAATAGAAAATAATAATGCACTAAAAATAATAGTTAAATATCAGAAGAAAAAAAATTCAACTTGGCTAACAAAGTTCTTAAGCAAATCATCTTCTATACACAGAAAAATTTTATCTCGGGAAAAATTGCTCTATTTCTTATTTTTTTCTTAAATTGAAAGTATCACAACTATACTGTAACGGGGTATCCTATACGTGTGAATCACATATATATATGCCATATGCTTGTTTACGTAATTATAACATAATAGTTTTCTTTTTCTTCTCCTTTTAAAATTATAACTAAATATATATAAATAATTCTGTATCCAGTCAGTAATTCTACACGGTACTCTTATTTCTCACCCAACATATTTATGGACATCAATTTCTGACTCCAAGCACCAATCTTATCTACAAGTAAATAAGAATTATGCTGGGAGAGATTGAGTATTAATTTTGAATAAATAGAACTCCTACCTCTGGCTAGCTCACTCAGGGCGGATGGTAATTTACCATGAGAAAGATACACACAGACGTTTAAATGACTCTCTTAATATATTATTTTTACTATAAATCTCTATCTCTACAATACAATCTAAATTTAAAGAAGTCAAAACAGAAATACATACACTCGTACTTAAAACAAAGATTTAATAGTCATTAATGTAAAAACAAAATCCCATAATTATTCACTGCCTTGTGCTCAAATATTTAAATATAACACATGCAAATACATATACTGCATAAACAAATAAATATAATAAAAATCAGATAATACAAGACCAATTAAATAATTCAGTATTTAGTCTATTCATCCATATAACTACGTTTGATGATATATCAAAGATTTCCTTTTCTCTTTTCGTCTTTATGCATTATTATTATTGGAATCAAATTAGTATTTACGAAGTGAATAGCGCTTAAGAAAGTGTTCATATTACCTTGATTTCTCCCCCAGAGGTGTAGATGAATAGCAATATGGGTTCGCTCGACACTGCGGCATGGTGAATAAGTGCTTTTCGATAAGAGTCAGTCGATTCCTTAGTGCAATATCAGGGACATTCAGTAAAAATCATTCTGCCTGTCAGGTCTAAGAGGGGCTTTGTTCCTATGTAGACAGCAACTGCAGTATCTTCGCAGGATGGCTGGCAGAGCCCAGCCCGTTTCAGTCCTTACCCCAGCCTATTCATGGCTGATGGTTATATATAATTTTTTTTTAAATAATATTTTTGCGATCCTGCTAGTAGAATAAATCTTTCTAGAATCCTCACCAAAGTCTGACTCACTAATCTCATTAATTCTCTATTGTTCCTTTTTCTTTTTATTCTTTTTTTTTCTTTTCTTTAAAAAGACACCACGTGGTATTCTTAGGTTTGCAAAAACCTTTTAGTAACTTTTTTCTTAATGTCAAGGAATTTCAATCAACACCTCAAAAATCCATATTCGACCATTCACTGTTTTCTTTCTTAACATTTTTCTTTTAATTAAAATAAATTTTATCTATCAAGATAGCAATCTATACATTTTTGATTCTTTTTCTTACATTTAACATATCTTTTTGACAATCCTGTACTCCGACTAAAATCTTGGAAATAAAACTTTGCCTTACTATTTTTCTTTTTTAGTGAATTCACTCCACTTATTCATCCATACAGCAATATAACCACATGCGTTTTAAACATAATACAAGAGCATAAACCCTAAATCCCCCCTCCCCTTTATGTTTTAATCTATTTCTATTTCCCCATTTGAACATACACACACACACAAAGAAAAGAAAAAAGAAAAGAATTGAATTTAAATTTTGATTAAATATATATGCGTGCCTAAATCCTACCATACTTTAGAACAGGATTTGAACCCAGCCCAGTTATAATACCCCTCTTCAAAAGCCTTCAAATACCATTTGAGTATTTGAATGGCTCATTCCTAAACCACAAAATAACTCAACTCCTTACTGCCATAGCATGATGGCACGGGTTTGAGTGACCGAGCATTATACGACCCCTTTATCTCCTGCCCGGTGTCTACCCAAAACGCATGATCTCCCCGATATCTCACAATTGTGAATGGACCCTCATATAAATTACAGAAAAAATATATGAACTTCCTGGTTCACTCACATGTGGTGTCTTTATCAAAACCCAGTCATTCTATTCCGCTTCTGGCTTTTTCTTACGAGGTTGTGATACGCCTGTTTTTGATCACTTTCGGTATCTATTGACCTTTCTTCATTTCTTGACAGATTATCCGGGATTAATTGAGGAGCATCTCGGCCAAAATGTAACCGTATAGGAGACAACCCTATTGACTCATTGACCGCCCAATTAATATAGTTGAGTATATCCCGAATTTTTCTGACCCAACCTCTGTGGTTGGTTGGGATGTAAGTTCTGAACAATCTCCCCAGCTCGCGCATCACTTGTTCACATGAGTTTGATTGGGAGTTCCGGATGGACGTCAGTATATGTCGGATCCCTGATTTCTGGATCCATCTTCCCCATTCTCCAGATGTAAATGGTGTCCCATGAACTGAGAGGATAATCTGAGGTTTCCCCACTGACAGAAAATGTTCCTTTTCTAATATGCGCATCGTGTTCCTCGTATTTGCTTGAGCTATTGGGTAGGAAGCCAAGAATTTGGAAAACAAATTGTATATCACCAGCAAATACTTTTTATTGTATGCTGGCAATGGCCCATAATAGTCCTCTGCTACAATCTCCCGTGGTTTCTTTGGTATTATGAACGTCCTTGGGACTGCATAATTTCTATTTGCTGGTTTGGCTCTCTGACAAATTTCACATTGACCAATGACAGTGACTGTTTTACTATGCATGCCTGCCCAATAAAACCATTTCTTGAGCCAATGTTCGGTCTTCCACACCCCATAATGTCCATATGTGTGGTGGACATGAGCTGTCACTGCATCTGTCATCTGTCTAGGTAAGATTGGCCTCCATTCTTCTGTGTCATTTGTAACAAGTATGGATCCATCTACTCTGCAATGTACAATCCTATGTCCATACCATCCGATGACCTTGGTCCCTCTGTCCTCCAAATGCTCAATTACCTGTTTCAATTGGATCTTTTCTCTTTGGCATTGAGCCAACTGTTTAAGGTCACTCTCAACCCCATCTATTTCTGAGCTCACGCCTGTAATATATAAATTTTCTGTCTGGAAATGTTGAGACTGTAAACGTGCAGGGTTTTGGCTAAGAGTATTCGCCACTATATTCTCCGAATACCTCACAGTATAGTTATATTCTTGGAGGTATAGACTCCAATGTACTAGCCGACTATTGGTTAGGTAACTATGATTGATGAACTCCAAGCTTTTGTGGTCAGAGACCACGATGACTTCTGATCCTAACAAGAGTGCAAGAAGTTTTTGGAAGGCCCAAACAATTGCCAGGGCTTCCTTTTCTGTAGCAGTATAATGGAGTTCAGGTCCCTTAAGTAATTGACTCAGGAAATACAATACTCCTATCTGACCATCTGTTTGCAATTGTGACAATGTTACTCCCAGGCCATACTCACTACTATCCATCTGCACCAAGAATGGCCTCGCAAAATCGGTAAATGCCAATATTACGTATTCAATAAATCCTGCATTCACTCTTTCGAAGGCTTGTTCTTGTCCCTCCTTCCATTCTCACGTCACATCCTTTCTCAATAGCCTAACCAAGGGTTCCATTCGTTCTGCAAATCGTTCCTGAAACCAGTTGTAAAAGTTGCACAGGCCAAGGAAGGACCGCACTTGTTTCCTGGATTTGGGTACTGGAAAGTCTCTGATAGCTGATACCTTATCAGGGTGGGGCCTATACAATACTCCTATCTGACCATCTGTTTGCAATAGTGACAATGTTACTCCCAGGCCAAACTCACTACTATCCATCTGCACCAAGAATGGCCTCGCTAAATCGGTAAATGCCAACATTACGTATTCAATAAATCCTGCATTCACTCTTTCGAAGGCTTGTTCTTGTCCCTCCTTCCATTCCCACGTCACATCCTTTCTCAATAGCCTAACCAAGGGTTCCATTCGTTCTGCAAATCGTTCCTGAAACCAGTTGTAAAAGTTGCACAGGCCAAGGAAGGACCGCACTTGTTTCCTGGATTTGGGTACTGGAAAGTCTCTGATAGCTGATACCTTATCAGGGTGGGGCCTAATATCTTGTGCTCCTACAATATGACCTAAAAATGTAACCTCTTCCTGAAGCAATGTACTTTTCTTTAAGTTTATTTTAATTCCCTTTTCCTGGCATTCCTTTAAAAACATTGTAACCTCCCTTATATGCTCTTCTATGGTGGCTGAGGCCATTAATACATCGTCCACATACATAGTGATCAGATCTTTTATTTCAGGGGATAGAACCTGATCTAAGCATCTTAATAACCCTGCTCCGCTGTTAATTAGGCCAAACGGCATCCGGTTGAACTGATATGAATAACCCTCATATCGAAATGCCGTATAGTTACAATCATCTGGGTGTAACTTGATCTGCCAATAACTGGCAGTCAAGTCAAATGTTGAGAATATTCCTTTTCCCTTGAATCTCCCAGAAGTTCTTGTATGGGAGGAGGAATGTTACAATCGAGAACGGTTACTTTGTTCAGTTGTCTCGCATCGAGGTACAACCTGATCTTACCATCTCTCTTCCTCACGACTACCAATGGGTTACAGTATGCTGATGAGCACTTTGAAACAATGCCCCATTCTACCATTTGGTCTATTTGTTTTTTCACTTCAGTTCGATATTGATGGGGAATAGAGTATGATCTGGCTTTAAAAGGTTGGTTTTCATTTACTCTAATCCTTTGTTCAAAACCCGGTATTATACCCGGTACTTCGGAGAAAACTTGATGGTATTCCTGCAAGGTTTGCCTTAATATACTTTATCAACTCCCCATTGCCACCTCTGCCTCTCGTACCTTTTCCGTAATGATGTCATTCGTAAGGTCTTCTACCATACGTAATGCCCCTACTGATCTATGTAACGCACCACTAAGAAACTTAACTACCTTTCCTTTACATGCACCTTGTCTACCTTCATAACTTAAAGTGCATTTATATTTATGAAAAAAATATGATCCTAACAAAGTGTCGCATATTATCAAAAAGACAAGCGGGCAGCTCTCTCCACTGATTTTAATATCTAGCCATACTTGTTTGGACTCAATCTTGGCTTTTCGGTTGTTAGCCATTGTTACATGAACTGACTTCAATGGGAGAGTAGGTACATCCAATTGTTCTTTCCTGATTCTGTGGTATTGTCTTTCTGCTATCATCAAAACCTGACTACCCGAATCCAAAAGAGCCTCCATTTTTATCTGACTCACTGTTATGGGAATTTTGGGACATATCTGACATGCATAACCTGGGACTCTGTTTTCCCATGAACACACTAAGTTTCCTATTTCCCTTTTTTCCTGTCCATATCCTTTACAGTATTTCATAAATTTCTGTCTGTTTCTCTGACCTCAATCCTTGCTCATCGATTTGTCTCATTTGTTTACTTATCTCTATCTGACTCAATAGTCTATCTATCGCTTTCGCTGACTTCTCACTCCGTTTCTACCATCCAGTTTATTTCCTCCGGTAGATTCCTGCACACCATTCCCATAATCTGTTTCTCAGACAGTCTGCATCCTTCTAATGTCTTTAGCATGGCCACCTGTCTCCTGAAAAACTGCATATATTCTTCTCCATTATTTTCCTGAAACTTTTCCTTCATTAACTGTACTCTAATGTGCTCCTGTAACTCTTCCCTCCAGAAGACCTTCTTTAGACCCCTTTTATAATCTGGGAATGTGTGGCTGGTGGAAAAGTGAATTCCATCAAGCCTCAGCATATCCTTCAAGGTGATGGCATGCTATCATTACTTTATCTTTACCTGGTATTCCGTGGCTATCAAAATATCCTTGCAGGCCTTGAATGTGCTCTGTTGGCCAATCCTCCTTTCCCCTTCTGTACATTTTTATTTTCACCCATTCCATTTTGCTCCACTTTTATCCTAGTGTTACTGCTTTTTTTTATCTATCAACAAGCTAATTATAATAATTTTGTGTCAACTATTTCTACATCAAACGCACCAGACCTGCTCTCCATCCTTGAAGTACTGTGCTACCTGTGTAATTTCCCTATCTAACCCACTCCCCTATCTAATCCACTCCAAACCTATTCTCTGATCTCTCTTTCTTTAAAATTCATCAAAACAATTATAATATTTCACGTTAATTCTTTTATTATTATTATTTAACTCATATTAAACCCTTAGATTTAGGTGTTATATTTAACCTCTCCCCCCCCCCCACTTTCCACTCTTCAAAAGCTACTTCATTGGGACGCCATTGTAACGGGATACCCTATACGTGTGAATCACATATATATATGACATATGTAAGTTTACATAATTATAATGTAATAGTTTCCTTTTTTCTCTCCTTTTAAAATTATAACAAAAATTTATATAAATAATTCTGTATTCAGTCAGTAATTCTACATGGTACTCTTATTTCTCACCCAGCATATTTATGGACGTCAATTTCTGACTCCAAGCGCCAATCTTATCTTCAAGTAAATAAAAATTATGCTGGGAGAGATCGAGTATTAATTTTGAATAAATAGAACTCCTACCTCTGGCTAGCTCGCTCAGGGAGGATGGTTATTTACTGTGAGAAAGATATGGGGGGAAGAAATGCGCACATAGACACTTAAATGATTCTCTTAATATATTATTTTTACTATAAATCTCTATCTCTATAGTACAATCTAAATTTAAAGAAGTCAAAACAGAACTAAAAACAAAGATTTAATAGTCATTAATGTAAAAACAAAATCCCATAATAATTATTCACTGGCTTGTGCTCAACTATTTAAATATAACACATGCAAATACATATACTGCATAAACAAATAAATATAATAAAAATCAGATAATACAAGACAAATGAAATAATTCAGTATTTAGTCTATTCATCCCTATAACTATGTTTGACAATATATCAAAGATTTCCTTTTCTCTTTTCATCTTTACGCATTATTATTATTGGAAACAAATTAGTATTTACGAAGTGAATAGCGCTTAAGAAAGTGTTCATATTACCTTGATTTCTCCCCCAGAGGTGTAGATGAATAGCAATATGGGTTCGCTCGACCCTGCGGCATGGTGAATAGGTGCTTTTTGATAAGTCAGTCGATTCCTTAGTGTAATATCAGGGATGTTCGGTAAAAATCATTCTGCCTGTCAGGTCTAAGAGGGGCTTCGTTACTATGTAGACAGAATCTGCAGTACCTTTGCAGGATGACTGGCAGAGCCCGGCCCGTTTCGATCCTTACCCCAGCCTATTCATGGCTGACCGTTATATATAATTTTTTTTTAAATATTTTTGAGATCCTGCTAGTAGAATAAATCTTTCTAGAATCCTCACCAAAGTCTGACTTACTAATCTCTTTAATTCTCTATTGTTCCTTTTTCTTTTTATTCTTTCTTTTTTTTTTTCTTTTCTTTAAAAAGACACCATGTGGTATTCTTAGGTTTGCAAAAACCTTTTAGTAACTTTTTTCTTAATGTCAAGGAATTTCAATCAACACCTCAAAAATCCATATTTGACCGTTCATTGTTTTCTTTCTTCAACATTTTTCTTTTAATTAAAATAAATTTTATCAATCAAGATAGCAATCTATACATTTTTGATTCTTTTTCTTACATTTAACATATCTTTTTGACAATCCTGTACTCCGACTTCCATCTTGGAAATAAAACTTTGTTTTATTATTCTTCTTTTTTAGTGAATTCACTCCACTTATTCATCCATACAGCAATATAACTACATGCGTTTTAAACAAAATACAAGGGCACAAACTCTATAACCCCCCCTCCCCTTTCTGTTTTAATCTCTTTCTATTTCCCCATTTAAGCATACACACACACACAAAGAAAAGAAAAGAAAAAATAAAAGAATCGAATTTATTATAAATTTTGATTAAATATATATGTGTGCCTATATCCTACCATACTTTACAATAGGGTTTGAACCCAGCCCTGTTATAATACTAAAGGCATATCATGTTAAAATGAATGTAAAATGTTAAAACAATAATTTAAATGTAATACTATAAATTTAGAATAAATATGAAAAAACTGTTGAGCAGTATATTCCTAATAAGTATGAGAGAAATATTTTTAACATAAACCTAATATTCGTTTACTGTCTAATTATATGGTTTTGTTGATAATGGAAATGAAAAAGTGTTAAGTAAACTCTCATTATTATTCTTTTAATATGAAAGAAAATAGTCCTGGCTCAGTGAAGAAGAAAACATTATTCACATGGCTTGCAAATTGCCAGGTAGTTAGAATTCAAATGCTTTTTCATCTTTGTTTTATCTTCAGGAAAAAATAATTAGATACTTATTTATTGATCAATATTAGATGGTTACTTGAATAAGTTATTGTTATTCGATCTAAAAGAAAAATTGTGAACATAATTGAAACTTTAAAAATGTTGAAATTTCATCCAATAGAAATACACTCCCATTGTGATTTAGAGATGGATGGTGTGTACAATATGCAACTTAAATTTTTATAAAGATGTGCATTTTTAATTATTTTAATAAAAAGATATAAATGCAGATTGATAAGGTATCCTTCCCAACTTTTCTTTAAAGCAATCTAAAAAATTTAAATAAAGCAGTTTTGTTTATCTTATTTACAATTAAAAATAATTTTTTCATTAAAAGCACCAAAAAAAGTTTCTCCACAGCTTTTAAAAAATTGGAGCAACAAAATCATAGCAGAAATCCCTATAGCTCACATGAGATTCATTAATATTTAAATCAAAGACTTAGGACCACAGTGGAATGACATCAATGTTGCTCAAGCCAATATATAACTTTGTGAGCTGTAAAAGTTAGTGTATTACAATTGTTGAAGTAGACAGTATTGTCTATAATATAGAATGAATGTAGCCCCTAACAACACATTCAAGCAGAATGGTGATTTGTAATCTGATATGACTGCTCAAATCATGACAGCTCTGTCAGTATGCTTTATAGTTAAGAGAATGTATTTTGGCTGACTAGTTTCATTGAGTAATCATTGGACATACATCATCTCAGTGATTAGAAAAGTGTAAATGATGAACCATATAACCTTACAAAATGGTTTTCAATCTTAAGATTATGGTATGACTGCTTCTACATCATACCATTCACTTTAGAAAAAAAATGGCAGATAGGCCAAAAATGTTCTCCTTACAAAGTTCATGACAGACTGCTTTAGTAGACATTGGATATTCTACTATGTTAGTGCTTTTTTACTGCAGTCTTATATATGATCAATTATTTCATCTTAATATCATATTTCATTTCAGCAGGTTTTATTCCCTCATACTTAGCAAATATTCTTGATCATGAAACATTAAATAATTGTAAGTTTTGACAATAATACTTCAGCTAATCAGATACCAAAACAATAACTCCTCTTAAATTCAGGCAGATCAATATTTCTTCTCACAAACTTATAAATCTTACATCTTAAAAGATAGTCTTCAGCATCTTTTTAAACTCCTACTTATTTAAAAAAAAGAATATTACATTGCTATATCTTTCCATTTTGACCATATATATATATATATATATATATATAACAGCTACAAGTAAATGATTATTCCAACAATAAGTAAAAAAAAATGCTCTAGAAATGAATTTTGCAATGATTACATACACCAACCTATAACTCACAAATATGTCCATGTGTAGAACATGTTTGTCCATTTTTCTGTTTATTTGATATTTTGCAATGCTGTTTTTTAATTTCTCTAGCAGAGAACTTTTCTTTTTGAAATACTTCAAAACCATATCTTTCCAATAAAACAATCAATAATACACTTCTTTAGAATATCTTTAAATCAATCTTTATAATGTAAACAGGATCTACCTCTCCCATAAAAACCATATTCAAGTCTTGCATTGTTCTATTTATTTTACATATTCAATCTAATAAAGACGTGATATTATAATAATGGACTCTATAATATTATATCCCGAAAGTTGAAGAACATTAACTGGTTTTTATGATCTTGCCACTGTAATTTTAAAATTTTATGGAGCATCTTTAAATGAAACTTTAGTAAGGCCTTTATACTGCATCAATAGAATATCCAAGTTTCACTTCCATATATAAAATTATGATAAAATAATATCTATAAATAGCTAATTTAATTGCAGTAATTATTTTCCCATGATAATATATTCTATCTTTTAATTTAATAAATGCAGCAACAGCACATTTAAATCTGGTACCTCAACATCTAATTCCATCTTTTAAGACATTAAAATTAGTTTATATTTTCATGTTGATAAACATCCAAGATAAAAGTTTGTTTATTACAACAATGAAAAATCAACTTGTCTTTGGCTCTGGATTAGGCCTTCAACAATATTGTGTATTGAGTCCAATACTCTTGCCATATATATATATATATCAGATTTAGTAACATTTATTCTAGATAAAAACATTTTATGTCATGCAGATGATGTTAAATTTTTTCTTAAATCAAAGGCAAAAAGATGTTAAAATTTTACAAAATAATATCAACATATTTTATTTATAACTGGTATAAATAATATGAAAGTAAATGCTAACAAATGCAATGGATGTCATATTCAAGAAAAATAATTTTGATAGTCTTGAAATAAAAGAACACTGCTGACCACCCAGATTAGGGCTTAATATTTACAAGCAATTTTACTTTTAACAAATACATAATATATTCTGTCACCAAAGAATTCAAATTCATCAGTTTGATGCTAAGGTCTAAAATTGTTTTTAGTTTTGCAAATATAATTAAAATTTCATCTTATAACAAACCTTTCAATGAACTGCATAATAAGAAACTATTATCTGATATAATTTTTTTTTTTGTATAAACTAGTAAAGAGCACAATAATTTTTATGACTTACTGACAAATGTATTTTGTGAAATATCAATTTTTCATGGTAGAAATCATGAACTATTCGACCTAATATTAATCAGGCACAAGTATGTAAGAAATGGGCAACCTTATAGAATACAAAAGGAATATATTTAGCAATGCTGATTTTGTATCAGACTTTAAAGTATTCAAAAAAGTATTTTAAAATTACTATATTAAGTTTTATTTATTATCTAATTATATAAACATTTTTAGCCTTGCAGCTGTTGTTTATTAATAAATTGAATTATTATTATTATTATCATCATCATAATCAGGAGTAATATAGTAAAATAAGAGGCAGTGATAATATTAAAGGTAAGTACTATAAATCTATTTTTTTTCTTAAATGTAGGTACATGGAATGTGCAATTTTTACTTGTTAAAAACTCTTCAAGACCAGAACATAGGATTGTTTTCATAAATCTCCTCATATATGCTATAATGCAAATTTTTATATAATTCCTCCTAGCAGTTTAGACTGTCATGCAGTCTTGATCGGAGCTACAACATTTAAACATATAATCATATAACTATTATTTTATATACATATAAAAATACTTATTTTACATTATTATTCATAATCATATTTTATTTGGAACTCTATACCTCTTATTTACTAATTTTTTTTTTCTTTATTATTTCTACTTCCTGTTAATTTTTATTTCTTATTTTTTCTATCCTATCTATCATTCTGCATTATTCTTTAATATATCTCTATCACTTTTCTATTTTATTTTTTATTTTAATACTTATTAATCTAATTTCTTTTCTTTCTTTCTATTATTTATCTATACTTATTCTTTTATTAATATTTTTTTATTTATTCCTATTCCTATCTTTAAAAAATTATTCTCATTTTTAACTGACTTATTCATTTTAGTCATTTTTGTATTTTTTGTATTTTATAAAATGAATATCAATTAAAAATGAGAATAACTAATAAAGATAGGAATAGGAATAAATAAAAATTATTAATAAAAGAATCCATATAGATAAATAATAGAAAGGAAAAAAAATTATATTAATAGGTATTAAATAAAATAGAAAGGTGATAGAGATATATTAAAAAATAATGTAGAATGATAGATAGGATAGAAGAAATAAAAAATAAAAAGGAAGTAAAAATAATAAAGTAATAATAAGAAAATAATAATTAGGAAATAAGAGAAGTAAAGGTATAGAGTTAAAAATAAAATATGATTGTAAATAATAATGTAAAATATGTATATTTATACGTATATAAAATAATAATTATATGATTATGTTTAAATGTTGTAACTCTGATGAAGACTGCAGGACAGTCGAAACTGTTAAAAAAATAAAGGAGAAATTATATAAAAATTTGCAATAGAATGTATATGAGATTTATAAAAAAGTAATAAATATGAATATATGAAGAAATTCAAAAAAAGTAAAGGAGAAGATATAAGAATAATGCTTCTAATATAGAACTGCACTGGTAGCTAAAAAAAACTATCAAAATTTAATATTGATACTCTTAATGAAACTTGTCTTCCACAAGAAGAAAGTTTAATAGATAAATGCATAGTTACAAGTTTTTTTGGAAGGATAGATCAGTCAGTGAAAGGAGAATGCATGTTTTTGGATTTACTGTAAAGTTTAATTTAATATCTTCTATTGTTGGAATTCCTCATTGTATCAATAAAAGGCTAACGATGTTAACTAGTGCTCATTTTATTAATGCTTATGCTCAAATTTTACATTCAAAGAATTCAGAGAAGGAAAGATTTTATACCTTGCTGTATAGCATTATCATAGCAATACCAATAAAAGATCCAACATTTTCTTCTTGGAGAGTTTAATGCAGATGTTACAAATAGGAGACTTTAGCTAAAAGTTTTTGGAGATAAGATAATTCTGTACAACATGTGGATTAATTATCAAAAACATGTTGTTTAGGCAGAAAAACTAAAAGAATATGGATGTATTCAAGCTCAAAACAATGCCATTTAATATATTACATTACATTAGAAATTCATATTAAGTAAGTATTTACAACTGCAGATTGTTAAATGGATTATAAATTAATATGTTCTGAGATTAAAATGATAAATGCATTAAAAAGTAGATAGGGGCTGCATAAACATACAATCTTTGCCAGCTGGAATTCCTATCCCAAATCCATTTTCAAGCAGACTCATTAGCAATTTTTGTACTGCCTCAATCAAGGATCACAATTAAGTGCACCTGTCTTATTAAGGTTGTTCTCATCATTTTCTTAATCCTTGAAGGCTCGAGTTAAAAAAAAAAATGAAAAAAGTGGAATCAGAAATGCTGTGCATGTAGCTAAAGAATGGAAATATGGTTGCACAAACAATACACAATCCCATTATCAAAAAATTAGTATAGTGAGATGACCTATACATGATAGACTCATGATAACTGGGCACTACACTAACTTTAAGTGACAAAAGAAAAAAAAAGTGACTTTGTATCAGAAAAAGTGATTAAAGAAGAAAATGAGGAAGAGAGGAGACATTTTGCATCAGAAACATATATCTAGCCTTTGATGAACTAACATCTTAAAATACAAGATAACAGGAAATAATATTGGTTGGCCATTGTTTATATTCACAGTTGATTTGTACTTGTGGAACATATCCGTAGACTGAGCACAGCATATGACTGTTAAAATATGGGAACAAACGTATGTTCACTTTTTTTTTTGTCCAGAATTTGTGTGTACATTCATAGTACTTATATTTAAACTAAATTTAATTACATACAAAAGCATACAAATAATGCAAAAGATTAAAATTTAAAGCAATGCATACACTGTTTATTTTTAACAATGTGACTATTCCTGGCATACATATGTAATTATGCAAATATAGCATAAAAATCATATACACTTAATCTTCTCAAAATAGTTGGAAATATTACAACGTACACTATATAATATTAAATATATATGGACAAATAAAATAATCTAAATTTCCAGTTATTTATAATGGCAAAAAAAAAAAATTATTATTAAATTCAACTTATGACTAGAGTATTTTTTTTTAATTCGGTTTCTAATAAAACATTAAACGTCCCAACAAAAGCAATTAAAATCTGATAATTTTAATTAAGTAACAACTACAGTACAAGCATTATTTTTAATTATATGATTTTAATTACCTCAAGCATCGAGCGCTCAGGATTTATTTTCAATATTTAATCAACTTACGATTATTGGGCAAAGTAACAAGTTCAGATACTACCATATATAGACGAATGA
Organism: Epiperipatus broadwayi; assembly: GCA_028023455.1. Classification (NCBI taxonomy): domain Eukaryota; kingdom Metazoa; phylum Onychophora; class Udeonychophora; order Euonychophora; family Peripatidae; genus Epiperipatus; species Epiperipatus broadwayi. The sequence continues at coordinate 17,568,521 of JAQFVV010000009.1, forward strand.
AAATAATAACAAAATAATATTACCTATATTAATTATTAAAACCAATCACCGATATATTGACAAAAAGTGTAGTCATTTTCAATATTTAAGTAAAGTTACCTTTAAATAAACGAGATTGCATATTTAATGAGCTTTTAAAAATGTTATTTATGCTTATTGTCATGTAATAAAATATCTGCTTACCTTCTTCAAAACTACTGCTATATTTTATTTCATTAAGAGATCTTTTTGTCTCTTCTAATATATACCGCAAAACTTTACAGTGTTTTGAAAACTTTTTTAACTCCTGGGGAAGATTTGCCGCCATTATCACAGCACACATTTCTTTCCGCAAATTAACATCTTATATAGTTCTGAAGATAAATTTGTAAATTTTTTTTTTCAAAATCAAAAATGAATTCATAATGTCTGGAAGAAAAATTTCTTAAATGCGGAAAATTTAGCACAAATACACTTCAAGAATTTTTATTGTGATCTACCGGTTTGAGAGTAGTTGAGTCAAAGGTATTTTAGATTATTCTTATCACTGAATTTCCTATCGTATGTAATGTAACGTATTAATGTACATTTGTGCAATACTGAATCATTACGTCGATTATCTTATCGTATTTAACCTCCTGTCGAAGATATTATTTAAAAAATAAACAATTATGCTATATAGTAGTTACTTATATTTTTTAAAAAAGAAAAGTGACAATTTGTAATAAAATTAATCTGAAACATTCAATGTAATTGAAAATATATAAATTTGCAATACTTTATTTTTTCCACCAACTAATGGAGTTTTACTATTTTATTAAACAGCCGTTTAATTAAAGTATAAAATTATAAGGAAAAATTACTCTTAATAAACATGGTTTGGCAGGAGGAGGAGTCCAATAATCAGGGTTGGAAAAACTCCATTTTTGTAATTTGTAAAACGGATGAATGTTTTTTTTTTTTTCAACTACGAATGAATTAAAACAGAATCTATATAGTAAATTGGCTAAATTAATATAAAACTAATATCGATTATAAATTTCAGAAAAACTTCTAGGAATTTATACTGATCCACTCTTCTTCAGCTTTTTAAATAATTACATCTCGCTGCATTCCTTAGGTTAAATTTATTAAACCAAGAAAAAGTGTTCAATTGGGAGTTAACTTTTAAAAAATGTTATGACTAATTTTATGTTTATATATTTAAAAGACTACATATTAGATGGATGGATAAGCTTAGGACGTTTATTAGAATGAAACTATAGATAGGCAAAAATTCAATTCTGATCACAATCATATAATAAATTCAAATAATAATATGTTAATTCTATTTATTATTTTTAATTTTAAGATAATTTTAATAAAATAAAATTAGGTAACTGTTTTTATAATAGTTTTAAGTATTTCAGAATTAATATTGCTTGGTTCAATTGTTTTTCGATATTGTATTTGATTAGGGAAGGTTTTTAAGCAGAAAAGAAAAATTGTTCTTAATTTTTACTTCAATTATTTTTTAAATTCTGTCTAAAATATTTATTGCCTATATATAAGATAAGATCTAGGCAGCTACTGTCAAAGAAATATTTTTATTAATGTCCACAGTTTTATTACATTCTTCTATTTATTTTTTTCAGGTACAGTATTTTAAAAATTATTATAAAAATGAATATATAGAAGACAAATTTAATAAATGTTTTGCAAAATTACAATTTATAAATATTCTTCAAGAACATTGCAAATCAATATGAGCATAATTAGCAGTATAAAAATGATAATGTAATAGTTTAACTACATTGGATATCTATGATCTTCCTGAAGTCAAAATGCAAGAACATATTTATATATTACGTATGTAGGTGTTAAGTTCCATGCCCAAAAACATGTTGAATAACTAGATGTACTATGTCAAAGTTGGCTTACATCTTGTCTTGTAATTGACGTGTGCGTGTTTTCTCAATTACATTTCTAAAAAACTGCAGTAAATTTTTGTATCTATTACATCAGGGTTAAATTCAAATCTTTGTCTCAGAAAAAAGTACTCTTTACATGATATATTAATATTTATAACAAATCTTTATAAATTCATGGGTGGACCATAGATGTGTTTATCATCTGCACAGACAAGCATGCATTCTCTAGAAATCTCACATTGCCAAAAGGTAGTGCATTGATCACAATCATATTAGCAATAATGAACACAATAATATATAGCCACTCATAAATGAGTATGGCCATTCTAATTCTTAAGAAAAAGAGAAAAAAAATGCTCAAAAAAATGAATTTTGGATAATTATACAAACCAGTACGTGAACCACAAATATAAATATGCCCAGATATAGAGCATGCTGGTTCATTTTTCTATTCATTTTATATTGAAGAAGAATAGTTTAGTTTTGAGAGGGAAATGTGCTGTTAGAACAATTGCAGAGATATATATTAAAAAAGTTAAAGGAATTGGAATATGGTTTGTGAATTTGGAAAAAAACATTTGATAATCTGGAATAAACTTAGTACTATCCTAAAAAATAAAGGAGTATTTTGGAAAGATTGATTTGGAATATGTATACTAAGCAAAAACTAAGTATTAAATTGAAGAATAATGAGACTGATGAAATGAATTTAGAAAGAGGAGTAATATTTATTTAGGAAACATTAAATAAATATTTAGACTGAAGAGGCTAATATTAGAATTAGAATAATAAAAGTTATAAGATTTGCAGATGATATGGCTCTTATAACTAAGGAGGAAAAGAGTCTTCAGAATATATTGGATAAATTGGAGGAAGGATATATGGAATATGAAATGATTAATGTTAAGAAGACCAAGTGTTTATGGATAGGTAGAAATACCAAAAGAAGATTACAAATTTAAATCTGTGTTAATATAGTTCAACAGGTAAATAGATTTAGATATTTATGTAGTTGATTGAGTGAAAAAGGAAGAAGTGAAGATGAAGTTAAAAGAAGAATAACTTTGGCAAAGAAAGTATTTATTAAGAGAAAATATTTTGTAGACCTTTGAAGAAAGAATTAAGGAAAAGCTTAACTAAGAACTTTGTGTGGAATGTATTACTGGAAGATTGTGAAATATGGACAATGAGAGAAAAAATTACAGATTGGAAATCTTTGAGATAAGATCATGAAGGAGGATAGAAAAAATTAGTTGGATGAATAAAAAGATGGAGTTTTTTTTATTATTTTGTCCTATTTCTTTTTTTTTATCTTTAATCCAAAGATTTTTATTATATCAATGATAACTATGATCTCCTGTTTCTACCTTGTGTTTAGCATCCAACATTTATAATATTTAAATGTCTATGTGTCTTATTGTTTACCTTGCATATTGATATGCCAAGTCCATAGAGTTGTGTCACCCTATATAAATAAATATTGATGAAAATAATGAAAAGTAACTAAGCATTAGCTTTACTATAATTGGAATTATACACCAAGTGCTTGACAATCATATATATTTTTCATTATTTAAATTTAATAACCAATATTAAGCTTGATTAACGTAGTTATTTAATTCAGCCAAGACTGTATTAAGCATAGATATTTTTTAATTATATCATCGTTCTATGTATTTTATTAATATTCCCAACAGATAAATTTTGGCTTCCAATTGGTATGTTAATCAACATTTACCTCATCACAGTTTAACAGTCCAACTGGAAACATAAGTTAGCTAGTGAAAACACTCTTATTACATAATTTAGGAATTCAGAATGGATCATAGATCACACATATTTCTGAAACAATATATATGTAGAAGGAAAAACAACTTTTAAATCTATTGCATTTATATACTATGACTGTGATATTTATAGTTGTATCAAAGTGCTTAGATATGCACATATAATATGTAGTTGGTAATTGTGCAGAATCTAATGAAGATATGTATTAAAAAAGAACTTCTTGAAAATAAATTTTGGCTGACATATATAATGGAAGTTATATTTTTTATTGAGTTTTTCAATTGATTTGTGATTATTTCTTGAGGATTAGAGTCAATATAATATACTTTATCAGGTCTCTCTAATAAATTATGACAGAAAACAATTTGTAATTTCTCTTCACTTATCAAGTTTGGAGAGAGAATAATAGAGTTAGTATTGATATTCATCCACTATATTTCTGTTCTTAAAACTTTCAAAAATTTCCATACCAGTTGGTAAATATTTTTTATAAATATAGATATTATATATATATCACATACTCATTCTAAAACATGAATAAAGTCTTATAGATTAAATTGTAGTAATGTATTGTTTTTATGTAAGAGCAACAAAGAATACAATCCTAAATAGTCTCTCTCCTGACATTAAAAAATATAATAAAGTAAGCTCTCTATCACTATTACTTGGAATTGGTTGAATCAATTTTACATCATTTCCAATTTAACACTGTGTTAGATTATACTAACTGAATACAATATTTAAACATTACTTAGCAATTCATTAAATACAAATTTTGTGTATTCTGTTCAGTTTTCTTTAAGTTTATATTGTTTAATTAAATAATCCTCAGTGGAAGCTCGTGAAATTTTTAAGCAAGGATGCTTTATTACAGTATTACCAAAAGTAAGTAGGAAAAACAAAGCGGAGGATTTCTAATTCTGCAACTGCTCAACTATTTTATTTTTATATACCAATCATTGTTAAAAGATGCAATGTATTTTTGATTTTTACTAACTGCTGTTTGACAAAAAAATTATATTTATTTTTTATTTCAATTTTTTCATGTAACAACAGTTCGGAAAATATATTTTTTTATATAAATATTCAACACTAATATCCATCATGATAAATATTTTAAACAATATTTCTTTTATTATTTTGTTATATTTTTCGGAAATAAATATATGTTAATTTATAAAAGTTAATTACAAAAAAAAAAACGGAATATTTTATTACTCACCCGAAATAAAAACAAAAATGTATTCACTCTGAAAAGAAACTGAAACAGATAAACATATCACATTCAAATAACAATCAGTGCAGACCATAGCAAGCAGTTCCAATGTGCTAGTTATGCATGTTGATAAAAGCAAATCAATCTCAGTGGAACTTGTTGAAATTTCCCAAATATGATGTATCTGATACTTTCATAATTAGCAGTGTCTTTGTATTGAATGTCCAAGCATTGCTAAAATAATTCTCTCATGTTGTATTTACATAATAATTATACAAAATATTGAATGATTGTTATATTATTGATATTTTCAAGCACAAATTCAATATATAATTCTTTTCTGGATATGCTGCAGCACTATTATGTTTGTGGATCCATTGATAATCCATATAATGAAAAAGCAACATCATTTGGGAAATTTTTTATTACATTAGTAAAATGCAGCAAACCAGATAGTTCTTAAATTGTGACAATTTTCTTCTGAATGATACTTTATATTTAAATCAAGATATAGAGAGATCTGAAGGTAAGAATAATATTGAAAATAAAAAATTATATTTCTGGAATGTGAATGTTTTCTAAATGCTAATGATAGAAAGTTGGAAAACCAAATAAATATTTAGAAATTATTTGAATAAATTTTGTCAATTTCATGCCTATATTTATAAGTACATAATGTATCATTATGATATCAGGGAATTGAAATCAATTGTAGATACATTGTATGTAAATAGGAAGTGCACTTTTTAACAGCTCATATTTTTATCTAACAGTTATGAATATGATTGAATGATTAAACACTTTTTTTTTTCTATCATGTCTTTCTAATTAAAATAATCAGTAATTAAAATTTAAAAAACTTCTTTGATTTTTAGTTTATTTTAATTTTTTCTTTGTATTGGGGGTAGGGAGTATTTTTGATGCACCAATGATTAAAAATTTTGAATATTACCATTGAATAAAGTCATTGGTGTAAATTTAGCTTAACAAAGAAGAGATGATAAAAATCCTGAACCCATTCTTTTCAAGTTCTTATAATATTAACTTAAACAAATGTTCTTATTCTATGTTTTTTTTAAATATTTAAAAAAGATTAAAAGCTCTTGAAGTGAAAGTAACTAATTATATTTGATATAATCACTTGCTCATGAAGTCAAGTGTTGTCTGAATATTAAAATGATGGACACAATAATTTTATGTTTTAGTTGGCAGACAGATTTTTCACCTCTTCTGATGTCAAGAGTTATTCTATGCATTGAGACAACTATTAAGGTGCATATCCTACAGCTATTATATGTACTAGATCTAACCCCAAAAAGATTTCATCAGGCTCTCTATAAGATTACATTTATGTATATGAATTACAATTTTTTAAAATGGAATAAATTCTTAGAACATTGATTTCTTTAATAATCTGGCATGAAATAGTATTATTAAATATGTGAATACATTCAAATATTTTTTTGGCAAACTTCTGCACATTAGTTATTCGTAGTAACTTATGCAGTTTCTGTTATTATGTTGCGAGAATGCCATTTTATGATGTAAAAAAGCCACATCTATTTTCACACAATATTGTTGTTTATTACCTATTTATCACTTGTTTTCATGATTGAATTAAAATAAAGTGTAAAGTGATTGTTTCATAAATGGTAAAATTAATATTAGCATTATGTTTTGTCACTCGGAAATATTCATGAATAGTCTGGCATAGTATTTAATTCATAATTAATAAATATAGAGTTGGTGATATTTCTAAAAGTAAACATTGTAATAAAATAATATCTATTATTATTTCAAAATTTTGTTTTTATTTATGTAATTGTATTTTCTATTAATATACTCTATTAAAATATACAAATTGCATCATGTGATATCTGATTTTTTAACTTCTAAGACAATGAGAAATGTATTAAATCATCCTTGTTAATTAATGAATAAATTCTCAGCATATACTGTTTCCTAATCTTTAACTAGCATGTATGATGTTTAACATTTCTCCAATAATACTGCGCTTGGGTAATATTTGTTGTTGTTTGCTAATTATTATTTTATAATTATTTTTCTCATTAATATTACTATATTCACCACTTCCTTTATTTTGTTGTAATATCATATAAATACAATTATCCACTCTAATTTGAACACTTTTTAGCAAAAATCTTTTATTGTACATATATGCATATACAATCTTATATTTTGACTGTCCTGCAGTCGTCTTCAGAGTCACTTTTACTTTAATAAAGTGGCTCTGAAAAAGACTGCTGGACAGTCAAAACATAAGATTGTATATATATATAATAAAAGAGTTTTGCTAAAAAGTGTTCAAATTAGAGTGTTTTTCTCATTGCTATTTTTTTCATTCTCCGTTTATTGTCTTCATTTATTTAGATTAATACAAACTAGTAAGCTTATCCTGTGTTTTTATTGTGACAATAGAATTGTGTTTTTATGTAACTACATTTCTATTTAATTACATACGTAGAAAATTTTGCCTATTCTCTTTTTCCATGAATTTTTTAATCTTCCTTTCTATCTTTGTTTTTTGTAGTTGAAATGGGTATATGTATTAATGCATAACTGCATTATTTCCAACTTTGATTTCCAAGCCTCATTGATAAAGGCAGAAAACAGTCTGTGATGGAGATTTAAATGTACTACTATCTGGTACTTAGTGGCTACTCAAAATTGCTATAGGTTGAACTAGAACAGAGAAAGCTCTTGTTTATTGGTTTGTATTGTAGTGTGTGTTGAGTGACAATTTCAAGAATCTAACATTTTCTAGATTGATTTTCAAATGAGGAAAAGAAAAAAATCTCATAATGTAATCAATTAAATGAAACTATTGTATTCTTTTATCACTTTAGAAGTTTAATATTGCTTGATTTCCTGAGAAATCAAGTGATTTTTAATATTATTAAAGCTTTTGAAATAAAATCACAATCATTTAAAAATCATTTCATGTGAAACATTTTTTTTTATATTATGAAAGTTAGGTTTAAAATAAGCCTAACTGTAATTTCTCAAACTAATAACTTTGTTTAAATTTTTTTAGTATTGGAAGAAATTGTTAGAAACTGATGTTAAAAATAAGATATATTTCAATTATTTTATAATACATATACTATAAATGTCATAGATTCTAAGGAAGATTTATGATTAACTCTAATTGCAGGTTATGCTAGTGATGTAGTGAAATCATTATAGAAAAGGAATAATTGTCAAGTATCAAAATGTAAATATTTAAAACAAACATTTTTTATAGAACACTAATATCAATTGTGTAATATCAAAAATGTAATCTTACATAACAGACATTGGTTTCATAACATTTTTACAAATAGAAACATGAAATATAATGTTTTATTTTTTTATATAATTAAACCAAATCTTATCTCAATTGAAAGTGTCTCTTCCAATAAAAATTTCATTTCCCATATCCAAAAATGTGATATTCAAATTAATTTTAAGCATAAATTATAAGAAATGAACTTTGAATGCAGAAAATGAACTAGGAAACCTAAAAGTTTGTAAAACATATAATGTTAGTGTACAAGAAAATAAAGTAGAACCCAATTGCAACAATCGATATTATAGTGTTAAATTCCTGGAATAAAATCCATAAATTAATATCATTTGCAATCAATCTATTGATTTATTAACCTAAGCTAAATTCAAATATGTTTAAACATTTAAAAAAAAAAATTAAAATGCATTTACAATTTAAACAAAAGGCCAGGATTAAATATAATTCTGAAATTAACTGCATAATTAATATTTTGGACAACTGGTTATCCTTTTTTCCTTTCTTTATACTTCTTACATCAAATTTTAATTATACATATATAATTCATTTTGATTATCTCTGATATCATTAAATTAGTAAACCTTATATCATAAAGAGAAATCTCTACATTTTAATGTTTTTCTCCAAAAACAAACAAATTTTACTTAGACTATAAAATAAATTCTATGTCTCAAATGTTACAAAAAATTTTAACATATTTTTTTTGCAAATTTCATCTCAGAAATCCCTGTGTGATTTGTTATAGTGATAGAGTGATAGACTACGGACCTTAAATATCCATTGATAGTGTCCAGTTCTGTCATTTCTGATGTTTGAACTTCTTATGGATTCAATTATTATTTTTGTTGTCTTAGTAATACCAGTAGATTAAATCATTTTTCTCTCTGTGCAATGAATCATACAAGGATGTCAATTATTTCAGTATTTTTCTCTGATCCAGCTGAAATTTCAGTACTCAAATATCACACTAGTTAATACACCATGTAACAAATGTCACGGTAAAATAATTATATCTATATGTCTAACTTTTAATGATGATTCAACAATCCTCTTTAGTGATAACAATCTGATACTGATATATCCTATTTAAGCATGGCTGAACATCTTACATTTTTATGGAGAGACTTTAGTTATATCTGTCACTTTAGAAAAAAAAATACAAACATTTGTAACAAGCTTTGAAATATTTCAGTCATGATTAAAAATATTAATTGTTAAATAAACATTAGGACAAGTTATTTTACTTAATACATGAAAACATATCTATACAAGGATTTAGAAAAATAATTTATCTTCTAATAAATTATTAATATTTTAGTCAACTTTTTAAAACAACCGTGTTCCCCTAATTGAGGTATCCATTTTTTAATAGTTGATGTGTGATCCATCCTTTTGGAAATCAAATGGAATATGATTACTTTAAAAATAAATTTTCACAAGTGCATAATTTCTGACAAATTCTGGTAATACATCATCTCTTTTTCCACTGCAAATGAAGTTAACAGATTATAAAATTAAATACAACAATCACTTTCCCCCAATATTACTATCATCTATTTCAGAAAAGCTTAATCATATCTGAATATTTCATTAATGAGTATAACAATTTGATGAATCAATCATGTAATATTAAACCTAAACACATATTTGTCATTAATAAGAATGAGAACAATCAATCCCCAAAGATTTTCAATGTGCTCCTCATCCAAAATAACTTAAGATTAATTCAAATAGTTTATTCAAGCCTTTAGCTCTAGCTCTCAGCTAGCTGCTTTATACTACAGACATCCCACCATATAATCATTGTTTTATACAAAATTATATGCTAAAAACAAAATCTGATATAATTGTTATTAAATCAGAACTCAGTGAAATTATAGTATTAATCTACAAATATTTTTCTATCAATTAGCAGTTTACCATCTTCAACCCAATTTGATCTATAGATTAATTAACATTATAAAAAATTATATCATCTTCCCTTTTAAAAAAAACCTTTTTTACAACATCAACAATTTTTTAATTAGCAAACCTAACAATAAAGAGGCAGGTCTGGATATTTTGAGATATTTTCTGTTTATTATATATTTGAATGATTGTTGAATTTGATCATTTGTTACAATATTCAGAATATACAACAATGCTAATGAAATTCTAATAATCCTTTATTGACATTTTTTAACAAAAATAATGTACATTAATTTTTATTAAAAATAACTTTGCTCTATTAAAGTAAAATCAGATTATTCCTTGACTTGCTGTGACTGTCTCTATGTAAGCTCACGTCTTAATTTTCTACATTAGAAGCTGAAAATATTTTTATTTTAAAAAATCTCACATCATAGATATAACTCAAAAAATATATATACATCATAAGAACTATTCTAAAGATAACAAATGACTTTTACCTTCTCTGAAAAACATATGAAAGGCACAATTCTGAATGCCTTAAACTGTACTTGATCAATTAATTTGTAATTCTTGTAAACTTTTTTTTTGTAAACTATTTAACTGTTCTAAATTTTTAAAATTACTTCAATGATTAATATAGTATATTATATAGTCCTTCTAAATTTTTTTCTTCCTCCTCTGTTTTTGCTGTCTTCATATATAATATTGAATTTCAAAAAAAAAGTGAAAGTGTGTAAGATTTTTGAAATTCAATATTATATTTTCAATGATTAATTCTATTCACCTTACAGCCTATGTAAAATAAATATTCACTAAAGATAATTTAATTACATCTAGGATATTTTTATTTATACTTTTATAAAATTTGTAATTCATATCAAATATTTGTATTAGATTGTTCGTCTGGATTCAAAACCTTTGAATGTATTGTTTATATCATTAACTTAAATGCCTACCTATATGGACCTATTACAATCTTCAAATGAATGGTCCCCCTTTTGGGCAATCATGAAATAATTCAAAATTAGTTTAGGTTTTTTCAAACTTATGATTAATATAACTTAGTGAACTTTATTTAGATTCTAAGTGTATCTCATACACGTTTTTGCATATAGTTTTATATTTTTTTTTTATAACATTTCTAGATCATATAATTATATTTAGTGTAATTATTGGATTGTATTCCTAAAAAATTAGGGGCAAATCTTTGGAATTTTACAGAAAAAACTCAATCAAAAACAAGTCTGATTATTAATCAATAGCAATTTCCGAACTTTCCAGTACTACTTATATCAATATTTATATAATCAATGGACTAGATAGATAATAGTCCCCAAACAAGTTTTCAAATTTCCTTCTGACTCATTAGATTTTTTAGTGTGAATTAATTTTTTTACCATGCCTAGATAGTAGTTTACTTTTATTAACTCTATTAATGGCAAAGGTTTAACATTTTATACTGAGATTTTAGACTAAAGCCAATTTGTTTGTTAAGCTATATAGGTTTGAAGTCAACAATTACACATTTTAGAAAATCCAACTATAAGCTAATATAAGCATGTTTATTTTTTTGGCAAAATAATTACATATATATATCAAAACATCTCTTGACTTTTTGGGGTGAAGATAAAGAGATTATTGTTAAATACAGGTTAAATATAAAATAAAGAACTTGTATGAAGCATTGTTTTAGTCTGAAAATATTAATAATTTACCAAAATTCCTTGTAAAGTAATAACAGCCTTTATTTTAATAGTAGTCATAGGCAATTTTTTTATTATTAATTTAAAAATGATTTATATCTACATTTCAGTAGATCTTTAATAAGCTATTAATATATAATAAAAAGGACTTTTGTTTGAGATCACTATTACTTATCTACAACAGTTATAGCTGAAGATTTCTCTTCAAAATGACAGAACTTGGAAAAAAAACAATTTAATATAGAAGTTTTATTATTATTTCCATTATACATTTAACATTAGATATTATCAACCAAAGAGAATTAAAATTCAGAGAAATTTTTATTGCTAATATCACATGATACTGTATAACTTAAAAGTGAAAACAATCAAGAATGACAGAATATATATATATATGAGAAGATAATGCCCATTAAATATAAAAAAACTTTAAACTTTCCTGTTATCAAAAAATTATCAATTACTACTAATTGACAATTTCTGAGGCTAAGCAAGTTTTTTTTCATAAACTGATAATAGCTTTTTTTATATGGATTTAAATCCAGAAAGCTATTTTTATAGGTGTGAAAATATGAAAGAATAGAATCTTTCTTGACATTCTGCAAATAATATTTTTCTCTTCTCCAGAGAGTTATATATGTGAAATTACATGTTTTTGTGGATTGTTATAATAATTAATAGAAATAAGGAGATAATATCCATTAAATAGAGAGAAACGTTAATCTTTGTTGTTATCTAGAAATTATCAATTATTTTAAATCCACATAAGAGCTTGGGTTTGAAGTAAAAGAGGACCCCTTTTTATTTTAATAAAAGACCCTCAACAAAAGAGCTATTATAGGTTTATGAGAAAAAATTGATTAGCCTCAAGAAATGTCAACTAGTAGTAATTGATAATTTCTTGGTATCAACAAAGGTTAAAGTTTTTTTTCTATTTAATGGATATATTATCATTTTTATTAATTATTATAACAATAATCCATAGAAACATATATATATATGTGTTATATAATGAATGTGCTAATAAATCTTAACAAGTTTTTCTGAATATCTCTATCCAAAGACCAGTTTCTAGCTCTGGCTTTCATCAGTGAGTACTAAGATATTCAGGCATTAGATTTAAAAATTACCAGGTCAAGCCCCAACATTTATATAATAGTTAAATAATATGTCTTCACTAACTTAATTTGCTGTGTGGGATTGAACTAAGTTCAAATACATCATATATTAATAACTTTAACAATATAAAATCACAAACCCTCAAGAGGCAAAACAATAATTGCAAGGAAATCAAGTCATATATCACATGAAGAGCAAAACAATAATTGCAAGAAAATCAAGTCAAATATCACATGACAATTTAATAAGCTTGTACTACATATGTCATATAATGGGTGTGTTAATAGCTCTTAACAATATTTTTAATTATCTATTCTCAGACCCCTTTCTAGCTGTGGCTATCATCAGTGAGGCTATAGGTTATTCAGGCATTAGATTTAAAAGTACCAGATCAAGACCCAATATTTATCTAATAGTTAACTATTAAGAAAAAAATCTGAAATTTTCAGACATCCATATGTCTTCAAATCCAGCTATCTAACTTAAATAGCCATATAGGACTGAACTAAGTTCAGATACTCCATACGTTAATAACTTTAGTAATACAAAATTGTCAAAGCCTCAATCAAAACAATAATTGCAAGGAAATCAAGCTGTACATCACATGATTTAATTTAATAAGCTTGTACTACAAATGTTATACCATGAGCATGCTAATAGCTCTTAACAAGCTTTTCTGAAGATCCCTGTCTTCATATCAGTTTCTAGCTCTGGCCTTCAAAAGCTTATTAAGTGCTGTTAGCATGCTCATTATATACCATTTGTAGTATAAGTTTATTAAATTAAATCACATGATATTTGACTTGATTTCCTTACAACTATTGTTTTGCTCTAGAGGCTTTAATGATTTAAAATTGCTCAAGTTATTATTATACCATGTACTTGAACTTAGTTCAGTTCCATATTGCTGTTTTAAGTTAGAAATCTGGATTTGAAGATATATGGATGTCTGAAAATTTTAGTCTTTCTACTTAATAGTTAACTATTAGATAAATATTGGGTCTTGATCTGGTATTTTTAAATCTAATGCCTGAATATCCTAGCACCCCACTGACAAAAGCCAGAGCTAGAAACTGGTCAGAGGATAAGGATATTCAGAAAAGCTTGTTAAGGGCTATTAGCACACCCATTATATAACATTTATAGTACAAGCTTATGAAATTAAGTTATGGGTGTATAATTTGATTTCCTTGCAATATATTGCTGGAAGGAGGATGTAATACATCTCACTATGATCAGACTTAGGGTCATCTGGTAGGATGCTGTGCCTGACACAATGAAGTACCTAACCGATGAATATATCTACCTCCAATGGATTAGCTCTAAGTTTACATATTAAATTCAAATACAATTTAGGCTAGTTCATCGATACATCATCCCTCTTTTGGGTTTTGTTATGCCTCAGTATTCAAACTCGAAAAGAATGTTGACATCAGCTCTCTTCAGGGATGAACTTACTTTGCATAGCAACTATTGCATCTCTATACTGTTTTCCATTGACTTGAGATGCATCCAACCCTATTACTGTATTATTATATATATGGAAAATTTTGTGTGCAAATAAATTGAGGGATGTGTGCATTAATGATTTTGATAAACTAGAGACCAATTAAATTTTTAATCAAATTAACAACTTTTATTAATAAATAAAATTTAAAATTAATTTAACATAATAAAAAAATGCAGTTATATGTGTCAAGAATGCATTTCTACCATATCATTGATTAAATGTATCCATTATTCCAAACCATACCCATGGTAGAGATACATAACTCAGTACTTACTATTTACAAGTCAAATTAAATTAATAAAAAAAAATCATGATTACATCAACTGCAAAGCCAACTAATTTATGTTACATAAACATATTATAACGATCGAAATGAAAGTGAAGATCGAATCTAACCGCAAAAACAATATCTGCAACTACCAGGGCACCATCTAGGCATTTGAGCCTAGAAAAATTTATAGAGTAGGCAGATACGCGCTGTTAAGATTCCACTTTATTTAAATATTCCGATCGTTAGCCCAAGTCACTAGCTCAGCAGAGACGCAGAGATAAAAATCTATATCTTAATTTATATCCCAAATATCAATAAATAAAAGCCACTGCCAGAAATTAACACGTAAAAATATTTATTTACGCACATATAAAATAACATTTAAATTTTGAGGAATAAATTTAACATTTAAATACGTTCGCACAGATTATTTTTATAAATTTGCTTTAAAATGTTGAGAACAGATCAGCTGCACAGATTCCACGGTCAAAAACATTCCAAATTAAACACAACCGATCAAAATACAAAGTCATCGATAAACATCACTTGCATAGGGAATATACAAATCCCATTAGCATTCATCGTAAGATGCTTGCAGTGATATCGTTGACCCATATATTCTAATCGAATGTGAAAACCACAACATAATCAACCGCTAACGAATCTATGCAACGTCTATACCCAACTTAAATGTAATGCATTTAATAATTTCTACAATAAATATTACTACAAATAAAAATAATAAAATGGAAATGATTTTAGCAAAACTTAACTATATAAATTTAAACAATCAATTATTAATTTGAAAATCAAATAAGAATTCATTTTAAAATTTAAATTAGCTGAATCTTTAAAAAAAAATCACTGACGAAAGTTCTTAATTACTATTTTTGGTTGTTGTTAATTTGTAAAGTTCATAGCTCACGGTAGAAGAGTCCAGGTTTCTGCTTTTAATTCCCGCGATGCCTCCATTGGAAGAAAATGTTCTGGAGATGGCAATAGCTGGTTCAAGGTATCACAGTCTTTTCATTTTTCCTTTTTAAATAGATAGTGTGGTATGTGCGTCCTACCACCTCTCAAACACACAACACTGGAACTGCCCAATATTTCCCTTTTTATAGTAAATCTCCAGATTGAATGAACAAAGATGTCACTAATCCAAATTTTCGTTTGGGTCCGGGCTGAGGCTTGGTGCTTCCATTGGTCAAGCTAATTTCTTTTTATTTTCTTATCTATCTTTCATCAGATCATTTTAATTATACAAGAGCCCAAAGCTAGCTTGCTTTTCAAACAATTTATAAACAATCATTTCCACTTACAGATTACATTAATTAATACCTGTTTTTATTTTTAAATCTTGTACTTTTTTTTTATAAAAAAAAGTATGTTCAAATACTTATTTGTTTTTTTAAAAAAAAATATTTTTAAAGTTTGGCATCTGTGCGAATGTATATACATTTAACAAACATTTTAATTTTAGCGTTTAGTTTTTTACTTTTATTTGCGAACTTTTAAGTTTTTATTTTAAATTAATGTAATGACATATTTATATATCGTTACAATATAGTAGCCTCGTCATCAAATTCCAATGACTGACATTCCATCTTCTTTGAGACTCTGCCTAAATATGGTTGCTATGTTTGACAGAAAAGAACATCCATATAGGAAGATTAGTCATTCACCCAAATTAAAGTAAATATAATGACTGTTAGTTAAAATAAACAAGCAACACTAATTCTATCCTGTAATAATGCATGTAATTATATGGAATAGTATCAAAACTCTTACCTTATACCAATATGTCAAGTCACTACAGAATGAACTGATATAAACTTTATTTGCATAAAAATATCTAAATTAATAAAAATTTCCCCATATACTTTGTTGATTTTAAAAATTTGGACTCTTCCAAATATAGGTGTGTTGAAATTTCTAAGTGTAGAAATGAAAGTAAAATAGAATTTTACAAATGTACAAAAAAAAATTAATACTTAATAAATCATTTTCTTCAATCATCCAGATTAAAGTCCATGAAATTAGTGATAATGTCTCATGGATACAGTCTATTACCCTTCTTTTCATTATAGTCTGGTAAGTCCTTGCTCGATCATTCGAATTCTTCAGTAACATGCTTGGAATGATGTTTCTATTTTTTGCAGCTGTTTTTCTCCTGGATCCATTCAGACATTTTGTATGGGACATTTTATGTTTCTTTAGGCATTTTATGGATGAGTGAATTAAATCATTACACTTATAGTTGGAAGAATAGCATTTGAATCCTATGACAACTTTATTTAGCCAGAATGCATTATTTAGTACTTTATAATAGATTTAATTTTCTTCATTTTGTTATTTGACTTAGTGAATTATATAAATGAAACATTTTACTTTGCCATTTATCTATATAAGCTGGCAATGTACTCTTTCCTGTTCTCTTCACTTTAACAAAAGTGCAGTCCTTTATTTTTAATTGTCAACTCAAAATCAGTTCATTTCTTTCATTAAATTGCTAGAAATTATCAACTTTCCTTATTTCAAATATTGATTACGATTTCTTTTCAACTTTTTGTGATAAGAGAGTTTTGAACAAATTGTCCATCTTTCCTTGCATTCTATGATTTGATCTTGAGATATTGGTTGTGTGGGCTATCCTAACCTTCAATAAATAACAAAAGATGATGGAAATGAACTGGATTTACTTTTATACCATGCCTAATTTCTGTTGTTTATTTATACAAGCTTTTTCCATTTCTTCTTTCACTGCTGTAATTGTCTATTTTTGCATGTACTAAATAGTTGTAGTTTAAATTATGTAATAAAATTCTATCTCATTTTCTATCACTTGGTTGCCTAGATGTTGACTTGACATTAGGCCGTCACTGTGTCTATGTGATGTCTCATACATTGACAAATACCTTATTGTTAGTATATATATGAAAGATCTTATCAAATGGTTTTTTTTTACTTTACTTTGAAAAATTTTGAAAAATATAAATTATCCCATTGTGACTATTTAATTTAAGATTTAATAAAACAAACTTTTGTCATGTATGTGTATATATGTATATTTGCATTATAAAATAATTGATATGTGTGTATATATGTATATTTGCATTATAAAATAATTGATAGTATACATATCCAACTTTCTATTATCTAGTTTACATTTTAAAGCGATTTGATCTGCAACTGTGGATAAATAAGGGTTGTCTAGACAGGATTTTAAGCTACATTTACAACTCCCTTATCCCTAACAATGTTAAAATTTTATGCTGTTATCAAAATTTTAACACTTTAGTGAAGGGAGGATTATAATGCCTACCTATTTTATCTCCTAATATTTTCTCAATTATTTTCATGCTTTTTTACAATTTTTTATTTTATTACTTGCATTATAATAAAGTGAGATTTATATATGGGTCCTTTTTTGTTATTATAATAGTTGTATGATTTGAAGTCTACCAATGATGTGTCCTATTACAGATGGCACATAATTATATTCATTAGCCTTTTACCCTGCTCATTTTTTGAGACTTACTGAATTTCTCTAAGAACTAAATGAAATATTGGAGTGTCCATCATTCTATATGGATCAACTTCTATGTCTTGGCTGGCTCTAAAGTGTCCCAGTAATTGCTTCACACTTACCTGGTTATGCTGTCATCATAGATTACTGACTCTATCTATACATATATTTTTTGATGTTATCTCTCTTTTTCTTCTCTTCTTAACTACAGCTCATGCTTATCCATAAACTTGTGTGTAAATCAAGGGTGTTAGTTATGTGATTCCTCTGTTTGACCAAGATATAGCTTTAAAATGCAGGTATTGTTTTTTTTTAACTTCCCCTTCCACTTCTATCCAAAACCCATTTGTGCCTGATTGCTTCACATTAGTGAATGGCCCTTCATATTGATGATAAAATTTTTGATATCTACTTTCCATTGGTTTACTCATATGATGTGTGTTGATAAATACTTTATTGCCTATCTTGAAGTTGTATGTATTCTTTTTCTTGTTTTTTGGTTCTTTGTTCGGCCTTATCCAATAATTGCTGATATACCTTCTGTATGTTTCTATGTCATTTTGTGAATATTTAATTGAGAGTTGGTATTTGGTAAATAATATAGGAACATAGTTGAATGGGCATGAAAACAGTTGATTCATTTATGCTCCAACTGATGCAGTTGACGACATGTTCCATTTACTTTACCCACCCTTATACTCATTCTCTAGATAAGTCCTGAACAAATATTGAGAGTTGGTATTGGGTAAATAATATAGGAATAGATTAGCTGAAATGTAGTCTAATGGGCCTGAATCCAGTTGATTCATTTATGCTCCAATTGATGTAGTTGACTACATGTTCCATTTGTTTTACCCTCCTTTATGCTTTACTTCTACATAAGTCCTGAACAAATGTCTGAGCTTCTATATTACACATTCACGAGGGTTTGACTGATTCCTAATGGACATGAGCATGTGTCTTAATTAAGGTCCCCCCCCTATTTTTTCATTCTTTAGATAGGAAAGGCATACCATGGTCTGTTCCTAATGGACATAAGCATATGTCTTAATTGAGGTTGTTCCACATATTTTTCCATTCCTTGGATAGGAAAAGCATACCATGATCTGTTAAAATGGTTTTGGCCTTCCCTTTCTACTCAAGTGGAGGGTGTCTAATACCTTGATTGTATGTCTGGTATTAGCTTGGAGTATTGGTTAAGCAGAAACATACTTCAAAAAAATCATAAGCAACCAGTAGGTATTTCTGTTTGTTAAATGGAGGCAATGTCCCATAATAATTGATCATCAAGTATCTCATTTGATTTTTAAGGTATGATAGAATCTAAAGTATTACTATAACTTTGGTTTACTGGCTTGGCTTATAGGCACACTAGACAATCTTGGATTGATTTTTCAAGATGTCTGTATACATTCTTCGCCAAGAGAATCAGTTTTTCAATGCACTGTTTTATGGGCACCATAGTGTCCACATAAATAGTAGATATACTTTATGAGTGAGGCAAACAATGTTTTTTAATTATTACTACCTTTCACTCATCTGCATATATGTTTATAAATTAAGACATGATTTTGTAGCTTAGAGTAAGTAAGATCATTTGGCACAGTATTGCATGTTGTAATTGAATTCCTGTAACAGCTACTCCATCTGACTAGATAATTGTTGGTCAGATAGCTGTCGTTCAGAATTCATGATTTTTGTGGTCTATGATCACTATTCACTCTGATCTGAGTAACATCTATGGAAACTTTTGGAAAGCCCATACTATTGCTAGTGCTTCCTTCTTGATAACCATGTAATTTATTTCTGGACCCTTCACGAGACAGCTGATAAAGTAGAGAACTCCAGATTGGCCACACTCTTGGATTTGGGATAATGTTACCCAATCCATATCTACTACTGTCTGTTTAGACAATGAATGGTTTATTAAAATCAAGGAAATCTAACATGGTTTTCTCTAAAAACCCTGTTTTAATACTTGTGAGTGCCTTGTCTTGTTCCTCAGTCCAGTTCCATCACTCATCTTTTTTAATTAGTTTTAACAACTGTTCGATGTGGTCTGAGAACTTCTGATAGAAGTGATTGTAAAAATTGGATAGGCCTAAAAATGATCTAATTTGCTTTCTGTTGGTTTGTTTAAAAAAGTTTTAAAATGGCACTGATCTTCTCTGGATGGAGTCTAATCCCATTGCAACCAATGATATGACCTAGTGAGATTACTTGATTGAAACTAGTGTACTCTTCTTGAAGTTGATTTTGATCCCCTTTTTGTAGCACTCTTCCAAAAGATATAGCCAAATGTTGAAGATGTTCTTCAATTGTGGCAGATGCAATTATTACATCAGCCATGTAAATAGTTGCAATCAGTTTAACTTCAGGAGATAGGGTCTTGTCTAAACATCTTAACCAACCAGCATCACTATGAATCAATCCAAAAGGCATTCTATTAAATTGATATGTAAAATCCTCATCTTGAAAGACATTGAATTGGCAACCTTCGGGATAGAGTTCAATCTGCCAATGTAAAACCCTCATTTCAGAAAACACTGAATTGGCAATCTTCTGGATAGAGTTCAATCTGCCAATAATTGAATGTTAGATCAAAAATGAAAACCTTGTTTCTGAATTTCATGAATAATTCCTGATGGGCAGTGGACTGTTTCTGTCAGGGGGACTAATTTTGTTTAGTTGTCTCACATCCAAACAAAATCTCATCAATCCATATTTTTTTTCACAATTATAAATGGGTTACATAAGGTGAAGAGCATTTGGAAATGATCCCCCAATCCAGCATTTTGTTAATGTTTGGATATTTCTTCATGATAATGGTATGGAGACTAATTTTGTTTAGTCGTCTTACATCCAAACAAAATCTCATCAACCCATTTTTCTTTTTCACAATTATAAATGGGTTACAGTAGGTGAAGAGCATTTGGAAATGATCCCCCAATCCAGCATTTTGTTAACATTTGAATATTTCTTCATGATAATGGTATAGAATAGGTATGATTTGGATTGAAATGGTTATTCATATACTAACCCTTAATTCTTTGTTGGAATCCCTCTATCACTTCTGGTATCTCTGAAAATATAGGGCTAAGTACAATCATCTTTATGTAGATCATATCTCAGGAGCATCATTTATTCTAACCATCTTATCAGAGAAATCAATAATGCAAGTGTTCAAATGTAGGAAGTCTGCTCGTATGATGACCTCATGGATTAAGCTATTCATTATAAGAAATACAGGATAGAGAATTGTTTGGCCTATTTTTATTTCAACCCAGATTTACTTCTATGCTAGCTTTGCCTTCCTACTGTTAGCCATGGTAAGCTGAATAGATTTCAGTGGTAGGGTTTTGATGTTAGAATTTTTAGTCAGAATCTTATTAAAATTTGTCTGACATGACTAAAAATTGGCTATCAGAATCTAACAGTGCTTTAACCAGCAAGCCTGCAAACAAAACCACTATCATTGGGGTAACTTTGCATAGTGAAGTTGGGTACTTTATCCTCCCATGAACACAAGATTAGTGATTTCTCAGTCTGGGGTTAATTCATGTTCCTCTTTGTTATTTTGGTGTCTTGAGGTGATGAACATTTGGTGTCTTGAGGTGATGAACATAGCCTCAAGTACCTTTCTAGTTTGGTTTCTGTTGGACTTTGGGTGTATAATTACTGCACCCTGGTTTTGAGGGTTTTCCTATGCTATCAGGGGGGCTTATCCCTGTTTTGTCAATATTAATCTAGTTTCTCTTAAGTGATTATATATGGGGAGTTCCTTTGCAGTGATTTTACCTTTCAATGGGTGGTATCATTGTTATTTTTCTTTTTCTTATAGACATTGGTGTTGACAGTGGCCTCTTCTTTTCTTTTCTCAGGTGTTCTAGTTGATAGATTGGTGTTATTCATATATAGGTTATTCACATGATCATCATCTCTTATACTAGCACAAGCCAGAAACTCGTCTGGGGATATTGGATGAGTGGCACTAGATAGGAAATTTTATGCATAAGCCTTCAGCATCCATTGATTACTCAGATTGGCACAGGGTGGCACTACTGTATGGAGAGTTTTACCTTGTTTAATATAAGTTATTCAACAATTTAGCCACCTGCTCAATCTTATTAGTGCTCATACATAATAGTGATTGGTGCTCATACATAATAGTGATTGTTCTATTTTGAGTGAGAAATTTCTTTTTACAATTCTAATAATCTCGCTCTTATTCAGGTGGTACATGTTGTGTCCTTAACTTCATGACTTGGTGGTGAAAGAATTTTGTCAGTGTTTCCTGGTATTGACCTGTACTTTTCTTGGAAGTACTGGTAAAGTAGGGCCTCTTGCCTGTACCTATTCCAAAAGTTCTTGAGCAATAATGTTTGATAGTCATCAAAAGTGGATGGGGCCTGAAATAATGATTCCAACTACATCAATGCATCTTCTTGAAAGTAGCCATACATAATGATGATTTTCTCACCTTCTTACAAATTTCAGTTCACACATAAATAAAGGTTGAGACTTCTAAGATGCTCTATGGGGGGTGCATTGGTGGCTCACTTAAGCTTATAAACTGATTGATTGAACTGATCTGTGCTGTAGGGCCATGCATCTTGATGATCTCTGGGGTGCTTACTTGTGGAGTCAATATATGGCTATCAGAGTTAGCCTGATGTAGAAGAGTAGATTCCTCTCAAGGGTCTTTGAGTGCAATCTCCAGGTGATTTACCCTACCATTCCACTCTTCCCTATTATTCTGGGTCCTTGAATTGATATCCATTTGTCACCTTCCAGTGGTTGGTGTCTTTTTGTATAGCTGGGACTCGATCATTGAAAATCTTTGATTGATGGTTTCATCTATCCTGTCAATCTGTCCCCACATTTTGGTTGCATTTTCTATCAACTTCTCCAGTGTGTTTTTGACTATGATCATGTCAATTTCCCTGAGGCTATCTTGTCCTTGAATCACAAGATGATAATCTATGGTCTCCAGTGCTTTATCACATGACTCTACCCTGATTCTCTGTTGTGTTGAGAGTTGGTCCATTCTAGAGTGTACATCTTAAAATTTCCCTTTGGACCTTGGCTCGCAGTTTCTCATGGTCTGTTCGCATCTCATTTCTAAAGGTCTCCTAATCTGGTACACTTCATCACATTGGATATTCAATGGCCTAATCTTACTAGATCTGAATTTTTTAAGTCATTTCTGGCACTTTACATTTTTCTCATCTCATTTCTCAGCTCACTCAGTATTTGTTACATTTTGGAATTATCCCTTTGCACATTACTCATGTTTATCGACAATTGCTCCATATCAGTGGACAGCCTAGTTTCTATGTCTTTTACTTCTAAATTTTAGACCTACCCTAACATTATTTATGTTCACCTTTAAATTCTCCTCCATATTTATCATCCTATTATCCATTTCTTTCATTTTGTCCATGTTTTGGTTCAACCCCCACCCCTCCATAGTGTTCATTCCTTCCTTCATGCTGTTTATATTATGATTCATTTCCATCATTATCTGAACATTTGTGCCATGGTCATTTTGCCTTCCATAGTCTGTACTATTCAAGTTTCAGGTGCTCTAGGTATTGGACAGTTTGCCACTTGTATCTGTGGAGAATGACCAACCTTATTCATAGATTTTCCAGATGTTTGGATCTGTAAAGACCCTTCCCCAATACTAGTAGTATCATCTCCTTCATTATCACTAGTATTCTGCAATTTTTTAGAACATTTTATATTGATACTTAATAACTGCTTCCCACTTCAGAGTATTAGGTGTAAAGTTATTTTTTGCTTATAAATACAAATAATCATACATCCATAGGACCTTCTGCTAATCTTGCCATTCAGCAATTATATTTAATTTTTCCCTGTGCCATTCAGCATTTCTATTTAATTTCTTCCTGTATTCAGTATTTTTGTTTGTGTATGTGTTGTTTTTTAATGCCTATTTTTTATTTTTAGCCTGTTCCTTTTTATTTGCCTGACTCTTCTATTTTATTTTATTTATCTTATTAGTTAGCTGTTTATTTACAGTCTCAGTTTATCAATTCATACTTCATCAGTTGACTTGTATTTAATGTTTCATTTGAGATTTAACTTTTTATGGTCGGGTGTGTCAATCGGTTGTTACTCAAGTAAATTCATCAGGATTGTATAGTGTGGATAGTTTGTGAGAAGAGTAAATTCCCCCCAAAAAAATTATATTTTTTGATTCACCAGTTCTTTGACTGGACCTCTCTAGAAACTTGTTTTATGCCAGTAAAGTCATGGGTGCCAGAATGTAGTGGTCTGCTGGAAGAGGGGAATGCAGCTCACTATGGTCAGACCTAGGGTCTTCTTGTAGAATACTGTGAATGATGCAATGAAGTACCTAACCAATGATCATATCTACCTCCAATAAGCTAGCTCTAAGTTTACACATTATGTTCAGATACAATTTAGGCTAGTTCATCATACCTCACCCCTCTTATGAGTTTTATTATGCCTCAGTATTCAAACTGAAAAAAAATGTTGCCTTCAGCTCTCTTCAGTGGTGAACTTGTTTTGTATAGCAATTATCTTACCTCTATGCAGGTTCTCATTGACTTAAGATGCATTTAATCCAAATATTACTGTATCATTATATATATGGACAGGTGTATGCATGTATGCATATATATAGTCAAATAAATTGATGAATCAAGGAGCATACCGAGATAGTGTACTGACATCTTTATCTGCAGACCCTTGATTTAATAAGTCTGCCTAATACTAAATAAGCTGTAAATGTGTCAGCATCACTATGATAGATTCTGTCAATGACCCCTCTATACTGTCTCTGATCTAAAAATGCAAGAGCTGGACACACTAAATCAATCAATGTGCAACAAAAATATATTTGTAGAAAGTTGTCAAAATTTTTCATTTGTTTGCATGTTTACTTATAAAATAGTTTATATATAATGAAATATTATAGAACATAATTGAAAGATAATAACAAAACTCAATAATAATAATTAGTCCTTTATTTTTCAAGACATTCTTTATGATTTATTCAAATTTTATCAATTTTGACTAGGTTTATCTGCTTTTTTGCCAAGATATGATGCTTAATTTTTATTAAATTATCCAAATGTTCATTATCTAGTCTGTTATGGGATTTTCATTTTATTGCATCCATTAAATTAAATCACATTTACAATCAGTGCTGGGAGTTTGAAAAATAGCACAAATATCAAAAGTATTGAAAGTTTTATATATTTTTGATTTTTTAAGACATACGTAACTAAATAATTAAATAATTTGATTACTAAAAATTTCAATTTACCATATTGTTTTAAAATTGTATCTAATATGTTTTTTATCATTATTATTTATTATAGATTCATATTTTACAAATAAACATTTTAGACTATCTTTTAAATTATTTTTCATTACAGAAGGATTTAGTCATTTAAACCTAAAGCAGTGATATAAATTTAAATAGTGACAAAGTATCTATATAATCAGTGAAATCTAAAACTGATTGAACATCTGCACTCTTGCAGATGTTATCTAGATATTGTGTTCTTAGTTTATTAATTTTTGTCTTTGCAAATTGTTGTGCCTTCATTGAGAATAAATTATCCTTTGCAAAGTTTTGTTTAATAATAATTCCATTAATACATTTTAAAGTATAATACATGCTACCCAATTTTATGAATTTTTTTGAGATTTTTTAAAACAATATTTATTTATTGGGTCATTGAATTCTACAACTTGTTCTATGCAGTAACTTTAAAAAATGTCATACTGGTACTAGTCTTATAGCTAAAGACGCCACTCTATGGCACGGTTTTCACGCTAGAACACATAAAAATGCTGTTTCCGCGACCAACACGTTCAAACCTGCGTTTTCTATAATACAACTTTTTTGTTGTGCTACAGATTGCAGGCCACTATGTCGCATCGCAGTACAACATGTATGTCGCATTGCAGCAAATACATTTTCCGAATTCGCACAGTTTATAAAATGTTTACAGCTTGGTGAGAGGGTGTGTTTTTTTGAATTGGATGGAGATGTTGTTTTCATTGGATTTTTTATTTATTTTAATGTATTGAAATGTTCAGATTTTGTAAAGTAATCAATATCAGACTTTTTACACTGTACTGTATTGACATTTTAATTGGGAAAATGTTGACAAGATATATGTGTAAAGTGAGTTGGAATTAGGTAACATGTCAAGCAACGTACTGTTCGTAACATTCCATGAGACAAACAAGATTCTACCGTGTGTACATTTTTGAATTAAAAAACAGTGGTAACACAAAAATATCCAGTAAGAAAAGTACAATCTTGCATGATTTTTTTTATAAATTTCATAAAAAACATATATTATAGACATGATTAATAAGTAAAGTTGTTGTTATAAAAAAGTTTTATTTTCTTTCTTTTCTCCGACTATGGTTATACTTTGTTGCATATAGTTTACGTTTATTGTTATCATTTATTTTATAGATATTACTAAAAAAAAGTATTTACAAAAATACGATTTTGATATTTTTTATTTTAGCATTACAAACAACAGAACACTAAACCTAAAACTAACCCTAAACCTAACCCTAAAACTAACGCTAAACCTAACCCTAAAACTAACCCTAAACCTAACTGTAACAACTTTTATTTTTTGTTGTCATTCTATATGAAGTAAAAATAGCGGTAAAGCCGTAATCCCACTAAAAAAATCTCCGATAGAAAATAGATTTTTCTAATAAAGCAAAATAAAAAACACGAATCAAATTGTAATTTGTTTATTTTATTTTACATTTATTATTATCATTTAATTTGTATACGTTAATAAAAAATAATATTTAAAATTAAATAATATTTAAAAAAGACGATTTTCTTTTGTTTTTATTTTTGTATTATAAAAAACACATCAAAATGATTATAATTAACGGCCTGGGAATGATCATATTTTAATCATTTTAGCGTGAAAACGGCATCATCGAACAGCATCTTTATCTATAAGACAAGCACCTTCATACTTTCTAAATGTTGACCAATTCTTTAAGTTTTTTTAAATTCTTATAGCTGATCTACTGAACATTGTATATATAGTTTTTAAAAGAGTTTTATTATTCTTAATAAATGGAACCTGATTACATGCACCGTCTGTATCGGAGATCTTTCTTGTGAGCCACACAATGCTGTTGAACTAAATCTGAAATATCATAGTCAAGCAGCCAAACTATTTGTTTTTCTTCTAATCTTACAGAAATAAACAGAACTATTTTTTAATACATTGTACAGGCTTAAAACTGCATTTATATATGTAATATATGCAGGGTTTGAACTCAGACTTTCACATGACCCACCACTCTCAGTACCATCTCATATTGCTGACCCACCTGATCACACACATGTTGAAAAGATAAATAATCAGCAATATACGTATTTCATGCTAAACCAGCAATCATCAGTTGGTCTAGATTACTATCCTCACACATATATATAATCAGTACTCAGCTTTATATTAAGATAGCCAATCTTTATATGAAATGGAAGGCTAAAGAGTTGTGAGTGAAGACTCCATTAAAGTATAAAGATTGGCTAAGTTAATATAAAGCTGAGTACTGATTATATATATGTGTGAGGATAGTAATCTAGACCTGCTGATGATTGCTGTTTTAGCATGAAATACGTTTATTGGTGATTATTTATCTTTTCAACATGTGTGTGATCAGGTGGGTCAGCAATATGAGATGGGACTGAGAGTGGTGGGTCATGTGAAAGTCTGAGTTAGAACTATTTTTTGTAAATCAAGATTATTCTCTCTATAAAACTTTTATCTCTATTATAATAAAATGACTATCACATGCAATAAGCTTAATAATGCTGATAAATTTTATCTGATAGTTGGATTCAAATTTTGATCTAATTATATATATATTTCTACTGAAATAACTATACTTTCATTAACTAAAAAAGTGAAGATATTTGACCTTCATCAATGATCTTATTATGTATGATTAAATTTACATATTCTATAAATTAAAAAAAATAATTCTTGCTATACCATGATTTGGAAATATTAACATTTTTTCTTATGTTATCATGTATAGATTGCACAGAAAGTATTCACAAATTTATAGTAATTGCTAGGATAACATTGTTTGTTAGAATTTTAATCATATTTTTGTCCTTTTTTTATATTCAGCATTTCTAATTTCAGATTACCCTCTTCTGGATTTTTAGTTAAAATGCCCCAAATTCCTCCATATGTTATTATTACAGATAGTAATAATTGAATCAGTATGAACATTTTGATTTAAAATTAAATGTCATTTTAAATAGTCTACTTTCTATTCATCTTATTTTTTTATTGGTAGTAAATTCATCTTTTGTATTTCACTATAAACTCATTAACACTCCTTTAACACTTTAAGCAAATAATTTTATTTATTATAACAGTTTTGACTGTACTAGCAGTCTTCATCAGATCTACAACATAAAAAATTAGACAAATATTATATCAATACAACCAAAATTATTATTCTTTATATTCTCATATAAAATTATAATAAAACAAAATAATATAAAGCAAAAACAACTCAATCCAAAACCTTTCAACCAAAATTTTCCCAAATCTTTTAAAAACACAAAACATAAAAACTAAACTATAAAAAATATAATAAAAAAATAATAACAAAAAAAATAATAATAAAATAAAAAATATATAATAAAAAATAAAAATAAAAAATCAATAACAAAAAAATTAATAATAAAAATATAAAAATTTCTTTAAAATCATTTTTAAATTATTTTTTAAGATTACAAGCAAATAAATGTATTAAAACAATTCAAATTTTATCATCAAACCATTAAAAACAAAACCCTTAAAACCCATTAAAACAATCTAAAAATTAATACCAAAAATTATCATTTTTATCATAATTAATTACATATATAAGACCAAAAACCCAAAATCAAAAAATTAAAATTAAAAAATAAAAAAAAATTAAAATTAAAAAATAAAAAAAATTAAAAAATAAACTTAAAAATAAAAATTTTTTAAATTTAAAAAATTAAAAAAATTAAAAAATCAAAAAACAAAATATTAAAAATCAAAAAACAATAGGCTAAAATCATTCTTTCCCCCTTTTTTACACTCCCATTTATACCCTACTTACTTCATTTTATACCTTCATACCATCCCCTCAATTCCCTTCCTCATATATACTCTAATACTCCCTACCATCTTTACTGATTTAACTACCATCTTATAACATTTAATATCAATACAAAACTTAACTATTTTACCTTAACTTTTGTATTTGATAGACAGCAAATTTTACAAACAATGTCAACTGCATTACTTTGATAACTAAAATCATTCCCAAGTTTAATACAATAGTTATAATTTTTGATGATGATGGCATCTCAGTGTCAATTGATCAGGAGATACATTCATATTTAAATTTATTTTATTTAGATTGACTTGATTAAACATTTTGACATTTATATGTTGGATGTTTTGTTTTTTTAATTACCATAATAAAGTTTTGCCACACTCAAGTTGCAATTTCAGTTGCATCAAACATCCTACCATGACAATAGCCAGCAAAAAAAAGGCAAGGCAATGCTTGACCACTGTTAAATATTGGCCAAAATGTAATAGTATTTAGAATTTATTTTTAGTTGTTTCGAAATCCCCCCCTTACCAATATCCCTACCCCCACTGCATGTACGGATCAATTTTATTTATTAATTATTTTTATCAAAAATATATTCATCTGGTTTCAACTTTGTGTTAAACATAAAAACAAATAAATACTTCAATGATTGAAATGTCTGGAGGCTTTCAAAATTGCAGTGTGCAGCTTAGTGGGAGCATTGAATTCTATATTAATTGAGGTGTTTATATTAAAGTAATTAATTGAAGTTTATGATGTTGTCTTTGAGATTATATGGTAGAATAAATTTTGTTAAGAGAACTACAACCAACGAAAGTAAATTTTATTTTTTAAAATTTAAGTTATAGGAGCTTCTACAAAAATTAATTTTTACAACAAACGATGTGTGTAATGTAGTTATTAAATTATTATTGTAACAAATTAATAATACTGGCAGCAATTTTCTAATAAACAACTGTGGGGTAAAAAAATAATAAACTTAAAAATTGTCTCATAAATTATTATCTGAATTAAGAGCAATAATCCACTCAAACATTTTACTTTAGAGTTCTCTATTGTCAGAATAATCAATGATCATTTGGTAGTAGTATCAACTGCATCCCAGACAGAAAGTTTTGTAAGAACATTGGATTGCCCATAAGCATTCAACAGACATTTCATTTTTTTATATTGGCCAAGTTAATCCTTTAAAAGATTTTGAATCTAAACTAATTTTTTACACAGTTATATATATATATATATGTCATTAGATTAGCAACTATATATTTTAGTGATCTCAGTTGTAAACTGGCTATAGAAATCTTTGATTATTTGGCAAAAAAAATAATATAAACAGAGTATCACATTTCATTCTTGAAAATGGATATGCAATCCATTAGTTAAAAATTAGTATCATGATTTGTTTAACACTACAATTTGAGATCTATTAAATACTGACACCTATTGTAATGATAGTGTGGATTGTTGCTCATAATACAGATGTTAATGTAAGATGGGCAAATGGTGATGTTTTGATTGGTATATAAATTACCACTAATTTTCAAATGATAATATTTATGCAAACAATCTTGTTTTAAAATTTCCTTTTTTTTTTTCTAAACAAAAAAATAATTCATTTAAGGCAAGAAGTACTGAAGTAGAAATACCTGCAACTCTGAAGTTGTTTACCTGAATATCTGACATAGAGATGTTCTGGAGTAATATTCCATATGAAATGTAAATTCTAATGATAAATTACTACCAATAATAATCAAGATATCACTTGATTTAGTATTATTTGATGTCTAAATATCTAATACAAATTTTTATAACTTTTTTTTTAAATAATGTATCCTATGGAAGTTTTTATATACATTATTAACAGTATAAAAATAATCTTTATTTTTTAAATAATCTATTCATAGTCTTTGAAAAATTAATATTAATGAAAAATTTGCAAGTAATATAGCTTGAAAATATATTTATTTTTAATGATAGTTTCTCTTTCTTTTCTTTATCTAGTTTTTAATATTAAGTTTGCTTTTTACTATTGAATGATCGCAGTTGTGTGTCTGAATTTTTTATACTTATATTATTACAACGTATAGCATATAATTAAATGTGCTATTGTAAGAATTGAATCTTCTCCAAGAATAATAAAGTAATAAATATATATTGTCATACGTTTTTATTCTTTTTTGTAAATATTTGATATAAGGAATGTTGAAAATTATTAATAATTAAATTTTAAATTGATAATAAACACGTTGACAAATATTTAAAAACTGAAAATTTACATGTGCTTTTATTAATTCGAATATCTGTATGTTTCATTAACAACAAAGATAATATTTATTTTTGCTAAATAGAAGTGTGATGTGCATGATGATATATGTGGTATGACTATTCCTTTATCGAAGTCAGGAATCTCTCATCCAATATGTTCAAGAAAAACCTGTTATCATCTTACCTTTCCTTTTCATTCCCCACTCTAAGTTTTTCCCATATTTTTATCTATCCTGCTCTGTCCCATTTCCACAATATCATCTTTGTCCACTCCATGACCTTGTATCTAGATTTGCCTTATCTCTTTCCAACCCCAACATAAAGACCAACAGCTCACTTTCTGTATAATCACTTAGTTAATATTTATTCTCCTACAACTTCATTATTTGTAACTTTCTGCTTGTAAGCATTTACATTCTATTAGCAAATGCTAATATTTATTACACCTTTCTCACATAATCTTCAGCCTAAATCACCCACATTTCTCCATTATTGTTGCTAGTGATCCTCTTCAAACCTTAAATAGTAAAAACTCACATCCAATATTCTGTTTACTTCTATATATATTTAAGCTCTTTATTTTCCCATCTCTCCAACTCCCTATTTTTTTATTAATATATCTAGTCTTCTATCTCTGTTTTTGCTCTATAATACTCAACAATCCTCCTAGCACAAGTATATTGACATAAAATCTTTACCCAAATCTTGTGCATACTGTATTACTTTTCACATATTTTTGCCTATCCCTTATTTGTAATTCAATTAAATACTATTTCACATATTCTCATACTATTCATAAATTGCAACATTTTCATTTGACTTTTTTCATCTCTCATATAACAACTTGACCATTCCATTTCTACTTGAATTACCTCCTTTGCTATCTACACATCTGCATCGAATGCATGTATTCCTATTTGTACTTTTTCCAAGTAGTCTAACATTCCTTTACTAATACAATGCATTGTTACCATAGGTTAACCCTGCTATACAATTCTTGCTATATCATATTTATTATATGAAAATATTGTTAATTTCTTTATCAGTCCCTTTCTTTTCCTTGCTTCATTTATCAATCTTTTTCCCATTCCTCCAAGCAATTACTTAAGACAATCCCAAATAATTGTACCTATTCACCTGACATTTAATTTTATACCCCCAAGAAAACCTCTTTCTCTTCTCTTTCCCCAGCATTACCCATCACTACTTTTTATTTTTCTTCACTATATTTGATCCCCATCTCTTTACCTATGCACAAATCTTCAGCACAACTTCTATAATTTACTTTCTGCGCATAAGAAAATATCAGCCAAATAAAAAGCTTGATAATGTATACTCTCTCTTATTCATCTATTAATGGAATCTCTACCCTCTTCCTAATCTTTCTATTGCCATTTCCATTTCTCTCAAATATAATAAAAACAAAATAGGTGACGTAAGGTATTCTTGCCTTAGTCCCACTTCATTTTTAACTTGATTCTATATTTCCTAGTTGATACATATAATAATTATAAGTTCATACAATGACAACTATCACCGCACAATAAAAATTCTCATGTGAAGCAGCTTTAGTACTTTTTTTTATTAAATGGTGAAAAGAAAAAAAAAAGAAATGAAAATATTTTCAAGAAAAAAAAAATTAAATCAGTGTGCATGAATAAAATTTTACATTTTATAAGCCAATAAATCATAAAATTTAAAGAAATTTAATAGTTTTATTAAAATATATCTCTAATTTAATACATGTTTTTCAATTTGATTTTACAGGATTAACTTTACTCAATTCAGCACAGTAGTAAATGTGATTTGTAGTGAACTTCAGCATTAGAAAAGCATGCTGAAATTTGTGAATGAAAGTACTTTAATAAAATGGTACTTGTGGTTATTATTGACAATACCAGCTGAGTACACATTGGTAAAAATTAATATAGTAAAACTTAACACAAAAATTTAAAATTAATAATATGAGTTTATTAAAACAAATAAGTATTAGTAGAAGGCAGGGCCACCAAAATGATTATTAAATTCCAGAACAAGACTAATATGGCCTTCCTCATATACACATGGACATAAATCATTAATATCATAATTGTACATTTATTAATTACATTCAAACATACTTGTAAATATATTAAAAAGAGTACAGGTATTTCTGTAAAAGATAATAAAAACAATAATACATATTAGTATATAAACAATTATGAAATAATATACAGAAGCAATGAATTTAATACTAGATTATTACAAGCTCATAACAGCTATTATAGTTGAGATGTAATGGCATGTATATTCTGCTATAGAAAGGTGCTTTCCTACTTCTTTTCCTGGCAAAATTGTGAATCCCATCATCAAAATTAATTCCTGAATCTTGCCAAATCTTACCAGTTGCCCTTGTGACATAGTAGATCTTAGATAATTTATCAGCTTTAGTTTGCTGAATGAGCACTCTGCAAAGGTGAGAGTGACAGAAATTGTTAACAGAATCTGAAGGCAGATACATATATGTGGAAGGAATCCTTCCAGCTTGTATCTTTTCAAGAAATTCAGTAGCTCCAATGGACTCAATTGGCCCTCTCCAAAATTTGCTTGATGAACAGATGGAAAATCACTTATCTCCATTACAAGATCTTCACTGATATCAACAGGATATTGCTGTGCTAGTGATTTTGATTTTTCTTTCAGTACATCTTGAGGAATTGATAAGTACTTCCAAAGGAAGCTGAACTTCTCAGAAATGTTCACTGCATCATTGAAATGAACAGTCAATCCACCAATAATATTATCCAATATTACATAGAATACAGACTTTCTGAAATCTCCTTCCTCGTGGAATTCATCCCATTTCATATTGTTTTGACAAATCTGCTTCTTGGAACCTCTTTCTTTTGCATTTTTCTTTACTCAAGTTCCAGAGAGTTTTACTTCTATACATAAATTAGAAGCAACATGATTAGCTTTGCTCCACATACATTTATAGCTGTTCCAAAGATTTGTCATTTCTGAAATTAAACTTTTTAAATTGAACACTTCAACATCCAGTATTGCATTTCTGGACTGAATAACCATGTTACAGATATCAACTGGAACTAATACTCTGTACCATTTATCAGACATTATCACACAAATGAAGGATGTGACATATGAAAAGCTCCATTAATCTCTATTCTTGTTTTGGCAGTTAGGTTCGACTCCAAGAGGTTTTCTTATGCTAATTTGATGCCTGTAAGATGAGCTAGCAAATTATTCATTTCTCTTAAGCATTAAATGGCTGGAAAGTGAGGAGTCTGTGAACATTGAGTGGCCCTTAACTGGTATCTTGTTAAAACTGTAAGCTTTCGAATGATAAGACATTTTAAAAGTTAATACTTTGCAAAATAGAAAAACAAATCGTGTGTTAGACATCCCATGAAGAGAAGAGCTAATACCCTTCTGAAAAATGTACCATCACTGTGGACTAGAACTAAACAAGTTATAAGCAGTTTTTACAATTCCAAAGTATGTTATGGCTTCAGGCATGCATTCTGAAGCAGCATTTCCACACAAATTACAGGGGTGACATCCACATGATGAAAATAAAGCTGTTTCACATTGCTCAAGTATTCTTGCTTGAGCACTTTCATATTTTTCTGCTATATTGGCTGCATTGTCATAGCCCTATGCATGACAATTTAAAAGTGGTATATCATGTTCTTTCAACATTTCTATTGTCATCTGTGCTATGTCTTATCCTGTTTTATGTCTGGTATCAACAAATTTTAAAAATCTTCAATTTTATACTGTTTTTCATATGGTATTATAATGCAAAATAAATGCTGTTTGTTCAATATGGGATGAATCTGGCATAGAATCTACAATAACAGCAAAATACTTTGCAGTTTTCATGACCTCCAACATGTGTTGCTTTACAAATGAGGAACATTCAGCAATTAACTAATTTTGAAAATTTGGCACTGAAATTATGTACTTGAAATCATTCTCCCTTTTATTGCAATTCTTTATCTTGCAACATTTTCTTTTAGAATTGGATCACAATGAGACAACAACTCTATGACTCCCAGAAACCCAATGCGCTGGGAACTGAAATGCAAAGCAAGCCCCCTTTCACCAAGGAATAGTACAGCATCAATGATTCATTTCATAATGTTGTGCCCCTTGACATTCTGTTTCAATTTGTTCCTCCAATAGACAGTCAATGCCTTTGTCAGATGGCAGGCATTTTTCTAGTTCTCAGTAAGCCAGATAGCATTATCTATGATTATTGCTTCTCTCATGTTCTGAGATGCAAATACATAAATTTCATCACTTTTTCGCTACTGACCATCCTTTTGTTGATGCAAGCATAGACTTAGATGCTAAGCTAATGTTGCAACAAATCTTGTTCCAAAATAAGTGACAAAGAAAGCAAAATAATGCTTGTTTAACATCATTTGAGACAAACCAATCTTGATAATGTTTTTCACCAGTTAAGCTTCAAAATGTTAGAATACTTTTGGGGAAAACCTGGTAATCTATATCTTTAGTAAATGTTTCAGGAAAGCTAGTATGACCTTTAATAACCTAATTTTCTATCTCCAATTGAGAAGGCATCTCTATTATAAGAAGTCCAATATCAATTCCAGTATTTGAGCTACTCTTCTTTTCACTACGTCTGTCATGTCCAGATTCTGTAGACAGTGAAATACTCTCATCACTAACATTCAATTGTTTCTCTAAATCTTTAAATTGATAATTTACTTGCTCTAATGTTTCTTGAAAAACCAAACTGATCTCATATGATTCTGATCTTTGTTTCAGTTCTGCACTTGTCTCATATTGTTCTGAATTTAAAGTTTTATTTTGGTTAGTTTTGTTGCTTTGCATTTATTGCCAAATTTATTTGTCACCTCTTTTTATTAATCTCATCAAGAATCTGTTTTTCTTTGCATTTTTGAACTCCAGATTTTTGAGATGACATTTCAGAACCATTCGTAAACTGAAATGAAATATAAAATATATTCATCAATAAAATGAAATTAAACTTGCAAATTTAAATAAATAAATAATAAAATTAAAATTCAATAAATTACATAAATAACTATTATCTGAATGTTCAGATTAATAAAGGTTATGTCATACAAAGCTGCAAGGCAGTTTTGCTGTACACACAAAAGAGTATGAAGTATATATACCATATTGTTTTTTCTGGTTTTGTAAAAAATTTCCTCTTCGTTGGCCCCCTTTGAACTCTATGGACCCTGGAACAATGTACAGGCTGCATTTCTCTCCCATCAGGCCTGATAGAAGGCATTTGATACATTGACTACTAATCTTCAATGAATAAAACAATTTTTATATATAGACTTATTCTTCTTAAGGCGTGACTTAAGATTCTTCATACACATGCTTAGTTTACATTGTAAGTATTTGTGTGTACTTCCTTTTTTGTTTTTCTACTCACACACAGAAAGAGCAGATTATTGCAGTCATATTACTCATGTAATTGCATAACTTAGCATATATTAGTTTAATGAGAATTTAAATGCATGCTTATCTAAGTTTTGGGAAAAATGTATATGCTTCTTGTCTGACTATAATTACAACAAAATTATATGAACTTTATTTACAAAACCAATAAAACATACATATGTGTGTGCACACACAGTGCTATAATTAATCAGACAGTTCACTCTAAAAAATAGTCGTTTAATTTCTTTCTGTTTAGACAGTTCTGAATTGAGTAAATTCACTACTGGTACTACTGTTGATTGAAAATGATATCTATTTCATTATTATTTGATGTTTCTTCATCTCATGCCTCTAATGATGTGTCTGTCAGCACAAACATTCTCTTTTACTGGAATAACCATTTCTATTAACTGGGATCTTATTCTTATATTTACTGGTTATAATGTCTCATTCTGATAATTTCTCAGATTGACATGTCTGATAAATTTATTTCTATTGGCCAACTGTATGAATCTCAATTGTTTTGATAGAACTTTCAAACTCCAGGCAGCCATTTTTTACTTAGAATATCTCATAACCACATAATATCTCTCACATTAAATTTTAAGCTGTTGAAATGTTTTTCTCCTGTCATGCTCTTATTTGGTATTGATAAAGAGACTTGTATACAACACTTCTATTGCATTAACATTTCAGCATTGTTTTTTAGTAGACATATTTGGTTTAAAATGATGGTAAAACATGGCAGTCATTATTTCATTTATATCCTTAGGTTTTATTTAGCATTGATTTTAGATGTTGTTCTACCTTTTCAGCTTAACTGTTAGACTCATGTCATGATATGGTGGTGTTAATATGTGTTAAATCCTCTATTGTCCTAAAGTCTTTTAACTGCAATGCTATAAAACTGCTCTGTTATCAAATTTGATAGTTTCAGGATATTTGTAACATGTGAACTATTTGTTTAAACTCTAAAGGTATTCTCTGCACTTGTGTTTTAACCATTTCGTATTCAATCAATTTAGAACATGAATCAATCATAATCAGGAGAATATATTTGTTAAATGGTCTAGCATGATCTAGGTGTAGCCTCTACCAAAGTTAAGTGGCTTGTGGCCAAAGTTCTAACTTTTTCAAAGATAAATTGGCTATGGAATGTGAATCATTTGTTCAATCTCATGGCTCAAGATGGACCAACAGACACGTGATCATGCTAATCCTTTCTGTATGATTCTGAAATGTCTTTATGTCATCTGTCATTAAAAGATGATTGCTGCTCATTGATAGGTTTTAGTGTATGCTTCATACAAGTTCTAAAACATAGTTAAGTCAACTTCCTAGCCATCCATCTTTAATCCATTTCTTTAGTATTTGATATTCAGAATCATCTTTAGTCCATTTTGCTATTATAGCACTATTTAATGCATTTGACTTTATTGAGTTTATATAGTTTATTGCCATGATTTTATTCTTGAATTTGTGCATATCTAATAATTTTGATAATGCATCTGCATGACCTGTTTTTCTGCCTGGCTTATAAATGAGTTCAAAGTTACATGATGCTGAAATATTAATCCAGCAGATCATTCTTTGACTAGCATGATCAGGAATCTTCTTTAGGTTTTGCAAAATTTCCTATGTTGATGATCCATATAGATCTTAAACTCATGTCCATAAACATATTGATGACATTTTTACATAACAAAAACAATTGCTAATGCTTCATTATCCAGATGGTTATAGTTTTTCCTTTCACAGTCAATGTTCTAGAGCCATATGGGTTGGATGTTTACCCTCGTAGCAGTGATGTGATATAACAGCCCTTATACTATATTCTGAAGCATTTGTTGTAACTATTACTTCTTGATTATTGCAGTAGTGAACAAGTTGTCTAAGGTTAGTAATATCTTAATATTCTTGAATGCTTTACCCATGCTCTGCTCCTCATTTCTATCACTGCTTCTTTTTTAACAATTGATATAATAGTATTAATACATTGATTTGCCTTTCAGAAAACTCTCAAAGAAATTAAGTAATCCCCAATCTAATGTTTAGCAGAATTTCTAGATAGATTTTCACTTTTTTTGTTTATGTATTTGCCTCTATTGTTTATGATGTGTCCCAGAAATTTGATTTTATGGGTTTGGGTATTTGCCTCTATTGTTTATGATATATCCCAGAAATTTGATTTTAGTAGTAGGCCAAATGCAGTTCAAAGTGTTTAATTTTGCATCAACTTTTTATAGTTTAGCGCAAACTTTATACATATGTGCTGATAATTTACTCTCTGCTTCAGCAGTTATTAAGATATAGTCAAAGTAAAGAATAACTCCTTCCATTCACTGCACCAGATTATTCATTTTTATATGTAACACATTTGGTGCTATTGTTCATCCAAATGGTAATTTATTGCAATTAAATAATCACTTATGGGTGTTAATGATCAAAAGTTTAGTTATTCTTATCATTATGGAAATGTGATGACATGCAAACTTTAAATTGATTTTAGAAAAATACTTCACTTTCTGTAAGAAGTTAAGATCTCATGAGCACTAGGTACAGAATAATATCCTTTATTAATGTACTTGTTCAGTGTTATATAATAGTGGCCTCATAGATAAATGATTCAATCCAGCTGTACAATTACCATAATTGGTGTTACCCATAATGACTCTTTAATAGGTGAAAGAATGCCTCTTTTAACCAAATCTTGGAATTGTTTATTTCACTTTCGACTTTAAGGCAAATGGAATCTTCTATGGTCTATATGCAACTGGATGAATACCTTTCACTAGTTCAGTGTTGATAGACTATATGTTTAACTCTGATGGACCGACAGATGTGGAAATTTTTCTGCAATTTCTTCCAACTGCATACTTTTTATTATGTTAATCCAATTTCTGTCCATTATTGGCCTTAAATTTCTTTTCACTATGTAAAGATGCAGATGTTTAACTCACAAATTAACTTTAATTGGTATAGTTGCTGCTTCATGTATTACTGGCCTGTTTCCATTTATGTCTGATACTACTACATCAGTTTTCTATAGTATTATATTTTTTTATTATTCTTTATAATATTTGTCCAATCATTTTGTAACATTAGAGACAATCCTGATTATCTGTCTATTTCCATCTTAACTTTTTGTTCAAAGATGTGAATGTCCAACATAATATGGCTATTATCCACATCATTTGTCTTGTTAATACCACAATCTCTTTTACTTATCCCTCACTTTGATTTAGATTCCAGACATAGCTCATTTTTAGTTTTCTTTAGAAAAACATGTGATAAACGTGCTATTTTTTCACAAACATGGCCTTGTTATCTTTAAATGATTATTCTTACCACAGAAATAACAAATCCAAGCATTGGCTATATTTCTGCAGTTTGAATTTTCAGCTTCCATTTTATTTGCAATCATTGGGAATTTTCTTTATGTCTGTATTGTTTTGAATTCTGTGGTATTTTCTAATATCACTTTGTAAAATAAATATTTTTTCTATTGCACGTTTATATGTTAGATCATGTTAACTCAACAGGTCTTGTCTGAGCTTAGTGAAAGGTATTCTCCATAATAATTGGTCAAGCAACATGTCATCCAGCTTAGTTCTAAAGTTGCTCTCTTAAGTTAGTGTTTATAATTCCATGTTGTGATCTTGAATTTTCTCATGGGTTGCATGATTTCTGTTTCTAAATCTGAGATGTGCCACAATATTGCAGGTTTAAAATACATAATTAACTTTTTTAAAAATTCTTAATAAGGTACTTCTTCAGAAACTTTCAGTTTGCAGAGTCAGTTGGCTACTTGTAATACTTCTTTAAGTATTTACCAGACCTTCACATTAATGTTGCTACTTTTATTTTGTCATTCACAATATTGTTGATGAGCATGTATAAAGATACTTCATGTAGATTTGCCAATGCACTACATTATTAATATCATATTCACTAATGGAACTATTTTGTAGTGCTATTATCCTTCTTTGTTAATCAGCTATGGTGTTCTATGCCTAAACAACTTTTTTTTCACTTTCATTATAGTTTTCTTGAAATGTCAGTTGTGCCTGTCCGCTATATATTCTGGGGTATTATTGACAATATACGAGCTGAATATGCATCAGTAAAAATTAATATAGTTAAATTCAACATAAAAATTTAAATTTAAAAAGTATGAATTTATTAACTTGAGAGGAAATAAATAGGTATTAGTAGAAGGAATTCAATACATTGATTAATCTTCTTAACAATGAAAAAGGCTGGGTACAGATTTATTCTTCTTAAGGTGTGACTTAAGCTTCTTCGCACTCTTAATATACATTGTATTTGTGTGTACTTCCTTTTCTGTTTCTCTTTTCACATACTGTATGGATAGTGTGACCAGATGTCTCGATTTTTCGGGATTTGTTCCTATTTTTGATTAGATGTCCCAGTGTCCTTGAAATGTCTTTTCAGGACTGTTGTATGTCCAGATTTTCAAGTATTCATAATTATTATTTGTTTTACATAAATAATAATTCATGGCAAAAATGAGTTTCTTGGCCCTCTCTATCCATTTCAGTCTCTATAGTAATATTATAAAAACTTCAGACAAATTCCAACGCTAAAACAAAGATTGTTTTTACATTATATAGTCAGGTTCTCACATCCAACCTCACCTTGGAGCATGCACAGTTGGATTTTTGTATGCTAAAATTTGAACTGCATTTGCTTTGATTGTCAGTATAGTTTTACTAGTTCTTTGTTGATATTAATTTTCTGTAGTGATAAAATTAATAGGAATATTAATTAATAGGAATATTAATATTCCTAAACAATAGACAACATGCCAAAGAGGAAGTGTACTTACAACGATGAATATGCGCAGGAATGGAATTTTATAAAAATAAAAAAAAAGAATGCAATGCGGTAAACATGATTGATCATTATGTCCCGATTTTTGATCGAACCAGTCTGGTCACCCTATGTATGGATAGATTTCTGCAGTTTTACATCACTCATATAATCTACATAAAAGCATACATTAGTTTAATGAGAATTTAAATGCATGCTTAGCATATATGTAAAATTTTCTAAAGTGGAAATTTATTCGTTTCCTGTCTAACTATAATTACAACAAATATATGAATTTAATTTACAAAACTAATAAAACATACACCACATATGGACACGCCCATAGTACTATGGTTCATCAAACAGAGGATGGATTAAGTGGGGTGATTTAACTAGGCTTGTAAACTAAAAACGTTTAATGTAGCAAACTTAATAGATAACAAGAGTAAATTCAAATAAAATCACATCTTGGTTGCATTGGATATGTGAAACAAATTATATGATTTCTTTAAAAAGCCGATCTCATTTGTGTTAAAAAGATCCCCTTTCAAATACATTCTATAGAAGTGTAATATTAAGTGTCTTCATTGTTAAGACATGACGAGGGATAAAATCCAATCAGTGTCTTGCGGTGAGATTAAAAAAATGGGAAGCGAACCTTCTTTTTTATTATACAAAATTTTCGATTATAAATATTTCCTTGTAATAATGAAGAAAATTGATAATACTGGGCAAGAATATCCATCAAAATTAGCTTTTGGGCATGAATTTTAATTCTATTCAGCCCTGAAATTAATTTTTCTGAAGTTGCATTGATAAAAGATATGATCAAGATTAAAAAGAAAACAATACTATTCGTGAAAAGAGAGAATTTATATATTCCATAACTTTCATAATATTTTTGCTTTTTAAATAGTCTGAATTATAAACTTATTAATTTATTTTTTTAACCTTGAAATGTGAAATTTTAAACAAACTAAATTAATATAAGGGCCTTCGCAGAATTTTGTCTAATAAATTTTTGATATTTTTGTATTAATCAATTCCAGAAAAAGTAAATTTGACAAGTTTTTAAACCGCTCATCTATTTGTATGAAAAGAATATCTAAAATTTTTAAAGAAGACATTTTTTTTATGGAATATATGTAAATATTTCATTTAAATTACCCACGTAATTTTCAAATTGATTACGTTTACAAATATTGTGGGGGAGGGGGGAGATAACTGTTCTATTTTTAATAAACAATATTTTATGTCATAAGTTGAATAAAAGAAAATTTTTAAAGCATTTTATATAAATAACTATGTGTCATATTGGACTCAGTTTTTCCATTTATCAGATTTTTTTAAGAATCATTTCAACATCATTATTAAATCTTTCTGGCATTTAAAAAGTGTTTCAATAATTTTTTTATTATATGCTTGTCATATGTAATCCTGCCTTCAGAAGTGAACTAGGCCAGATTCCTTCCTTATCTGATACGATTGAGCATGCATTGCCGCTAACCAATGTGTAAACGTATGGATAAAACACACCGAATGGTTAGTAAGGACCAATAGGCAATAATGGTCTCTGAATCCGAATGCTTCCAATAAGGTTGGGGATCTGGCAATAAATAGTCAGTCATTTTGGAGATAAGGAGAGAATGTCTGTCTAACCCAAGTGACAGTACACATTCTCCATTGAAACCACCACAAACAGTAAGCGATTCCATTATAGCCATTATGCTATAGGTCTATGCAGTGAGACAAGTCCATGACAAGACTGGAAGCTGCTAATTCTGCAGCTGAATTGAGGCAAACTGTCTGATATGGCCAGAAGAATCATTGGACAAATTCACAAAGCAGGCTGTTACATTCAGCCGGAAGAGAGTTGAATTTTTTGGGAACCACCTGCCCTGTATTAATTAAGATTATATACATGGCAGTATATTCATTGACAATGTATATGATATAAATATATTTAATCCTAATAAATTATATTAATTGAACTTTAGGTGTTTATATTTTGATTACTGTTAGTTTGGGTCTGCAATCCAGACCAAACATAAGAAAATTGGATCAGTCTGACAAAAGAAATATTTTCCTCCAAGACTGGAAAAATAGATTAAATATGCAAATGTGTAGTTAAATACATTCATTGTATTTACAATACAGTGATTATTAAAATCACTATTCTGCCCAAATAAAAATCAGATTTGACAGTTTAGAAAAAAAAAGTTGACCAGAAATGTTAGAGGCATGTCAATTGAAGTCTTAAACCAATCACAAGAGTTACTCATAATATAGGATAGGAAGCTCTCCCTAGTGAATTGTTAGCTTTGTCGTTATCATTTTTTGACAGTTACAAACTGTAGCTGTCAAATTAACAGTACAAGTGGTAATTTGCAATTGTTCCTCTCTCAACATATAGAGGGGAAATCACAGCTAATTTTTCTGGCTCCATGAAAGTTTTTGATTCAGTTTATTTTGAGGGCTGTTCAAGCTATAAGGAGTGATTAATTTTTTACCTACAAGCTAACCAGATCAAGAAGCCTGAAGTAAAATTAGACACATTAATGATGATGATAGGACATCAGACATACAAGATCCTGAAATCACAATCTACATCAGAAAAGCCACCTGACTAGATTTTGACAAAACAGCGACTCACAGATTATTTTTCCCCAAAACCTCTGACAATAAGGCAGAGATATTATTTCAATCTCTGCATTGAAGAGCAGGTGGAAAAAAACAGAGAATTTGCAACATGAATCCAGACATTGGAATTAAAGTGCGATTT
Source organism: Epiperipatus broadwayi (assembly GCA_028023455.1). Lineage (NCBI taxonomy): Eukaryota > Metazoa > Onychophora > Udeonychophora > Euonychophora > Peripatidae > Epiperipatus > Epiperipatus broadwayi. The sequence goes on from JAQFVV010000009.1 coordinate 17,613,252, forward strand.
CAAAAATTTCCTGAATGAAGCACTTCATGATTGTTTTATTTGCAGGATAAATGGTCACAACTTAAGACTTAAACTACTAATGGTGCCAGATTTAGACTTTGAATAAGCTTTGTCCCAAGCAATACTAGCAGAATCAACAGCTAGTTAGGCAAACTCATTAAAAAAAATTTTAATTATGATGTGCAAAAAATCAAACAAAACACTGAGTTGGTAAAACACCCAGCCAACTCGGATAATTCAGCAACAATGCATATAAAGGGTTGTTATAGATGTGATGAAAAGATGTTGTTATAGATGTGATGAAAAGATGCACACACATACTGAATGCCTGCACTCCTATACTGTGTGTACATTTTACAAGTGAGTCAGGCATATAAGAGCTGTTTGCCAGAAAATGAAGAGACAAGTAGCCAATATGAGAATGGGAAAACCCATTCCAAATGTGAGAATGGAATACCCCATTCAAAAAAATAAAGAAGTTGCCTGTATAAATCATATAAAAAAGTCAGTCTGGATTTAAACATAGGAGTGTTATTAATGATACACTAGTTGCAATGGAACTAGACACAGAGTCTGCAATGTTCATCATTTCAAAAAAGACCTTGGTTATCATTAATAAAAATATTGAATAGAAGCTACATCATAGCAGCAAGTCAATAACAGACTATCAGGGCAATCAAAACTGAGGGGTTAAACAACAGTTAAAATTACAATGCCTAGTAAGACTAAATACCTACCACTGGTGGAGACTTCAGATGATCATAGTAACTTATTAGGCCATGACTGTTTCAGTCACTTAGGTTTTGGAGTGACAAAGGTAAACCAGATCACAGCACTATGCAAATTAAAATCTGATTACTTGGATGTGTTTAATAAAGATATGGGTCTGTACTTAGGACAACCAATTCATTTACCATTAAAGAAAGAGGTAAAGCTGGTAGGTAGTTGGTGCAGATCAATGTCTTGGCCTTGAGGCAGAGCTCAAAGAATAAGAGATAGCAAGGATTATACAGCCCATAACATATTCAGAGTCAGCCACCCCAATAATGCCAATCCTAAAAGAAAATGGTAATTTGTGTATATGTGAGGATTACTGGTGCACAAATAATAAAACACTGGCACCTGTTATATTTACAACTACCAGTGGATGATCAGGTTGCAAGAGCATTGCCAATAATAACACATAAAGGCTTATTTAAAATGAACTGATTTCCTTTAGGTACATTGGTCAACCCAGCAATATTCCAGAGAGTTGTGGATCAACTGGCTGCTGGAATACTGGGTGCATTATCATATTTTGATGATTTTTTAAATAGTGGCACATATACTAGTACAACACTGGAGTGTCACAAAGAAACTCCTAAACAAATTCAAAGCTTCTGGCATTAAAACAAACTTATATCTAAGTGTATATTTAAAGCCAAAGAACTGGAGTTTCTTGGATACAGGATGAATGCAAGTGACATTCATCCAACTTAAAAGAAAGTTATGGAAATTAAAAAATCCAAAATACCAGAAAACAAGAAAGAGCTACAGTCCTTTTTGGAACTCATAAAATTATTATGGTTTTCGATCATAAAATTGAGGCTGCTCTAACATGTGATGCATCACCAGTCAGAACAGGGGTAGGGTTGTCCCATAGGAATGGTGATGGGACACCCAAACCAATTGCCTTTATGTTAAAGTGTCTCTCAAAAACTAAGAAAAACTATGCTCAAATTCATAGAGAAGCTCCTGCTTTGATTAATAGCATTAAAAAATTTCACAACTATCTATATGGTAGATTGTTCATCCTACAGTCAGATCATAGATCCCTATTGCAAATATTTACATCTGACAAGAGAATCTTTCAGTATACCTCACCATAAATGCTTTGGTGGTTCAATTTTTTTCAGGCTATAATTTTACACTATATTAATAGAGGGAAAACATATTTCCCATGTTGATGCATTAAGTCAATTGCCTGCAGAGGCTACAAACAATCTCAGAACATCAATCAATTAACATGATTGACTTTGAATCAAAGGCAACCCTGAACATTAAGACAGTGTCTGTATGGACCACTATGACCCTGGATTCCCAAAGGTACAAACATATATTCAACAGGATTGGCCAAAGAAAAAAACCCAGATGAGTTGGATTAAGTCTACTGTATACAAAAGCCGAATCTCTCAACTGAACATGACTGCATTATCTGGGGGATCAGAGTAGTGATTCCCCTGGCTGAACAATCCCAGGTGCTCAGTCTCTTACATAATGGGCATCTGGGGTAGTCTGAATGAAGATGCTGGCCAGATCATATGTGTATGGTGGCCTAATTTGGATGCTGATATTAAGGCTAAAGTCCACTTCTAGCAGTGAAAAATGAATCAAAACATGCTAAAAAAGGACAAAACAATTTAATGGCCCAAACCTGAATGGCCCTGATCTAGACTTTATGTGGATCATTCAGGCACCTAAAAAGACAAACTTCTGTTTATTCATATACCAAGTGGTTGGAAGTAGTGGAATTCTTATCACTTTAGTCCACATCACCAATAGAAGCTCTTAGGAGGCTATTTGTAACATATGGCCTAACTAAAACAAATGTCAGACAATGACACAGCATTTACAGCATGTTTGTACCAATAATGGCATTGAACTAATGTACAGCCCACTATTTTACCCAAAAAGCAGTGGCCAGTCTGAAAGACTAGTTCAAGGGACACAAAAGTTGATAACAAAGATGGATACAGGTAGCTGAAGCAACCAGAGAATGCAACAGCATTTCACCCAAAATACAACAACAAAAAAGATCCCAGAAGAACTGCTATTAAATAGATATTTGCAAACCAACCTGTCAGCCCTGAAACATGTTCCAAACTGGGGGGAAAAGAAAATGACAATATAAAAGTACAAATAGGCACTCAGGTACTATGCAGAATTTACAATGGTACCACAAAATTGATCCCAGCAGTGATGATGCAACTAAAAGATTTTACACAGTAGTAGTAATAGTAATGACAGATGATTGTCAACATCATCACCACCTTAACCAAACTGAGCCTAAGTCATACACAATGGAAGACAGCAGAAAACTAAATGAACATCCAGAGACAAGTACATCAAACAAAGATTATGACAACCAAACTGAAGGTGGCTGCTTATTTGCAAACCAACCCATCAGTCCTGAAATCTAATCCAAACTATGAGAAAAAAGGAAATGACAATATAAAAGTGCAAATAGGCACTCATGTATTATGCAGAATTTACAATGGTACCACAAAATTGATCCCTACAGTGGTGATGCAACTAAAACATTTTACACAGTAGTAGTAGTAGTAGTCATTGCAGATGGTTGTCAACATCATCACTACCTAAGCCAACTGAACCTAAATCATACACAACTGAAGACAGAAGAAAAACAAATTAACATCCGGAGACAAGTACATCAAGCAAAGATGATAACAACCAAACTGAAGGCAGCTGTAAACCAAAGGAACCAACAAAGTGACAAGACATCATCCAGCACATCTATAAGACTATATTCTCCAGAGCTAGTTTTAGCCAGAGGGAGGGATGTCATATCTCATCCTGCCTTCAGAAGTGAACTAGTCCAGATTCATTCTTTATCTGACCACACTGAGCATTCATTGTTGTTAACTAAATTGTAAACATATAGATAAAACAGCTAATAGTATGGTGCAATGGGTAATGATGCTCTGAATGTATTGTTTCCAGTAAGGTTGGGGATTTGATAATAAATAGTCAGTGGGTAATGATGCTCTCTGAATCTATTGCTTCCAGTAAGGTTGGGGATTTGACAGTAAATAGTCAGCCTTCTTAAGGAGATAAGGTCTGTCTAACCTAAGTGACACATTCTCCATTGAAACCACTTCTAATAGTGAGAAATTTCTACTCTACACAGTGAGGCAAGTCCACAATAGGACTGGAAGCTGCTAAGATCAGAGCTGATCTGTCTGGCTGATCTTTCAGGTACAATTTGAAGAGTCATTGGACAAACTCCCAGGGTAGGCTGTTACATACAGCTGGAATTGAGTCCTTTTGGGCACCACTGGCCCTGCATTAATGGAGATTATATATGTAGCAGTATATGATGTAAATGTATTTAATCCTAATAAATTGTATTAATTGAACGTCAGGTGTTCATATTTTTGTTACTGTTGGTTGGAGTCTGCAATTCAGACCCAACACAATAATTCTCACCTTTTGCACATACAGATGAAAATCTTATTTTAACTTTTTCCACTCTGTTATTCTGTTTTGTAGAATTATTGAAAAACGATATCAAACCACTAATTGTTTTAAAAAAAGATTTTCTTTTTTGATTTGTGACTTTTCAAGAGCTTGAACAAAACTAAATTTATTCTACAGCACAACAGTGAACAAAAAAAACTCCTGAATGTTGTTGTTTAATGTAGTGAACTCATACTAATTCAGAAGAAGCTTACCCTCAAATAATGGACTTACCAACTAAATTTAATTCCAATTACAATAAAACTAGCCAAGGAAATATTAATAAAAAGGAATAAACAACAAATTAAATAACTACACCAATTGGAAAGCGAGGTCAGTGAGATTAATATTTTTGTGTAAGATCTTATTATGTATAGAAGTCTATTTAAGAGGGAAATCAAACATTGCACATAACTGTCAGGATTGAACTTCACTGTGTACCTTATCATTATTGTGTAAGTTGTGAGTCAGGCTCAACAGTAGAGCTGGAAACTGCTGACTAAAATCACCAACATACCTGTACATAATGCAGATTCCCAGTGGGATGGAATGTCAAGATCTCAACAGGGAAATCACTGCATTCCTCCCAAACAATAGCTGCATGGCTCACAGCTAAACTGTATATTTCACCAACCATGATAAAGGCAAAGTATTATATATAAATGCTCATATATATTCTATCCAAAATATCATGTCTGTATTTGTATATATTTATAATGTATTTTTTAATAGTAAATACCTTTGTATTTATTTCTTGAGGTGTATTGTTATAAAAAGGCCAGAAATATGCTGGCCCTATTACACTATAAACAATTACAATATAGGCACAACATTTTATTTTTTCCCAAAGCTCTGACAAATGTTTACACACTGCACAATCACAGATTTGTACAATTATCTTTTCTATATATATATTTTTTTAAAAATGAAGTGAATTTTCGGCAAAAGCAGATGATATTACAGTTATGGTTAAAATGTACAAATTGTTCATGAACATTTTCATTTAAATAGGAATTAGTATAATTGATAACTAAAATATTCCTACAATCTGTAGCTTCATCAAATGATATCACATCAAATAAAACCCTTTTTATTTTATTTTGGAATATAATTAAAAACACTTCAGCAGAATATATCACATCATTCTATATATGCATAGGAAGTCCGAAAATAAGCTTGCAGTATCTAAGTGACATGACAATAACCATCATAAATACTTAGGAATATATAAATTAGCATATTGTAGACTGAAAATTATCATTAATACAATAGAGACAACTGTGTTAATATAGCATATTTGCTAAGTAAAATGTTATCACAATTAAACATTCTAATTTTTCAAATTTCTCTTAACCTTTTCTTTGTAAATTAAATATTTAAAGCTGTTTGTGAATTTATAGCTCAGTTAAAATGACTTCAAAATATATTAAACAAAATCATAAATTTTTAGATGATTTAATGATATTTTATGTTGTTGTTTTTTTTTGAGCTTTGAAAAATTTATTCAAGTCTCTTAAACCAACAAAATAATTTTCTTTTGTTATAGCCTATTAACCAAAGTTTTATATCATAACAGTATTAAATTGTTAGATAGAGATAACATCTATTTAAATTTATTATTTCTGATTTTAGTCACATTTTTTTTATTGTTTATCAATAAATTTCCAATTTGAATGATGTTGGCAATTAAAAAATCAAAATTGTGCAAAATTTATCAAATAGATATGTTTATTACAAAATTATAATCAATCTTAAAAATATATATTGTAAAAAAATGTGCATAATACAAGCAAAGTACAATTGAAATATTATTTTTTGCTTACTAATATTAATTTAATAAAAGTATTTTTAAGTAATAATTTACTAAAGCTGTAACCTTAGAAATAAGCGTCTGAAAAATACGAAGGTAGGGACCTCTATAGGTCTTAAAACTATTACTTAATATAATAATGGGCGTTTAATAAAATTTATAATTAAAAGTATTTTTATAATATTTAAATGATAATAGCAAATTTATTATACACAATTGAGTTATTCAGGGTTGGGGAAAAAATGTATAATTTGTTAAAAAAAAATTAAACTAATATCACTCTGTCACTAGTACAACTTTATACTGAGTTACATTGCAAATACAAATTGATAATTGCTTCCATGAGAAAGGAAAAAACATGTTATTACTAATATCTTTGAATTATAATCATGACATAACTTTTTAATATTGTATAGATTTGATTCAATCAATTGCTTCCACAAGACAAAAATATGACAGTGCAAGAAATATCAGAAAAAAGTATTCTGGGACTAATAGTAATGGAATATTATAATGATGAACTAAAATAAATAATTCTTTGATTTGCCTTTATATTGTAATGGTCGACTCGTATATCTTGTTAACACACTGCAGAATTCAAACGCCAGACAGAAATTCAACACTCTAGGAGGGTTTGCCTTCTAGAAATCCTAAGTTCAAATCTAAAGTCTACACTCCACAGTGCCACCTATGTGATAACACATCTGATGCTACTAATAACATAGTTTTTTTGCCAGTGCCAGTGGTCAGGGAGAAACAAGAGACTCTATATTATAATACATCATTAGGTTCGCTAACTAACGACTATGGATGGTACAAAATATATAGATATAAAATAAGATATAGACCAAGGTATTGGTGTACATCACAGAAAATAAATCAATAATATCAAAATGATTAAAATTTAAATACTGTTTATTAATTGAACATTATAAAGATGGCATTGTCTGTATAAGCCAGACCGTGCTATTAACTCATTAAAATGTAGGTTTGAAATAACTTTAATGAAATGCCATTTAGATTTACATTAATGACTTGTTAATTTATTTATACTCTTTATACCTTGAGTTAATGCAAGATAATATCATAATAATGTGCTTAAGCAAAAGTATAGTTACATAAAGAAAGGTTGCTTTCAAAATATGCGAGACCTACAATGAATATAATAATTATTAGCTTAATTCAATTTTACATTTAAGATTGGAGACAAGAACCTATATTGAATTCAAGAATAGTACAGATGAAAGTTCACTATTAAAAGAGATTGGTGGTACCAGTGAAGGATCAATATACAGGATGGAATGTGATATGTTAAAACTGTGTGACTTGGTGAATTAAAATAAAATAATAAATAACAAAATTAAAGCAGATGGGATGGCATCTCACCATGGACTTCTGTGGAAGTTTTTGTCACAAACAGTCTGAGTTTGGTATTGTACCATGAAACTCCATGGCTGGGTGACTTAGACATAAAATTCATAGGTATAGCTTTCTTGTGCATATACTATCTGGAAACTGTGAAAAGGGAAGGGAAAGGTCTGAGCTGTAAATCCCTAGAGAACAAAGCAGGTCTCAACAACTCATACCCTTACACTGGTAACACACAACTTAAAGCATAAACGAATATAGAAGGGGTAACTAAGTAAGTAAAAGTGCTTAACCAATTCCTAAATAATTTTAAGATGGCCCGCACTTCCTTGACCTCAACTTTTACAGTTCATAAATTATGTTATAAATACAATAAAATAAGTTACTTTAAAATAAGAAAATTGGAGAGAAATGCATGATTAAAAAAAAGAGGAATACATAAGATTATATGTAGTCATGCATTTCTCTATATTATATAGTCCACTTATTAATTTCATGCATATCGTCGCATTATAAAAAAATGCAAAATATACCTTTCTTGAAAGACATATATAATTAAAAGATTAATAAAAGTTAAAATAAAGTAGCCCTCGAACAAGTGATTTTAAAAGACATTTAATAAGGGGTCAATTATACAATTTATCCACAATAATATGGTGGCATATTAATAAAAGGGAAAATAAATAATTTGCTCATTTGATGATTATCTAAGCACATTACCATAATAAAGACATAAAATAAATTAGCAAATATATAAAATAGAAAATATCAACCCAAGAATAGAGAGAAAAGCATACAAGTTAGATTACAAAATATGCTATAGAATTATGCAGTTTTATAATAAAAAATACATTTAAATTTAGCTATCATTAAAGGAAAATATACAACACAAGAGCTCTTGGGTTAATTGAGATTACCTCATATCAGTTGAGCAGTCTGTGCACATTTTGTCTTCTCTAGTTGACTTTAATTGGAGACTTTAATGGAAGTTAAGCACCATTGATCTTGAAGTGACAGATTATTGGTCCATGATCAAATATGACACATTTTCATCAGCAGCAGCAGTTTACAATAGGTGTGGGGCATCTGATGTTGCAGGTTGGCCATTTTCCCGAGAAGAAAGAGAGCCTTATCACCAGCCCTACTCAGACATTCTACTTTCAATTAGCAAAGGCTGTATCAAAATATATGAACTTGTTGAAAATTAAGGCGAGTTCAGCTTCTTGGTATATATAGTTTCAGTAAATTCAGCTGTATTAAACTCTCAAAATAGTATATTCAGCTGCTAATTCAACTGAATAAAATTTAAAATAATATCTCAAAAGTTAACTAAGAACAACTCTGAGTCAGAATAGAATCAGAATAGAAAAGCATAGCATATAATAATTAGAAAAGCATATGCATAGGAAAGCATATGATATATCTCTATTTAGAAAAGCATAGCATTGGATATCTCTATTTAGAAAAGCGTAATCATAGCATAACAATTAATAAAATTGGCTCTATATATACCAACAGAGCCTACCATAAACTACCCTGTGGCAGTCACTCTAGAAACAAAAATAGATGCAAAACTAAAAGCCACACTTATCTTATCCGAATATCTGAAAACAGGGATTTTATAATTAATTTTACTTTTAAGATATTCAGATCAAAACTTGGTTTTAACTTATTTTAAAAAAAATACATGAGTGGACATCTGATGTTTATCTGATGGCAAAATATTTAAACCACTAATTAATGAATTTTACAAATTTTAACTAATTAGGCCTATTTTTCTCTTCTCAACCCTCATTTACTTTTTACATAAAATTTGTGGTGTGATTTTTATAAATCTAAAAACAGCAAAATTATTTTACTTTTAAATTATAAATGTTTAAATCTATTTAAAGTTAAATATTATTTTATTAAATGAAAACAAATATTACAACTGTAATATTTCTAAAATAAATAGATTTAAACAAAATAACTTTAAATAATGAAACTATTAATTTTTATTTAAGTTTTAAAATATATTATCGCAGTATGTGTGTAGATTTACTTATATGATCTACTTTTTAAAATGAATATGTGTACATGCACATACTCGCAATCTATAAATTAGTAATGTTAGGGTTTTGAAATTATATTCGTGATCTAATTCAGATGGGATTTTGGCATATAAGCGGCAGTACAGACACCCTATGATAAATTGGGGTTTAAACTAGAGTATGAGGGTAGGAAAGAAGTGAGAGAAGGTGAAACAAAGATTTGTAAAGAAAATCTTATTGTTTCAATATATATAAAGTTTACAAAACTTATAAAATATTATAAATATGAAATTGTTATGTAAAAAAGATATAATTATTAAATGAAAACAGTTATTCCTTATGCATACATGGACTACATATCAATGTTATAATGGAGAGATGCAATTAGAGAAGGTTCTGATGTCTTTCAGAAAGAAAAGTTTGTTGCAGAAATTAAAGAACAGCACCATAAAATATCAAACAGAATAATGGATCAGTATTTTTCTGAAAGTTTGTGATGATGGTGTTCTAGCTGTATTTTTATATTGGATTATTTCCATCATCTAATATGTGTGTTGAATGTCTTTAGGAAAGTTTAATTTTATTTAAATATTCCAAATGCAATCAACTGTTAGTAATTTCTAAAGACATTCAACACACATATTAGATGATGGAAATAGTCCAATGGAAAAATACAGATCGATCAGTATGTTTGTATATATGCAGTGGTTCATAGTTAGTTGATATAATCATAACAAAACTCATTTCCATATATATTGTAGCCATATGGATACATTGCTGCATGAAAAAATAAATAGTCATTAGCATGCTCCTCAAGTTTCATTTATAATTATTTAATTAATGGAGAAATATTTAATTTTCCCATACATATTTTTTTTTACAATAATAATGGATAGTTGATTCAATTAAATGTTTTACTTTTCTTCCCACATGATAATATGAAAATATTTAAAATAAATAGTATAAATGTTTGTAAAAGAGAAAGTATAAAATCTGATAACCAGTTTCTTTTGTTCTCTCTCTTCAGTAATTATAGTTAATTAACAGTTTTAATTTTTAACTTTGAAAATGTATTAAGAAAATAAATTTTCATCTTTGATCAATTACTTTATAAATTTTAATTCTAACTTTAAAAGAGATAAATAAAAGTTTTAAAACAAAAGAAAAAAAAGCTTAACATTTTGTTGAATTTTGTTTTAAAATAATTATTCTTTATTTTTTTCTCTTTATCTCTCTCAAAAGAAAAGATAGTGTTTATCAAATCAATCTAATTAATCAGATTATTTTGGGTTTTTTGGGAAAAAATTTTTTTTAATTCAAAAGGAATATCTAAAATTGTATGATTCTAAGGGTTTGACTTGTTTTTCTATGTCAATGTTGAAGGAGGGAAATTACTGAACAATTGTGTTTTTAAAATTGATCTGATTGGTTATTATAAAATTTTGTTATATAGGAGATAGATTATGATTGGTTTGAGACAGGATTGTTCCAAAAAGATTAAAGGGATGTGAGTTAGTTAGAAGACCTATGTGTCTTGTAAAAGGTAATCAGTCTTGATCCAGCTGTTGAAAAGAACAGTAAGAGAAAAAAAACTTGACCCAATTATTGAAGAGAATAGTAGGAGAAAATGTTTTGATACAGTTGTTGGAGAAGACAGGAGAAAAAGTCCTGTCTTAGCCACTAAAAAAGAAGCAGAAGCCTTATCTAAGCTGTTAAAGTTTTAACCTGTCAAGAAATGGGGCCAAGTGATTAGCATAGCTGTTTTACAAGCAATTGTTCCAGGGTTTGCTTCCTGGCCAATGCTTTGATACATTAAAAAAGTTTTAACTAAGCTGACAGAACACTAAGAGTTGTTTTAAAATGTTTTATACAATGAAAACCATTTGCTAAATTCAGTTAAAATCCAACATCACATTTCTCCGTGTAACCTGCCTTTACTGGAATAAAATGTAAAGGAGAAGAAAAATGCCTTAAAGTAATCTGCAACCTTGACTTCAACTAAGAGCATGAATTTCCATGTATTAATCTTACATGGTAATTTTATTGGAAAGAAAATGGATAAATTCTTGCTGTTTGTTAAGCTCAAAACATTGCATAGAAAAAAGGACAAATTAATATATTTGGTTTTAAAACCTTCAGGAAGAAAACTTACATGGAAAAACAGGAAGTTATAACTACAAATAAAGATTTTAATAAAAGAATAAAACCATGGTTAAAGATATTTTTATGTGCACATTGTATTTTTATTTATAATTAAAAAGGATTTTTTTAATAAAATAATTGATAATTTGAGTAATTGTATTAAAACATATTTTTTTCATTTATTTTTTTCCCCAAAAAATTATGTACCAATATTAAGTAAATTTAACTTCTTATCCCTGATTGAAAAATGTATTCCCCTCTAACTTTTGTTATTTAAAGAAATAACTTAATAAATTAAAAGTTAATTAATTTAATGAATAGATATCAACTTGTTAATTATAATTTTTATGAAACTATATTTTTGATAAAATGAATAAGTTTTTGTTTCATATTATCATGTCATTTTTTAATTTATTAATAATCAGTTATTAAATAATTGTTTCAAAATATTTTTAGTGTTAAAGTTGTTATTTCTCCAGCTATCTGTTACATGAATTGGCAATATGTATGACTTTATTTCAATACAGTTTAGAATTTAGGGGTTTTAAATAATACTATAAAGCTATTTAATTATATCATATTAAACCTATAAATTGTTGAAAATTATTTAGTCTAAGCAATTATATTTATTTATTTATCTTTTGCTCACTGTAATAGTTTATAGGGTTTTTGCTCACTGAACTAGTTCAGAGAATAATGGATACTTTTAAAAATTAGATGATAGTGTTTGGACATCCAATTGGTTACCCTGGATGACCCAAAGGTATCAAGGTATCATCTTTAAAGTTCATGGACTAAATTTTATTTTATTTTTTAATTAAAAATTAAGTTTATAGTTGGTCAATACATTCATAATATAGCCAGAACATTGATGATGATCAGTATGTTTCAGCATCTCAGCATTATTTTTTATATCATGAGTAATGGATTAGTATTTAAGTATGTGCATCTAGATAATTGTGGTATATTCTGGCTCAAAGTTTGGCAATGACTAGATAATTAGAATGTCTATGGTGGACCTCTTAAATCCAGTCACAAGGCTGATTGTTGATTTTTGATTGCTCTGTGTTGATTATTTATGATGATGATTTGATTACTTTTGTTTTAATTCTGGGAGAACTTATTGTTAGTTTTATTATTTGCTGATCTCTCATGCTCATTCCTTTTAGATTTATTTCTTTTGATTAGTTGTGGAGATGAAAATCATTGATTATTGACCATCTCATATTCACCCTTATTTTCTGTACTATATGAGTTACTATTACAGCTGATGAGATAATTTATTTTTCTATATGTATGTACAAAATGGAATAAATGTGTAAAAAATAAATACAAATTAAAAGAGGTAGAGAAGTTGATTAAATAAGATATTTTTGAATTATATAAGAATAAAAAATATATATTTAAAATGTTAGAGGACCTAATTATCTAGTGCAAAGTCAGGAGTTTTGGATAACAAGGAAACTACACTTGTGATTTATGTAGAAATGGGAATATTTTATGCATGAATCATTGAAGAGATGGATTAGTAATAATTATTTATTCAGTACTAATGTAATACACATTAGTAGTAACAATAAACAATATGGTAAAGGTTTCACAACAATTGTTTATTTTTAAATTATTTACTTCAGTTAATGAAAATTCAAGAAGTAGTCCACTGAAACAAGTAAAGTATTGACTCTCCTTTTATAATATTTTCATATTTCTCATATTTTACAAGTTTTCTTAACTTTTTTCCATAAAAAATGATAAAATCAAGCATTTATTTCCCAATCAGTCTGTTTTTTTTTAAACAACAACAACATATTCATTTCTTCAATAATGAGATGCTTTATAACATTTTCTGACTTTGGTGCATCATTTTTCTCTGCTACAGATATGATCTAATAAAAGCAATTTTGAATTAGTTCTGTACAGAAAGTTTTGTTGATATGATTTGACAAAATTTAAAATTTTTTTGCAATGACCTGTAAAGTATTTTGTAAAAAGTATTAGTAATTTTTGAATTAAATTCAGACTGTAATATGAACTTACTTACGTTGGTGTTTTTTTAAATGGCACGATAGTAGTTCAAAGAATTTTATTATAATAATCTATTTATTATTTTGTTCAGTAGTGTGTATAAATGCTGTTTGACTCATATTTAACAAAGTTAAATAATTTATTCAAAAATACCATTTATATGGTTTTTAAATATATATAATACTAATGCAAAGTATGCATAAAAAATACTTAAATAAATTTCTGTGTTGTATTTTAATGTGGTGTTTATTTTTATGTATGATGCTAAATAAGAATGTTTTATTTATTTACTTTTTCTTGTTATAATATTATGTTACAGATATTTTATTTTAAAATGTTTACTTTTTTAAAAAAAATTATATTTGATTTCTTATATCTTTATGAAAGTTAACAAGTGATGTATTGTATTTTATTAATAAGTATTAAATATAGAGGCTTTGAACTCAGACTTTCAAGCACCTTTCAACTCTTCACACTATCTCATATCACTGATACACATAATCACACACATGTAGAAAAGATCAATAATTACCAATATACGTATTTCGTGCTGAACCAGCACTCATCAGTTGGTCTAGATTATCAACTCTCACACATATATATAATCAGTGCTCAGTTTTATATTGGCGATTATTGATCTTTTCTATATGTGTGTGATCATGTGTATCAGTGATATGAGATAGTGTGGAGAGTTGAAAGGTGCTTGAAAGTCTGAGTTCAAATCCCCAATATTTACAATTAGGCTCCAGGTATATGAAGAGTGCCTATATTTCAAATATTAATAAGTATTAACAAACAAATATTGAAGAATGCATTTTTTATAAACACCAGTAGGAACAATTGAATAGCTTATTGACTACTGTTGTTTTCTCTTATTGTTATCACAAGGGGTTCTCTATTTGGTTCCATAGATTATACATTGCATGAGTAAAATATACTTAATAATATAAGAAATTAAATAAGTTTTAACAGATTCATTGAGCTTGATGTTTGCCATAGATGTAGCAGTTATTTTTAGGGTATGTGAAAAACATGTTGGAATATATTAAGTTAGCATAATTAAAAAGTAAAAAACATTGTATATGGAGATTAGTTAATAACATATATATTAATCATTGTAGGCTGGACATATATATCAGTGCTCAAAATAAGTTTATTGTAGTTATTTAACTATTATTAAAAATATTTTTTATAAAATTATTTTATATCAGTAAAATAACAATAGTATTTCAATCTCCTCTTTGATTCATTTTGTGTATATTTTTATAATTTTATTTTTAAAGCTATTGTAATTTTAAAATAAGAAAATATATTAATAAATATTGTGTAATTGATTCTTTACTGACAAAATATTTGGATCATTGAGTTTTGTTGATTAAAAAAAAAGTAATAATAAAGATGGGTAAACCAAAATCATAAATAATTATAATGAAAACCTATATTTGATATTTCAAAATTAATACGGCATATTTTAATTAAGGAAGTGTAAAGAAGTAAATTATTTTATTGGCCATGTTTTCTTTTTTCCAATAAAAGCTAACTTTAATGACTTATTTAGTTTGTTTAAAGTTTAAAAGAGACAGAAAACATTATTACTAATTTTAAAATGATGATTTAATTTAAAACATTTGATTATTTCTATTGATTGTGCTATAACTCTACAAGCAGTTTTATATATTTCATTCAGAATGAAAGTTTAAAAAAAAAAAATCAATTTAATTCAATTTAGTAATGGATCTCTTACAAATATATGAATTAATATAGGAAAGATAATGATCTGGACCAACTGGTAAGTGCTGATTCAGCACGAAATATATATATTGGAGATCATTTATCTTTTTTTCACATGAGTGTAGTCATGTGATAGTATGAGATAGAATGGATAGCTGAAGGGAGTTTGAAAGTCTGTGTATAAATCCCCTACATTACATCTAAACTCCAGGTATATTAATTATACTTGTATTAAAATATTAAATATATGAATTATTGTTCATTATTTATGAGGAAGATGTAATATATTAATATTGTGTAATGCCAAAAAATATTTTCAGTTTTAATACAAAGAATGGAGATAAACTGATTTAAAAGCTTTAAACATTTATTAAAGTTATTTACATTGATAATTTCTCACAATAATGGTTGGTTGTTATTTAATAACAATAGACTAAGTGCCTCATGAAAGACCTGGTGCTTTTTTTTTTTGCCAGAAGTTTTTTGCTCCAAGATTAAGCTTACCTGATTTTCTATTAATGTTGGTGATTAATATTCAGAAAGTATTTCCCGAACTGTGAATTATTGTTCTGTAAGTAAACTGATTATTCTCACATGGATTTCAGCATTTATAAACAATTCTGTTATAATGTAAACAATATTAGTTCACTAACTGGATTATTAGTTTGACTTGTTTGTGCTATTGATTATTTATTTGTTCATTCATTTATTTGTTGTTATTTAATTGTTTTAGCTGCATTGTTTTTTGAATCCAACTTTTAGAGTTCAATTTGTTAAACAAATCCATTATTCAGGGTAAGTTTTAAATGTCCACAAACTTTCATTTTTCTGGCTAAAGTTATCCTTGAAATATGTAGTTATTGAGTTATGATGATAGACATGGGGATCATCTGTCATCAATATCTGATGTTATTCTTATGACTCTTAGTTTGCTTTATCAATTAGTTCTGCTCAGCTCATTATCATGTGATCTAGTAGGCTCTTCACTGTTACAGAACACTTCAGTATCCTTTAACTAGTCTTTGTTTCTGTAATAGTGATGTCTATCCAGGATTTGGACAACCACTATTCATAGGTACTTTGATTCTTTAATTATTTCTGGAATCCATGAACTAGCATGATCAATGGTAATCTTTGTCTTGATCTTATAAGAATCAGGTTACTGACTGGTTTTACTCTTTTCTGGCATTTCATTTAATATACAATGTAACATTAATATTGAACTTAACATTTGATGTCATTATTTAAGCTAAAAAAATCAATATAGGACCTGACCAACATTTTCATTCTCTTGATTGCTAAGTGATCAATATGCTTAGCATTTGAGAATAATCTCAGGTGCACAATTTGTAGCATTTGAGAGCAGTCTCATAAGGGATCATTATACTTGATTCTCAGATATCTATTTTTGACTGAGAACTCCAGTCTGTCTATCCAATAAAGTGGATGCATCTCTTTTGCTTTTTATTTGACCAACCAAACAAATCTATTTATTTGAGATTTGGAAGTAGTGTGTGAAAGCTGCTACTTTTTGCATCTGTAATCCCACCCCCCACCCCCCCACCCCAGATTTGCTATTATTTTATTTAAGCAGTTATAAAGATGTTTTAGGTGGAGATTCTGTCCCTTTGGTTTTGATTGGATAAGTTTTTGTCTCAGATTTCTAGCTGACTAAACTTAATACCAGACCAACTTTCTTTAATGAATGAGACTTCTTCTAGAAATACTTGAGAGATTGCAGAATCAAAGGTTATACTAGGGTCCATTATCAGTTTAATCTTTAGTCTGAGATCTTCTATTCTGCACATAAATCAGTCTCATTATATCAATTCTTGAAACTGCACCTCAAAGTTAGTCTTTCATGAGCTATACAGCAAAATCTCTATTCCCTCTTTTCACTCAAATCTGGATTCAACTGTACTTCTGTAACATGGTTAAGAGTTTAGGATGAAAAAGTGCTCCATAGATCTTGATCAAAATTTAGCTTAGATGGAAACTCGGGAGCTGGCTTTAGATGTGCAATCTCATAGGTTGCTGCATTTATTCATAAATATTACTAATTTAGCTAAGTTTTTTTAATTTGGTTTGTCCTAAGAAAAAAGATAACTAAGTACATATATATTGGCCAATTTTTTCAGGTTGTCCGATTCAAACTCTTCCTAGGAACCATCAGAAATATTAATCCCCTGCCCCTGAAGAGGGAAAAACATGGCTTTGTTGTCTAAAAAGAAGCAATATTTAGCATATATTTGTTTCTTTTAATTGAGACATATTAATAGGGTTGACCAGTATTGAATGTTTAACTCAGTTGATAAGGAATTGATCAATTTAGGTAAGCATATTATATTCTACATGTATATTGTTTGAAATAATGTTTATCATTTAATATTAAGAATTGAGATAAACTCAAAGCAAAAGTTTTAAACATTTATTAAACCTATGTACTTTGATTATTTTATACAATAAATTTGCTATCTATTGGGGATGGCAAGTTACAAACATTTGTTTGTTACATAGTAACAATAAACTAAGCAAAAATAATGCTATGATTTCCAAAAAACTAGTTTTTTCAGTCTTTTTGTTTTGCCATCTGAAAAATTTGATACATATTTATCACTAGCAGCTTCTTGCTCTGAGTTTATGCTTGTCTGATAGCTTTTTAGAAAGTAATTCCCAACCAGAAAATCATGGTACAGCAAGTAAACTGACTACTCTCAAAAGGATTTATATATTTATTACAACTCCCCTACTATAATGTTATATATATAAAATTCATTGACCACATTACTTGATTAGCTTTTTTGTGCCATTGATTGTTTGCTTGCATCTCTGAATCTGAATTTTAGAGGGTTACTGTTTGTTGGACAAGTCTATTATTAAGGACAAACTGTAAACCAAGTCCACAACAAAAGAATCATTTTTGCAACAGAGACAATTGTGTTGATACTGTGCATTTAATAATAATTATGAAAATCTATTATCATGTTATTTACACTTTGCAAATATATTTTTGGAATTTTTAAATGGAATACAGAATGATTCAATAATTTCTGCTGAAAATGTTATTTCAGTCAAGCGTTGTTAGCCGAGAGGTCATTGCACTCACCTTGCAAGCAAGTAGTTGGTCGGTTGTGGGTTCACGTCCCGGCCGATGCTATGACATATGAAAAAAAAATGTTCTTTTAATTAAATATCCAGCCATGCTTGAACATCATATGCATTGGCTGAAAAAAAAAATGATTGTAAGAAAAGATAATTGCATAAATGTAGGATAAAATAGCTTTGAAGTGTGAACATTTATCAAGGCTCCAAACAAACATAAATGTTCAAAGGTACTTTTTGTTTTTTCTCATGGATTAAAAAAGGTGTTATTAATTTTGTCAAAAATCACAATCCAAGATCTAAAATCTGCAAAACAATTTATGTTAGCATTTTTTTTCCAGTAGTTTCACATAATACACCAACAAACTAAATAAAGAAGTGAAAAAAGATTTCAATAAGAGATTAGATAATGGAAGTATAATTGAAGCACTTTATGAATACCAGCAAGATTAGATAACAATGTGTGAAATGAATTTAAAAACCTCTGACAAATAGAACTCAGAAACACTTAACATCTCATATGGATACTTAAAATATTTAAATGTTTTCAATAGTTGTTTTTTAATTTACTGCTTTTAATATTTCTTCTTTGACTGATGTTCTATATTATATTTTATAAAATAAAACTAATAATTCTTAATATTGTTTATTAAAAAAATATACATAACTATGATCGGTTTGAAAATTATTGAGATAAGTCTAACAAAATATCTATGTGCATTCCATGGACGATTTTTTCATATAAATCGATTAGCGATTTTTCTTGAATTAGAAAATATCATATTTATTGCACAAAGTTTCTTGATGATGTTTTTGAAAATTGAAATATATTTTGATTTTATTATGGTTAAGAAATAAATTAATAGGTGTTTATAATTCATACCATTTAAAAAAACTAAGACATTAAACTTACTGTATGCTCTACGTATTAAAATTCTGTCTTTCCTCAAGTAACATTATTTTACATTTTAATCTTAACTATACACTCTCTACCATTGTATTTGTAACTCCAAATAGAATTTAAAATAATGCTCAAAAGACTATTGAATATGAGTTATCAATATTAATACTATAGTTCAAATCTAAGAAAAACAATAAAAAAAATTTTTTTAAAAAGGTATACTAAGAACCATACAATATCATTTGAAAATCCTACATCATTACACTATTGAGAAAGTATTTTAGAAATCTATCTAGTAATATTTAAACACAAGCATAGTTTAATACATATATATAAACCGTTTAAAAATATTATTTCAATTATAATTACAATATTATTTTTAATTAACGGATATTTTTATTTATTTTATATATATATTAAACTAGATGCAATTAGAGATTTGAACCCAGACTTTCAAGCTCCCTTTAGTCATGCACTCCACTTTATCCAACCAATACACATGACCACATACATGTAAAAAAGATAAATGATCTCCAATATATGTATTTTGTGCTGAACTAGCACTTATCAATTCATCCAGGTCATCATCTCCCATGCATGTATATAATCAGTACTTGGTTTATATTAAGATGGCAAATCTTCAAACTTTAATTAAATCTATCTGCTATGTCTGAGGGTTTCTACCTTTCAGAAAACCAGTCAGATAGTATAAAAAAATAATGAGCATACTCTTGCTATTATATATATATATAAAATACATATTTTGCGGGTTCATCCGTGTTAAAAACTTTTAATATCAATACACTGACGTTTCGACTTGTGTCACACAAGCCATCCACAAGTCGAAACGTCAGTGTATTGATATTAAAAGTTTTTAACACGGATGAACCCGCAAAATATGTATTTTATATATTTAACCCGTGCAAATCTTCGTTTTAACATATATATATATTGTACTGGGGTGGAGGATTTCCCAGAAAATAATTAAATGGACACATAAATTCCTGATAGAGTAAACACAATATTTACTTTAACTCTTTGAATAAATTTGTCTTATAAAAGCAAAATTATATGACTAAAATATAATACAATATTATTCCTTGCAATTTACGTATTGCTCCACCGCGGCTCCTTAGGCAGAGAAGAGAGTACTCAAAGAGTACCTGAATCCAAGCCAGCAGATATATCTGAGAAATATATCTAACTGACCACATTTGAAGGAAACAGATTTCTTCTCGATTGTTAAATTCAACATCACGTTCAAAGCACTTTTTTATTTTGTAGAAACATGGGTGCCAGTTACTTACCCAGAGGATAAATAATGTGCTTTAAACCATTGCCACTCATTCAACACCTAAGATACACCTATGACTAGCTCAGCTACTTGTAATCAATAACAAATTATTGTTCCAATTAGTGGTAATAGAATTGTCTGACAAATTAAGCTTTTAAGTTTAAAAGACAATTTATTTTAATTAACATTTATTATACTAATTTTAAATACGTTTATAAATCTTATTTAACTAACGTAACACTGATATAATTATCATGCACATTCTTAATTCCCACACTATAATATTATATAACAAAACATTAAATAATATTTGACATTTAAAAACACACACATCAATAGTTCATCTATGTATGCTATAGAGTTCATATTACTTTACTCTGGGAGGCTTCAAACTAATGTGATGGCTACTTTAGAAATGAGAATAAGAAAATGTTATTACCTAGGATTTTAGAACATGGATTTCATCTTGCTGTGAACTTTATTTTAATAGATTTTTGTTTTCTTCCTGGTTGCTGCTTTAAGTGAGAATATTTCCAGCCAGCTGGGATGTTTTCTTGAGGAGTTTTATTATCATTCATTGGCACTATTCTTGGAGACAGTTAAATATTCCTGGTGATTCTTCAAGTTGTTATGCAGGCATTTTTCTATTCTGGGCAGGTTGCTGTTTCATTGGACTCAGGCTAGAGAAAGTCATATGTTTCCAAGGTTTTAACACTGTATTATCAGCTGATCGATTGACTGATTTAATCTCAACTGCTCAATCTCAACTCTCAAGCTCAATTGACTGATTTAATCTCAACTGCTCAATCTCAACTCTCAAGCTCAACTGTTTTCTAAACTGAACTGTCCAATAAAAAACTGGACTATTTATACTTAAGACCTGCTGTCATTTTGATATCCTCCAGCTATGTATGTTGTCAAAATTCCTTCCTTGCCATTCCTCTGATAAGCTTTTAATGCGGTGTTTTCATTTAGTAGCCACCACAAACTTATTGTTGTTGTTGTTTTTTTAACTTAATAGCAGTCGCAAAACTTGTTGTTTTATAGATTTTTAACTTAGTAGCCATCACTGAGTGTTTTTAATTTTTTAACTTTCATTTATTTCATTTTAACACACACATAGTTATGCTATGTTTACAATCGCACATATATATTTTATTAACAAGCTCACATTAATTTGTCATTTACACACATGTATATTTTATTCTAATAAACTCAATATTAGTTTTAATATTATTTTTTCTTTCTTTAACTCAAAAGAGATTTATATTTTTAATTATTTGAAAATCAACTACTTTTTTTCTTTAACATTTTAAATGAAGAGAGAGAGATATTTTAATTTCATGTAAAAGATTCATTTAAACCACTATAGTTTTAATCTTTTCTAAGCCAAATTCTCTCCCCCGAATTACTTTTAAATTAATTCATAAAACTTTATGAATGATGCAGGGTTTAATTTTCCCCGGGCTAACAGTATTTTCTTCTTTATTTTGAAAAACTCTAAACTTTTATACTAAACTTCCCTTTATTAAACTTTTAACTATTTATTATCACATTGAAACATTATGTTGTTTTTATGGGAAATTTCTAATTTTAATAATTTTTAAACAAAATTATTATAGGCACCAATATGATGTTGGTACAATATATATATAAACAGTATAAAAGTACAAATATTTACATATTAGTTGATATAGGTATATACAATAAATCTTGCATAATGATATAAAGCTAAATGTTACCCATAGTGTCCGAGCTTTACAATTTTGATCACTTCAGCCATTTTTACTTATGGCTTTGTCATGGCTTTGTCATGGAATCCTATTAATTATTCCAATGTATTTTATATCAGTTCCATACTGGAAAATCCTGGACTGAGAGAGTGAGAATATGACTTTGCCTCCTTTTATCTTCATCAGTTTATCCAGTATCTTTTTCAGGAGTGTAAACCGACTGCAGCACTCTTTTTAAATTTATTTACTAGAGTAACAACAACAGGTATGTGACATTTCAGTTCACTAATTTACAAATACACAGCAGTCCTTCTCCATTCTAGAAATAAACGGTGCCTTTAATTTAAAATGAAATCTTTAAATTTAATCGGCAGTTGGTGTACTCTAAAGACCTTGGGTATGTTCACTCTATCTCCATCTGGGATGTGTGTGAGTTCCAGTAGTGGTTCACACTTCAGATTTTCTTTTTTAAGTGATTTTAAGTCTAATTCATTATCATGATTAGTTTCATCTCCAGGTCTCCCATTTAGCTTTGTTTCAGGTAACATGTTAAAATAATCATCTGATATAGTGTGTTCGCATTGATAGCAAAGGTGATTAATGTGTTTTCTAAAAGCTTTGCCATTTTGCAAAGCAAGTAGGTAAATTTGCTTTGATGGTAACTGTTTAACTACTCCTAGAATTCATTTACATTTCAACACATCGTTTATCCAAATGCTCTCCCCATATAAAAATTTCCTAGCTTGAAAAGGTTGTCTGACCTTAGCCTTGTTGGGTAACAGTTGACTCAGATGAGGGTGGAGGACATGACACATTAATAACTCATCAGGGTTTTTCCAGCTGCTATATTCGGAGTAAATTGCTGCATGTACATGGCTTAAGTCAAAGCTTCTGATATGTTCTGCACTTTTAGTTTTTTCAAAGTATATTTCAGATGTTGAACTCCTTGCTTAGCTATACCATTACTTTCAGAATGGTATGGAGGTGTAAGAATGTGTTTTATCCTTCTGCCACTCAGAAAGTCTATAAATTCTTTTGAAGTAAAACCTGAGCCATTATCAGTCACAATAGGATAGCCATGTGTAGCAAACAATTCATTTAAAACTTGGATGGTACTTTTGGCACTGGTATCCTTAACTAATCTGTACTTGGTCCATTGTGAATACACATCAATCAATAATAGTATTAAATGTCCATTTAATGGCTCAACATGGTTCATATGAATGTGCAGTTAATGGAGAACTAGGCATTTCCCAAGTTTCAAACTGTTTGGGAGGTAATTTAGTTGTCTATTGACAGTTTACACATTCTTTTATCATATTTTTAATATCAGCTGTCAAATTTGGCCACCCCACATATGATCTCACTAGAGCTTTCATATACACAACTCCTGGGTGTCCTTGTTGCAATAGTTTTAAAATTTTCACCCTGTCCTTAGTAGAGACTAATACACTGTCATTATACAATATGCATCCATTATAAACAGAGAGTCTTTTTTGGGCAATCCAAATTGCTTTATTTAACTCTCTGGAGCATTTTATTGGCCATCCATTTCTTATCCATTTTATTAATTGGACATAATTTGTATCTTTCTTTGTCCAATCAGCTATGACTTTGCTATTTATGTTTTTTGAATTTAACTGTCAATGTAGTTTATTTCTTTTAATTTTATACACATTTTTTTTAACATCCAGCAATCTGGAGAAAGCATCAGAATGTCCAATCTTCTTTCCTGGCTTATATATCAACTTGTAATCATAATGTGACAAAATGTTTATCCACTGTAACATACGTTGACTCAAAGGTCCAGATAACTTTTTTTCACAGCCAAAAATCCCCGTTAGAGGTGATGATCAGTATAAATCATGAAATTCCATCCATACACATATTGATGGAACTTCTATAATGCAAAAACCATGACCAATGCTTCCTTGTCCACTTGACTATAGTTTTTTCTGCTGACATCAGCACTCTAGAAGTGAAAGCGATCAGGCATTCCCCTTCATAGCATGGATGTGAGATGACAGCTCCCATGCCATATTCAAAGACATTCATTGTAATACACACAGCCCAATCACTCCGGTAATGAACTAATAGTGCTTCTGATGTAAGCAAGTCTTTTGCAGCTTTAAATGCATTATCCTGTTCAATATTCCAGATACAACATTGTTTTTTCTTTAATAGCATATACAACGGCAATAATACATGCAATTTTCCTGCTAAAAAACTTTTGTAGAAATTCAGCAGTCCCAAAAATGCTTGCAGCTCTTTCACATTTCTTGGATTTTCTGCATTCTTTACGACTTTCACTTTTTCAAGATCTGGATGATGACCAAATGCATTTATAATATGTCCTAGGAATTTCTCTCACAGACTATATGCATTTTCTTACATTTACTTTTGCTTTGGCTTGTACTAGCTTTGAGCAAACCGGATCTACTCACTTTTCAAGTTCAGTCTCTGTCACTCCAATATTGAATCAGAATATCATCCAGATAAAAGATTATGCCATCAATGGATCTAAGCAACATATCCATTTTTGCTTGGAAAATGTTTGTGTGACTGTTATGCCATATGGTAATTTGTTGCACTTAAGTAATCCTTTATGTGTAGTTAATGTGAGTAGCTCTGCTGTATTTTTTGTTATGGGAATCTGGTGAAAGACAGCTTCAAATCTATTTTAGTGAAAAAATTAGCTTTCTGTAATAACACCAGCACCTCTAGCACACTTGGAACCATATAAGTTCCTTTGTTTATGTATTTATTTATAGTGATTCGATAATCCCAACATAACCATATACTTCCATCTGGTTTTATAATAGGCACTATAGGGGTCACCCAGGATGACTCTTCCATAGGGGTTAAAACTCCTTTAGACACCAGATCTGTTATTGCATTTTCTACCTTCTCTCTCATCACAAATGGTATCTTTTGAGGTATACATATAACCACTTTTGCTTTCTATACCAGTTATATATCAACTGGTCTCATTCTGAATTCAGATAATCCCAGCATAAACAATTCTGGATATAGTTTTTTCATTATATTTTCAATTCAAACTGTTTTTAGTATGTTTATATGTATCCCCAAAGAGGTGAACCAATTTCTACCGAATAGTAGGCTAATATCCTTATTTACTATATATAGTACTAGGAATTTATGTCTCGAATTTAACATCATTGGTACGGTAACTTTTCGATGAATGTCAACTCTATTTCCATTTATGTCTACAACCAGCACATCTGATTTACATAGATTTAGCTTATTATCATTATTACAGTCTTGTGTGATCTTCATCCAATCTTTATGAGACAGTAGTGACAACCCAGCACCACTATCCACTTCCATAGTGATCCATTTTCTGCAAATTTGCAACTCTAAAAGGATATGATTCGTTTTCATGTCACTATTATGTATGGCCTTTATGGATGATTTTCTGTATTCCACATCTCCCTGAGATTTGAAATCAGTTGGGGTTATCCCACACAGGTTCAAATCCTGTTAACTGTGCCATGCTGCTATGTCTGAGGGTTTCTATCTTTCAGAAAACCAGTCAGATAGCATAAAGAAATAATGAGCATACGCTTGCTATTTTGTATATACACCTGGTCTCTTTTTACGTGGATTTATTTAACGCAATTTTGAAGTTACGCAATCCATGTTTCTTCGGAACTCCGATAATGCGCTATTACTTTAAATAATAAATTTCACGCACTTACGTCATATTGAAAGTAATAGCACATTATTGGAATTTGACTTTCATCTTAGTAATTTCAATATTTTCAGTGCTTTATAATAGTAAGATTTTATGCAATAATGAAATTAAAATCATGATTTCCACATTTTATGTATACACACATTAAATTTTACAAGATTATAATGTAAATTTGTTCAAACATTGTGCGTGTTAATTTTGCATTTTAAATCACATTCTTTTTTTCTTTTTAAAAAAGAACGTAATCAATTATTAATCCTTTAGTGTCCGCAAGTTTATTTTTAATTATTTTCTTATTAATGACACTAATCATGAACGTGCTCTTAAATTCCGAGAGCTAAATGGTTGTATGTCTGAATATTGCGAGCTTCATAAACAATTAATAAAATCATTGTCTCAAAGATTAATTACTAATTACGTTGTCACCAGAAAATCATTAACACAACATGAGAGTGAAGTTGGCGCTAGTTGTATTTCCTCTTGTGAAGAATCTGATTTTTTACCATTTTGCAAACGAACTTATTTATCGGCAAGTAGCGATAATAATTAAAACATGTATAAAAAAATGTCAATTACTGTACTGTAAATTATGCATAAAAATATATTATTTTGAATAAAATTAAATATTATATTTAAAAAAAGTTTGTCTTGTATCAATTTTTTTCAAATTTGAAATTTTTTATTAGTCATATTTTATTTCCTTATTTTTTTTTTGCACGAATTTTAATGTAATTTTACATTGGTGCTTTGCTTTTACATAATTTTTGAAAAATCACAGTCCGTATCCCCCCTTTTTCAAGGTAAGGTAGTCTATTTTTGCACGATTTCATTTGCGCGTGTTTTCTGAGGAACCTATCTATTGCATAAAACAAGACCCAGGTGTATATTTAATCCATATTTAAACAGTATAAAAGTACAAATATTTACATATTAGTTGATATATGTATATATGTATATACAATAAATCTTGCATAATGCTATAAAGTTAAATGTTACCCATACATGTCTGAGCCTTACAATTTTGATCACTTCAACCATTTTCACTTATGACTTTGTCATGGAATCCTATTAATTATTCCAATGCATTTTATATTGGCTCCATACTGGAGAATCTTGGACTGAGAGAGTGAGAATATGATTCTGCCTCCTTTTATCTTCATAAGTTTATCCAGCATCTTTTTCAGGAGTGTAAACCGACTGCAGCACTCTCTTTAAAGTTATTTACTAGAGTAATGACAACAGGTACATGACATTTCAGTTCACTAATTTACAAATACACAGCACTATCTAGTGAAACAAACCAAGTACTTATTTTTTAATACTTATCCAATATAATCTATGAATGAACAAAATAACAATGGCTTCTAAAAATTTATCGAATAAACAAAAAATGAAAATTAACAATTTCTTCTCTTAAATAAATCCTGAACTCCTAATTTTTGGAGTATATAATAAAGAATAGCATGTTCAATATAACTAAGTTATTAACAATATTAAAAAGATTAAATTATTTTTTTAACAGTTGGTTTTAGTATAATTGTTTTATTATTGAAAAAATATGAGAGAAACTATCCTTATTAATAGAAAACATAAATAAGTTAAATGTGGATTTTAAAACAAATAATTTTTTTTAAGAAGTTGATGTTAATGGAAATATTGAACTAATACAAGAAAAGCTATTTTTGTTAATGCAAAACATAAACAAGATATTTGTAAGTTTCAGAATTAAAAGTGACTAATTGATTTTTTAAAATTATCATTTTTAATAAATTAGTGTTAACAGTATATAAGAATTGCATCAACTATGTTTATGACTAATTGCGAATTAAAGTTGACCTAATTGGATGGTCTGAATGAATTATAAACTTGTTCTAGGTGGGGTGGTCCTAGTGAAATGTAAACATTACATTAGCATTGTTATGATTATTGTGCAAAAAATATGATGGAAACAAACCAATATATTGTAACATACATAATTATAAGTGTTACATGAGGTATTTTATGTTAAGAATATTTAGAAAAAAATTATGTATTATTTTTTTATTAACAAAAAAGACTGTCAGTTTAATAAATAAAATAAAGAGAATTTAAAATAAATGAAAAGTTGGTTAACAGGAAAAGAAAATGAAAATAAAACTCTGTATCCTAATCTCAATTTAAAATAATAAAAAAAATAAAAAAATAGATGAGGGGAAAAATAATTAAAATATAAAGTAAGAATTTTAATTACATTTACTATTTGAAAGGATGTATCTTCTCTTTTAATTAAAAGAAAAAATTCCAAAATGTTATGACGTATAATAAAAAATAAAACAGGCAAAACTCTCTCCGTATTGCCACTCAGTGCAAGCCAGAGCAATCGATGGATGCCAGAAGGCTTGTGCATAAAATCCCCATCTACTACCTACTCATCCAATATCCCCAGACTAGTTTCTGGCTTGTGGCTTTCATCAGTGATGAACCTTGGATCTGAGAGCACTGCACCTAGAAATAGTGATCATGTGATGTTTATTGGCTATAATGAAAATAAAAGAAAACTAATTGTGTAATAATTATAAAGTTACTTGATGAAAAATATGATTTAATTCAAAGATAAAAATAATTTTGCAAATTGTCTAATCAAAAAGAGAATTTTTTATTGGAAATTTAGTAATCTATTCAACTGATTACACAATAAATACTTTAATATATGTTGTAATTAAATAAATAGATATTAGAAGAGATTAACTAATTAGAAAAAAATAGAAAAACTGATTAATGATGGTGACCTCAGATAATGATTTTGTTAAGGTTATAAAGGCTACTAAATTTCTGTTAAAATTATTTTGCTGTTATTTATTCTGCTGATATTTTTGATTTGAATCCTGTTAATTGGATTCAGTTGTTGCTTTGCTGACTTATCACCTGCTGAATTTTGGAGATTGCTTTATCAAGAATAACTACTTTATACTACAGTGATGTATAGCTATTTCCGAGGACACTCTAACATTACCATGAAATGCTGAACTTGCTATGGAGTATTCATTCAGTTTTCATCAGTTTTTATAAATTTGATAGCCTACAATGTGACAAATATCTTTGACCTGCCATTGCTGAGACATTACCCATAATTATTGAAGACTACTAACTGAACAAGGCTACATATATATATATATATATATGCTATCCCAAAAAGAAGCAACAAGCTGTTAAAAGAAATTGGAAAACCTTTTCAAGAATGCCTGTCACCAACTATATAAACTGTCAAGAAGAAAGGAGTTATCACTCTAGAAAACTATTGCAAAACCTAGGTCAATATAAGAAAATAATTCAACATCTAAATGTAAAATGATATACAAGGATAAGGTTTCATTCTCTTAATAAACTTTTGTAAAATTAGAAATGATAAATTCTTACTATCTAGTTAAAGTAGATTTAACTACACTGAATAACTCTGTATTACTTTGATTTAATTTTATTTTTTGTTCTTATTATTATAATGGTCATGTTTGTATATTCACACAACAAAATTCAGAGTTCTGGCAAATTACACTAAAGCTGATCCAGATGAGGGTTAAGATTGCAAATCTGACCACACTTCAACTCCTTTATCAGTGCTCCATGATTTAATACCTTATTGATGACATTTGTGAGGTTACACTGGATCTCAATTTTCCTTGTGAGCTGGCATAACACACACTAATGGCTAAAAAAAACTAATGCATATATATATATATCAATTAATACTAATTTGGATGGATTTTAGAGTGATTTAAAGTGGACTGTGAGAGATAACCCTGAACAATATTGTAATTTAAATATCTTTAATATAAAATAAACAAATTAATTAATATAATAACAAACAGATATGCATTAGTTGGGCTTTACACACACAGGTGTTACTAAAATGATGACATGATTTAGATTACAGGAGTATCATACCAACTATTCCTAGGTGTGCTACTGAGAAGCTAAATATAATAGAGATGATATATGATAAAACGTTAATTTATTTATTTTAATATATTAATTTAGGTGCACTAATATGCTCTACATACAGATTCCTTTAGTGAACCAGATTCCATGTTCAGACTCATGCTGAAATTTACTAATATAGCAGAACAAACTGGTTATTATAGCAAGGCTTCTAATATTATGATGCTAAAATACTAAATTAAAGTGTGGTTCCTTTGGATTGTATGACTTGCTAGAATAATGAAGAACTTTAGTTCAGAGTGTTGGAACAGCTTTGAAAATTGGTTCTGGACACTCATATTCTAGTTTTAAGTACAGCTGTCTGAACTAAATGGATGGTCCATCACTGTAAGCCCATTTTAAAAGTAAACATATCAAGGTATAAATACACATATAGTGTTTAGTAAAAACACATTTGTAATGCTTATAGAATACTATTAAAATTAAAGATAAATTTATAAGTTCTAAATTCTATAGTTTTGTTCAGTGTAACTACCTTGACCCAGTTCTCAATTTAGAATACCTTAAACATGCTAAGAAGATTCATTAATAGCAATCTAGTTTAGAAATACTGAATTTGTATATTTCATATAATAAACTAGAGAGTAGAAAAGTATATTTTGAGGTTTAAGCAATAATTACAATATGACTTTAGTATTATCCCTGCCATTATCTAACTAATATGTATACATATTAATAATTTGCAAACCTTACTGACAAGCTAATACATAATAGCTTAAACAAACACACGTATAACAATGAGCATTTAATGGTCTGTTGTTATATATAAAAACAGATTCCAAAACAGAGATTTATGTTTGTTAAAAACAGCAAGAAATATTGTAATGGAGAGCTTCTAATCATCTCTCATGAAAGTTTATTAAATTACTTATATCTGTCTTGAAATTATGGCATATCATAACATATAAATTAAGAATAAAATAAAATAATCAAAATATAAATATAGGCATGACTGCAGATTAACCAAAGTTAAATACAGTTATTACATTGAAGAGAAGTTATTTAAAATTACATTTATATTCATTTTTATAGGCAAGATAGATTTAATTATTTCAAGTTTAGAAACTTTATTTAGAAACTTTATTTTACAGAGTTTTATTTAACTGAGGATTATAAGTTATGGTTTTATGAACGTTCATTACAGACAGCTAGCTTAAGAATTTATTAGGAATTTTAAAGAGATTTATAGAGCTCTGTGGAGAAGAAATATTACCAATCTTCTTCTGGGCTGAATTGTCTGGTATTTGAATAGGCACTTCTCTGAATAAGTTTGTCTCCTTGGTATCTTCTTTGACAGCTGGTGAAACTGGTCTCAATTCCATGATGATGATGATGATTTGCAGCAGGTTAAAGATCATCATTTTTCAAAGGAAAATAGCAAAGCTTTTCCTTCCTAGCCACTCATGTTAATTTTAAATGGGTGTAGCTCCCAGCACTATCTGCTTAACTTTATAAGAGAGAGGTTTTTTTTTGTGTCATAGCATCAGCCGGGATGCGAACCCGCAACCCGGGCAACTGCCTGCAAGTGCAAGGCAGTCATGCTGACCTTGCGACCACCAATGCAAGAGAGAGTTTAGTGCTGAAAATTTGGGGTTTTTTATATTAGATTTCTAATCTCTCCCTGTAAAACCTATTAACTTGTTTACAACTTTTAAATTTACCATATTTAAGTTTTACATCAACCTCTTGGTAAAGACAAAAGAAAATCTCTAGCAGATTAAAAGCAGCACTGCATGGATGATTTTGCTTTTGCCCAAGATATATTTTAAATTTGTTATTTTTAAAATCTATGTTTGACTCCACACAAATCTAACACAAGTGCATGTGGCATGATCTCTTTACCAAGAATTATTCAATATTTTTAAAACTAAATTATTTTTGCATAAACATTCTGCTATATATGTATGTTGGTCACTCTTGGAATTGAAAATATATGTGAGTCTTAAGTCAAATAATGAATAAATTCATTCATTAAATTTATAACAAATTAAAGATTTTAAAATATAAATATAATTGTGTTGTAATGCTTATTAAATCTATTGTGTTACAGCTTACTCACATATATAAGTGCACTAATAGATATATAATGATGTTTATACAATTAAGCATTTAATTTAACATATGAAATATATTTGAATATACGTATTATACATAGTCATACATGTAGGTACCTAAATATACATGACTATACATAAATATATGTACTTGGCTAGGTTTAAACTTAGAATAATGACTACTATGGAACATAGTAGGTGAAATGGGATGTGTTAATAAATACCATTTCATTATTATAGTAATGCTTATTTTGTGAATAAATATGACATTTTAATAAGTTGATTTGGCCTAAATTCTCTATTTCTGTACCTCACCATATGACATTAAAAGATGAAATTTGTCAATTATATTGTTTGTGTTTAAATAAGCATTGTTTGATAGCCTAAATTAAAGTACATTTTTTGTTCATTTGAGCTAACTGTGAAATCAAGTTATTGAACTGTTTAAAATCTTTTGTGGATATTTCATTTAATTCTGGCTGGTGTTCAAGGGTTTTGTCCTCAGTATAAATGAAAAGTATTCACAGGAGAGGTATTTTGCTTCTAGTAATTGGTCTTGAAAGATGGCTGCAGTTTGTGTATTTATAAACAATCTTGATCTGACTATTGGTATGGTATAATATGTAAAATTATTGACCATATTAACTTTTCTGACTGTGTAATAGTATTTCAAATTTAAAACAGGCAAAACTCACTATACGTATTGTCACACACAGCAAGCTAGAGTAATCAATGGATGCCAGAAGGCTTGTGCATAAAATCCCCATCTAGTGCCTACTCATCCAATATCCCCAGACTAGTTTCTGGCATGAAGCCTTCATCAGTGTGGAGCCTTGGATCTGAGAGCACTGCATCTAGATCTTAGGATCTAATGCAACCATCCAGCAGCTACCTTTTATCTCCACTTAACTACAAAACTATGAGTCTTAAACTGAAAACACCTTAATGTTTTCAAACCAAGCCCATTAGCTTATATAGTCATATGGGTCTGAATTCAGTTCAGTACCCATACATTTTGGTGTCTTTGGTTCTTTAATAACCATAGCCACCATTATCCTATTAGGCAGAATTGGTTTTAAGCCAATAAACATAACATGACTACCACTTCTTATGCTTGTGTATAACTTGTTAAAACAGGCAAAACTTACTATATGTATTGCCACACACAGCAAGGGGCTTGGATTGAAAACATTAAGGTGTTTTCAGTTTAAGACTCATAGTTTTATAGTTAAGTGGAGATAAAAGGAGGCTGCTGGAGGTTGCATTAGATCCTAAGATCTAGGTGCAGTGCTCTCAGATCCAAGGCTCCTCACTGATCAAGGCCACAAGCCAGAAACTAGTCTGGGGATATTGGATGAGTAGGCACTAGATGGGAATTTTATGCACAAGCCTTCTGGCATTCATTGATTACCCTAGCTTGCTGTGTGTGGCAACAGGTATAGTGAGTTTTGCCTGTTTTAACAACAGTTATACACAAGCATAAGAAGTAGTGGTCATGTGATGTTTATTTCAAATTTATATAAATTTTTAATATTAAAAATTAATAATAAATAGAGAGATATCCGTTATAAATATCTTGCAATGTCTATGCTCCAATGTTATAACTGTCGTTGACAGGTATGCTTGAATGTTTCATTCTATTTTGATATCAGATGTGAGTGGTTGATCATGCAAATGACTATTTGCCAGCCTAAATTGATTTCAGCTATCAGATAAAGTAAAAAAAGTAATAAATATTAAATAAAGGTAAATAATTTGGTGAGACATTGCAAAAATGGAGAAACAGCTGGCAGTAAAAATAATAACTTTATTATAGTTAAACAAATTTAATATTTATATATGTGAGTGTAATTTTTAAAAAAAAGATAAGACTAAAATAAATAAGAAATTGCAGGTAGATTTATAAAAGTAAATGTATAAAAACAACAATGATAGAAGTCATAAATAAGTGGGCAGATAATGTTAGAGTGGATTATGGTGTGAGAGATCAGGTGAACATACCAATTAAATGAAATAAAAGAAACTAAAAATATATAATAGATTAATTTAAAAAAAGAGTTAGTAAAATGATAGCAATATTCAAAATACATAAGTAAAAAACAATGTAACTATTATTATTAAAAGAAAAATATAATATAATTAAAAAGTATAAATGCTTAATAGAACAAGAACGAAAATGGAAGCTGAAGATAAAAAAATTAAAAAATGTTTTCAGTGAGGAACAACAGCAAAATATAAAATGATAAGCAAAAAAACAATGACATCATAATAATGATGGCTAGAATGTTCAAAGAGATTAAGAAACAAAATAAGAAAATAGCCAATGAGCTTAAAAAATCAAAATAATGAGACAAATATAAAGCTTGAAAAAATGGTAAATCAAAGTAATGAAACAAACATAAAATTAGAAAATCAAACTCAAATGCTTGAAAAATAAGAATAGCAGATTAAATTAGGATATGAAAAAATAAAAAAAGAAATAGGTGAAAATATATAGCAAGTGGAAAGTCAAATCGAAATAGTATATCAGAAAATTGAGAAAAATAAAATAGAACAGGAAGGAAAGATGAGCTGTTACAGAAAGTAGTAATAGATAATGATAGAAAATGAAAGGATACTAGAAAATATTAGAATAGAAATTAACAGTGTAGTAGATAAGGTAGACAAAATAGATTTCAATAAAAGTAGGCAAGGTAAAAAACACTTAAAGAAATTGGCAAGATAAGGTAGGAAAAGGTCAACTAGACATTAATAATTATGAGCAGGAGAGCTTGAATATAAACACACATATATAGAATAGTAACCCTGCAATAGTCAATCAATTTCTAAAGTTATGTGAATTTTTTGAATACATAGATGAATGCATTGAGAGCTTGGAGAAACATATTTATAAAAAATTCCAGCAAATTTACAAGGGTCCCTATACCATAGTTTGTCAATATGACAAGAACACCTTGTAGTGGTCAAAGTCAGTATAGAAAAGGAAACGTACAACACCTGTTCTCTAAATTAATTACACTACAAAAAAAATAAAGAACAGCCAGATAAAAAATAGTCTATTCACCAGACAGACTGGCAGGTTTGTTCTTATGAATAATGACTTCGGATTGTGTTGATAAAAATATAATTAAATTTAGATATTTTTTTTTAATAAATGTAAACAAAAGATTTTTTTAAGTGTCCAAGTAAGAAAAATTTAAAAAAAAAAAGTATAATAGAAGTTGGATAATTCAACAGTAACAACTCTCGATAAAACGTAAAAATGAAAACTTTGAAATAATAATTAGTGTCAATCCCAAATTTATGACATCCCAAAATTTATTAGTAACTCAGCTCATAAGTCTGTCCTTTGGACTCGGTGGAGTGTGACTAAATGAAAAAAAAAATTTAAATAAGACATTTAAAGGTGAAAGATAAAAGAAAGAAATAATAATAATGTAGCCACATAAATACTAGGTGTGACTGAAAAATAATAGTAATATCATTTGTTTCAATACATGTTGAGTGCTGGTGAATAATGAAGCAACAGATTGAGGCATGTGTGTATATAAGTGAAGGTAGAAATTTTAGATTGTATTTTGTGTTTGATTAGGCCTTTTTTTTGAGGAGACATTGATCTGCAAATGGATCTGTGTGTGAAACCCTGTTATGATGATGATGCACTGGTAGAGAGAAGTCCTGGCTCATTAAGGAATATATCTGGAAGAGAAATCCCCAGCCAAGTGAAAAAAAAATCATAAGATGAATGTTCAATAAAAATAGTCTTGACATTTGCAGATAAATATTCCAAGTCTATATTTTGCATCTATATTGCACAAAATTTGACCCATGCTGTAATCACGACTTCTGCAAAAAATTAAATGTGATTTAATCAACACAGAATTGATCTGCATGTGATATGCAAAGTCTTTAAGTTGGATATCTCTCTTATAAGATTTACTCATTGTAAATCTCACCCAGCATGATACTTACATATTGGAAATTATGATTTTTTTTTGTTTAAAATAAATATGTAGAATTAAAATCGGTCAATGCCTAAGGATGCATTTTACTCTTAAATTGGGAGGGGTGCATTGTAATGGATATGTAAATATATGTGTTATGTAAGATATTTTATGTTAAGAATATTTAGAAGAAAAAAAAAGTATTATTTTTTTATTAATGAAAAATACTGTCAGTTTAATAAATAGAATGAAGAGAATCTAGAATAAATGAAAAGTTGTTTAACAGGTGAACAACATGAAAATAAAATTATGTATCCTAATATCAATTTAAAATAAAAGAAAAAATAGAAGAGGGAAAAATATAATTAAAGTATAAAGTAAGAATTTTAATTAGATTTACTATTTGAAAAGATGATTTATCTTATCTTTTAACTGGAAGAAAAAATCCAAAATGTTATGAGATATAATGAAAATAAAAGAAAACTAATTGTGTAAAGATAACTTAAAGATTACAATTACTTAGTGAAATAATTTAAACTAAAAATATTAATTGTAAAGAGTAAACAAGATAATTGTAATGTAAATAATTGTACAGAATTATTGTTTAAAATTATTTAATTAGAGAAAAATAAGTTCTAATCAAAGATTAAAATAATTTTGTAAATTGTCTAATCAAGAAGGGATTATGAAAAATAAAAATAATTTTGTAAATTGTCTAACAAGAAGGGATTATGTTTTACTAGAAAACAGTAATCTATCCAACTGATTAGATAATCAATACTATAATAAATGTTGTAATTAAATAAATAGATATTAGAAGAGATTAACTAATTGAAAATAATTGAAAAACTAATTATTGACATGGGTAACTTCAGACAAAGGTTTTGTCAAGTGTATAAAGACTACTAAATTTCCATTAAAATTATTCTACTGTTATTCTCCTGGTATTTTTGATTTGGATCCTGTTAATTGGATTCAGCTGTTGCCAGTTATATTAATTTTGCTGACTTATCACCTGCTGAATTTTGTAGACTCTTTTATTGAGAACTAGTTTATACTTCAGTGATGTATAGCTATTTATGCAGAAGCATTAACATTATCATGTAATAAACTCTCAATGGGATGTTTATTTGATTTTTATCATCTAGTTCCTATGCATATGATAGCCTGAAATGGGGAAAATATCCTTGATCTGTCATTGCATCAATATCGAAGACAACTACTGAACAAGGCCATGCAGATATATGCTACCCCAGAAAGAAGTAACAAGCCATTAAAAGAAACTGAGAAACTTATTTAAGAATGTCAATTGTGAATTATATAAACTTTCAGAAAGACAGGAGTGATCATTCCAGAAAATGATCACAAAACCTAGGTCAATATAAAAAAATAATTTAAAGTCTAGTTGTAAAATGATATCTAGGGATAAGATTTCATTCTCTTAAACTTTCATAAAAATAAAAATAAATTTTTACTACCTATTTAAAGTAGACTTAACTATACTGAATACCTGTAATAATTTATTTTTTATTCTTATTATTATAGTAATATTTTTTTTGTAAATAAATATGTTGTTTTAATAAGTTAATTTGGCCTAAATTCTTTCTCTCTCAGTAGCTCACCATATGACATTAAACTATGGTAAAATTTGTCAATTGTATTGTTTGTGTTAAATATGTATTATCTGATAGCCTAAGTTAAAGTAAGTTTTTTCTACATTTGAGCTAACTATGAAATCAAGTGCTTGAAATGTTTAAAATCTTCTTTTGTAGATATGCCAGTTAATTCTGGATGGCACCCTCAGTATAAATAAATGTTTTCACAGGAGGGGTATTTTGAATCTAGCAGTTATGGAGCAAGTACAATGTTTATTAAGTGGTTGTGTATTTATAAACAATTTCAGTCTGACCATTAGTATGGGTAATGACTGTATTAACTCCTCTGCTTGTGTAATGATATTTCAAATTTGTATAAATTATTATTATAATATAATGAAAAGAGAAAAGTAAGAATTGTTTTTACTTTTTGTGATGAGAGATATGGTGCAAGGTCATCCAGACTTCAGAAGCAGAGATGAAGCAAGCGATGTCAGCCATCCTAACCAGGAAATTGGCCCCTGTAGATAATAAACCTTATAGGATTTTACAGGTCATGCTGACTTATGTTTTTCATAAGCTAAAATTAGTTGAGTTTATGAAATCCATTAGAATAAATGTTAATAAAATAAAATATCAGACGATGGAATAAATATTGCAATGGAACTAATTATAATTGTGATAATATATGTTTTTTTATAAAATATGTTGCCACTATTATGAGTCATTATTTTCATTACAATATTCATTCCATAAAATGAGCATTTTATTTACATTTATTATAATTTGACTTCTAAGAAATGTTGGATAATTACAAGAATGGCAGAAGCAATGTAAATATAATTTTTATATAAAATATATTATCACCATTATAATTTATTCTTATTAATATAAGATTATATATAATTAGTAGTCTTATGAAAGTTATATGCAAAGAGTTCTATTATATCAGATTTTGCAATTGTTTGCAATATATCCTCTCTCTACAGCATACTTCCATTATCCTTGATGCAGAATTAAACATTTTAATTTGCCATACATATTTGCCTGGGTCTATAATGACAAAAACAAATCCATAAAAAAGAACTAATGTAATATTTGTTGTTCCATTTTTTAAACTGTATGAACGAATTAATAATTAGAGGTAATCTGAAATATTAATGATTTAAAATATTCCATATTCTTTAAAATATAGTCATTCATAGTTGAGGGAAAATAATAAGGAAAAAATCTCTGAAGCCTTGCGAATGATTGATGAAACTTGTCAAATGATTTGCTATTTTAAAATGTTGATATTACTCTGAAAAACTGATCTAATGATTTTTTTAAAATTGATAAATAAATATTTTCAATACAATTTTCTGACAAGTGATCAGTCAATCTAATTAACTTTAAAATTAAGATTCAGATTGATCAAAAAAAAAAAAAAAATCATGGAAAACTAATAGTGCCCTTGCTCCATCTCTCATAAGATCTATTTATAGCTGCCATTTAAATTATACTTGCTATTGCGCCATTGCATTTTGTAAATTTGTTTTCTACTTACGATTTGTATTCATTGTTGTTTAAAGTAAGTTAAGTTATTCTATTGAAATTAATTCTTGCTAGTACACCATTGGATTCTACAGATTTGCTTTCTATTTACCATTTATATTAGTTGTTATTTAAACCAAGTTAAATGCTTTTTAAATTCTTGCCGTTGAACCACTGCATTCTATAGATTTGTCTTCTACTTACCATTTATATTCATTGCCATTTAAACTAAATTAAATTACTCTGTGCTATTTTAATTAATTTTTGCTGGAGAACCATTGCATTCTCTAGATTTGTTTTCCATTTATTATTTAT
This sequence comes from Epiperipatus broadwayi, assembly GCA_028023455.1. Lineage (NCBI taxonomy): Eukaryota > Metazoa > Onychophora > Udeonychophora > Euonychophora > Peripatidae > Epiperipatus > Epiperipatus broadwayi. The sequence goes on from JAQFVV010000009.1 coordinate 17,652,755, forward strand.
ACTTGTTGCCATTACACTTTGCTGTTTAAATTTTTGCTATTGAGTCATTGCATTTTGTAGATTTGTTTTTTATTTACCATTTATGTTTATTGCCATTTAAACCAAGGTAAATTATTCTATGCTGTTCAAATTCTGACTATTGGGCCAGTGAACCATTGCATTTTGTAGATTTGTTTCCAACTTAGCATTTATATAGTGAACCATTGCATTCTGTAGGTTTATTTTTTACTTATTTATATGCATTGCCATTTAAATTAAATTACTCTTTGCCAAGCCATTGCTTCCAGGGATTTGTTATTCTAACTGTGATTTTACATTCACTGTTAATTAATTAAGTTACTTCTTGCCTAAGTCATTTCATTCTGAGGATTTGTTATTCTACTTATAATTTATATTCCCTGACATTTAAATTAAATTACACTTTTTTGAGATCTTGCATCCAGTGGATTTTCCATTCTATTTGTGATTTATATTCGTTCATCTATATCTAGTCAATCGAGCACACAATATAGACAGAATGTCAAAGAAGTTATCTGGAGCTCAAAACAGAAAAAGATGATTACAATGAGAAGAAACTGAACACAAATTGGCAGGATCATTAAACAAATTTTTAACATCAATATTTATAGGAATGAAAGATAGATAGTTTTGAAGAAGCAAGTGCCTCTGCAAACACTTGCTATTTTTATTACTTTAGTAGAAAACAGTGAAGAATAGATGTTGCTACAAGATTCTGAGAGGAAAAAACCTGAAAATTCTCATTTTATATTAAATTTTAATGCTAATGATCAAGGGATCTTGACCAAAAACCATAAACACAAAAATTAGAGATTGTTTAGTTGAAAATTCTATTAATCTGATAGATAATAAGGATTTTCCTGAAGATGTGTTTGATCGCAAGTTTTCAGAATCATATTATCATTATTTATTAAATGAAGAGAGTTTCTAGAAGTTATTTATTCTGGATCATAAATTCAGTTTTTTGATATTATTGCAAATTATTTGGAGATTGTATTACACAACTTACTAATGAGTTTGGTTGTAATAACTGACAACACATGAGTTTTTAATTAAAAAAAAAACATTAAACAAATTAATAAAAAACTGATTAAAAATATAGCTAATTTAAAATATCATTAACTAAAAAATGTACAATCGATTCATCTCAACAAAGACTATAATGAAACTGAGAAAAAATATTGACAATCTGTTATAAAACGATTAATATATATGTAATACATTATTTATTAAGACAATGTTTAGCTTTTAGAGGTTCTTCTAAAAATCTTTTTGAGTATGATAATGGTAACTTTTTAAAATTACTAGAAACTATCGCTAAATTCAATTCAGTAATGGCAGAACATTTACATTGTGTCCAAACATCACAAAAAAAAAATTGTTGTTCATTATTTAGGTGATCAAATTCAAAATGATATTATTTTTTTAAGCTAAAAAACAAAAAAAAATGTGAAAATAGTTTAAAGAATCAAAATATGATTTTTTTAAATTTTTGATATTATACTGGACTTAAGCCGTAGCAAACAGTTAACCATTGTTATTAAATTTGTTCTTCATAATAATGATACAAATACTGCAGAAATTCATGAACATTTTTTGGACTTTCAATGTGTAATTGTTATTACTGGTAAAAAATTATTTGAGTATATTATAAATTTTTCAAGATTAACAAATATTAATATTTTAGATTTTCATGGGCAAGCATATGATAATGATGTGACAATATGCAGAGCAAAGGTAAAGTATTCCAGTAGAAAATTGAAATGAATTCAAGAGCTTTATTCATTAAATTTGTTATTTGATGATTTTTTTTTTAGGAATACATAAATTATATAATTATTTTTCATTATCTGTAAAACGGTGGGCTATACTAAAAATATATATTATAAATTTAAATTTGAAACAGCTTTCTGCTATTAGAGGGGAAAGAGAAGTGAAGCAATAGACCTGCTTAAAAATATTAAAAAAATATTTCTGGCTCTTCCAAAAATTGCAAAAAATGATACCAAAGATATAGATTTTAGAGTTTAGACTGCTAATTTAATTTCAAAAATTTGTTCATTTAAATTTGTGTGTTTTATTCATATTTGGCATGCTATGTTAAATCTAATAAATGTTGTAAGTAAAATGATGCAGAATCCAAAATTTAATATACAAACAGTTAGTAAAAATCTTAAATTTATTACAAATGATTTGAAGAATCTCTGGAGCAATCAAAATTTTGAAATATTATTGCTTTTACAACAGATGTAGCAAAGCAACTCGATTTTGATCCTGTTTTTTCAGAAATATGAAAAAGAAAAAAAAAATGTTTGAATACAAAGCTTCATGTGAATCAATAACTGATGCTAAACATCATTTTAAAATAAACTTGTTTTTCACAATTTTAGATTCCACTATATCATCGATTACTGAGAGATTTATACTATTAAAGTAACACAATGAAGACTTCAAACTTATTTATGGTATTAACAAATTAAAAGAATGGAGTCATAAAGATTTATTAAAATATTGCAAAGATATAGATGTAAAATTATGTGACAATTTAAATTTTGCTAATCGGCACATGAAAGCATGGCTCTATTTGAGGAACTGAAAACCTTATGATGTTATATAAAAACTGTTATGTCTCCTCATACTGTTTTAAATTATTTATATCAAAATAAATTAAATGAGACTTTTCCAAATGTAGCTGTTGTACTGCATATAATCCATGCTATGTCTGGATAATCTAAGAGTGTACTTCTCATGATTACAAATCAATACTACCAGTTAATATTTAGATAATTCTTTCTTCATGATCCTTAATACCATTTAATTATTTACATATATACAATCATTAACATAAGAAGGCCCAAAGGCATACACAAATAATAATTTAGATAAATACAACCTGTAAGAGTCCTTGTTGACTGCTGTCATATTCAGAAGTCATATCTCCACACTTAAAGTCACTATGCAATGGGAGATGATCTGGTGCAACAAATATGTCCATATGCACTGACTGATGAAACTCCAAGAATCAAGTGTCCTGTTGTTCATTCCATTAGTACTGAGGTATTCATTGTTTTAAATCCCTGCAATTGATTGGCTACTACTCACTGTCCATCCATTCAGGTGATTCTTCATTTTAATCTCCATACAAGAATTTACATCTGCATTTTTCTTTAATTAATGAGTTACTTTTATAGCTTCACAAATGTTTTCTTATAAAGGAAGTCTAACTCAAATTCCTTTGTTTTATTTCATTAATGATGTTATCTATTCTATTTAATTAGACTATTATTCATTTTAGAAAATAATCTTTTTCTAATCTTAAAGTTATAAATCTTTTACTTACTAATTTTAAAAGAATCAGTCTTTTAAAATTCTTTAATTTATTTAACTTATAACTTTTTCTCTCTATAAGTTTATACACATATGTATGTACATTTCAGTTTTTAATCTCTGAACTCAATACATAGTCATTAAGATACATGATCTTTTTATTTTTCTGTTAGCATGCTGTTGTTGTTTATGTTCTGCCTCACTTGATGTGTTTCCTTTTATTAACTGGTTGTCAGTGTCCATTGAGTTGAATAAGTCAGGTATTATTTTCTTGCTCTTGTCTTTACACAGCTGTTTTACATGCTTGTGAAGTACTTCTCCATTTTTCATTCGAACTGTAGCTATTTGTTTTGATAAATGATGAATTCACCTGTGACCAAAACTTGTTCATATTATTTTCTCCCCACACTTTTCCTGTGGTTTAAATTTATTAAATTTATATGTATGGCTTGATGTTTATTTTGATCCACAATTGGCACACTATTTGATAATTTTGTGCATAACTTTCTACCTAAATACATTTCAGCAGGTGATTTCCCAGGTTTGGCATTAGGGATCATGTGTTGATGGAGTTCAGTCAGCACTGCTTCATGTATTTTAATTTTCCCCAATTTGTTGATGGAAGATTTTAGAGTTTGTATGGATTTATCAGCTAATCCATTGGATTGAGGATGGTAAGGGTGAGTGAGTGTTTAATCCCCCACTCTTGCATCACTTCTTCAAACTTGGCTGAAGTAAAGACAGTTCCATTATCAGAATCAAACATTTCCAGAAAGCTGTGATGAGCAAAACTTTCATATAATTTGCTGTCATGTCTGTACTGGTGTATTGAGTCCATGCTGAAAATACATCAACCACAACTAAAAACAGATAATTCCTCAAATTGGCTGCAGTGGTCAATATGTACCCATTGACATGGCCTTTCAACTTTAGGCCACAGTTCAAACTTAACCAGAGACACATTAGCACACGTTTGACAGTTTTTGCATTTAAAAAAAATACATTTCAACCAGGCATAACCTTGAGCTAATGCTTTTGCCCTAATGATGTCTGGATGGCCTTTCTGCAACAGCTTTAGAATTTGATTCTTATCCTTTAGTGGGATTAGTACCCAATCACTCCTCAAAATGGATCCCTTGCATACAGATAACTCTTCACAGGCATTCCATAATTCTTTTCTGAAAAAAACTAGGTCGTTTTTTCAGCCATCCTTCATTGATCTATTTTACCATCCATTGGCAGCCATTGTCTTTGGATGTCCATGCAGCCACTATTGCACTGTTGAGGGTTTGACTCTTCAAGACTTCAATATAATTTCTATTTCTTTTTTATATCTTTCAGTCTGATCAGGCATACATTGTAGAGCATCAGCATGCCTATTTGTTTTCCTTTTTTATATACTAATGTATAATCATACACCAAAATGTTTAGCCAATGCAACATGTGAGGACTTAGATGTTCAGAAATTTATTTAATTCCTAATAGTCCCAATAGGGGTTTATGATTGATTACTATCGTAAATCTGCGCTTATAGATATTGATGGAACTTTTTGACACCAAATAAAATCTCAAGGAGCTTCTTGTCCAACTGACTATAATTTTTCTTTACTTTGCATAATTTACATGATGTTAAGCAATAGGTCATTTGCCTTCATGAGCAGTGTGACACAATACTGCTCCGACATCAAATTCTGATGCATTCATGGTCAGAGTTACTTTCAATTCGCTGTTGCAGCAATTTTGTGCATAGAAATGTTTTTTCTTTTTACCATTTCCATTTCTGATTCTTTTTGAGATCATATAATAGTCATGGCCATGTGGACTTTTTTTTGTAAGAAATTTTTAAAGTAATTAATCAGGCCTAAGTTTTTCACATTGTTAGGCCTCTGCATTTTAGCAACTGCTTTAGCTTTTTCAGGACAGGAGACATGCCATTTTTAGATATAATGTGACCTAAGAACTTGATTTTTTTTACTTTCCATATGCATTTTTGGGTATTAAGTTTAGCACTGAATTCATGGTTTTTTGCAGACTTTCTGTAGACATATTTTAAGTTGTTTTCAGTCATAGATGTAATCAGAATGTCATCAAAATATGAAATAATGCCCTCTAATCCATTAAGGAGGGTTTCAATTTTTGATTGAAAGATACTAGGGGCCAATGTTATTCCAAATGGGTGCCTCATACATTTATATAACCCTACATGGGTGATTAGTGTTAATATTTCAGTTGTCTGTTCACTAATTAGTATCTGATGGAAAGCAGCATTAAGATCTAAAATTTAGCAAAAAAAAAAAAGGATCTCTGGAGTGACACTATTATTTCCCTGGCATTAATCACCACACAAATGAATTTACTGACACTATTATTTCCCTGGCATTAATCACCACACAAATGAATTTACTTATTGTGTTTAGTAATAATTACCAATGGTGTAGCCCAATCAGAATTTTTGGTAAGTTGTAACACCCCTTTCTTAACTAAGTCATCGATTTCATTTTCAACTTTCTCTTTTTGTGTGAATGGCATTTTCCATAGTTTGCATATTATAGGTAGCACACCAGTGCTTAACTCTAATGATATAGGGGTCATTTTAATAACACCAGTCTCCCTATTAAGTAAGTTAGGAAATTTGATTTTTTGCATTTCGTTTTCCATTTTGACCTTTTTCACAAATGTGAGTTTAATATCCAATTTTCTAAACCATTGATGCCTGACTAGGGGATTTGTTGGAGCATAAACTATGTATAACCAATCACTTTTCCCTCCATTCTACTTACAGGGGTCTGAATAACACCTTTACTTTTGACCACATTGCCATTTACATATGTTTTAAGGTCAGCTTTTTCTAGTTTATGAATTTTATTACTCATAGCCCAGTCATGTACTGATATTAATGATACACTGCTACCACTTTCTACCTCCTTAGATATGGGCTGGTTACACAGCTTTAGTTTTAACATAAATTTGTCATCACAAGAGGACATTTTTTTACATTTGTATACTGACTTTTCTGGTCCTGATGTGCACATTTTTCTTAACACATTTTTTCCATGTGCTCTCTTTTTTTTAGAATTATTGCAGTGTTCTCTTTTATAAAAACAATTGCTGGTTTTGTGGCCCTTTTTCCCACAGCAAAAACTTATAAACATGGTTTTTCTGTTAGCAGTATTTTCATTACTTTTCAAATACTCTTTCTTTATGATTTTACAAACATCTGTATGTGATTTGCTATTCTTGAATTTGGAAAATTTTTGAGATTGCTCGAGTATTATCTCATGTTTTATAGCTTCTATATAATCTAAATCATTAATGACCAATAATTGTTACTGTAAATTGTCATTACACATACCGGTAAGCAATTGTTGTAGCAGGGCTTCGGGTTCATCTAAGAAAGATCCATAGATGCAATTTTTTGCTAGATTACAAAGAGCACTGTCATAATCTTTTATATGTTTATTCCAACCTTGGTTCCGAGCTTGGAATTGCAGTTTAGTGACATGCCTCAAGGGTTGGGAGTTAAGATGGTTTGATAAATGCTCTTTAAACTGATCTTATGAACAATCTTCAGGAGTTAGAGGTTCAGTGAGCCTGTTGGCTCTTTCAATAACTTCTTTCTTATCAAAGCATAATAATGAAGTAATCTTATACTTATCTTTAACTTATTGAGCATTTTCCTACATATTGAATGTCCAGGGGCCAACTATTTACCTTGTTGACATCAAATTCACCGATTGCTACTTGCATTGCCTAGCTTATCTAAATTTAACTATTATTTTAATTAATCATCTAAATTAAGATTGTGGCTGTGCCAATTTGCTATGTCTAGCTAATATAAGTGTACTTCCCATGAGTACAAATTAATACTAAGAGTTAATATTTAGATAATTATTTCCTTATGATCCATAATAGCATTTAACTATTTATATATATATATAATCATTAACACAAGAAGACACGAAGACATACACAAATAATAATTTAAATAATTGCGACCTGTAAGAGTCCTAGCTAACTATTTTCATGTTCAGAGGTAATCTCTCCTAACTTGAAGTCACAGTGCAATGAGAGATGATCTGCTCCAACATATATGTCTGTGTGCATTACTGAAACTCCAAGAATAAGGGTCCTCTTGTTCATCCCATTAGTACTTAGGCATTCGTTGTTTTAAATCCCTGTAATTGATTGGCCAATACTCTATCCATCCATTCAGGTGATTCTTCATCCTTCAGGTGATTCTTCATTTTAATCTTCATACAAGAATTTACATCTTTATCTTTCTTTAATTAATGAGTTATTTTTATAGCTTGTCAAATGCTTTCTTATAAAGGAAATCTAACTTGAATTGCTTTAATTAAAGGAAATCTAACTTGAATTCCTTTAATTGTTTTGTTTCATTAACAATGTATTCTATTCTATTTAATTAGACTATTATTCATTTTAGAAAATAATCTTTTTCTAAGTGGTACTTGTCAGTTAGACAGGCCAGCCACTTGGTGGCATTCTTGATCTGCAAAAAACACACTATTATAAGCATTCCAGGCTGACATTTTGCAAGCTAATTTAAAACAATTTATAATCGAACATTATTTGGTAAAATGGAGTCATTTTATTTTTAAATTACTTTTAAACTCATTTTCGAACCATTTTTTTGGATTGAAATTCTTATACATTTTTACTGACACTTGTCTAACAAATTTTGTTAAATACAACATTTTACAAGCATTTACTTTTTTTACAAATTCATATTTCAAAAGATCTTTATCAATCTTATTACACTTACAAACAAACCAAAACATAATAATGACAATAAAAATTAGGTTGTCTGTTATTTGATACTAGTCAGTCTGCTGTTTCAGACTAGTCTGCTCTGTTTTGGCCAGTGATATTTCACCTAGGATGGCCTCAAACAAGTCTTGACCTTTGTGGAACCGTCACCATACAAATTCACCAAATAGTTCTCCATGGACTGTCTTGGTGTACTATGCTTCTTCTTGTTGGCCCACTTGAGAACTTCCCAAAGATGCTTGATATTTTGCACATGCACACTTGTGCTAGGGTCAACAAAGTTGTAGTGGTAGTTGACCATCAGGTGCTTAAAACCAGTGGACTGTAGATCACCGCTTCTATACCCCTTCCAACAGTTCAAATAGATGGTCGATCCAGGCTGTATGTTTTTGCAGATGGCCTGCAGAAGGGTAGAGGCAGAGTGTGATGGAACAGCTGATGCAAAGCAATCTCTGGTCTCATGGCACAATCTGCCAAAGATCCACTGTTGAGGAAGTATTCGGTCTTGATGGTTCTTCCTGCATGTGAATAGTTTCTCATCCACCTTCACTGTCAAGCCTGACCCACCAATTTGATAGCAGGGGTGGGACCTGATGCTCTTATGGCACGGTTCCCTCAGTCCTTTGGTCCATTGGATGACAGATTTTTTGGATAGGTCAAGCTCAGTGCATCAGCCCATGGACAATTTTTGATCGCAAGCAATTGCCAAAACTTTAAGTGCTCCTTACTGCATTCAACCATTTTGTTAGTGTGGCAGTGAATCTCACACAAATGTGAGTAAAGACAGTATCATGCATCAGCTTTATTTGCCAAAAAAATTTCCAAATTTTTCCCCCCTTCAAAAGTGTGTAGGGAAGCATGTGGACAGGATGACAATTTTTAGTACACAATAATAAATCAGTTTCATTGTAAGGTGATTAAATGAAAGATGACATTTATAAGAATTATGGTAAGTTGAAGTACAGGTACCTTCAAGTCATACTGTAGTGAAGTTTATAATAGTTAGAATTTGGATAAACTGTGTAACAGTGTACATAGCCACTGTTATAGGCCACATTAAAAAATTGCATGGGTTTCTGTCCATTCGCATGGAAATAAAGCAAATAACAGCATATTTCTGTGCTTTTGCAGAGACTGCCTAAATGGCATATTTTTGTGCTTTTGCAGAGAAAGAACACCACCAAGTGGCTGGCCTGTCTAATTGACAAGTGCCCTTAAAGTTACAAATCTTTTACTTACTAATTTTAAAAGAATTAGTCTTTTAAAATTCTTTTATTTAACTTATTAACTTTTTCTCTCTATAAGTTTATGCATTTATACGTATGTGCATTTAAGCATACACGTATATATCAATCTACAATGAAAGAAGAACACCTAATTAATTTATTACTTGTATCTATTGAAAATGATATTTTAGATTCCATAAACATTGGCAAATTAATTAACGATTTTGTGATTGCCAAAGCAAGGAGAATTCATTTATAAATAAAATGATGTTTGTAAACAATGTTAATAATGAATTTATAACTTTAATGTACCACTTTTATATCTTGTTCGTGGAACTAAATTTTATAATTTTTTGCCAGCCATTTTCTGTATTTTTTATTGAACAAAAATTTTACTGAATTAAAATTCATCGTTTTATTTTACAAATTTTATTTATGGTGGAGGAGGAGTGGCACTAAAATTCATCTTGCGCAAAAGCATCCCTCACCTATGTGGCAGGCCTGACTATGGTTCTTCATGTACATAACTATATTTAAAAGTATAAATGTTTATTATGTAGATTTTTGCTTTTTTTTTTTTTTTTCAAACTTGTATAATTTTGACTGTTAATAAGGTAGTCTTTATTTGTAATAGATGACTAAGATTGATAAGAAAAATATTTTGCTTTTTTTTTTATATACATCAGAGTGTAAAAGCAAATTATTTCATTTATCTATAATAAATAGTTCAATGTAAGATTGATAAAAAAGGACCATGTGATTATTCTAATCTTGCCACATGTTAATAGCAATTGAGACTTACAGTATAAGAGCATCATGTTTTCATCTTCATGTTCTTAAAGTAAATTATGTATATTATTGGATTTCCTGTATAAGATATGATATTTTTCTAGCATAAATGATGATCTATCAGTTTAATAATATGAAGCATTTAAATGTATTGTGAGAATTTGGTATATTCTTATACACTGCTGTTCTGGATAGCATTATATGATACAATGCTACTTCAGATTTTTTTTAGCAAGATTGAGATCAATAAGAGAATTTTTTTCCCATACATAGTTTAATACAAACGACATTTTATATTCATATAAGAAAATAATGAAGCATAGAAAGAGATATACAGTATTAGAATTAAGAAAAAAGATTTAAAGTAAAATACATGAGTGAATGAACAAATACAAATTATTGTCATTATTAAATAAAATAATTGTATACCTATTTGTTTGTGAGGTCATGCGAATTTGACTATCTATGTAATAGATTGAACACAATACCTCCATTCAAATAATTAAACTACTCAGCTGAGAATCAATCTAGAAATTTTTATTTTGTGAGTCTACTTCTTTATCATTGAGCCAAACCTTAAAGGCTGAAATGAAGATGGTCTGTAAATTCTGCTAGAAGAGATGAAAGCAAGGTTTAAGCCCCAAATGATTTTAAGAGACCTAGAAAGCGACCATGTATAATTATGATCGTTACATATAGAAATAATATAGTTTTCTAGTGAATAAAAAGTTATCAATTAGGAATAGTGAATAAAAAGTTATCAATAGAAAATATTGAAATGAACTCAGAGAGATTATCACACTGAAATAGATTATTGATAATTGAAAATGATGATTAATGTGCAACTATCTACTAACTTAAAAGATTTTATTACACTTTGCACACAAATTTATGCTTGTCAGTTTTTATAAACATTAATAAAATTGTTATTTAAAACAAAATGTTGTTTTTACATTCAGTTTAAATAGTAACTGTAGTATACATTCGCCTTAATCAGAGGGAACGTATGCATAGTATTTTTTTACTCCCAGATATAGCTATTTAAAAATTCTAAGTTAGCGTGAAAAATTCTTAGCAAATGAAAATATCTTCAAGATTCATAGATTCGAACTCCATGTCATGGTAAGCGAATGCATTAATCATTATACCATTTTCATTAATGAATCAAATAATTTTATTCAGGTTCTTAAAATTAGTATTAACTGAAACACACAGGCTTAATATATACCTGTGTCTATATATGTATATATTAATACGCTTTTTTAAAAGGCCAAAAGGTGGCAGTATATGTCAATAAAATTAATATTTAAAAAAGTACTAGACTGAAGTCTTATTTTAATTAAAGGCTGCAAATTATGTTTATTATTTAGAGATAAACCATGTCTATAGATCTGAATAAAATATCTAAATTTTCAACAATGTATTATTGTTTGAGAATACTTTAGTTATACATTGGTGATTATGATTCACAAAAAAGATTCGTGTCTCTCGCAGTATTAAATTTTTTAAAAAAATTAGTGTTGATAAAATAATGTTACTTTGCGGACTATATATTAGAACTAAATACTTGCGTTTAATGCATATTATTGGGAGTTTTATTTATACAAGTTACTTTATTTTCTTACTGGAAAATGAAATTTAAAAAATTTAATTACTACTTATTATTATTATTTTTTTTTTTTTAAAAAAAAAAGGTTGAGTAATAATTTATACGCAAACATTTTCAACTCTGTAAATATATACACAAACACATTAATGTTTCTTTATTATATAAATAGAGAACATTTATTTTAAAAAATCTATAAGTTGAAACTCTTTTACCTACATTTATTAAAGATATGAAGAAATTAAATTTGGCAAGCACATGGTCTATCTCCACAAATGACACCTTACATATAGGATTATCACTGCCACTATATTTTATATAATGTATCTCAAAATTGTGTGTGGCGTAAATATTGTCCAATATTTATTAAAAAGTTAATCAAGATAATTAGTATAAAAATAATCAAAAAAAGTTACTCTATTTTATCTGAAATGAAAAAGGCGAGTGGTTTAAATTCAGCAATGTTTATTAATTTAGTTATCTGAAAGATGTTTACAATTACATCCACATGTGACATGTACAATTATATTTAATATGTATGCGTGTGCTTAAATTAAAGTCAGAAAGATAACGATGTAAACTCTTGTATGAAGATTAAAATGAACAATCACCTGCGAAGAGTATGAGCCAATCAATTGCTGGGATTAAAACAATGAATGCCTCAGTACAAATTTGATGAACAAGACCACTTCATTCTTAGAGCTTCACCTGTGCACACGGACATATATATTGGAGCAGATCATCTCCCATGGCACAGTGACTTCATGAGAACTGGCTTCCGAATGTATGAACAGTCAGCTAGGACTCTTACAAGTTGTATTGATCTAAATCAGTGGTCTTCAACCTTTTCACACCTGCGGACCGGTAAAAATAAGGATAAGGTTTCTCGGACCGGCAAAAATAAGGATAAGGTTTCATGGATCAGCAGAAGTCTATAGATAAATTTTCTTAAAGATGTAAACAGTTTAGCCTTAGATGAAGTTATATATATATATGGAGTTTGTATAATAAAAAACTTTTTCTTTTTTAATTTTGATTTTTTTTAGAAAAGTAATAAAAAATTTAACTCTACCCCCCCCCCCATAAACATCTGTGATAACTAGAAAAACAAATTAATTTATGTATGACTGATTAGATTTTGTTCTGTTTCTTTTTTTTAATCAGGTAAAAGTGCAATGAAAAAAAAAAAATTGTTTATATTAATTAAAAGTTTAAAATCTTATTATTTTGTTATTAAAACTTTCTTGCCAGTCTATCGCGGACTAGCAAAACACCGGTGGTTGAAGACCACTGATCTAAATTATCATTTATGTATATTTCCGGGCCTTATTATGTTAAATTATCATATGTATGTAAATAGTTAAAACGCTATTAAGGATCGTTCATTAAATTATCTAAATATTAATTGTTTAGTAATGATTTGTACTCATGGAAAATGCACTCTTAGATCAGCTAGACATAGCAAATTGGTGCAGTCACAGTCTTGATTCGAACCATTAATTAAAATAACAATCAAATTTCAGTAAAAGAATAGGCAATGCAAGTAGCAATTGGTGAATTTGACATCAGTGAGGCAAGTAGTTGGCCCCTGTATGTTCAACATGTAGAAAAATATTTATTCATTAATAAAATTAAAGATATGTATAAGATTGCTGCTATTATTATGCTTTGCTGGGAAATGAGTTATTGAGATAGCCAATAGGCTCAGTTAACCTCTAACTCCTGAAGATTCTACATACGATCAGGTTAAAGAGCATTTGTCAAACAACTTTAACCCCCAAACTTCTAGGTATGTCACTAGACTACCATTCTGAGCTTGGAACTAAGGTTGGGGTGAAAGTATAAAAGATTACGATAGTGCTCTTGGTAATTTAGCAAAAAATTGCATTTATGGATTTTTTCTAGATGAAGCCCTGCTGGAACAATTTCTTATGGGTACATTTAATGATAGTTTATACCAAACAATTATTGACCATTAGCAATTTAAATTATATAGAGGATCTAAACTATGGTATAGCTTATGAACTAGTGCTTGAGCAATCTCGAAAATTTGCCAAGTTCAAGATTAATAGCAAATCTCAAGCAAATTTTCGTAAAATCGTAAAGAAAGAATAGTCTAGAATAATGAGAATAGTGCTAACAGTAAAAACCTATTTATATATTTTTGCTGTGAAAAAAAGGACCACAAAGCTAACAATTGTTTTCATAAAGGAAACATTGCAACAATTATAAAAAAAAAGAGGGTACATCGAAAAAATGTGTAAAGAAAAATAAAACAATCCCCAACAGGGAAAGTAAGAATTATAAATGTTCAAATCAGGGACAAACAAGTCAGCCTACGAATATTTAAAAAATGTCCACCAATGATGACAAAATTATGTTAAAACTAAAGCTGTGTGATCAGCCCATATCTATGGAGGTAGACAGTGGTAATGGCATATTGTTTGATATCAGTCCATGATTGATATACTGTTCCTTCCAAGACTGACCTAAAAGTGTTAGATATGAATGACAATGCCATTAAAATAAAGCGAATAATTGAAGAGCAAAATTAAGGTACTATCACTATATGTAATACATGCCCCTATCAAACCCATATTAAGACACATCTGGTTCAGTGAAGTGGGAGTAGAAATAACAATTACTAAAAAAATTAATAGCCACTGAGAGATAAAAACTTTCTGAGGGGGTTAATATGAATTTGGGTAAAATAGATATATTCAGAGAGCAGAAACCTTTCCAGAAGCCAGTAATTAACAAAAGCATGTCAGAGAAGATTCATGATGACCAGAAATATATGGAAATGAAGTACAAAGACATACAGAAATCGGGAGTAAAACATAAAATTGTAGCTCATTGGACAGCCAAAGATAATGGTTATCAATGGTTTATGAAGCAGATTCAAGAAGGCTGGCTGAAGAAACATCCTTCACAAAGAACTATGGAACATCCAAAAGCATCTGTCAGTACACAAAGGTTGCATTATGAAAGGCAATTGTACGCTGATTCCAGTCAAGGGTAGGCAGCATATAGTAAAGTGGCTGCATAATAGTCTGTGAGACATGGCAGAGCAAAAGCTCTAGCCCTTAGTCTTGTCTGGTGGCCAGGCATTAACATAGACATTAGGAAAAATCAAAAGAATGATTGTGATATACAAACAAGTACAGTTCCAGAGAATGCACCAAGTGAGTTGGAACATAATTCACAACAGCATGCTAAAAGAGAAAAAAAAACCTTACATATCTGAATAACTATGTACTAAGTTCAGACATTAAAACCTGATCTCTGATTTTGGGGGGAAGTAATGATTTGTATGTGTATGCTTAAATGCACATACATAAATAGGTATAAATTACTAATGAAAATAAGTTATAAGTTTAAATAAATTAAACAAATTTAAAAGATTGAGTCTTTTAAAATAGTAAGTAAAAGATTTATAACTTTAAGATTAGCAAAAGATTATTTTCTAAAATGAATACCAATCTAATTAATGAGAGCAGAATATATTGTTAATGAAATAAAACAATGAAAGGAATTCGAGTTAGATTTCCTTTATATCATAAATGACAAAGTATAAAAATAAGTCAGAAAGATAACGATGTAAATTCTTGTATGCAGATTAAAATGAGGAATCTCTTGACCAGAGTATGAGTCAATCAACTGCAGGGATAAAACAATGAATACCTCAGTACTAATTTGATGAACAAGACTATACTTCATTCTTGGAGCTTCATCTGTGCACACAAATGTATATATTGGAGCATATCGTCTCCCATGGTGCAGTGATTTCAAGTATGGAGAGCTGGCTTCTGAACATATGAACAATCAGCTAGGACTCTTACAGGTCGTATTGATCTAAATTATTATTTATGTATGCCTTTAGGCTTATTATGTTAAAATTATCATATGTATGTAAGTAGTTAAAATGCTATTAAGGATCGTTCATTAAATTATCTAAATATTAACTGTTTAATAATAATTTATACTCATGGGAAGTGCACTCTTAGATCAGCTAGACATATATCATCTATTGCACTTTTATAAATTAATTACACACACTAAATTATTCTCAAGAAGAGAAGTGTCTGCTTATCATCTCTTTTGGATCTGGTGCATATATTGTGTGCATGAAAGATGGGAAAAGATCATGATAAAATGAACTTATTGTCAAATGTGTGAACCAAGCAAGTGGAAGTCACTATTGTTATTTGGATTCCATCTAATTCAAGCAGGTTAATATGGGTTCAAAACTTTAGGGCTGATTTGAATTTAATGTATTTAATTTAAATACTAAAATGGAATTACAGTATATGGGAAATTAGTGATTTGGAAAATGAAAAGATCTACATAGAACAAACTCATGAAGAATGGCTATCCATCAGCTGTCATCAAAAAAGTCTTTACAAGGCAACAAAAACAGACACCAACAGAAAAAAAACAATTATTGGTACTACAATGTTATCCATTCATTCCAAAAATAGAAGACAAATTTTAAAAAAATTTGCAATCAGTATACATCAGAACAACTTTCCAGAGCCATGTTACATTATGAGGAATTCTAACATCTATAAACTCTAAACTTGACATGCTGAAAAGCAACAACTGTATCTATGAAATACCATGTGAATGTAGAAGAATGTATATTGGTGAGATCAACTGTCCCACTGAAAAATGATTGCAAGAGCACAAACTAATGATATGATTAGAAGAGAGAAAATAGATGTGTCTAAGATAGGAGACAATGTATGTACCAAAGAATATATGTTTAATTGGGAAAATACCAAAATATTGGAAAGAAAGGAAATATTATTGCAATTTTTTAAGAATTTAATTTCACTATATACATCAAGCGTATTAAATCTTACAAAGGAGAAAATTCAAAGAGGCTGTTCATATGACAATGGTAAACAATCCTATAAGTCAATCCAGCATGCAATACATAATGTCTGGAAACCTCTAATTAACCTTGCTCTTAGGAAAAAGTATTACAAAAATTGGAGAAATCAGGAGGATTTGAACCGATAAGTATATGAAATTTTTATTACCATTGCCTTTGACAGAATGGCTCAGTTGGTTAAAAAATTGCCTTAAAATTCAATATTCAATCATCTAAAGTTGTTGACTCCTATGCTAATATTGTCACTCATTGGTCAGGCCAGCAATACCTGAAATAGAGTGGAGAATAATAACACTCAAAACATTGTGTAATCTATTAACTTAGATTGTCTATTTTTTATTATTACTAACAATTGTCCATATTTGAAAAGTTTAAATAAAGTTTAAATTTTTTTAGATATTCAACATTTAATGATAGATGGTGGAAATAGTTCAACATATCATTACGTTTATTTGATGTTTGACTGCATTGCTTTCAATATTAAATTCCAAAACTTCAAATGCAAAAACCAGAAACTGATCTGAAATGGTGCTTTAAATATAATAAAATATCTAGTAATCATTGATTATTCAATATATTATAGTAGATGCTTTAGAATAAGAAACTGTTCTTATTTTAATCATATAATGCGTTGGGAAATTAAGTGAATTCTTGTTATTACTAACAACTATTTTAGAAATTCAACAGTTAAATAATTTTGTTTTTGAAAAATAAAAAATGCATACATTTATTTAGATAAAAACTAAAGATAGATAAATGAATGCTGAATATATCAATTTAAATGCAATGTAAAGCATTATGGAAGGATATATAAATAAAAGAAATTTGACTGCAAGTTTACTTGGTTAGGCTTATTAATAATTTTATTTCAAATTTAACTATAGTTTGAAAATTACATATTTAAAATTTAAAAATAACATGAATTGTTAGTAGCATGAATGTTTTTTTGTTTAGAAGCTAGAGTTTGGTATCATTTGAATTTCCTAAAATTAAATTTTTTTTTTTTCATATGTCATAGCATCGGCCGGGACGCGAACCCACAACCGTCTGCAACCAACTACTTGCTTGCATGGCGGCTGCGATACCTCTCGGCTAACAACGCAAGACTAAAATTAAATTTTGTGATTAAAAAAAAGCATACTATGAAGATATAACATTTCATATTATTTATTATATTACCAAAGTAAAAGAAAATATCGTATATATGTGTATGTGCCAGAAAGTTAAAAATGTGAAAATCACGATCTCTGAAACTATCAAAATATGGCATTAATGACCAATTGAAAATAAACAACTACCAGAGTACAAATGACATCGAAAAAGCATTTTAATTTACATATATTGAAAGTTTCAGTTTAAGAATTCCAATCAAAATTAATTAAATAAAGATCTTTTTATTTTGGAAAATGATAAAAAATCACAAGGTTCAAATTTTTACTTCATATTTGCATCCTCATCTAATAATTGTCATTTCAGTGAAATGGAGAATATGTCTGCCACTTGCAAAAGAAATATACTTGCTTGATATTCCTATATTTAACAAATTCCTCATAAATGTGAATTTAATTATTTAATATTAGTTACTGTTCCACAAATTAAACACTTGTTTTTTTTGCACAGAAAGATCAAAAACAAATGAGAATTTAAACAGAATATTTTATTTTAAAGAAATAAAAGAATTATAGTAATAATTTTTTTATACATGTGTCATTACCATGTGAATCTATTTATATCACTTGTTTAATCAGTAAGTATCTGTTATATTAATAAAAAGGGTTTCATGGAAAACACTTCCTAATTTTAAATTGTATCAAATTTTTTTGATAAGATACAGTCTAGACCAGTGGTAGTCAATCTGCTACCTACTGCCTTCATGGTGGGCGGTAGGGATTTTGTCCAACACTGAAGCACTTTCTTTTTTTTTAAATTTAATTGACTTTTTAAAAAAATTTCATAGAGATTTATATGCTTTAGCTTGCTGTAACTCTGCTTTATAAATTTTATAAAGTAAAGTTACTATCCTACTTTATAAATCACCATTACTGTGGAACAGTGGGAAGTTAGAAAATTTTACTACTAACAAAAATACAAAAGTGGACAGTAGGTTAAAAAAGATTGACTACCCCTGGTCTAGATTATTTAAATTAAAAATTGCATTAAATGCCATTTGATATCTTACTATTGAAATTTGTTCTTGAGAAGTTGAATTTTAAACATTCTTGTTTACATCTAAGGATAGTTAGATACACATTTATAAAACAATGTAGGATAGTTAGCTAGATTGAGTAGGGTCAATTAGATTGACAGAAAATTCCTAAACCTCTTGAAAAAATTTTCATTTGGCCTAAATTTGAACCCCAAGTTATAGGCATGGTAAACAAATGTAATATATCTTCACCACAACACCTTTCTTAATAATTTTAAAAGAAATGTTTTTTAAGGCTTGTGTCAGATAACAAAATTGATTGGTTTTACCCTATGCCATTAGGCCAAAGTCTATAAGTAAATATAAAGTAAAAGATAATAAAAAAAAAAAGATTATTATTGAGGAAATCTTAGTGCTTATAGAAATTTTATAATTATTTTATAACAACTTTTAAGTGAAGTTTGCAATTTGTCAAATTTCATGTTATATAGAAAATAAGAGAGTATTAAATATTTTTTATATTTTAATATATAGGACAAACTTTGGCAGATGAACTGCATATATGCAGTAAAAATACCTTTGTAAAATTTAATTTGTTGAAGTTAAATATTAGTTTCATTATCTGATTTTTTTATAATAATACCAATAGTGCAATTTTCAAGTATTCAGAAGAATACTTGACTTGCTTCCATTAATGACTATGTACATTAATGTAATATATGTTGGTTGCCATGAACAGATTATTAATAGACTCTATACATGGCATATAATTGAAGGGCTTTTAGATATGAAGGCTAAGTATGAATATCAAATAAACAGTGTCCAACCAACAGCTCTTGCTACCTTATAAGATAGGATATTGGTTCATCAAAGACTAGATACTGTTCCTGATGCAAACAGTCTTTTCTGTCCTTTTTTTTTCAGTCACTGCAAGATAGGATATTGGTTCATCAGACTATATACTGTTTCTGGTACAAACAACCTTTTCTGTCCTTTTTCTTTTTCAGCCATTTAAGTTATACCTAGTCATTATGAGCATCAGACATCTTATAATAATTGTGACAATGATATTATGTGTTTGAGCAATAACCTTTCCATATTTTAACTACATGCACAGAATTTCTGACTCCAACATTTCTTTTTTCTTTGCTTTTTTTAGCTCAAGAATTAACAAAGCATTGTTAGGAACAGGCCTAGTAGACTAGCAGTCCTTAGTTATGATCTTTGGTTAAGACAACACAATCACTAGTGAGTCAGTTTGGAACTGAATTTAAATGATACAGAAGTTTCAGCTGGAAAAATTGTATGTTTAAGCAGCTCTATTTAGAGATCCCCCTGCCTGCCATAAAAAGTATCTAAAAACAGATTGTCTCTCACAGACTGTAGATTATAATGCCTGGTAATGCTAAAGCTATGTATCACAAATATAAATCTTTTTTTTCTAAATATGGGTACATAGTTGTTCTTAATGAAACTCATCTTCCAGAGAAAGAAAGTTTATTAGAACCGATTATTTTTTGGAAGGCAAATCAGTCAGTGAAAAAAAAAAGGTAATACAGCATCTATTGAGCCACATCATCTGATGGCGCTGTTGCTAGTAAAAAACGAATAAATATAACGTTATCAGGCTGTTTTTCAAATTTTCTTGATTTATGGTTTTAATTTTTGGATTGGTTTGAATTTTTTACTTTTTTTTTTTTTTGTAACTGGTTTGATGTATATATTTTTCTTAAAAATCAAAAAATGGTTGTTTTTTTTTTTTTTTGGCTTTTAAAAATATTCCGAAAACATTATTTCTTTTTTTATTTTTTTTTTAAAGAAACAACTTTTTTTTCTTTTTATAACCAAGTCTTTTTGGATTGTTTTTGAAGAAACTTTTTTTGGTTTGTTTATTAAAAAACAAGGCTTTCTCGACAGACCTCTCTAAGACTTGTGGTCATATTCCTTATGGCGGCATTTTGACACCTTTCCAAGTCAGCTGTAATATGCTTCACTGTAAGCTGATCCCGTCTTCAAGAATCAATTAACTGTACTGCTTGGGAAAAAGTGATTCCCAGCCAGCCCTCAAAACCCATCCCATGAGCGAATGGAACCCCTTCATTGCCATTGATGTGATGGACCTTCTATTCCAGATGTTTGACAACTCCTTAATTTCATTAAACCACCACAAAAGACAGTTTTATTTTTTTTCTGGCTGTGTCAAATATTTTCTTTTTTGGAGTTGAAGGAAGGCCAGCGCGTTTGCCTTCTGTAGCAGGTCAATCTCAAAACTTCAACGCCGAACGGTCGTCGGCCATTGAATTGTTGTTTTGATCTCGAAAAAGTCTCGGAAAGTGTGCGACTTGATCATGAACTTTGCCAAATCGTGATTTACACTCCTCATTTTGTCAATTCTGACCCCTGACAATGAAAGGAGGGGCGTTTGACAATTTGTTACAATTTTTATCAACTCACATCAATTACAATACATCGAAGCAAAAAAATAAATAAATCCATTCAATAGACTTTTCATCATTACAAGTACAGAAACCTTCATATCATATGCTGTACAATAGTCAAGAGTAATGTCTAGAGAGAGTTTCATATATTCATCACTATTGAGACTATTATGCTTTGTTATCATTGAATTTATGCTCAAGACATAGACTGACTATCACATAACAGTTTGTTTAGACAAAAAATCACTTCAAAGGAATATAGATGAATCCACACTCAAAACAATGGCATTTAATAGATTACATTATTGTTAAAAGTCAGAATATAAAAGAAGTTTATATTATTAAATGAACACTTACTTACAAGCTCAGATTGTTGAACAGATAATATATTAATATGCTTTATGATTAAAATGGTAGTTGTATTAAAAATAGATATTTTTCCAATCACACTCATAAGAAAATTAATGGTTGTTCTTAAAATAATCTATTATACAGTACATACTAGATTTCAATAGCTATTAGACACTAAAATTGCTAATTTAGATCTTCAGAAGCATGGAATTCCCTTTATGAGTATGTTTTAGATGCAAATAAATATACTTTTGGGTTCACCAAAAAGAAGAATTATGATTCTTTGTCTATCAATGATCATATTATTAATGATTTAATTAAAAAGAAACAAGTGACATTTTCTGCTTGGAAAAATAATAGATTAAATGTGAAATATCGTAATAAATATAAAAATCTAAAGATAGAAATCAATGACTGACAAAAAGGCTTAAAATCATTGATGGATTAAAACTACAAAGAAAATAAAGACATTTACTGCTTGTGGTCAATCAATGTGTTCTTCAGTTTGCAGGATGTGATACTATTGAGTTTACTATTGTAAAATTACATTACCATTGGATTAGACATGTAAACGAATGAACAATGAAAGATTTCCTAAAAGGTGTTTTATGGTAAACTTGAATATGAGTTTTGTAGGAGAGGTAGACCCATCTTCATTATAAGTATTATTTCAAAGATATTCCAAAGAAGTGCAATGTCAATTGTTTCCATTGGTAAGATGAGACAGAGAATAGAATACCTTGCAGAGCTACAATTAGTATTTCATGAAAATATTTTAAGTTTTCTGTTTAGGAAATTAAAAGACAACACTATAAATTAACAAATAAACAGAAAATTGGACTACCATGTTTATATGTAGACATATTTGTTTTCATAGTTTGATTTGTACAGACATTGCAAAACTCAATTTTTAGAGTAGTTTCTTTTCTTTCTCATACATTTCTTTTCTTTTTTGAAGTTGGAATAGCCATATTCATTTTTGAGAGGCTGTTTATTGTTGTTATTATTATTATTATTATTTAATTATTATTACAATATAAATGCAATACTAATTTGTAGATGCAAAAAAGTTGTGTTAATGTCACATAATTATGGAGACAAAAGATGACCACATAATACAACAATCAAATACACATTATGATTCTTATCCTCAAATGGCAGAAGCCATTATTGATATAAATAAAATGAGAGAAGACATGAGAGCTGTTCTCGTAATGTGAATGAAAATTGTGTTTTTAGAGTTGAGTTCAAGAAACATCTCTTATATGAATCATCTCAATCTCAGAAAAGATTCTTTTATTCGTATAATACAACAATAGTCAATTTTCTTATTTCTGGAAAACACGGAAATTGATATTTTATGGTTAAGTGTAAATAATGCAGATATAATTCTGGCTTTGGATGATAAAAAACATTTGCTTGAATTGTAGAAACATATACTCTAAAAGATGACACTTTTGACAACATTTCTAACTTGTTTTATCAACTGGATTATGGTGTATGTAAACTGGTGATTAATACCCATCATGTATTTACATTTGATTACAGAAAAAGAACTTAGCTACATATAGAATTGCCTTTTCTACAGGTATAAGTCAAAAAGATATAACTTTCATTTTTGTCAAAATCTCAAAAAATTGACTCAAAAAACCAAATACTAAAATAATATTGATCTGAAACTCACATTGAAATATCTTCTTGCATAAATCTTTGTTTCAGTCTATAATATGAGAAATATTTTGCTCAATATATACTAAATTTCCAGATATAGGTATTTTATGTATATATTTTCCACGTATCTTTAGAGGGCAGATGATGCAGATCTCTAATTTCAAATAAACATATAAAATCCTTGTGATGCAGTTATTGAGCTATCATCTAAAAACTAGAAATTCATGTTGCATGGAATTCTAACTTGTTCTCTGAAGCAAAAATAAAAGGCATGTTTAAATATTAAATGTAATTTTTTTTTTGACTAAGGTTTTGCTCTACAAATGCAAGTCAATATGGTCAATAATAGAGCACTTGCATATATGTGATTAACTTTTTTTTGAACGGTAATTTGATATTTTATATAACAATGGCCTTTTTTATTTTACATGAATATCAGCTGAAATTTACTTTTCTATCATGTGTTACATGAGTCTTTATTTATCAGCAAAGAAATAATTTTAGGAAATTAATATTATATGCTGGTCTGTTATTTTAACCATTATTTTGTGATCTCTTAATTATTTTTAATGGATGATATAAAAATTACAAGCAGATTAAAAAAATACATAAATTCCTTATATTTAAATTTATACATTTAGATGATAATAAAATACAATTAGAGTGGGCTTTTTTGTGTGTTATTTATAAAACACTAATAATAATAATCAGAAAATAATAATTCTTTACAACAGCTATATAATCAAATAATAATTTTATACATAAAAAGCTTTTTTCAGCATTAGTGGCCTTTTCAAACGTTACTAATCTATTTAACGTTAACGAATCACCTTAAATAGATTAGTAACATTTGAAAAGGGCACCAAAGCTGGTGCTGAAAAAAGCTTTTTATGTATAAAATTATTATTTGATTATATATCTGTTGTAAAGAATTATTATTATTTTCTGATTATTATTTTTTTGGAAGAGCAGCATAAGGATTTTTATTCCTTTCCAATTATGAAACACTATATCACTTAAATGTCCACGATTTTCTCTCTCACAAATCTATGTTTTTTTTCTAAAGTATTTTGCATTTCTTTTGTCAGAATATCAATCAGCCATTAAGGCTCTCATTTTGGCTGATTTTAGTTGAAGAATGGTTATTTATTTATTAATATAAATCCAGTGACAGTGAGGGTCAGATGAATACCAAATTTCTGAAAATTAGACATTCAATAATTTTTTTTTAAAAAAAGCCTAGTAGCATGAGAAGAATGGACAATGGCTCCAACTCATGGAAACCAAATTTCCAAATTATTAAACAGGTGTTAAAATGTTTTTGAATCATAATGTAATATCTTTCAACCAATTATGATTATAGAATTACCCTTATTGTCCCAATAATTCTCTGAGATGTAACTTCACACCAGGCTGTAGATTTAAGGAATTGTAATTCTTTGTGATAGAAGATTCTAGGATTCTTGGTGTCCCATATACTACAATTTTGTCTTTTGACTAATTGATTCAAGTGGAAAAGGCTTCATCATTCATTATTAAATGATGAATAAATTAATTTTGTTCTTTGGCCAATTGTTGAAAACAAACAGTTTTAAATCATGTGCTAATTGAATTTTGTATGGAAGCAGTTTTAAAAAATTTAAAATCCTTTGTATAGATCTTCAAGAGATTCCTAACTCAGAAAATGTCTTTAGGTTGAGGTAGTTAGATTATTACCACAATTTCCTGAATGCACTGAGTAAAAAGAACATAACCTTTTGCATCTTGGAAGATCATTCATTGAACCATCTCTTAAAAATGTAATCATCATCATCATCATCAACCATTATCAATCCATTGCAGGATAAAGGTCTCTCCAAGTTCAATCCATCTTTTCCTATTTTTAGCTTCTCTCCTCCACATCACCCCTGCACACTTTTTTATTTCATCCATCCATCTCACATGTGGTCTCTTTCTGGGTCTTTTACAATCTCTTGGAATCCAGTTTAAAATTTCAATTGTCCATCTATTATCATCTCTTCTAGCAATATGTCCAGCCCAACTCCACTTCAGTCTTTTAATTTTTTCAATGAGGTCAGTAACACCTGTTTGTTCTCTTACCCATACATTGTGTTTTCAATCTCTTCTTGTTACTCCCAACATGCATCTTTCCATACTTCTTTGAGTGGTCTGAAGTCTCTGTATTGCTCTTCTATTAAGTGTCCAAGTCTCAGATCCATAAGTAAGAACTGGCAAAACACATTTATTAAAAACCTTCCTTTTCAAACACATAGGCATATTTCCTTTTAGTATCAAGTTATTTCTACCAAAAGCACTCCAACCAAGTTTAATTCTATGATTAATTTCATCCATTATGTTTCCATCTGTATTAATAATCTGACCAAGGTATTTGTAACTGTTAACTTCTTCTAACTCATCATAATCAATCTTTATTTTCATATTTTGAGAAAATCTATTAAACATTACTTTAGTCTTTTTAACATTTATCTTTAGTCCTACTTTTCTACTTTCATCTGATAACTCCTGCAACATTTCCTGTAGCTCTAAAGCATTATTTGCAAAAACAACTACATCATCTGCAAAATCTAAATCTAATAATCTCCATTTATTTTCACTCCTTTAGCTTCCCATTTTAATCCACAAAATACTATTTGCAGCACTGCTGTAAAAAGTTTTGGAGATATGGAGTCACCCTGTCTTACACCCTTTTCAATGTTGATTTTCCTACTATCATTATGTAATCTAATTATTGCTGTTGCATTTTTATAAATATTCTTTAAAATATGACAATATCCTGGATCTACACCTTGATGATCCAATGCTTTAATCACTGAAAAAATGTTTATAGAATCAAATGCCTTTTCATAATCTACAAATCCTAAACATAATGGCAACTCATATTCATTTGTCCTTTCTATAACTTCTCTCAATACCTGGATATGATCTACTGTACTAAAACCACTTTTAAATCCAGCTTGTTCTCTTGGTTGGTGGAAATCCAGTGTTTTCTGTAGAAGAGTTGTAATTATTTTAGTAAAACTTTTGTATAAAACTGATAAAAGACTGATAAGTCTGTAATTTCTAATATCTTCTTTATACCTTTTTTAAATATTAATATTAATACTGCATTCTTCCAATCATTTGGTACATCTTTATGATTTAGACATTTGGTATATAACTTTGCTAAAAATGCTTCTATTTCTCCACCTGCTTCATTTAATATATCAATTATAATTCCATCATTACCTGGAGTCTTCCCTTTCTTCATAAATTTAATTGCATGTCTCACTTCCTCATTCAAAATTCTGGGCAATTCAGAAGATATAATAGGTATAGGAGGCATTTGTTCTTTATTACTATATAATTCTTGATAGAAGTCTTCTATTCATTTCATGATGTCATCTATGCCATCTTTTTTTCTTATTGCAGATATAAATTTCCTACCAATACCAAAATGTTGTTTTATACTCTTTAGACTTTTATTCTCTTCTATAGCTTTTCTTGCTAGTTCACAATTATACTTTCTTATATCATTTTCAACTCTTTTCCACACCATTTTACAAAATTCAAGATATTCAATCTTTTTTAATGCATCATTGTTGTATATCCTCATATTCCTTTTTTTCTTCATAAATCCTCTAGTCTCAGTAAAAATTTTATTGGTCAATTGCTGCTTTTTTCTACCAGCTATCTTTGTTGCAGTTTTTAAAAGTGTATTAGTTATTTTCCTATTAATGTCATTCAAATCTGAATCATGTTCAAAATCTACTAATACTTGAAACCAATTTGTAAGTTCTAATTTAAATTCATTAGAATGTTTCTGAAGATTAGGAATATCAACTGTAAATATTGTTTTTCTTAATAAATTTTTGTCTCTCTAGTTTTGCATTAACATGTATCTTACATCTTACTAATCGATGGTCACTTCCTGTGTTAAATTTATTAAGAACATTACAATCTTGAAATATGTATTTTCTGTTAGTCAAAATATAATCCAATTCTGCTGTACCTTCATTTGGATGCTTCTATGTCCATTTCCTTTTAACATTTTTTTCAAAAAAAATAATTCATAATATAAAGTTTTTCTTTTTCTGCAAACTCCACAAGTCTATGTCCTCTCTCATTTGTATTACCATAACCAAAATTACCTACAGCATTTTCATCTTTCATTTGTTTACCAATTCTAGCATTAAAGTCTCCCATAACAATTTTAAAATGTTGTTTACTCTGATCAAAAGCCTTTTGTAAATCCATATAAAAATCTTCTACTACTTCATCACTATGAGAACTTGTTGGGGCATAAACCTGAATTATCTGCATTTGGTATCTGCTATTAAGTTGTAAAACTAATCTTGCCACTCTGTCTGATACACCATCAATCTCCACAATGTTATTCTTCCATTTTTTATTTATAATGAATCCTACTCCACTTGTATTTCCAATATTTGTGCCTTTATAATAGAGTATATGTCCACTTTTTAAATCAATTGTTTCTTCACCTTTTCTTCTAACTTCACAAAGTCCAATAATGTCCCATTTAATATAAGACAGTTCTTCTAACTCTTGCAATCTTCCTTCACTTGAAAGTTATCTTTAGTTGTAAGTACCTAAATAAAAAATCGTCATCAAATGGCAATCTGAGTCTGCAATCAGGAGATTCTTAGCACCCTCCACCTTCGGCCAACAACTGCTGCCTTGGTTGGTGACTTTACAGCCTCCTGGGAATAAGGACCATGATTTATTTTTGTCTGTCATGATTGTATATACTGAAAAAAATATTCTTAAACTCGGAGATAAAAAGCCAATAAACTCACCACGCTGGCTAGTGTGTGTTCATGAGCAGCCCATCCATGTTTGTATACTATATGAATAATCACATAGTAATAACAGCTGCAATGACAAGAATGTATGGAGTGGACATTAAGAATTTGCCCTGCTCAGTTCCTTTAAGGCCTCCAAGAGGAACCAAAGGGTCTCGTTTCAGTTAATAGCAAACTTCTTTCTGCAGCCAAAAAAATATAGTACTAGATGTTAAATTATCATTTCAAAGGACAGAGGTCACACATGAAAATATCAATAGTAATCTCATTGGGTCTGAATTATTGAATAATGATGCTCAAAATAAAATTTCAATGATTTTCATTTGCTCAACAAAAGTGTATTTCTCCATATCTAATCTACTAGATGTACTTTACAAGTCCTAGCAAAAAAAAAAAAATTAAATTTAAAGAAGTTATGTAGTTTTTAAATCACCTTGTGATTTTTGAATCACAATGATATGTCCTACATTGAGATGGTATTTTTATAGATATAGTTTTTATTTTTCAATATTTAAAATTTAAGTTTTGTAGATTAGGATTCTTTATAGTGTGCTGTAACTTTGAAAGCTATTTTCATGTTACATTGGTTGAAGATATTTTTTAGTGACACTATTTGTTTTTGTTTTTTGTCTATTTTAATTTTCTTAATGATAGCTGATGGATAATCAATTTTCATGATAGTTAATTCTATGAAAGACTTTTCTTTTTCAAGTCATTAATGTTTGAACACATTATATTTTGGGTTTCTGTTATGATTACCTGTATATGCTAAATATTTCCCTGTGTATATAGTTTTCTCTAAACTGAATTTTCCATATGGGAGTTTTAATTCAAAAATATTTAAGAATACCCATTTTTGTTCTTGTGTGAATTTAATTGAAGGGGATATGTTATTGATATATGTCCAGAATGTTTAGAATAGTGTTTCATCATGTATACATATAATAAATATATCATGAGCACAGCAAAGCTATGCCTTAAATATACAACGAAAAGAAAAAAAGCAGTATCTTTATATACTAAGGATAGCAGACAAACTAAACAAAATCTGCAATCTATATACCATCAGAATAACTTACAAGGAATCTTAATCTCTATAAATTCTAAACCTGAAATGCTGAAAGGATATCACATGAATGTGGAATATATATATCAGTGAAACCAGTTGCACCATTTAAAAATTATTAAAAGAGAACAAAATAATGGTTAAAAAGAAAAAAAAATTCTAAAATAGGAGATCCATGTATTATCAATTAACACATGTTTGCTTGGAAAAGAAAAAGTAAAAAAAAGAAAATTTAAAAGTATTATAAGATTAATAATAATCCCATAAGGCAACATAATATGATAATTCATAATATTTGGAAAAGATATGTTAACTTAAAAAAGTAGAGAAATCAGAAAACACTCATAGGTAACTATGAAAAATTTCTACTGACTAGAACCTAATTAATTAAAGAGTATTAAAGTTAGTATTTATGAATCTAAAATTTCCAGGTTTAAATTCCATAGTAATACTGTCATGATTAGACCCAAAATTTATATACTAACCTGTGTGCTATTACTGAAAGTTGAATGTATATAAAAAGTTTAATTTTGAATTTCCTAAAGACAATTAAGTATATGTTGGAAATAATCCAACATATGCTTACAACTAAAGTATCATTATCACAAACTTTCAGATAAACAATGAATTTAATTCCATATCATTGTTGGGCACCTATGGCTTATATATCGTAGATTATTAATAATGTTGTTTTCAAAATGAATATCAATATATTTATGTCACATTAAATATTCCACATACATATGAAATCTAAATACTTAGCAATACTATTGAAACGGAAATCTCCAATCCCTTTCCGTTTCACCATCAACCTAATGACCTACTCGTCTGAACTAGTTTCGAACCTATTTTAAATGTAAAAATGTAATATATAAGTCGAGCGGAAAAACTTTGCTACAATGGCTGCTTGAATGGCATCATCCATTTACATACGAAAACACGCTATAATTAGACAGGTTTGATAAAATTATAGTGGAGAAATGCTCATAATTTATTATAAAATGTTTTATTAATTTTCAGTCAATTCTTAATTATATTCGCTATAATATTCGTATGTGGATGGATAATTTATACCTTGGAATAACGGCAAAATGATTCATATGTATTTAAGTTTAAATAAAAGTAATGTAAATGTTTTTTTTAAATTTATTTAACGGTTTTCTGATTTAATGTTTTACATATATAGTTGAAACAAGTATTTTCTTTAAATTTGCTTTTTTTTTAATAAACAAATATGTTAAAAGTTATTTAGTTTTATAAAATAAGAATTATCTGTTCGCAATTAAAAATGAGAATTTTTGTAAACAAGATATCAATTAGTGACACACCCGGGTAAAAAAGTAATATCTGTTTTCTGATTGATTTTTGTTTGCAACAAAAGACTTTTTCATTAAATCAGAATACCGTTCCTTCTGCTAAGTAATAACACCTGAAAAGGAATTTAATTAATGAAAATGAATCAAATTATATAGTTTACATATTTTGATACATTTTTTAAGGAAATTAAATATAACACCTCGGAGATTTTATCAGTTGTTGTAGAAATTGAATTATATTATTTTGCTTTAATTAAAAGTCAATTGGTCCCGAGGCTTACGAAATTCCAGAAAGGTGTTAAAGTTTAGTAGAAGGATATAAATAGGCCTTATTTTAAGCGGGAGAAGAGAATCCATCTTACTTTTGAAGAGAGTTAACATGAGAAGTTTTAAATTGTTCAACCTTAACATGTCTGGCTAAAGTCAGGCAAAATTTTGCTGCTTTCCCGTGATGGAATGCCTAGTTCAATCCATCAAATGCCAAAGGAACAACCAAGCTTACACCAACTAAATTTGAAGATGCCATAAGCCGTAAAAATAATTTATTTGCTTTCATTCCGATTTCAATCCAGCTAAAGAAACACTATTTTAAAAATCGTCTCCCAACTAAATTGAAGATGCCATAAGCTGCCAAAGAAGTCACCTTCGTTTCCAGCTCGAATCTCTCCTTAGCTACAGAACTATTTTAGTATTATTTAAAATCGCAGAGCTCTGTGTGCAGTTCAAAAACATTCATTATTTCTTCAAAAACAGGTTAGCTAACCATATTATTGAAATTTCTATCTAAATTGTTTTCGAAATAATATTTAAATGAAATACTTTTTGCTAATACAATAGTGTAAACTGTCTAAATTGTTTCCTAAAATAATATTTTAATTCTATAAATGAAATATTTTTGCTAAATTTCTGTTAATTAATGTTTTACTATATAATTTAATCACTGCAATTATATTTTGCTTTTCTTTTGCTTATTTTATTTATTATTAGTTATGCCTATGTTTCGAAACGGCGTGCATTTAATTATTAAAATGTTTTTAAAGATATGAATTTAAAATCTCCGTATTATTATTTATATAGCGTCATTTCATGCGCTGTTTCGAAACCCAAATTCATATTTTTTTTACTTAATAAATTAATTAATATAAATATAAAATGTGGCTTTTCAATCTTTAATTATTATATTACTAAAGATTAAACTAGCCTGGAGTGCAAGCATAAGTATATTTTTTAGTAAAGTATTCGTAAGTCCCTTATTAAATATACTTTTCCTCCTTTTTAAAAGTTTAGTAGTTATAGATAACTAAAGAGATTGAACGGGATAAAGTAAAGTTTGTATATCTTCCCGTCAGTAGCATATACATATTCCTCATGCTACAGAAGAGTTGGCTCTTTTGATCAAACTGATAAACTTGTGTTCATTTAATATGTGATATTTCATTTATGATATCCTTCGGCTTGGCGGATGTGGAACTTATTAATATTTCTTTCGTTGGGCTGTTTTATATATAAGATGGAGCCACGGCGTTGCCAGCACATCTTCTCTTATAGGGTAGTGCAGTAGCGAAGTCTGAGCTACGGGCCAGATTAGCACGTAAGTCCCCCGCCTCTGAATCAAATAAAGGTTCCCCATTAGCAGCATGACGACCGGTTCTTGGGTAAACCGTTGTTTGTCACAAAAACCCTAAAGCTATTCTTCCATCCGCAGAGCCACTTTATTATTATATTTTACTTGTGCCTAGCGTGTTAGTAAAATCGTTATAGCCAACTCTCCCTCCCTAATATGCAGTCTTCGGCGTTGATCCGAAGCAATCTTGAAAACCCATTCGATCTAAAGCTATCTGGGACGCTTTAAAAGCCCATAGTTAAAATAAATTTCTTATAATTAAGATGTATTAAGTTTCACTCCAGACTTGGTTTGATTTTACGTAAAAGAACCACTCGAACTGATTATAAAAGGACATAACAAATAAGTTAATGTAGTGATTAGTTGTATAGCAGGATATTTGGCTCCATTGAATCATAGCCACAAACCTATTTGCCAACATCAATTATTGTTCAAATAGTCTATAGAATGTTACTTTATAAATGAAATGCCTGTGTGCATTTGCCAACAACAATTGTCAATAAATATATTTTAATTCATCATATATCAGTTTCTGTCTCATTATTAAATCAATCCAATTCACTAATTGCCCATAAGTATTCATTAGTAAAGCCCCTATTATTTAAATATGTTAGATTTTACCTGTGGAATGTCTAGTATTTACGTTGTTTATATATATGTTTAAGTCCATGAGTCTTATTGTTTTCTCCGATTTGCTAGTGGGCCGGATGAAGAATTAAATCTCGTGTGCTACCATTGTTATGTTATCCATTGGGTGTTAGATCTGGGGCTTGGGGAGTGGGTTCGAATCCAGGCTGGTCCCTGACCAAAATCTCGGGCTCGACTGGGTTTGAAGTACATTTTGTGAGTTCCAGCTCGTGTTAGATGGATAAGCATGTTTTGACTGGCACACTATATATATTAGATCTAACAAATATTAAATATTTATTAATTAGTAATTCTAATTGAAATCATTACACTAGCATTAAGAAAATATATCTTAGAATTAAACTAATTAATGAATTAGTATTAAATGTCAACATTCATAGCTTACAATATTATGAACTCCTGAATTTTACCTAATGAATTATTAGCCTTTTAATTAATATTTAATTGGAAAAGAGAGACGAATATAAATATTGCTATTGAATTTTAGTGTTATTAATTGCATATATATATATATATACACTATTCCTAGGAGGCTGTAAAGTCACCAGCCAAGGTAGCGGAATGTAGTCGATGGTGGGGGATGCTGAGGATCTCCTGTTTTGCAGAGTCAGGCTGCTATTTGTTGCTGACCTTTTATTTAAGTACTTACAACTATGGATCACTTGATAGAAGAATTATCTAATATTAAATGGGACTCTTTTGGCCTTTTGAAGTTGGAAGAAAATATGAAGAGCCAATTGATTTAAAAGTGGGCATATATTGTGCTATAAAGGCACAAATATTGAAAGTACAAGTGGTATAGAATTCATTATAAATAAAAAGTGGAAGAACAACATCATGGAGATTTATGGTGTATCACACAGAGTATCAAGATTAGATACCTTAATGATAGATACCAAATGCAGATAATTCAGGTTTATGCTCCAACAAGTTCTCATTTTGATGAAAAAGTAGAGGATTTTTATAAGTAGAAAATGTTTTGATCAGACCAAACACCATTTTAAAATTTTCATGGGAGACTTTAATGCTAGAATTGGCAAACAATTGAAAGATGAAAATGCTGTAGATAAATTTGGCTATGATGATAGAAATGAAAGAGGGCATAGGCTTGTGGAGTTTGCAAAACAACAACAACAGCAAAAAACTTTATTGTAAGTATTCAGATTAACTGTAGATTAAGGTATTAAAAAAGAAATAAATAAAGAAGTTTGTTGATCTTGTTTGGTTTTCTTTTCACTTTATCCATGGATAATGAAGATCTTAAAATACAAAGTTAATTTGATAACCATGGCAAATGAATGTTTTAAATAATACTGTTTATTGCTAATTCTAACTTAAAAATCCTAAATCTGTTGTAATCAATCTCAGCAAAAAAAATATAAACAGGGTAAATAAAGATATTTTAGAAATGGTTCAGTGTGACACAAAAGCTTACTTGAATAGGATCAGTAGTATTCTCACATATTTTAATTTCTGTTACTACAATCACCATAGCAACACATTACAAAATTAAATGTTTTCTGTTTCACATGTATTTGTTTGTAATTTAATTTGGGGAAAATTTATTATTAAAAAAATATATGTAAATTATTTGTATTTATAGAATGTACCACAATTGTAATATCAATTCTTTATTTTGGTTTTAAAAAAAAAAAATCATATCGAACTTAGATTTCATTTCAATGTATCCATTTCTCTTCAAACTTCCATTGCACTTGCAAAAAGGAGGAAAAATTTGCTGAAATAAATCATTCATCATCGAGTTTTATTTGAGTGATTTTCAGCAGTTGTTATGACAGCAATAATGTCATCAAGAATATGTGATAAATAGAAAGGAGAAACTGTAATTTGGCTTCTTATCATATTGTCATTGCCTAGGATAGATACATTTTTCTTTGCCTTTAAAAAAAATTTATAAAATTTTATCTTTAAAAAGGGTGATTCATAAAACCATGGAAGAATAAGAGTTTTGACTATCTGCCCATTCTATGGGGCAGTTTGCTGAGGAAATTCCAGAGAAGAGGGCAGCAAAAATGTGAAAGAAGGAAAACCTATAAAAAAAAAGCTTTATATTGCAGATCAGCTATTTAAAGATATTCCATGTTTAAAAATCCAAGATTGCGTTCATTTATCTGTGACGGTTGTAACTATCATTGTATTCTATGGATACGGTATTTCAAACCAAGAAAATCTCCAAGATCGATCAATCCAACTCATGTTATTAATAAGCAATTTAAACTTCACTCTCCTAATCAAAGGAAATAAAAGAAAAAGCTAGTACGTATTAAATTCTTCAATTAATTTTAACAGGATTATGTCTTAAATAAAGTCTATTTGAACATCATTGCCAGTGAAAAGGAAAATTGAGGTTATTGATGTATTTTCACGCCCGTTGTTTTTGAAAGCTAGACCTATATATATATCTAAAGAGAAACATCTCTCTACTCAAGGAAATAAACTAATCTTTACATGTTAGGATTGAGAACAAAGAAGCTACGAATAGTTGGTAAATGAAATGGACAGAATTTTACTTATGGTATGTTTTTTTATATATATACACACGTGTATATATGCTTTTTTTATTATTAAAAGAAGGGTTTATATTTTATTTTAAATCAGAAATAGCGTATATATAAATACAATAGGATTTATGCAATGAAAGGCTCGGAGAGATTCATTTACTGATTATTTAAACTCTTGTCTGACGGTATATATTAATGCGAACTGATGTTTTTCGATATTCGATTTGATTTTTGTAAGTTCAAAATTTAATTTGAAATATCGGACAGAAAAGAAGTTTAAATATAGTGCTTTATTTCATGTTTGTTATATTAAACAAACATGAAATAAAGCGTTATATTTAAACCCCTTTTCTGTCCGATATTTCAAGTTAAACACGTATATAAAAAAAAAAATGAATGCAAGGAGAGATTTCGAATATCTTAATGAAAATTTTTAAATAACAGATACCAAAAATATATAAGTAATCAAATAATATATAACTGTTATTTAAAAATTTTCATTAAGATATTCAAAATCTCTCCTTCCATTCATTTCCTTTTTTATATGTACGTGTTATTATTGTTTCACAGCACATTTTAGAGTTACACACATAAATCTTATCACTTTTATTAATTTCTGTCAATTACAAACATCGATTAATCTTCTATTGTATTTTATTACGAATGCTGCCATTTTTTTTTAATAATACAATAAATTGAGCTGATTTAAATGCTACGAATCTGTTTAATTCTTTTTTTTTGATTGCGTAAGATGATTTTGTCATTTGAAATCAAACTCACCTTGGTAAGTGAACTAGAATATAAAATATGGTATGTTTTATACATCATCATTTTTTTTATCTTATTGCATATGAAATTTAATATTTATTAATGCATTCAAATATTTGTTTGTTTATTAGAAATGATATTACTAGTAAAATAATTTCATTAGCTTAGAGTT
Organism: Epiperipatus broadwayi; assembly: GCA_028023455.1. NCBI lineage: Eukaryota > Metazoa > Onychophora > Udeonychophora > Euonychophora > Peripatidae > Epiperipatus > Epiperipatus broadwayi. The sequence goes on from JAQFVV010000009.1 coordinate 17,688,948, forward strand.
GATTATTTATTTATTTGTTTTGTCCGGTTATAAAATCTTAAGCGATTGAGTTCTGTCATTAGTCAGAATGACTTATCTTAATTATTTTTTTAAAATGTCTTTGAAGTAGAGATCATAAATTTCATTAACTAACTTAACCGAATATTATTTTTGGTTTGGATAATTGATAATTGTTGTCATATATAGCTTAATTCTTACAAAGTCCATTTTATATTCGATTGATTAGATATTTAAAGGGATAATATAAGCGATGGTAATTCAATAAATATCCAATGGAAACTTAGGGTACATTTTTATATAATGTGATTGGGGAGTATAAAATGAGAAATTATCTAATAGATTTATTGACAATAAATTCTCGTGGAGTATTTCATTTTAGAATATAAATGTAAAATAATTGCTTATCTCTCTACTGTAGGACCGAATGAAATGTTTATATTATATTATATTTAACGTTTTATTAAAATAGATATAAAATTGAGTAAAGGTTTATTTTGTTTAAATATTTAAAATATTGTATAGGTTTATAAAACATTTCCCCAAAATGTACTTATAATTATTTTAGAAACTAATCTATTTAAATAAAATAGAATATCATTAATTGCTAAAAATAATATTAAATTAATAAAATATGTCGAATTTAGTTTTTATTCAATTATCGAGTAGATATCTCAAGCACACGTCATTGTTTAGGGCAATGATATACGATTTTACTTCTTATTATAGTTTACTTTGTAAGTGTGATAGATTTATTGATGTCTGGAGCAGATAATCTCATTGTTTAATTTCGTTTTATATATAGTTTGAACAAAGTAGGTTTTAGTAAAGATTATTAGTGTTTTATGATAGTTCACTACAAAATGGTGATTCCGATTGAGCTAGATTTTATTCAGATTATATTGATCATTCCCCCTGCATCGACAGATTACCATGTTACAAAAATGGTCCCCATACCCGTGGCTGGATTAGTAAACTAATCATTGATGATTATGATTGATTTCCATAGGAAAATGCCTAGTGCATTATTTGAATTATCAAATATAATTATTAGAATTAGAAAAATTCGATTTCGATAAAATACTAATTAAAAGCTAGTGTAATTATTTACCCCGTTACAAAAAAATGCTCTCGGGCATCACACACAAATTTACCCGTTACATTATATTATGAACTCTTTGAGAAAACAGAAGAGGACATGAAAACATCAAAATAAAGGTATAGCAGAATTGAATTATATTTTGGCTAACAGAAAATATGTATTTCAAAATTGTAAATTCACACAGAAGTGATCATTGATTAGTTAGATTAAGATACGTGTTAATGCAAAACTAGAGACAAAAATTATAAAGAAAGCTGTATTCGCAGTTGATATTCCTAATCTTCAGAAACATTTCAATGATTTTAAATTAGAATTTACAAATTATTTTCAAATATTAATATATTTTGAACATGATTCAGATTTGAATGGAATCAATAGGAAGATTACTGATACGCTTTTAAAATCTGTAACAAAAATAGCTGCCACAAAACAGCAGCGATTACCCAGTAAAATTTCTACTCAAATAAGATAATTTATGAAAAAAAAAAGGAATATGGAAATATATAAAAATAATGTATTAAGAAGGATTGAATATCTGAAATTTTGTAAAATAGTGTGAGAAAGAGTTAATAACAATATAAGAAAGTATAATTGTGAATTAGCAGGGAAAGCTGTAGAAGGGGATGAAAGTCTCAAGACTGTAAAATAATATCTTGATATTTGTAGGAAACTTATTTCTGCAATAATAAAAAAAAAAGATGGAACTATTATTAAAAAGAGATCTGCAATAATAAAAAAAAAAGATGGAACTATTATTAAAAAGAGAGATGACATCATGAAATGTGTAGAAGAGTTTATAAAGTATTTTATTTTTAGTGCTAGTTTATCAAGTATTATATAGCAATAATGAACAAAAAATACCTCCTACAACTACTACATCTTCTGCATTGCTCAAGATTTTAAATAGAGAAGTGAGACATGCAATTAAATTTATGAAGAAGAAAAATACTCCAGGTAAGATGAAATTATAACTGATATATCTTAAAAGAAGCAGGTGAAGAAATATAATTTTTTTTGCCAAAGTTATATACCAAATATCTAAATGATAAAGATATATCAAAATGCAGTGTTAATATTAATATTTCAAAAAGATGATAAAAAAGAAAAATTACAGACCTATCAGTCTTTTATCAGTTCTATATAAAATTTTTTACCAACATTATTACAATTCATCTACAGTGAACTTTGGATTTTAATCCATCAAAAGAACAAGCTGTATTTAAAAGTGATTTAGTACAGTGGATCATATCCAAGTATTGAAAGAAGTTATAGAAAGGATTAATGAATATGATTTGCCATTATGCTTTGTATTTGTAGATTATGAAAAAAACAGTTGGTTCTATATGCATTTCTTCAGTGATTAAAGCACTTGATCATCAAGGTATAGATCCAGAATACCATAATATTCTGAAGAATATTTATAAAAATGCAACAACAACAATTAAATTACATAATGATAGTAGGAAGATTAACATTGAAAGGATGTATGATAAAGTGACTCCATATTTCCAAAACCTTTTCCAGCATTAAAACAGGCAAAACTCTCTATACAGTAGTGCCACTCAGTGCAAACCAGAGTAATCAATGGATGCCAGAAGGCTTGTGCATAAAATCTCTATCTAGTGCCTACTCATCCAATATTCCCAGACTAGTTTCTAGCTTGTGACTTTATCAGTGAGGGACCTTGATCTGAGAGCACTGCACCTAGATTTTAGAATTTAATACTTTTTAACAAAACAAAAATAACAGTTATGAGCAAGCATAAGAAATGGTGATCATGTGATGTTTAGTGGTTTAATACCTTTTGCAGCAGTTTTGCAAGAAGCGTTTTGTGAAATAAGAAACTAAGGAAGTAAAAGTAAACGGACATTACTTGTCATTTAGATTTTATTGGTGATGTAATTGTTTTTGCATATAGTGCTTTAGAATTTCAGGAAATGTTGCAAGAGTTATCAGATTAAAGTAAGACTAAAGTAAATGTTAAAAAGACTAAACTAATATTAAATGGATTTTCCAAAAATAAAAAAACAAAAATTGATAATAATGAGTTAGAAGAAGTTAGTTACTATAAATATCTTAGTCAGATTATTATTGCAAATGGAAACATAATAGATGGAGTAATCATATACTTAATTTTGGTTGAAATGCTTTTCATAAAAATAACAATATTTAATGGAACTATGCTGATGTATTTGAAAAAGATTTTTAATAAATGTGTTTTTCCAATTCTTACTTATGGATCTGAGACTTGGACCCTTTATAGAAGAGAAATACAGAGATGTCAGACTATTCAATAAAATATGGAAAGATGCATGTTAGGAGTAAACAATAAGAGATCAAAAATGAAATACATGAATGAGAGACCAAACAGGTGTTACTGGTATCAGTGAAAGAATTGAGACTGAAGAGGGGGTGGGCTAAATATATTGCTAAAAAAAAAGATAATAGATAGATAGTTGAAATTTTAAATTGGATTTCAAGAGATTGTAAAAGACTTTTAAAGAGACCATATGTGAGATTGATGGATGAAATAAAGAAGTTGTACTGGAATGATGTGGTGAAGAGAGATGAGATCAGCGAAGATGGAGTGAACTGTGAAAGACTTTCATTCTGATATAGATCAATAATGATTGAAAATGATGAATTGCATATGTACAGGATAGACAATGCATATATAGGAATAGAAAAAATTGGAATGATTACTTTATAATCTTTCCTATTTCAAATTTACATAGAATTTGATGGTGGCCAGTGTATAAAAAGTTCATCAGCTATTATTCTTTATGTATATTAAATACTCCCTGATCCTAGATATGAATGTAATCTGAGATAAAAGGAATACATGAGCACTATATATTAGAGACTACATCAGTTTCTTTGATAAGACAATGATAGCCTAAAATCCCTAGTTTTTCACCCATTATATATATATATATATATATAATTATTGATCTGCTTTTGTATTTAGTTCTAATCTGGTAATGTATCTAAAACTGTTCACTTATTAAAATATAATATTTCTATTCTAAGATTATATTAGTTTATTTGAAGATCATAGCTTTTGAATTCTTTATATGATCCACATTTCTTTAATAAAAGCAGTTTTATAAAAAGTACTTGACAATCACTTTGAGGTATAACAATGAGGGTAGTATTGCAGTTATTAATATCATCATTATTTATGATAATGCCATCTTTTGTATATAAATTGTATAAAATGAGATATCATATGTTCTTGCTTCTCTTCATTTTGATTCAGTCAGACTTTCTTCATTTACTAAAATTACTGCTTCCTGTCACATACAAAGTAATTTTAAATATTTTAGGATTAATAACCCAATATTCCAAGTACGTTTCAAATAAGCTGGGATTTGATATAGAATCTAGCTCTTCCAGAAATCTGTTTTAATATTATTTTTAAAAATAATTTATTCTCTTTTAAATAATACAAGTAAGCAATTATTATCACCATCATCTTAAGTAAAATTTTTATGGCCTAACTAACAACACTTATTTATGTATTATGGTTTGCAACATTTATGTTTGGGGTAGATAGAATTAAAGATTAATAATATAACGTTTATAATAAAAACAGGCAAAAACTCACTATACGTATTGGTGATCATGTGATGTTTACAAGAAAACAAACTACAGTATTTTGGAAAATCACACCGATTTTAAAAATTGCATAAAATCTAGTGGGTTAAGTTTATGTAACAGACACATAATGTCATATATATATATTACTGTTAAACATATATTTAATAATTTTTAATCTGAATCTCTCAGCCTTTTAAAGGTTGACAATATATTTTAAAACTGGGCGTATAGGCGCCTATAGGTCATTAGGTTCAGTAAATAAAATATATAGACAATTCACTTCTATATAAAAAAATAAAAAAACGTATTAAAACGGGTAATGTTTGTAATATTTAACATAAAGGAATATCCTGAACAAAAAGTCTTTATTCTTTAAAGTCATCTTACATATTTTATTGCCTTCTAGGAAAAAATAATAATAAACACTAGAAATAAATTTTATAAACTGGATTATATTCTACAATAATAACTATTTTAAAATTTATTACATAGCTTACATTCCTTAATTAACAAGTTTTTAAAATTTGCAAATAATCAGTAAGATTAAATCTTTTAAAAACAAATACAGTTAATCTTTTAAATTATATTTTCTGATTCGAGTTAATAATTTAATCACGTCTAGATTATGCAGACGTTATGCTGACATTTTCTAATTCGAATTTCCAAAATGTTGTTAATAAATTGAACTGGTTACGTCTTTCACACTGTTAATATTTAATTAAGTCACGTCGAAGAGACTAGTTTTATCATAATGCAGAACACATGGCTTAATGGGATTTCCAAGTAAATGTTTATAGAGGTCGCTAGTTTAATTAATGTCTTTGTGTTATATTTTTGCATTTTTTGTACTTTCATCCACATTTTCTTTTTCTTTTCACGTTATTCAATAACCTCTGATTATTTTACCTATAGCACTGATTTTTTATATATAAATTTTTGAACCCATCCACAACAAAAATTATGATTTATAAGAACAAAGCGCCATAATTCCTCTGGTGGTAAACATACTGGTATAGTTTGCCGGGGAATGGCTTCATAAGATGGAAAAGAGAGAAATGAGTGTCTCTTTAAATTTCAGTTGATAAATCATAAAAATCTGAGTCATAAGTTGTGACATAAATTTTATTTTAATGGATATTTATAAAGCACGAGTAGATTTTGCTCCTCCTCCCGAAGCCAGTTCGGAAAATGTAATATCCTTTAAAAAGGGAGAAGCGTTCGAAATTTTAGAGACTAATAATTTGAAACAAAAATCGTGGTGGGGAGTCAGGGCGCTTAGAGACGATACAATTGGTTTTGTGCCTGCTAAATTTTTACAGGTAAGTATTTTTAAAAAAATGTATTTTACTTGTTTTGTTTTTAATGGTATTACTTGTTTTATTTGCGATGAGTATTGCATAATTATAATGGTAATAACGTTCGTTTAAACTGCAGCCTTCTTGTTCTTTAGCTTTCTTACTTAGATCTGTTTTCAATCATTTGGAAGTTTGTTTTCATTTTTCTTTATTAAGTTTTTCCATGTATCTAAAATAAAAATATTTTTATGAGAGTAGCCCAGCTTAATTAACTTACACATTGTGTACGTTTATTCAATTTTAAATTTTTGTTTATATGTTGCTAAGTTTTGAAAAGTGAATTTATCCCGTTTCATTTACATATATAATAGTAATACAACCAATGGCCCATTTATGCTTATCGTGAAAATGATTGGTTTATCGTAATAGCATATTGTAAAATGCCATCTATTTTGTTTTATTTTTATAAACACGTAAATATAGAAAGACCGGTATCATTTCAAACATTTTTACTTATTTATATTCAATAAACGTATTTAAATATATACAGCTATATATGCCAAGCAGTTGTTTACTTTTTTTTATTTTAATAAAATATAATTTGAATTCCAGTTATTTTCTTGAAATGGAGTAAATTCAGAATTTAGTATCAGAAAGTGAGAGATTGCTATTAGTAATTTCTGTCTGCTAAAAGGAGTAATTTTACTATTTGATATTAATTTAATATACAAACGTATATGCAAGTAATTATTATTTTTTTAAAAAAAAAAAAAAAACCTTCAATTTCAGTTATTATTTTTTTGAATACAATAAATTCAAATCTAGTATAAGAATCATGAGTTAAAATGACATTGGTGATATTGACCAGTACTTTGCGAATAGTACTTGAGAGCTTCCTAAACGTTGCAAAAGATAAACACTAAAAAGATTAAGTAATATTCAATGGATTTTTCCAGAAGAAAGTGAAGATTGATAATTATGAATTAGAAATTAACAACCACGAATACCTTAATCAGATTATTAATGCAGATAGAAACAATGAATGAAATTAATCATAGAATTAAACTTGGACTGAGTGCTTTTGGTAGAAATAATATACTCCCAATAGAAATCTCTCGTTTTTCCAAATTAACAAAATTCATCAAACTGAGTCCAAAATTTGTTGACTTTTTAATAAAAATCATCCTTGGAGCACTCCCCACTGGAGACTTTCTCCACTACCAAAGGGGTTACAACATCAATCCCCTTTGTTCCCTATGTAACAAGAGGAATCAATTGACCACCATTCTGGATCAATGTGATTCGTGGACTTATCTCCGTAATATTGCGCTAGACCGGATAAATGGCAATGACCCAGCAAACATTTCTTAAGGCCGCTATTAAAAAGGGTCAATTCGGAACAATAGGACTGGCTACTTTCATTAATTTCTCAATTTGGACCGCCAGATGTAGCATGATATTTGATCATGGCTGTGATGACTCAATGGTTAATCGATTTTTCAAATCCCTCTACAAGATAAAAGATGAGGACAAACGAACTTGTCAGCCTTGGTTAATTGACCAAACCTGGAGCCAGATGAGGCTAGAGATTTAATTCATGTATTTCTTAGGCCTAAAAATTGAACTTTCTCCCATCCACTGAATAAATAATATATCCCATCTTTCACCTAAGAATAATCTAAACTTTAACTATGTAGATCTTTCATACATCCTATATATTTAATAATTATGTAAATATTGTTATAGTCCTCGTTACTCTTGGGCCAGGATAATCATTAATCAATGGAATTTCCAAACCTTATATATAGGTTTGACTTACTTTATATTCCTAGTTAATTATGCATATGACGCACTGCCTTAAGGCATTAGTGTAATCTTTGATTCTATTTATATTTATTTGTTTCTTTCATACTTACATTAATTACCTATCATAACTCTCTTATGCAGCTCTTGAGACTATGTTATTGATATAATACAACTTTTGATTTTTCTATATACATGGTTTGCATACCACATTTATATATATACATTGAAACTTTCTTATTGACATAATTTTATGCTATCATTGATTTCTTTTGTATCTACTCTAAGGTGTAAATAAAGTTTTAACTTTGAAAGTAACTTGATATTAAAAGGAAATATGTCTGTGTGTTTGAAATGAAAGATATTTAATAGGTATGTTTTATCAGTTCTTACTTATATATCTAAAATTTGTATTCTTAATAGAAAAATAATAGAAACTACTTATTGCTAAAATATATCAGGAATTTGAATTTTTAACAGAAGAACAATAAATAATACATAAAATGAAGTATGGAAAGACACCTATTGGGAACAAAAAGAGATCAAAATCATAATACATGGGTGGCAGAAAAATTTTAAGTATTGCTGACATTATTAAAAAAGTAAAATAATTAAATGAAACTGGGATGGACATATTGCTGGAAGAGATTTTAATAAGTGGACAATGAAGATCTTAAATTGGTTATTAAGAGATTGTAAGACAGTAGAATCACTTATCATTAATATAAATCAAGAAGAGAATGTCTATTATAAATTGGAAAGGAGATATATTGAGGGGGGAAAAAAACATTCATTAAACAAAATAGTGCTTGTGTTAATAATGAAAATATGATTTTTAATGTAATGAGCTAAGTAATTATTTATGTTAAAATGTCAATATTCAATAGAAAATTTGTAATGTGTTACTGTTTTAAAATGATTTTAAAATGCTGTTGACTATTATTCCATACAACAATTGTTGATAAGGTTTATGCCTTAATAGTTTAAAATTATTCCACCAGTTCCATTTAACATAATATTCATATTATTATTATTAGATGATCTTAAGTTGACATTGTTTTTGGTAATTATATAAATAGTATTTCTTTAGAATATTTTATTTTTCAGGCTGTTCATTGTCATATCTATCTTATTGCTGGACCCCCAATCAATGTTTTCAAACATATTTTTCTAATGAATTAGATTAGTTCATAATATAATCAAATAAAATAATCTCAATCGCGCCATTTGTTAAGCAAAAATTCAATTTTTTTTTCCTTTTATATTGTTAAACTTTTATATCCTTAGAATGATAGGAAATGTAGGTGGAGCAATTCTGATCTATTTTTGAAGAACTTTGCCCAATGTCAATCATATTTTAACTATTAAGTCCTTTGTTGTTATTAAATGATTCAAAGAAATAAAGAGGTAATAATTTGTTTTCATTAATTCTAAAATCAGCTTTTATCTCAATTATAATTTTGATTTTCTTCATATTTACCTGTAAATGCTTTTATTTTAATATAAATATAATTTTTAATAGTATGGATAAGAAAGTATAATATATTAAAAGTTGATATAGTATTAGTGAAATTTACCCCCCCCCCCCAAAAAAAAAGCATTTTAATTAAAATTTATATTAGTCAAACATTTTAAAATACAAATAGCTCGTTTATACCTATGTCAGACTTTTTGAAAGACACTGATTTGAAACAATTATATAAACAAATATCCATTGACTCATGTCTGGATTAAATTTTGGAAATGAAGGCATAAGTCAATTTGAACATGATGGATTGAGATGAAATATGCTATACATTATGAGCTAGCTCAATATCATGCTTGACTGCTGTTTAACATCTCTAAACATTACAATTGATGTAAATATCAATATATAATATATTGTATTTATTATGATTGATTCTGAAGTATTATATGATATGAAGGCAATTGCAGAATGCAGTAATATTTATTGCACTATAAAGATTATAGTTTTCTAATGTACTATGCAAAATATAATATTAACAATAACAAAATCAATACAAATTGAAAGAATTCACTCAACACTTTCTTTTATATTTTTTTATAATATATTTTCTAAATATTTAATTGTAAAAACTTTATTACTATATATTTTACACTGTATGGCAGGGGTCCCCAACCTTTTTGCACTTAAGAGCACATTCTATAATACCGACTAGGTGACGGGCACCATTTATTTTTTCAACCAGGTGGCGAGCGCTGTTTATTTTTTCAATGTAAATTTATAGTTGGATATTGTTAATAATACACATAATGTACAAAAAAATATTTATTTAAAAAATAAAATTTTAACATATATTAACATTTATATTTTTCACTGTAATGCCCTACAATTTGATTACAATATAATACAATAATTTATAAGAAATTTTAAAAATTAAATTTGTTTCAGATAAATAATTTTTTATCATATTCAGATAGTGGCGAGCACACATAAAATGGTCTGCAAGCGCCATGGTACCCATGGGCATAGGGTTGGGGACCCCTGCTGTATGCAAAAGAGGATCTTCTATATTACTAGCTTCCATTACCATTTTTTTTTCTTTTTGTTTATTTCAGCTTCATTTGTACTTTTTGATTTTCTTATTTAATATGATAATTTTATTTTCAGTTTTACTTCTAGAATATAGCTGGGATTCTTATCTTGGAAGAGATGATATATCAGGAAAAAATGTCTGCTATATTCTGCTTAGTTTTTTCTTAGTTTGACCCTGTCCCTATATCATAAATGTGCTTATTGCAATCAAGTGCATCATTCACTTTTTTCTCTATTAATGAATAAATAAAATTCTGCATTAGATTATCAATCTTTTACAGTATTCTCCTTTTTTTTTTTTTTTTTGTAACATGTTTAGCTTTTGTTTTTTCTTTTGTTGCTGTTTTAATTCAAGCAAATTATCACTTATTCAAGAATAATTTTAGATGACTTATATCATTATCATTTGTTTTAAATTATTACCAATAGTTTTAATTAATTTAGCCATTTTCTCTGTTTTCCAAAACTTTTAAGATCATTCACATATATTTAAAAACATTTTTCCAAATGCCCTTCAAATGCAGTGTAGTGACATTATTCCAGAATAAATTAATGTTTTAATGCATTGATAAATATTGTCTTTTTCCAAAATTAGAGGAACTTTTTTTTGGAACTTTATCATTAATACTAATTATTTGGGAAAATGTTCTTAGCTAACAGACTTTGAAAACTTCAGTACTTTTTTGATCCATAAATGAATGAAGTTGTTTTGAGAAAGGAAAACATTAGAATGGAGATTACTGATATAAGATGGATTTCCTGGAGCATTATAAATATTTATTAAAATCTTAAAAGCAGTATTTTCTTTCATACAATAAATTTCAAATTCAGTAACAATACTTCACTAAGTCTCTATGTTATTTGGATCTTTCTGTCATTATCTTAATGTATTGAAAGTGTGTACTTCTTAATATTTTTAAATGAATTAGAAATTTCATTATGCCAAGAAAAAATAATTTCAATTTGTAATGAGCCACATTAAGTGCTTTGAAGCCAGACATTAACTTTACCTCTTAGAAATAAAGGTTCTTTTTTAAAAAAATAAATATTTCATCCATATTAACGAAATTGAAAACTTTATTTCTATAATTAATTTATCTAATTCTTCCACAATAACTTCAGCTTCCTTCACATAAGCACTTGCAAATTTATCACTCAAATGAATATTTTGTAAAATATAATCTGTTTTACATACATAAATCATTAAGAATTGGTGTTAAATTGTATGTTATTATCAGATTCACTTTTGTTTTTGCAATTCACATAAATCAAGTGGCTTTCTAACATCATTACCATGCTTAGAGAGATGTGTTTCTGATTATGGTTTTCAATCCATGTTGCAAGCAGTTTCTTCCTATCTTTTATAGGCTCTTTAATGCTTAATTAATATTTTCTTCACACTTCTATACCACTTACTGTAAGTTTTAGTGAGTAATAAATAACAATTCTGGCTAGAGGATAAAGGTTCTTATAATTGTTAAAATACTAAGGACATCGCTATAGATACTGAATTGGTTTCATATCTGCATGATTTTACAAGCAAATTAGTTTAGATTGAAAACATTTATTTGTTTTTCAATTTGAGCTGATAGCTTGATAATCAAAAAGAGAGGTCAATGATTGTTCCTAGAGGAAGGTGCATTATTCCAAAATTTAAACAATCTCACTGATGGAAACCATGAATCTGAAATTAGTCTGGTGATATTGATAAGATAATACTGGATAAGAATTTATTAAACATTATCATCTGAAATCTATTAATTATTCAACTTTGCAGTAGGTGACATAGAAGTGTGAAGAAAAAGTATGCCACTTAGTTGATATTGTTGATTTCAATTATGCAAACAAACCTTTTAACAGCCATCATTTTTCTGGATTTTTCAAGATGATTGCTGCCATTTTCTTATTGCTTTATCATAATAGCTTAGTTTCCAAATCTATGGCAGGTCTTTTTTTTATTTGAATTCTCTGTAAGCTTACTTTAAGAGTTTTTGGTAACTATAATTCATTGTATATTTTATGAAGTACTATTTATTAAAGAATGAGATAAGAAGCATAATCAAGAAATGGTATGGCATGTGAATTAATATTAGATAGTGGTGATCCATGCTATTGAGACAAGAAAAATGTTATACTGCACAATATACTTTTTTTTTAAAGTAAAATATATATATATGTTCATGTAATAACATAATAGCAATAGAGATTACATAAACATATTGTAGCTTTTAATTATTTATATTGTTAGATATTTTGTGTTTATCATTGTATGGTTATCATTATGATTGTTTTATTTTGGTTTGTGAGTCAGAGTATTAAATACATTGTGTATGACTAATGGCCACTAGTATGTAATCTGGCCTAAACTATCTTAAATCCTTAGGGAAACTTTGATTGATATTCCTCAATAGGATATAGGATGATGGATAACTATATATATATATATTGTTATGATCAGTTTATACATGTTTAAATAGTTTAAATTTATTTAATAGATTTAGGCAACACCTGACATTAAACATCAGGAAATAGACTGACACATATATATATATTTAAGTACTAAACATCACATGATCACCAATTTCTTATGCTTGCTCATAATTGTTATTAAAACAGGCAAAACTGAGTGTCACTATTGTATGGAGAGTTTTGCCTGTTTTAATATATATTTAAGCTTTGAAAATATTTTCTTTAATATGATGATAGATGACCACTACACAGTCACTATTTTCACTATGAGGCCAGATCCAGCAGAACTTACTCCTAATGAAATGGACATGGAATAAATATACAGTGTAACGGATGGTCGACTACTCCTGGATTCGCACTTGCCCATACACCAGATTTAACAAATGGAAAAATAACTTGCGGACTGTGATACTATGCAGATGTAGCAATCTGGAGACTATGACTTAATGTGCCCTAATTTATTGCCCCTGATGACACAGTCTGCAGAGACCTACCAGGCTTGGAAGGGGAAAAAGTTGCATCTAACTATGGTCAGACTTTGGGTCTTCAGGTAGAATGCTAATGAAAACCTGATGAAATGCTTAACCAATGATTGCATGCGCTTTAATTGACTAGCTCTATTTCTAATTAATAATATCAAATGCAATTTAGGTTAGTTTATTCACTTTCACCCCTTTCCGATTCCATTATGCCCTAATATTCAAGCCCAGAGAGAATATTGCTTTTGACTCTCTTAACAGGTATGAATGGATACACACAGCAACTCCTGTACCTATATATAGGTTACAACTAGCATTTATTATATTTGTTTTACTTTACAACTTTTATATGACAAGGAAAATAGATGTGTGTGCATGCATAATTGTTTATAAACTGTGGAATGTCAGGACAACTCAATAAACCAGTGACTAGAATAATATAAACTCTTAAACATTTATTGACAATGATAAATAACTGTACAAAGTATAATAACAATATATATATATATATACATGTGTCACATATGAACTTCTACCATTTTATTAACTAATAATTCTCCAGATCCAACCCTTATACCCCATGGTAGAAATCCATCTATGTCATTCATTCTTTACAAATCATAATTATGTAGAAAATTAAACTTTAGTAATTTAAGATAATTGAGATGCTGGCTAGCTAAATTATATATTTACTGATTTTAACAATCTATTTAATTTAAGTTTCCTCCAATTTATATATGTGATAGATATAGAAATTAATACTAGTTGATTAGTCATTCATACTGAAAAAATATACAGGGTTAATCAACAAAATAAAACATATAATATGTATTCTGTATCAAGTGTTGCAATTTAATCTATAAAAATAAATGTAGAGAATCTTACCTTACTATTTACATGGATAACCTGAAGTGAAGTAGGTGGGTTAACCTAAATTTTATTTACAATAAAAATAGAAAAATATCTAAGTGAATATTTTCCCCATTTCTTCTTTGCTAATTCTGAAAAATGAGGCTTTTAGCATCAGAGTGTGAAAATACAACATAGATAATAAAAAAAAAATCAAAAAAAAAATTACAATATTAACTTTTTTGGAACAAAGTTCATTAAAAATTATCCTAAAAGAAGTAGTAGTTGATAGTTAGGCATGTTGTTCTCCAAAAGCAGTTTGACTCATCGAATCATTTTTGTAGGCAAGGGTAGATGGGTACAACGGTGCCTCCTGTAGTTGTGTATGGTAAACACCTTGATCCTTAACTGATTCACCTTCAAATCTTCCAATGCTTGTTTACTTTGGACTGCAGGCATCTTCTTGTGTGATTTACAATAAAGTAGAAAAATAAATAAATAGAGGTTTAATGCAACTGTTAGGAAATAACATGATGCACAATAGCATGTTTTGCTTTAGCCCATATTCATCTTAAAGTACAATTCAATAATTATCTATAATCATAAATTTATGTTATATAATATAGAAGCACTTTACATATATATATATTAAAAGAATTATTTCATTTTTTTGCTTCCTATTTTCAGCAGACTTAATTTTTGTTTTTCTTTTTGAAAAGATTTAAAATATTAAAAATTACTCCAACAACTTTCAAAACATGATTTAATTATTTCAAAATTCATAAATTATTCTTACTTTTTATTTCTCTCTTTCTTCTGAATTTGGCAAAATTTAAGTTACAGTATTTGACTTTTAAAATTTTCTATGATTTAAATAAAAGAAGAAACAAAACTTCATTTTAGCGTTTGAAGTTTTAATTTAACTGCTGTATATTGTTATAGCTGGAATATTATTGACAAGAAGAACGATTTGCAAAAAGTTTCTGTTTTTATACAGTTCGTGGGTAGATCTCCTGAAACTCCTGAAACGCTGAGATTTTTAACTGCTTATTGTTTAAATACATTTCATTTATTACAGATAAAATAATAAAATCAGTTTTATTTTCACACATGGCCTTGACCTCAGACTATCTCTAAGTCATTTGACTATGAATTAATATTCAATTTTAAATTTAAAAAATATATATATACATTACAGTTTATTAATCAAATAGTTTACTTTCTAAAATATTGGTCGTATTAAATTTATTATAAAATAATAATTTACTGCACATTCACTAATTCACTCTAAATAAATATATATGTGTTGTACATGTATATATGTAATAATTAACAAATAATCTTTCCATTATTAATACAAGTTTTAAATGGATTGGGTTCAGTAAGTAGGCTGATCTTGTTAGGAATATTTGCTAGAAATATTTGCATTGTAAGCTACCCTTTACAGCAGATCAGACACTATTACATGTAAAGATGTTCACATGTTATTTAAACCAATAACAAAACTAGTTCATTGCAAAATATCCTTATTGTGAGACAAATATAATTTTCTTTTTATTTTAATAAAATCATTTCTCCAATCTCTTTTTTTTCTCTTTCTTTTTTTTTTTTTAATTTACTTTCATGGTGAAAAACAATAGTCATTTATAAATTGTCCATGGTTTATTTTGATTAATTTTCAAATATTAATTTTTTAATTAAATCATATTATACAAACTTTTTTTTAATGATCAAATACATTTACTGCAGAATAAATCCCTGGCCTCTAACACTTTATATCCCAAATATCCTACACATATAATAGATTTATTTATACTGTAAGCTCAATAGCATAGTCACCCACATCTATTTATTATAGGATAATTTTAATCAATACACCTGACTCACAAAGATAACTTTATAGAGATTGGCCAGTTTAGGTTTGAATCCCGATTTAACAATAACACAAACTAATTATGTGAAATGGTTTTTTGAATCTGACTTTGATTTACTATTAATACTTCTTACTTAACTTTGGATCTAACCCTCAAACTTCCAGAACAAAACTGTGAATAAATTCACTATATAGATATAATTGCATGTACATAAGTTCTAAGATGTATAAAATTTAACTCACATCAATCAAAAGGAGAGCTAATTCATGTATAAGTGGACTTAATTTTATTGTAAAATAAATCTCTAACATAAAATACCAATACTTATTTTACATTCATATTTCTATTTTTTTTTTTTTTTTCACTTGGACATGCACATCTTTGATTATTTATCTGACAATTTCATATTCAAGAAAACTTAAAAAAATTTTTTTTAACAAATTATAACATATATATATAGAGAAGATAATGTGATTTTTTTTTTTATACAATTTTTTTTCTTCAATTGCTTGAAAGCTCAATTAACTTTTTTTAAAAAAAAACTTTTGCTTCTTGCTTTAAACAATTAATAATATAAAATACACTTTGTTAGAATTAAATATATACTAAAATAAAAGTTGAAATGGTTAATTCATTACGATAACAGTCTAAATAGATTTTTTTAAACTTACAAAACAAAAGTTCTGTAGCCAGAGTTCGATTTCTCCTGCAATGGTAAATATTAATTGATTCCATTTGTAAGTTGCCATAATGTCTTTTAACAATATCCTGTTTTTGAAATTTGAAGTTTAAGTGTTGATTATTCATTTTAATTAGAGATTTGTTGAAAAATATTATTGTCAGATTTCAGAGATCCAGGGTAGATTTTAGTAGTTGGCAGTTTTTCCTCTTTTCTACTCAATCATCACAATGACGATTTGATGCAGCTTGAATAAAATGATCTTATTTTTCACAGGCTTTGATAATCTCATTTTTAACACCATTAATATCTTATTTTTGACATCTTTCTGATCTGATTTTATTTTAATTATCAGAATTTTAAAAGCAATTTCATTATTTAATTGATTGAATATGCAAAACACTAATTATAAAAATGGTCTGCATTTTTTTCTTGTTTTCAAATCACATATCTCCAAAGTAGGCTTAATGGTATTAACTTATTTTTAATTTAATTATTTATATTTTGTTTCTTAATTGAGTTGTTTTGCAATACATTTTTTACATTCTTTGATAAGAGAAAATTTGAACATAATTTACAAGTTTCTCTTAAATGTAAACATTTTTTCACAAACCTATTACTTTATTATTTTTTTTAATATGACATTTAATAATTTATTACAAAATTTGCATATTAACTACTTCATTTTAAATCATTTGTTTTATTTTATTTATTAATATCTAAAAACTTCTAATGCTATATTTATTAGCATCCTTCATATTTGCTCACAACTATGTGGAACACATATGGCTAATACTGAAATGAATGTCATTATTCATTTCAATATATTGTAAGATGTAGTCTTATATCCCTCCAAAACCATTAAAATCACCCTTACCTAATTTAAACCCAATATCCATGATAACAACATTCTCTACACATAATAAAAATCAAACTATATATATAATGAGAATGCAAATCTAATAAAACTTATTACAAAAAATGAAATCACATGAAAGTTATAGTGAAGAAACAATTGTTTCCATAATTAAACGTTTAATTTTTTTTATTATAATTAAACATTTAACAAAAATATAATGAATATATAACCTGAATTAAACTATAAAATTGAGACTTTAATACTTATCTTAATTAAAAAAAACTCCTGTCAGTTGTTGCTAATTCACACATCTTACAACAATACAAGGAAAGAATGATCAAGTTTAGACATAAGCAAGAAAATAAAAAAATATTTCAAGGAAAGAAATAATAAATAAAATTTTTATTATTAGTCTGTCATATATATATGAGCTATAACAAATGATACAAATAATTATTCAAATGCATGAACACAACCTGCTGTTTGAAAACATCAAATTCACATCTAAATAGAACAACTCATTTCAGTGATTAGCAAAAGATATGAAAAACAATCTTCTCAAAAGTCAGACCAAAAAATTCTCATCAATTAATAGACGTACAAATTTTGAGTAGAAAAATCGAACTTGCAGTTTAAACAGAAAAGTCTGCCGCCATCAAAGTAAAAACATTAAATGAAAATAAAGGCATACAGATTCAAACCCATCCAACTTAGGGATTCTAAATTAAAAATCTCAAAAACAGCTTTAAATTATTCAATATTTTCAGAGTATTTTCAAGTTTAAGCCAGAGAGTAGATCAACTCTAACTTGAGATATCTAACAGCAAATATCTTGCTTTTCAATCACCTCAATAACTTTTATTAACTACATTTATGGAAACACATACAAACATGCATTACTAATTGTGAAATGACATCAGGGGAAGAAAGTTGTCACCCATAGAGGTGTAACCATCAAAACCAAATTTAATTCGACATAGCATCTGTTCATCTATGCTGCAAATACTATCAACTATACTATTTAAGTGTGACGTTTCAAACCCAACATCTGGCCATACAAAGAGAGAAATTCTGATCACCATCAGATGTGTTCTAGAACATTCGAACCTCACCAACTGAAATATGAATTGGATCAAAGAAGATAATTATAATCTTTTAGGATATTTTCCTTATGGACTCTTAATTGATCTTTAAATTGACATCATATTTAATATTTTTTTTCGTTATATAATTTTTCATTTATTTCTTTTCTTTACTATAGATTGAAGGGGGTGTGAACTATTAATATGTTAGAGAAGGGAAAAACATTATTAGGTTTATTGTAAATTGGAAATAAAATATAGGTCCAAGCCTGATCTTGCTTGCAGATAAATTAATCATTATCAGGGAGAGGTAAGATTTTACCCTACTATACATTAAATACCAACACTTGTATAGTGACACTGTTATTTGTTTTTTTTTTTGTTTGTTATTACTAATCATTTCATCATTTATTTATTTGTTTTTGGTATACATGATTAATAATCTCGTATATGGATGGTCTTTCCTATTTTTGTAGAGACAAACTATAATAAAAGGGGGATTCCATACCATCATCATGTTATTGATATGAAGTCATCAATAAACTGATTGGAGATGAGGAATTACAATTTTGATGAAAATTAAATTAGCAAGCAAGTATAAACATAAATATCAATAAATTATAATTTTACTTTTTTTATGTTAGTATTGATATTGGATAAATATTTTCTGAAGGGAAACAGAGAGTGGATTAATGATATTTACTGATATCTAAACAAATTATTTATATTTTTTATTACCTCATTGCCTAAATTATGCTAATTGCAAATAAATCTGTTAAATATATGATTTTAAATTAAAAATTGTCTGTTGTGTTTTTTCTATATTAAGTTCTCAATTTGTCACATACTCACACATTATAAATAGTGATATTGATATACTCTGAAGAAAAATATTATGCATATTCTTTTTGAATTCAAACTCCAGAATTAATGGAAGTTCAAAATGTAAGAAAAGAGATGAGTATAAAGATAGATTTTTGACATATATTTGTATGTTAATACATCATTTTCCAGGAATGGATCAAAGTGGACATGAGTCTAGATATTTGGAAATCCTAGATATGCTTTCTCATTCACTCAGATGACCTATCAAGTCTACTATTATATAAGGTCAGGACCCATTCCATTACAATATATTAGTATTTTTTTAAAGATATCCATTAATACTAAGTGATATATACTTTATTAATGCTAGAATTACTTCTTGCTGATAAATACTTGTCAAAATTATTTAATACATGTACATAAAGACTGTTTTTGTCTTACACATTTCATTGACACCATGTATTTATATACTTAATGCATTGTTAGAAGTTATTATAGAATGAAAATTTCTCAATAGGAATAAAAATCAAAATTCTGTACTGGCATTTTAAAATTTTGAATTGGATGATTACTTCAAAAAAGCACAGGCTACAAGCTTATATTTTTTCATTCAAATTTTATATGCTCTTCAATTACCAACCAAAGTAATGTAGTGCAAGGTTAATCAAGATTATATAGCAATTCTAATCCATGTTAATTATATACAGAAAAATTACTTTTTAATGTACATTACCTATATTTCACCATATATTAAACTTGGAGAGGCATTAATCCTAAATTAGATTAATAATAGTTGAAAATGATGCTGATATATATATAAAACTTCATAGATAATTTCTTCATCCACTTTCTTTCTAAAATTCTTTATTCACCTCCTCACTAATTGGAGAAAAAGGACAACCAAATAGTTTAAGTTCAAGACATTGACTAAGTTTCTTATTGTGCTCATTAATACACTAAAACGTTTAATTATTAATAGTATATAATGATTTTAAAAAGTTTTTTAAATGCTTAATTTTAAAAATATGTATATAATAGTACATTTTATTATTGCAATAAAGTTATATTTTAAAATTTGTAATCTTCTTGTGTATAAAAGTAATATTTTTATTGAATTGCCCTAATTTACAGTGGTCTTTCTCGTACTGGATAAAATTTAGTCATGGAATAATTAAACAATAAATAATATATGTTTGAAGAAGTAGTTAGAATGGAAAGTCACCACAAAATGGAAGGCTAAAGTACCAGATTAAGAAAAATACAAAGTTAAAGATATATCCAATCAACTATTGAAAATCCCTGCTTAAATAATCTTTAGAAATATAGTCCTATTTCAGAATCATCACAAGAACATTGTGGGAGTTTTTTTTTTTTGTTTCAAATAGTTTTTTTACCTCTTTCAATATTCTTGATTTAGCAATTTTGTATGCTAAGTTGAGCATGATTTTTAAAGTATGGGGGGGGGCACATCTGTGTCACTTTCAGCATCTAATCCCCCATGGTTTGCTTCACTTGCCTTCACCCTTTCAGTGGACTTATGAAAAAAATATTTATTTCTAACACTTTTTTCAATACAGTGTATGTAGGATGTTTTTAAAATTTAATCAGTATTACATTACATTAAAGTTGAATAAAATTAGAAAAGAATGACATCAATCATATATATGTAAGATTCCCCCCCCCCCCAGTTAAATAAACTTGTCACATGATTTTTTGCAAAATTTCTTAGGATAAATGGATAAATAAATAATACTTCTGTTAATATATAATATAAAAAAACAATTTATCTATTGTTAAAACAGAGTTTCTTTAATATAAGTAAATAAAATAACTAAATATTATTTCCAAGCGCTTTCAACTCTTACGAGTCTTTATCAAGGCAGTGTAAAAAAATTATATTTTCTCCTAGGTGATGAATTTAACATTTCATTGTATTGGCCAGGAACAATTAATCGGAAAAGCTTGTTAATTTTGAATTCATAGCACAAGATGAATTTTGTATAAGATACGATTCTTTAATCTTGTGTTTTTTTATCATGTGTTTCATGTATTAGTATTGTAAAATCTTTTGGACTAGATATATGGCCTGTACTATTTTGGTGAACATAAAAAGCTGAATAAACTGTATCATCTTCTCTTGCTCTATTATATGTATATTTATGTTCTTGAAAGCGATATTTTATATTAGAATAAATGGGTATTTCTAAAGTTCTATTTGTGAAATCAGATTATTTATTGCCAAAGAAAATAAAGATTGAAAGAATGCAATAACAAAGAGTCTCAATGCTTTTGAATTATTTTTTCCTAAAGACAATAAAAAAATGCTGAAAGATTCAAATATCTTGAACTTTTCCCAACTTTCAACCATAATCTAATGCATTACATAAAATCATCATTTCAATATCTACATAAAGACTCTAAAAGATCGTTTAATTTAAACAAATTAAAAAAAAATTCTTAAGTTATATTTAAACTATAAAATTACTTACAAAATTATGTTCTATTTTTCCCATGTTAAATAAATTGCATTAACTATTTCGTAAAATGCAATTTTATATTTTTTTCTTTAATATATATTTAATTAGACTGGAGCAAGTTTATTGTTAAATATAAATAATTATTAATACTTTTTCAGACAACTGTATTTTTTTACTATAGATGTTCTGTTTCTGCAGATTTTTAACAGCAGTTTGTTCTTTTTTGGTTAGGCTGGTCAGATAGGAAAAATTTACATCCAGGATTTTTAGTGAACTGTGTATTATTTGTTTCTATTTCCATTTCATGTATCATTTTATGTATAGATAATGGATTGTAAATAACTTTTTTTCACTAAAAGATTATTATCTCTGAATTGTGATGTTTTGTTTAGGTTTGGATATAGTAAAATATTTTAAGTCAAATTTTTTAAATTAACAATTAACAGTTTGTCTTAGGGATAGAAAAAAAAAATTGTTTATTATTATTAATTAATAAAATAATTGTAATAAAAGAAGTTGTATTGTTTATTGCTAGCTCCAGCATATTCATAAACATCCTAATACTTGGATACACACATTTATATATTGATGAACATAGTATATCAATGTAATAAAAAAATAATCAAATTTTGGATTTTATTTTAACAATAATAATAATAAGGCTTACTACCTCTGTATATTAATCTTTAGAAGCTATGAACTTTTGTATATGTATTAATTGTATTAATCAATCTTAATATTACTAACTATATATATTGTATAATTTGTTTTTGAATTGATCAGAAGAGAAATTCTCATTTTATATAATCAAATGATGTTATTGTGAATATTTATAGTTTTCTGAATATTATTATATATGTTATATAAATATTATTATATATGTTATATCAACTCTAGTCCCTGTCTAATTTTATTTTATTATAAATTATAGACAACAATGGAATAATAGATAATTTTGAATGTTCAAATATCACTATAATTTATCACTTTAATGTATATATTTCATTTTTAATTATCTTTAATGCATTGTAGAATTAAGACTATTTTCAATTTAATCTAATTTTTTAGTTCCACAACTTTTTTTCCCATTTCATTCTAACTAACTTTTTTTCATCCACCTATTTTACATGAATTCTATTTTTAATTTTTTAAACTTTTTTTTCGATCCAGATGACTTCATCTGCTCATTTTTGTTATCTACTTTATCAACATGTCCAGCTTAGTTTCATTTCAATATTTTAATTTTTTTGACAATGCCAATAATTTCTCTTTATTCTCACATTCATGTATTTCAATTTTGATTCCTGCATAATCCATAATTTCTATATTGCTTTTTTTCCAAACAGATTTATTAAAAAACATTTTTTTCAAGCACATTTCTTTTCACTATTATGTTATTTCTTCCAAAAGGACTCCATCCAATTTTAATTTTATAATTAATTTCTTTCATTATATTTTCATCCATATTAATAATTAATCCAAAGTATTTATAATTGTTATCAATCATTATTTTTTCCTTTTCAAAAAATTGAATATTTCTTTATCCTTATCTAATACATTCATCTAATAACCTATATTACTAAAGAATGGTTATTCATTCCAGTATGTGCATTATAAAGTGAATTTGTACCCTCCATAAATTCTGAATTTAATTTACACATTTAATGAAATGATTACCATTAATTCATTAGATATTTATATCCATAGTTAATAAATAATACATATAATATTTATTTAAAATATGTAGTAAGGTTTTTGCTTTCCTGTTTAATAAATCAAATAGAAAGGTGTGTATTTAAATATTGCTCACACCCTTAGTTAAAATATTGCATGGTTAATTTGTATATACAGAATTGTATTATCAGTTGTATATTTTTTGTATGTTGATGTTAGACTCCAGAGTGCTTAAATATCTGGTTCTAGAATAAAAATTGTATTGTGGCAGAAATTTTGATTAATAAATTTTCTGATGCAAATTGATTTATATGATTCAAATTACACATTTAGTTTTATACTATACATACTGAATGAGTTTATTTATATATGTGTGTATGAATTTGTCAAAAAAATTATAATGAACTACTCATTTCTTTTTATAATCATTGTTTTATGCTAAGAATTTTTATTCTATTTTTTATTTTGTATTTTTGTTTAAAACCATTAACTTTTTAATATGCATATATAATTTGAAGTATGTTGATGATTGTTCTATTTTTTACCAATTTAAAAAATATCTACAAATTGTGATATAACTATTGCAACTAAATTATATGTATGTATAGAATATTTATTTTGCCCAATTTATTGTAAGGAAATGAGACATGAACTTCTTATATTAGAAAATATTCATTTAAGAATGTTCTGAAAGATTCTAAAAATACATTACCAAGATCATATGATTAATCAATTATATATGTTTTCAGCTTATGGAATATGCTATCATAAATAAATAATAAATTATCTAAATGAACTATAATAGATTTTTTTTTAAAAAGCATTTTATAGAAAATTTAAGTTTAGTTTTTGTAAGAGACACACACTTCCTCTTTATTATAAAGATTATCTTAAAAACATTTTAAAGAAATACAATATTTATTGGGAAAATATAGCTGAAGCTTTTAGAATACAATAGATAGTTATAATTAAACAAAATGGTTAAAAAAGTAAAGTTTGTTAAAGAAGTTTAAAAAATGGCATTGCAAAATATCAAGTAATGAGATTAAACTACTTCTAGTTCACAAATTGCTTTGTGTAGTAATGATTTTTATTAATCATTCATTAGACTAGAAATTATCCAATAATGAAAAATATTTCTGTAGTGTAACTTTCATTATACCATGAAATATGCATCTTGGGGAGCATAAATCTTTTTCACATGTCTTTGGTCATATGTTTATAATTACACACAAGGTGTTAAAAATGAATAGAAATCAGTCCCTACCTTGAATGAGAGTGATGTAGTGAAAAGTACACTACAGAATATTTTTTATTATTTGATAATCTCTAGACTAATGAATGACTAATAAAAATTATTAATAAATTTTAATTAAATAATTTGTATCAAAGTTGTGAGGATAGCACATTTGAAGCTTATCAAATAAACTGTAGTAATTTGCTATCTATATATATATACTGAATAATGATAAGGGTATGTGTAAGAGACTGTAGTCTGGGGCAACTGATAAGTGCTGGTTCAGCATGAAATGTGCATGTTGGAGATCATAGATATTTTTGACACATCTTTGGTCATATGTTTATGATTACATCCCTCTACAAGGTGGTTAAAAGTGGATAGAAACCAGTAACCACCTTATGTGAGAGTAGTGTAATGAAAATTACCTACACAATTATGCATTGTATAGTCATTGAAAAACTCATTTTACTTTCGTCTTTTTTTCTTTTTGTTCCAAAATTAGAAAGATTATACTTATTCATGAGTGTCTGCTAATAATATGTAAGAGTTTCATTAAAAAAAATCTTAAGTAAATTTTTTATTTATTTGTCTAATGCTATTTGTAAAATGTGGGTGCATTGAAATAATGCAAAGAATATTTACGTGATTTGTATTAAATAATAGGGGGGAAATGAGTAAAATAAAGATGAAATATATTGTGCATTTATGGAAAAGTTGTAATTTCTATAGCTGAAATAAAGACTGGTAAAGCATAGGGAATTAATATTTCAGTTGAATCACTGAAGATTATGGAAAAATTAGATTTGAGAGAAAGAATTTAATTGCTATATAAAAATTCTTAATGCAACTTTTAAAACAATATTTATATTCACATGGATTCTAAGATATTGATAACAAAAGTTATCTTACAGTCTGAAGAACAGTTTAGATTTAGAAAAGATAGAGTTACAAAAGATACAATTGGAGTGTTAAAGATTATTGTTTAGTTATAGATATAAATAGATATGAATTATCATTGCAAACAATGACTTACATTCTTATTTTATATTAGGGCTATTTTGAAAAAAGATTATTAACTGTAGTGTTCTGAGTAGTTTATTTAATAACAGGAACTACTGGCTGCTGATCATAAGGTTCTTGGAGTGATTCCTGACTGAAGAATATGGGGAATAAAAAAAAGTGGGAATTTGATAGTTTTGAAAGAAAATTTGTTAGAACAAATTAGATTTTTTTTGTGTGTGTGTCAAAGCATCCACCGGGGAACAAACCCGGACAACTGCTTGTAAGGCAGCTGTGCTGACCACTCGGCCACCAACACTTAACTAAATTAGATTATTTTGTTGGGAATTTTGAGTAAGAATAAGCAAATGGTATATTGGAGTTGTATTGCACACTTGTTTAAATCAATTGTTAAAATTTTAATAAAATTGATTATTGTTACTAAAATTGTAATTATAAAAACTTTCAGTTTAATAAATTACATTATCTAAAAATAAATAAAATATATATTATTGAAATCATATATATATATATATTTTTCTGATCTTTAAATCATAACCTATATTGGATATATAATTCAGACCATGAATTTATTGATGAAAATATTTATGATACCAACAACATTACATGATCTTACAATGGAGAGATGGCAAATTTATATATATAGATTCATTGAGAAGGGAGGTGTAAGACTCCTAAGCATGTGATCTCTAAGGGCTCAAAATTTCAATATATATATAACTTGAAATACCCAGCAATTATTTATTATAAAGTTGCTATTTTTTTTATTTTTTTTTGTAAGAAATAAAAATTATTTTTATATTGTTACAAGTTTGGTATGTGTGCAATTTTTATTCCTAATGTTTGTTAATTATTAATAAAATAGGAAAATCACATAAATAAACTCAGTAATAAAAAATCGTTTTTTCAATTTTCACAAATAAAAGTGAGGAGTGGATCAGATTTAGAAATTGTATCAGTGATAATCTATTCATCAGAACCCTTGCAACTAACATCTATTTGGCACTGATATAAGAAAGTGGACTTTAGTTGCAAGTGACTTGATGAATAGATTAGCATTAATACAATTTCTAAAAATAATCACCCCACACTTTTATTAGTGACAACTGAAGAAAATTTATTTTTTAATGCTAAATTTTTTACTAAATATCTTGACAACATATAACTAAGGAGTTCATTAAGATAAAGGTGAAATATAAAAAATTTTGAACTTTTCGGTCAATATACATTTTAAAATTATGATTGATACAGTTTAACTGGAGATAGATATTAATAATGAAATATTATTATTTGTTTAAATACTCTTTATATTGTCTAAGATAAGTTAATAAGTTAGCCTTATACATATTTATACATACATTTATCATAATGGAAGTCGTTAATATAGGAGTAGGGCCGGAGGTGAATATCTCAGATATGGGTAAAAGATTTAAAGATATTATAAAAATAATGTTTGAAAAATTTGCAGAACAAAAGGCAGAATCAAAAAGGAATTTTGAAGAACAATTGGCAGATTCTGATAAAAATTTTGAAAGATTATATAAAAGTTTGAAGGAATAAAAGAATTAAAAAATGAAATTAATTGTAGATTTTATATATCTGACACCAAGTTGGAAAAATTTAGACAAGATCTAAATACTAAATGGAAAGTATCGAAGCAAAGATATAATATTAAAATCTAAAAGTATAACAGATT
The DNA here is from genome assembly GCA_028023455.1 of Epiperipatus broadwayi. Classification (NCBI taxonomy): domain Eukaryota; kingdom Metazoa; phylum Onychophora; class Udeonychophora; order Euonychophora; family Peripatidae; genus Epiperipatus; species Epiperipatus broadwayi. The sequence goes on from JAQFVV010000009.1 coordinate 17,716,525, forward strand.
TGATGTTGTATATACTTGTTCTGTTTCTGAATCATAAATTACTTAGCCACTTTTGCTTCTTATTGTTAAGAATTGCATTTTAAGGGTCAACAAATTTGAAAATTTCCTTCTGGTATCAGCTCATATAAAAGTTCATGAAACACAGAAATTTGAATGCTCCAATTGTCATTGTTTTACTGTCTTAGATAGTATTAAAGAACATAATAGAGGAAATTTAAAGAAACCAAGTAATAATTTCAAATGTTCTGAACAAAATTGTGATTCATGGTTTGAGAATGAAGAAAGTCTAAATTATCATTTGAAATGTCATAGTTGTGATAAAAATAATTATCAATGTCCTGAATGTTCTAAAACATTTAAACAATGGCATCTTTTAAAATATTGTTTATGGCAACAGCATAAAATTGACATGGAAATATGCCATAGAATTATATGATCAAGAAGCTTGTTATATTGACAATGTTACTCAACGTCATCATAAAAATCATACTAGACAATAGTTATCTATTTGAAAAATTTGTGACCAAATCTTTGAGAATCATCACTCCTTTTTAGAACATTCCAAACTACATGAAGAAATTAGATGTGAATGTAATGTGCATCATTACTCATTAACCAATATAAAAATCTTTATTTAAATATAATACAACTGAAATGACTACAGTTAAAACTGAAGTTGAAGGTGAAATGAATAGTGATTCAATCATTAAGCAAATGATCAGGCAAGAGAAATTTTATGACAAAATTTTAGATAGGGGAAGCAAAATGATAAAGATGAGGTTCTGTAAAAACTGACAAAAGGGCAATTATAGAATTGGGAATCAGAAGCCCACATCTCTTAAAGCAGATGTACTTTGCAATAATAATTATCTTCATAAATGTAAAATGAAGTTATTTATTACATATAAGTATAGCTCAACTGACTATAGGGAGAATAATTCTTTTGTTGAGAATAAACCTGAGCATTCTCTTGGAAAATCTTTTAAACATTCCTGTTGTAGTTCTAAAACTAAGTGACACAAAATTTTGGATAAACATGAGAAAATAGTTTATAATAATGTTTCTAAAAATGTTAAAAATTATTAAAAGGCCAAATAAATCATATAATACAGATTGTAACCCTCAATATTTTGAATGTAGCTGTAGAACAGGAGTTGTAGAAGACTTAAATAATTAGTAAAAGAAAGTACATAATAAAGTAGTTAAAAGGTTAGAATATTTAGATGACAGAGATAACTGTTATAAAAGATTGTATGAACTGGCAGATAATCCATGATGCTAAAGAAGTTAAGTGCCCTAAGCATTCATTTGCACTATAAAATAAGAATTATCTATTACAACACTTCAGAGATTGTTCTGGAAATTATGAGTATTGTTATAGTAAGTATGACTATAGGTCAGATGCAAAAACATACCCTAACTAACACTTATGCTGGTTAGCTTACAACAAATCTTATTATAAAACAAGATTTAAGAAGTCTTTAAAATTTCATATGGTACATTTATATAGGAAATATATTAATGCAAATATCAGTTGTCAGAAAACTGAACAATCATTCTATAAGTGTATATATATATAAAATGAAAAGTGGTTATGGAATAAGTGGACATGCGGTATGATCGTTCGCAAATTGCCTCATTATCGTTTTCTCTGCACATGTCGATCTATTTACATAGTAAAGGAAACTTACATTTAGAAGTTAGAGATGGACAAACTAGGAGGGTATAACAGTTAAACATTCCACCGCATAAAACTCCCTTTAGTCCAAAGATAAATTTCATATTAGTGTGTTTTGTTATATTAACTTCTGTTATATTAATTTATTGAAATAAATTGATCAAATATGTTTTTTCATTCATGTGATTTAGGAATGTATCTTGCATCTCATTCATAGAAGTATGCTAAAAATATTTCTTGGATATGAAAGGGAAGTTCTAATTGATAACACCTACCTAATTATTTTGGATTATTTACTTGTAAATAAATTTTATATATGCAGTCCAAATCAAAATTTTTTAACATGTTAAGACATTAGAGTTAAATAAATGTGTCATTCTAGAAGTCTTAATGATAGAATAAATTTAGGATACCTATTTTGTGTGAATAAAAGCAATTTTTTTAAAAAAAAATTAACTATTTTTTATTTTTATATAATTACAGAAATTATGAATGAAGTTTAAATAGAATTAATATTCCTAATTGGCAGTACATTAAGAGTACTGAATCACTTATAAATTTAAAAACTTAAATTTTTTACTATTTTTCTCATTAAAATTGTTTTGCAAAGTCTAGAAAAATGTACTGTCATTGGGTGGAATACATATGTATGCAAAGTTTGAACTAAATCAGAAATTGGGAATTAGATGAAAATTAAGTACAATATTTTTCAGATAGGTGGAGAGACTAAAAAGAAAAACAAGTAAAATGAAATAATATATGTAAAAAAAAATTATGATTGCAATCCATGCAAGCTGTAATTTTAAAAATTTTACTAGAATACCATTGTATATAGGGTGATGGAATATTTTTCTAGTGTCATACATGATTTGGTGAAGTAGTAGAGTGATATACTGGAACTCAAGATCTATGATTTACAACCCAGATCTTATTGCTTTCAGTGCTCAAACTTCTGAATTATCAAGTAATAAAATCATTCAATTATTTTATTATTTATTATAAATTTAGTGAAGTCTCTAAAATAATTTTATTTAAGATTTAAATAGGTGAATTTCTAAACAAATGTTGTTTGAAAAGTATAGACCTAGAATTGAGGGTAGGATGGCTCACTGCTTCAGATTTGCTGATATAATAGTCGATAATTAAAAAGTATTAATAACATTCCTATAAAAATTAAATAAAATGTATACAACTGAGACTAAAATAATAAATATATATGAAGATAATAAAAAATTAAAAGTAACAGTTGATCTGAAGTTTCCGAACAAGTTAGAAAGTTATTTAATTGATCTTGGACCAAAGTGCTATAGAATGAGAACACTAAATACATTTTTATTAACTATAGAAGATATATTTTTGATTCATTAAAGCTAGATTTAGCAATCAATTGTTAAATGTTTTACTTAGAATATAGCTTTATATTAAGAAAAAAGAGAAGGAAATAATGAAAGCTTTAGAAATATTGATTAAATGGGGAAAAAATTAGATGTATAATATACTTAAATGTTGACAAAAATGAATGAAAAGAAATTTTACTGGAGAAATTAAAAAGTATTTGAGGAATTGGATTGAACATATTCTTAGACATAAAAAATTATAAAAGATGGTGTGATCTGTGAAGGGTAAAAGAAGGAGAAGTAGGAGAAGAAAGAAGTTGACTGACTTTAAGGAGGGAATTAGTTACGAGTGAAAAGTAAAGCAATAGACAGAAAGTCTTGGAAGAAAGGTGATCTGGATTGATTCACTTTTTTAGCTTTTTGACTAATAATTGATAATAGTAGTGGTTGTCTCCTCATTAAGTATACATATATTACAGTACATACTTTAATACAACAGTTAATATGTATTATGTATTTAAACTATCAAGTATAAGTATTGAAAATATAATTTATTAAATTTTGTATAACATCATTTTTTTATTGCATATGTAGGAAATTGTTTAGATATATGCTTTTTCAACTATAAGTTTACATTCATTTTAGACTAGATATATTAAGTATATTAAACTTATAAGTTACATGAATGTCATTATATATATTGACATGATGTTTTTAGAGAATAAAAATGTTATATTAAAAAAATTAGTTTAGCAATAAAAGTGACTGCTGAGCATAAAGTTCTTGAAGTGATTTCCACCTAAAGAAAATAAATAAAGAGAAAATGTCAAGGAAAGAGGATCTTCGTGAACTTTTAAATAAAACTTTTGTTCTGCTTTGTTTATACGATTTACTATCCAAACATCATTTGTCTTTAAGATCAACTATTCCTAGATAAATTAATAAGAATACAGGAACATTTAAGATGAAATAATTGTCTATTACATCAAATATATTGAAATTGTTATAAATTAATAATGTGAGAGAATTTTAATCCGTACAGGATTTAAATAAAAGTTAAACATCTTTGGGGGAAAAAATTATTGGAAAAAAGCAAAAAACTAATTTGCTCTTTCAAATTAATTATTGCTTCTGACCAAAATTCAATGAGCTCTTCTATTTTTATCTCTTTTTTTAATTATTTTTTTTCAGACTTCACTGCTTGTTAATAGCTTGATTGTTGTACTGAAGATTTGATTGAATTAATACAAAAAAATATATAGTTTTCTAAAAATAAAATAAAATAGAGAAAACCAAATTCTGTACCAAATCTTTCACTAAAATTAAAAGATTAATAATAATTAAATAATTAGTTACTCAGGAGATCATATGAGACTTAATTATGGGAGTGTGATGCATAGACGACCACTGCACTAAATCAAACAAGATATTAAATATTTATAAAGTTAAATTCACTCCAGTTTTTTTTATTTTTAAAATGTAAAGTTATTTGCTCATCCATTATTCATAATGTAAAGGAATATTTATTGATGTAATACATGGTCAATGATAATAGTACACCGGTCAAAAGGTGGAATAGTTAGCTCTCAATTATTTTTTTAGATTCCATTTCTAATTTTTAAATACATATGATAAGTATAAAATTGGAGAACTTTCAAAAGAGTCTGGGTAAATGATAATAAAAAATTATTCTGCATATTTAAGTCAAGGGTTTCATGTTGGCTTATAGAAAAAAATTAGTTATTTAACAATATTCATAAGGAAGTAAAAGCCATACTATCCAAATTATTCTTAGATCGGATATTATTAAGTGCATATGCAATTTTTAGTGACTATATTTATATTTAGAATGTCCTCTCCAAATATTTGTCAAGATTTTTCAGTGTTAAATTCATTGATGTAACTAGGTTTACCCTGTGCAGGCAGGCATGTAAATTGTACTCTATACAAAGGCACTTGTTCATAGAGATGTAGAAATCAATTTAATATATAAATCATTAGAGAAAATCCCAATCTCATTACAAAAGATTAGAATTATCATTTGCCTTAAATTTTTTAATATAATCAGCTGACATTTTATTTCCTGCAATTCTCTTTCTAATTACTGCATGGTGTTAATGTGTCATTCATAGTTTTTGCATCACTATATATATATATAACAACCTTTTTTTTTTTTTCAAATGATAAAACTATTAATAAATATTTATATATTAAGTGTGGGACCACATTTTAGTGATTGTTTAATAAACATGAAATAATTAAATTTCATAGCAATATTTTGGACATACAGTATAACTAAATTTATTTAAAAAAAAAAAAATCTCTCACTTAAAATTGTTCAAATGATCTTTATATTTTTTAAACACATACATATTAAATAACTATAGCATTAAAGTTATGGTTTTTCCAATAATGGTAGTAACCATAGCAATTGTACTAAGATTAAGAGAATTTATGAAGCACATCCTATAATTAATTAAGACAGGCAAAACTCTCCATACAGTAGTGCCACTCAGTGCAAGCCAGAGTAATCAATGGATGCCAGAAGGCCTGTGCATAAAATCCCTATCTAGTGCCTACTCATCCAATATCCTAAGACTAATTTATGGCTTGTGGCCTTCGTCATTGAGGATTTTTGGATCTGAGAGCACTGCACATACATCTTAGGATCTAATGCAACCCTCCAGCAGCCACCTTTTAGCTCTACTTAACTACAAAACTATGAGAAAATTGAAAACAATATTTTTTTAATCCAAGCTCATTAGCTTATATAGTCATATAGGTCTGATCCCAGTACAGTACCCATACATTTTGGTGTCTTTGGTTCTTTAATAACCATAGCCACCACTATCCTATTAGGCAGGATTGGTGTTAAGCCACTAAACATCACATGATCACCATTTCTTATGCTTGCTCATAACTATTATTAAGATAGTCAAAACTCTCCACACAGTAGTGCCACTCAGTGCAAACCAGAGTAATCAATGGATACCAGAAGGCTTGTACATAAAATCTCTATCTAGTGCCTACTAACCAATATCCATTGATTACTCTGGCTTGCACTGAGTGGCACTATTGTATGGAGAGTTTTGCCTGTCTTAATGATAGTTATGAGCAAGCATAAGAAATGATGATCATGTGATGTTTAGTGGTTTAACACTTACCATAAGTTATAAAATGATAAGTATTAATTTCAATAAAAATGAAAAAAAAAAAAGCTATTTGTTTATGAAAAATGATTAGTCATTTCTTAAAATAAAGAAAAGAGAAAAATAAATGTTTTATAATAATAAAGAAAAATATATAAGTTTTATTATTATTTTTTTTTTTTTAGAGAATATGATTAAATGAACATGTGTATACACACTATTCTATATTAATATGCCTATAATACTTATCAAATATATAGGGCTGATAATATAAACCTATTCATGGAACAAACAAGTTCAAAAAACATTACTATGATAATTCACAAGCCATATCCAAATAATCATTAATTAAACTTGTAAATAATGCACACCTTTTTTTGATCACTTTTATCTGACCTACTTTTTATAATATAGCAGAAGTGGGCAAGGTTAAATTGCAGTCTGCCAGTGGCCAATCTGAATTTTAAAAAAAGTAATGATAATCAATGCTATATTACACTGGATATAAAAGAAAAACATTTTTCACATATATATGGTTATTACAAACAAGAATCGGCTTTTCACAATTGAGCCAACTGTGTGTAGTCAGGCACATTCTGATGAATGGGTCAGATGATGCACATATTTATTCTAAATGCCTGATGATGCTTATATAGCTTATAAATTTATCAACTTGAATATATTCATTGAGTAATGCCAAAATCCAATTGGAAGAATGGAATGTGTTCAGTCAATCACAAAGCTGATAATGAGTGATTTTGTTGTGACATATGTTCAGATTTAAGTAATTTATTTTAAAAAAATAATATTTTATCATATTTTAAAAGAGGGATGTAATATCTGAAACAATTGCAAGGAAAAGAAAGACATACAATTTTAATACAGAATGGAAAAAAAAGTTTTTAATCAAAATTACAAATACAAAATATGTGTTATATTTGTTTGAATAAACTATAATATACGTATATACCATTGATAATATATAATAAAATATATTCTACAAGAATATGTAGACAATTATCAATTGTTATGGGAATAAATTTATGGTATAAAACAATATTATTTTGCTTGGCCAGGCTTTTGATACAGCATATCCTTGTCAAAGCATGGTTATGTGTTATGTATATATATATGTGTGTGTGTTATGCAAGAGTGTCTCTCTTCCACAAAAAGAAAATATTGAAAGACATTTTAAAAACATGCATATAATATATAAGGAGTGGATTGAAATATTTGGAAAAAGTTATAAGTAGCCCTTGCTCTGAAAAAGTATGCCCCCTTCACTTTTTTTTTTTTTATATAATAATAAATCAAACATTTATATTCAAAAAGGTTGAAACTTTTCATTAGTAGCAATTTTTGTTAATTAAGCCAACCTACATTTTCAAATATATTAATTCACATGAAATTCTATATTATTATATAACCAATTGGAAGTCAAATAAAAATGGTCAGTTTTTTATCTAATAAATAGATTGGTATTGATATTAGAAAAGGTCGATATTGTTTGCAAATTCATTTAAATGATTCATGGGTATTTGGCATTGATTTTGGACTTGATTGTTTCATAAATAGTTTATATTACATATTTGATGAACCGTAAAGTTATTTATGGATTGGTTAAAATTAATAGAATTTCATCTGAATTAATATCTGAAACTGTAATATGGCTTGAGTAATAAAAATTGCCACTAATGAAAAGTTTCTGCTTTTTCAATTATCAATACTTGATTTATTACTTAATAACAAGCTGAAGGTCAGATAAAAATGGTCATTTTTTTTATCTGACAAATAATTAGCAATGATATATAAAAAAAGGTGGGCATTATTTATAAATTCAATTAAATGATTCTTTGTGGATTAAGCTAGTAATTATAATAATATGATCTTGATTGTTGTGTAAATAAGCTTATATTACCACCATTACATATTTGATAATCTTAAAATTTTTATTTACAGGCTTGTTAAAATTAAAAGAATTTTATCTGAACTGATATTTGAACTCTATGTTAGCTTGATTAATATAAAAACAAAAATCACTAATGAAAAGTTTTAGTCTTTTTGAGCTTCAGTGTTACTATATAACAAACTGGAGGTTGGATAGAAGTGATAATTTTTTATTTGGCAAATAGATTGACATTGATATTTAAAAAATGAGCATTGTTTGCAAATTCATTTAAATGTTTCTTTGGGGATATAACTTGTTAATTATCATAGCAATGTTTTTGGTCTTGATTGTTCTGAGATTAAGCTTTTATGTAAATGTATATACTATTTACATTATTATTATTTTTTAAAAATTATTTTTGCATATAATTTTAATTTATGTGCTATAATTTTGAATTAACTTGTATTATAAGTATATGTATTGTGATGTTTAGATTCGGTATAGACTTTGAAAAAGATACATGCTTTAAAATTTTTTTTATATTTGGATGATATAAAGTTAATCTATAAATAAAATGCCTTAACATTTATAAAAATTAGTAATATCATGATAATAGCATATTTATAGTTAAAAAAAATCTAATCTATCAAATTTTTACTTATTCAGGAGCAGAATTACTTTAAAATATTTATAATTGATTTATTTCAAGTTAATATTTTGTTATACATTCAAATATTTTTACACGAGCAGCCAAAATACAATACTAAAGTGAATAATACAATAGATTGAAATTTAGTATTGTGTAATATTATAGTCATTTACTTATAATAATAGTAATAGGATGTATGTGCATGAATATTTAAATTAATTAAGAAATGTTTATTAATTTTTTTATATAATTTGTTAATGAATGTATGTAAATATTTTGTATTTTATTTTTGGTGTGGTGTCTTCAGTTAAAACAATGGGCTTCTATATGATGCATGAAGATCAGGCTATGTGTTAGAAAAATCCTATGAAAATGCTTATGTCAATTGGAGTGATAAATACATACAAAAAAATTTGAAATGTCCACTGCCACTTGCTACTTGCTACTACTTATTGATAATGCTTATTTCTACTGATTTTTTATAAACTTTCATTATGTATAAGCAATTAAGAAATATAGGTGACAGACCTGAATTTTTTTTAGAAGTTGACTAACCTTTCTATTATTTTGCCAATTTTTTATCTGGCATGATAAAAACATCTATGAGTCATATATATTTAAGATAATCTACCAATCATCCCAAGAAGAAATTCTTAAAAAAAAAAGTTAACTGCTTTATAATTTATGTAAAGATTCCAAGAAACTGCTAATTGACTTTATCTGAATGTTGCTATTACTTGTAAACACCTATTATGAACAGTAGATTGAAATAACTCTTAAAATTTGTCTCTAAATGCTAATGGATCTTTCTTTACACTCTTTTAAGATTTCTCATGTGTTTTGTTTCATATCACCATAGAACAAACATTCAAGAAGATCTATGAACTTTATTTATTTTAAAAATATATATAGATAGATAGATAGATCTGTAAAATTAATGTATTATAATTTCTCTTTAAAAAATGCTAAATTTATATAATATAGAAAAGGAAATAAACCTTTCATGAATTTGCACACACCCATAAGCATCAGTTTAAAACAACATTTGCTCACTGTGCTGAAGTCAGGACTTTAACCTATTGTGTGCCTGATATTTAATTTGACAAATGAATTGTACAAACTTATTAATTCTATAGCAGGAGAGAGAACCACCTGCAATTAGAAATAAATATTAAATTTTGAATTTACTGTAATAAATAGTCTATTTGTCAAGTTATATATCGCACTTAATAGGCTAAAACCCTGATTTTAACACAGTGAGCAAAGATTGGCTTATATAACAATAAACTGTAAGCATAAGTGGTCTACTTATGCTTATATGTGTGTGTTTGTGTGTAAATTTGTGAAAAGCGCATGACTGAAGATTTATTTCCTTCTCTATATTATATATGTAGTCAAGTGCTTTATAAATAAACTATTTGTTACACCAAATTTATGATAATATATTTTTATTATTCATTCATTTTATATTTAAAATCCAAAGCGCATGTGCAACAGTTTAATGTTGTTTAAATATTATTATTTATTATGAAAGTATATTTCAGAATTCTCTCCAAGGGCATGCAAATATGAAGTTTATTTAATAATTATACAGTTATGTAGCATATTTATTTTGTGTGAATGAATGAGATTGAATTTAACAAGGGTTATATAGATTTAAATTTTTTATATTTTATGATAATTTATTTTTTTAGTTATTTATAATATGTTTTCATGGGTCAAGTGAATTTGGTGATTAATAATTATTTCTTAATGAAATATTAGAGATGCTGTATATTTAAACTTGTGTAGATGATATTTATATTTATAAATAATGGCTATTTTTTGTGTCATAGTATATATATATTTTAAGAGATGAAGCATTCCTCTTGTGAGAAGTATATGCATATGTATATATTTTTGTAATTAAGCCACTGGATAAATCAGCAATAGTGTATGGAATTGCTGCCATAGTATTTTGAAGAATAATATTTGTAGAAATATTTTTGAGGTTCAGACAGAGTAAATAATATTTAGAAAAATTAAATTTAAATTATTTGAATCACCCACCTGAGAAAACATCATTTTATTTGAAAATCTTTATTCTACAATAAACAATTTTAGGCTTAGTAATGTATAACCTTTGTTATTATTTATGTAAAATTAAATATAGCAGATAGGATAAATATCCCAGGAATGCTGTCTTCACAATATTGAAATGATTTAATGTTACCTGCAAGAAGCTGACAATAATAAATATGACTTATTATATTATAAATTAATATTTCATTTTTTTGCTTTATTAATGTAAATAAAAATATGTATTTATTAATTAATCTTGGCTTTCATATTTTTTATTTTTTTTTATTTATAAGATTATATTACTTATCATTTCTTTATTGTTTACATATAAATTGTAACTTCAACAACATATATATCTAATTTATATTTACCCTGAGATATTTAAGTAAACACAGAATAGTTAAGCTATAATATCTTTAGAGAAATTAGCATTACATATTATATGTATGCACATGGAAAATATTTATTAAGAGTATAAGAAATATAAACATAGATTTATTCATAGTTTAATTTAGTTATTAAATGTAGTTTGATTTCAATAAAACATCCTTGAGAGCAGTATTTTCAATATTTAGATATAAATATAAATTAACTGATACATTTCCAAATACTGTCATCATATTGTATATTTTCTTAACATCTGCATCCATAATTTCTGGAGAAAAAAGTTTTTTTAGCTAAAGATAACAAATCATTTGTGATCAACAATGTCTGATGTACATCTTATCCATTTATCAGCAATATCAAGAGAAAATGATTTTATAGCTATTTTGGATGTAAAAGTTGTAGTTAAGAATTTTATGGCAGTTAATACTAAGAGGATAAAAGTATTAAACTGGCATAACATAATGTCAAAGTCAAAAATGTTTTATTGTGTTATAATAATTTTTTATGATAATTGTGGAGGGGGGAGGATAAATATATTTACTTTTTTTTTTATATATATACACATATTTCCATCTTGTCTTTATATACTAAATAAATAATTTATTGCAATTCATTTAAATTTTCAAATTCTATTTTATGGTGGTATGGTAGTAAACAGTGAACTGCAAATTACTATATTTTATTCCAAGCCCCCTCATGTACAAACATGTACAGCATATAATAGCTCACATTTTGTTGACAAGCTTTGATTATTATACAGTGTGTTGTTTATTGCACTGTAAGAGTACAGTACTTTTTAACACATGTACAACAAATGCTTTATATGTATAGTATGCATATATAAATTATCATTATAATATTAACAAAATTAAAAAAAATGTTGATAATAAGTTGAGAAAGCACATTTACTTATATATTTACAGTATTGTATGTTCAATTGTTGACAATTCTGTTTCATTATAATTATACACTACTTCAACTACAATTTTAACTATTTCAAGGCATAAGCAATAGTGGTACAAATATGTCTTTATAATTTTTCTTATCAGTGGTTCATTGTTTTGAAACGTGTTCACTGCATGATTTATGATAAACACAAAATTCATTACTTAAATATACAAATGCATATTTACAATATATATATAGAACTGTTATATCTTCCCCTTATATCATTGGCTTGGTGTAGTATTTAGTTGCCACACAACTATTAGTATAAGGGATTTGCTTACCTACTATTTCTAGCTGTACCATGACATCTTGCCTCATGATAGGTATAGTAACACTTCCAGCTGTTCTGTGACAATTTGCCTGTTGTTTAGCTACAATAACATTTCCAGCTGTATGATGAAAGTTTAATTTGGGTCTGATTTAGATTCTAGAAACTTCCAGTTCTAATGTGTGAACCTGCCTTATTGCTTTAACCTTATAATGGACATTTGTATTCCTGTTCAAGTTTAACAGTAAAATGTTCTCTCTCTTTACCTCCAACTGGTCTGACTATTTATAATCAAATCCCTTTCCATAATGAAAACAATCAATATTTTTTTCTCATTTAATGAAAGTACAACTTTTTTTTTGGATTTATTGCTCACTCTACTACTATCAAAACATCACATGATCACCATTTTACATGCTTACACAGGCTGTTAATAACAATAGCATCTCTCTATACAGTAGTATCACTGATGAAAGCCACAAGTTAGAAACTAGTCAGGGGGATATTGAATGAGTAGACAATAGATAGGGATTTTATGCACAAAACTTTATGCATCCATTAATTACAAAGGCTTTCACTTCGTGCCACTACTGTATAGAGAGTTTGCTATTGTCATTGTACTACAATACTTTTTATTAAAGGTATGCTAATACATACTATAAATAAAATCTTATATATAAAAAAGAAAAATTCTTGTAAAACTATGTCATGAAGAAAATATGATTTAAAAATTCACACTTGAGATTTGAAAATATATTTAATGAGATAAAAAAGACTGCTACCATACTGAAATTCATAAAATTTAATGATTACAAATTTCAATGACTTTTTATTTGTTTAATATTTTTTAATTTTATTTACTTTTTTTTTGGGGGGGATTTGCATATAATTGAATTTATGTAGTTTGATATAACATAATTTGTGGCTTCATTGTGATTTTGTGATTACTATCCACTGAGTAGCATTGGGTATATTTATCCAATTTGCTTTACTTTTATTTCTCTCTGAGGAGATAACTTTTATTTTCAATGATCTTTAATCTGATTATTTTTGCTGAACATCAATAGTGTGCCACAGAGAATATTATTTTGAAACTGTGATGCCTAATGTACATAGCTTTAAATTTGAGATTTAGTCCCAATATTTAAATGGACAAATATATTCATTGAAATAATGTATGTGCTATTATTGCTATTATTTCCTAATAATATTTAAAATTAAAAAAAAAAGGGTCTAATGATAATATCTAACAAGAAATAAAAATATTAAGTCAGGTAACACATTGAAGGTAACTAATTTTGAACTTTGGCATTTTATGTAATTAATACCAAATAAATTTGGCAAGAATGAAAAAAAGAATTTTGAATGGTAATGTCAATTTTAGCTTTTTGAATATATATATTTAATTTTTAATTATTATTTATTTTATATTAAAAGTTAAAAAAGTGTCACTTATTCAAACTTTGAAATATGCTAAATTCTTTATCTAAGAAGAGGCATTAATGGAAACTGGGGATTAGAAATTAAAAGTAAAATAGCTTATCAATTATGGATCTAAATCGTTTGATCTTAGACAAATTCACTATGAAAACATATACCATATTGTTTTTTGTTTGTCCTTGAGAATAAAGTTGCAGTTATATTATATATATATATTTTAATTACAAAAATAAAATACTATTTTACAAAGAATCTTGTTTTTTGTATCAAAATGGATGATAATAAAAATTAAAAAAAAACTGATAAAAAAAAAAAAGATTTATAAGAAATGTATCATTCTTTAAAAACTTTTTAAAACTAAATTTATAGTCTACCTATGTTATACTATTATCAGTTTCCAAAAATCTTACATGATAGAAAATTATCTTCTGACATATTTTTATTTTTATGTTTTTAATTTGACCTCTCATATTGAAAAAAATATTTAAAAAACTTCGGAAATCATGGTAATTAAAAAAATTAATGATTTTTATAAAAAAAAAAAATCTGTTTAAATATACCAATATTTTTGTATATGCATTTTATTGCAATAGTTATGAAAAGCTTCATATTTCTAAAATGATTATCGTTTGTTAAAAGAAATTAATCTATTTATTCTTAATTTATACATTTATTTTCTTTTTTTAAAAAACTATTATTTGGGATTTATATAATAAGATTGTGCAGTTTTACAGATATTGCAGAATAGTGGTTAAAGTATATTAATTAAATTATATATATATGAAGAAAATAAAGATAGCTTTGAAATAGAATGAGTAAATGGTAATTCGAGATTAAATACAAGATGAATATAAAATAGGAAAAAAACGATGGTAAAATTTAAACACTATATATTAATATTAGAAGGAAAATTTATTTTAAGTTTGTAATTTAGTTTTTATTATGAATATCTCTGTAGTGTGCATTTCATGTATACTATATATTGAAATGATACAAATTTGGCTAGTTCTTAATATTGTTATACATTATAAGTAACCTCAATTTAACCAATCAATCAATAGTATTTTGTCCTATGGATAGGTCCAAAGAGCAGTTATATTATAAATTCATCCACTCCTCTATTCTGTTCATTGCTCATCTCTTCAATTCCATGTATCTCTTATCATCTTTTGTATTTTATCCAGAAAGTCATTTTTTTCTTCAATTAATTAAGCTTAAATCAAGAGATAGATAAACATTTTAAAGTATAATTCAAAAGTAAAGAAAAAAAATTGATTTTCTCGATTGATGACCTATAATCAAATAATTATATAATTAAATAAGATATGATAAAAATATTGTCATATTTTATTTATAAAAATGATTTTGAAAGTTAAACATTTGTATTAAAAGTAATATGTGTAAGTTATGAAGAAGTTGCTTGTAGTCTGTTTTCATTGAATATTGACCTAGGAGAGGATTATAAACAAATAATTTATAGTTCCCTACAGACCAGATGAAAGTGAATACAGTTATATAAAAAAAGATACAAGTAAAAATTATATAATTTTTACTAAAGTTTCCAAAAGTTGTAAATGAATTTTATATTTAAAATATATTGTGTAAATTCATTCAACAATTTAATTAAAGTTAAATTTAATCAAACAAGTAATTAAAGATAATTATATGAATTAATTAAAGGAAAAAAAACAAGAAAAAAAAAACAGTGATTAATAGTAAGGGAATAATAAAAAAGAAAAAAAAAATACAAGCATTAGTGGACAATGAAAAACAAGATTAAAAACAATACTAAACAAGCTGGTGTCTTACATTGCCCTTCAAGCAAAGATTTTTAAGAAGAAAGAAAAGATGAGACAAACATCTATTGAGAAACAAAATGTTGAAATATTCGTTTTAACTTTGTGGACATTATTTATCTATTTATCTTCTAAGAATATTCTTGTTAAAAGTACTTTATGCTGATTCAAACTTGGTTAGACAAGCTCAAGTCCTGCTTAAGAAAAATAATAGAAATGATAAGCTAAACTAAACCTGACAATATAGCCCTAGCAACTTTGAAAAAACATGTATAAGAAATCCAGAAATAATGAAGATATGAAATAAAGCTTACTTTCCCACAGAAGCTCATTGTCTATAATTGTATAACCCATTTATTTTCACCAATATTAAGAAGATTCCAATCTGAATCAATTAACTTATGTGGACAAATATCAAAGACATGATTTGATTAATCATTCTAGTAAGCTTACTAAATTAATTTTAAAAAATAGCCATAGTAAGATGTATTTATAAGAGGCCTCAACTATCTACAGAATTTGTACCAAGATATTTTTATGCCTATAATTTTGATATATAATGTTTATTTCTATATCTTTATGAATACAATAGATTTAGAGTAACTTGATATTTTTTTTTGTAAACATGTATTTATATTTAATCTTTAGTAGTATTTTGTTTCAGTTAAATATTTTATATATATATTAATACTATTTCTTTTTTATATTTATTAATTTGTTACATTATTTATAAAGTAATGATTTTTATGGGTAATTTCAGTATGCCATTCAATATTAAAATAAATTATTATTTAAATTGTTTAATTATCTGTGCTAGTCTTTCCTCATCTCATCCCAAGAGTGTACACAATAATCCTCCATATATCTTGGAAAGGTGTACTTTGAACCGAAGGAAATAACTTGTTTTCAGAGACTATGATGGTGGTGCTATCAGAGGGTTTTATATCCATATATATATTCTTTCTGAGAAGAAAGTGGCCCTCTAAACTAGGGTATCCAATTCAAATCTTACCTATAAAAAATAAATAAATATTTATGGATAAACATGAAATGTGACTTTCTGAGTGATAATTTGATAATTGATGATAGGAAATATAACTTGGATACCTTATATAATTTAATTACGTAAGGAACAATAAGTTTTTATAACTATCATAATATCCATAATTTAATTAAATTAGTTCAAATATAAATTTTAATTAATCTTTATTAAATTTATGATTTACTTATTGACTTTAAAATAATTTAGTTATGCGATAATTATGTTTATCTTTATGCCAAGGTATGTGCAAAGAGTCTTCACTCAAGATATGATTACCGTCTTCATTGGTTTGAGTTCCTATTACATAAAATGGTGCAACTAATGAGTGGCAACCTGAATTAATAGGATATAAGTTACGTTAATAATGCAAATTTAATAGGTAATTTAGAGTTAGACCTGAGAGTGGCACTAAATATATAAATAATAAAAAAATAATTAAATAACTGATGCAATAAAGAATAATAATTAATGGATAGATAGAAAAAAACAAAAAACAAAAAAATAAACAGATTTAGGAAAGAAGAAGTGGATATAAGCATAGTTTCATTCTAGGAAAGATACATTAGGCTGGTACACTATAGTAATTTTATTTGTTAATATAATATCAATTAATAATTTATATTGAGTGAAAAATACTTTAACAAATAAGGAATTGATGTTGACAAAATTTAGAGCTAAAGAAAAAGAAGATACAAACAAAAGCCTTAGAGAAGGAAGAAATAAGAATGGTAGATGAAGCAGAGATGCTTGAAACAGTGAGAATAATAGCCAACAAGGCAGAGAATATTAAAAACTCCCTAATCAAATGTCAAATTTCAATATGGAAATGCTTATGAAAGTGATGGAAGCAATCATTAAGAATAATCAACAAGCTATGAAAGAGAACAAACAGAAGGTGGAAACAGTGGTAATGGAAAAATCAAGCTTTGGTAGATATATTGAAACAAGAAATCAAGACATAAAATCAGATTATAATAGAAAAACTGTCCTCCCCAAAAAAGCAGAAAGAAAGATTTGAACAGGTGAAGGAGAATCAAAATAAGCAAAATGAGAAACTGGAGAAAATGGAATTTCAAATAAAGCAGATTCAAAAAAGTATAATAAAGATGGATGATATAAAAATTGGCAGTGAGGAAGTGTTGAGAAGGAATGGAAATGGAAAATTAAAGAAAGTAAAATGATGGACATTCATCAGTTAAAATTTTTTTCAACAAGTCAAAGGGTCATGGAAAAAAAATATCAGCACACTAAATAATATAGAAGGTGAGTCAATTGGCCAGATCCAGGTGAGAATTCATGTGATTAAGAATCAAAGCAAGAGGAAGTGTTATGATCCAGCATCCATATGTATATCAAAGTTCAAAGTAGTGTTAATCAATTCTTGAACATCAGCTTAGAGAGATATTTCAACCTCAATATAATGTCTGATGAAATAGGTTGGCTATAGCTAGTAGTTGTTTACAAAGTGATGCTCAAATATGATGAGATAATTGACCTAACATCTTTCAAAAGTGTAATCTTAGTTTAACAATTTCTGGACAAAAGAGTGATCAGGAAAGGATTCCAATATCAGATTATACAAGAAAAGTTGTGGAGTTGAAAGCTATTCCTAATTTTTCAAGTGACAAGTACCTAAATTAAGATGCTTAATGCTTGTGACATGATTGAAGGAAAGATTATTCAGATAATCCACCATAACTAGCCCTTTTATATAGAACAGATAATATTAAGCACTGAGAAAAAGACCATAGAACAGGTAGTAGATTCTTGAAAGCTATGAACATGAGTTTACAAAGTAAGATAAACTATCTGATTAATCACAAAAGAAAAGTTTACATCAATACCATTGAAGTATGTAAAAGAAAGCCATGTAATTCCATTCTATGGAATCAGAGAAAGTGCCATGAAGTTTACCAGAAGTCTAGAATATACTCAAGTTAAAATATTCACAAAGTTACCCGTGCCCAAAGAAACAATGTATTCCTAAAACATCATCAGAGAGATCGCAATATCCAAATACTAATACTGGGCTAGGAAAGGCTGGGAGTTGAGCCAGAATAAGAATAGAAAATCCAGTACAGTGTAGACAAATAAAAAATGACTCTGAAAACAATAGAAATATCATAAATCACTAAGGCTAAAGATACCACTGAGAAATTATCTGGATATATGTACTAATTGACTCTTACAGGGATATGAAAAGCCTACTCTCAGTAATGATCTGGGATCTGTTGAAAGAATGACAACTTTATGAGAAATACAATTTTGGAAAATCACCAAATATATAATAAAACCAAAGATGATAAATAGACAAGTTTTAAGATACTCAACAAAAGACTGAATCAATACTAAGTTGCTTTAAAAAAAAGCAAGAATGATGAAATCAAAAAAAGGGGGAAATGTTTTGACGAAGACTGTGATGTTAGCTGAGAACTGAATAATATATATATATATTGTACCTTTACCAAAAGAGAAACTCTGAACAAAAGAATCCGGCTAACTAGGATATAATAATATTAAACTACAATCAACTTACATAAACAATAACTATTAAAAATAATATTATTCTGACTAGTTCCAGATACATTACTAAAATACAATATTTATTAAAAACAATATTTTTTAATAATTAAATATAAGAAACTTTAATAGAATAAAATATCATAATACTTAAATTCAACATAAATAATTAGGGTTCCAACTATAATACTCAATCTATTCATTTCACTAATAAATTTAACTTATAACTAGCTCAATATTATAAATAAAATAAAGTTCGATTAAAATAACAAGTACAACTATAAAACTCTTAATATGAGACATTCAGTAAAGTATGCTGGCCTAGGATACATCCCAAAATATATTTCCCAATGGCATAAAAATATTACCCCATCAAATTCACATAACAAAACTACTTTGTAATACTTTTATGTCTTTAGACACACATATGTAATAATCCTAAAATATGATTTATAAACTTATTACAGAAATAACAATAAATTACTTAATATTCCTTTAATAAAAATACTAATTGGACATTTAACATTAACTAATAATTTATTATTTATCATCTTTCAATAGAAAATTTACAATTCCCAAAATAATAATAATAGTAATAATCTCAGG
Source organism: Epiperipatus broadwayi (assembly GCA_028023455.1). Classification (NCBI taxonomy): domain Eukaryota; kingdom Metazoa; phylum Onychophora; class Udeonychophora; order Euonychophora; family Peripatidae; genus Epiperipatus; species Epiperipatus broadwayi. The sequence goes on from JAQFVV010000009.1 coordinate 17,736,294, forward strand.
TTCATTTCTAACAAACTAATAAAATAAATTAATTAATTAACACCCTGTAGTTAAATATGATGAGGGATTTTACATGACATCTAACTACTCTTACAAAATAATTGCAATAATGATTCTCAACATTAAATCTATTTAATGATTTAAGTTTAGCAATTAAAACATAAATAATATAATAAGATTTTAAGTAAACATTGTACAATCTCTCTTTGTTAATGTGATATTCATAAAATATGATGTATTTTAGTATTGTAGCAATATCAAGTATATGATTGGTGTTGTATCAGTTTAAAAATAATTACCAATGATCATATTTTCTAAAATGATAATAATAATAATAATATACTTCGTTACTCAATTAGATATAATAGAAATAATATCTAAATAATCTTTATGAATCATGTGCAAAAATAATTAATACACCTGGGTCTCGTTTTTAATGCGATTTTGAAGTTATGCGATTCATGTTTCTTTTTAATATCTTTCATATTTCACTATATGTATTAGATATCAAGAAATTTAAATTAATAATAACTTATTTTGACTTGAAATACTTTTTTTTTTTTTTCAAAAATATAATGCTATATTAGCAACTAACATGAATATAGCCTGAAGATGTATTTAGAATCTTAGCTTCTATGTAAATAACCTACTTATACTATTGAGTAAATAATAATAACAGATTTATATGTACATATAAAAATATCACAATAAATATTCAAAAATTTTAAACTTTTAAAATGTATTTTGTTAGATATTAACAGAAATAAATATTTTTTTAGATTTTTAAAATAAATAATAACAAAGATTTTATTGATTTTATAAACTGAAAATAATCTTTCTAATGATAATGTATAATTTTTTTGTTTTGATTGCAATCTCATTTTTGTAATATAGAAACGCAAAACCATTAACACAGCTCAAGACTGAAAGTGGTGCTAGTTGTACAACACGTCACTAATCTGATTTCTTACTAGTTCACAAATGAACGCATATTGTCAAACAGTGGTAATGATTAAAATATTTGTGAAAAAATGTAAAATTAAATACTGTAGTTAATAAAAAAAAGTAAAAAAAGTTTGTCTTGTATTAATTTTTTTCAAATATTTGAAATTTTTTATTAGTCATATTTTCTTTTCTTATTTTTTTAATGTGGATTTTAAGGTAATTTTTCCTTGTTGCTTTGCTTTTATGCGACTTCTGAAAATTACTGGAACATATCCCCCATTTTTCAAGGTAAGTTACGTTTATTTTTGTGCGTTTTCTTTTGTGTGTATTTTCTGAGGAACCTATCTACCGCATAAAACGAGACCCAGGTGTACTTCAAATTATTAATTTCTGTGGACCATGCATGTAGAATGAGAAATCAAATAAACAACACACAGATAAATCACAACTCTACTAGAATATAACTTTCAAATTTAACTAATTTATTTATAAATTAAACAATATTATACTATTACAATAAGGTTATAACCTAATATAAAAAAATATTTTAAAAAAGGTAAAATAAGAATTGACATTACTTAACATTAAAAGAATATATTTACAGTAAATCTTACCAATAAATAACAAGAAATAAAATAAAATAGCCTCCACTCTAGCTATTTCAAATAAAATAAAAACTTACACCAGTAATGACAGTATATTATCCTCATTCAGTAAAATAATATTCTATTATTTTGTGTTGAGAACAGTTACAATAAATTTCCCAATTTCTAAAAAACCTTAATATTACACGTGTACTATTATAAAATATGTTTCTTATGATGTAATGCATCAATAAAAAATAGTCATATATCACATGACCCCACTTCTTTTTTAAGCTTGTAAAAATAAACAAAGAGCTTTGATAATTGCTCAACAAACTTTGAGATAAATGCTTAGCAAGAGGAAGTATTTAAAATATCTCTATCTGAAAACCACCCCCCAATGGTTTCATGCTTTTTGCATTCCTCAGAGAGGCAAATAGAGTAAGCTTCAGACACTAGATCTAAAAATACCAACTCAAAAACAGTATTTATCTAAGAGTTGACCATTGAGTAGAAAATCTGAAAATTTCAGACACCTAAATGTCTTCGAACCCAGCTATCTAACTCAAATAGCTACATGGAGCCGAGAGATCTTTAGCCAAACCATTTATTAGAAGTCAGCAATATAACCACTTAAGACTTAAAGCAAAACTATAAATAATCAATAAAAAATAGAATCATATATCACATGACCCCACTTCTTTTTTAAGCTTGTAAAAAATAAACAAAGAGTTTTACTAATTGTTCAACAAGCTTTGAGATAAATGCTTAGCAAGAGAAAGTATTTACAATATCTCTATCTGAACCCCCACCTACTGACCAATGGTTTCATGCTTTTTGCACTCTTCAGAGAGGTGCTAGGGTAGCTTCAGACCCTAGATCTAAAAATACCAACTCAAAAACAGTATTTGTCTAAGAGTTGACTGTTGAGTAGAAAATCTGAAAATTTCAGATACCTAAATGTCTTTGAATCCAGCTATCTAACTCAAATAGCTACATGGGGCTGGGGATCTTCAGACAAACCATATATTAGAAGTCTTAGCAATATAACATCACTTAAGACTTAAAGCAAAACTATAAATAGTCAATAAAAAATTGAATCATATATCATGTGACCCCACCTTTTTTAAGCTTGTAAAAAATAAACAGCTTTGCTAATTGTTCAACAAGCTTTGAGATAAATGCTTAGCAAGAGAAAGCATTTAAAATATCTATCTGAAAACCACCAGCCCCATCCCCTGACCAATGGTTTTATGCTTTTGGCACTCCTCAGAGAAGTGCTAGGAGTGCCAAAAGCATGAAAACATTGGTCAGGAGATAGGGGATGGTTTTCAGATAGAGATATTTTAAATGCTTTCTCTTGCTAAGCATTTTTCTCAAAGCTTGTTGAGCAATTAGCAAAGCTGTTGTTTATTTTTTACAAGTTTAAAAAAAAGTGGCAGCATAAAACCATTGGTCAGGGGCTGGTGGTTTTCAGATAGATATTTTAAATGCTTTCTCTTGCTAAGCATTTATCTCAAAGCTTGTTGAACAATTATCAAAGCTGTTTATTTTTTACAAGCTTAAAAAAAGGTGGGGTCATGTGATATATGACTTATTTTTTATTGACTATTTATAGTATTTGCTTTAAATCTTAAGCAATGTTATATTGCTAAGACTGCAAATATATGGCTTGGCTGAAGATCTCTCAGCTCCGTATAGCTATTTGAGTTAGAGAGCTGGGTTTGAAGACATTTAGGTGTCTGAAAATTTCTACTCAATGGTCAACTCTTAGATAAATGCTGGTTTTGAGTTGGTATTTTTAGATCTAGTGTTTGAAGCTATGAGGAGTGCAAAAAGCATGAAACCATTGGTCAGGGGCTAAGGGGTGGTTTTCAGAGAGATATTTTAAATGCTTTCTCTTGCTAAGCATTTATCTAAAAGCTTATTGGGCAATTAGCAAAGCTCTTTATTTAATATAAGTTTATATTTAAAATACACTTCTTAAAATTCAACAAATAAAATATTGCCAAAAAAAAATGATTAAAAGTTTAGCAAAGTATCATCCTGATATTTGAATATCAAAAAATTTTAAATAAAAATATGAATACCTCCCTCTATAAAAATTAACTATTTATGCAAAATATTTAAGAGATAATTTCATAAATTTTTGTAACTTAAATGGATTTGAATTATTTATAATAAAATTTAAAGAACTACCCATGAATTATATTGCTTGATATGTGTATTTCTTTCATTTTTATACTCTTACTTCATCATATTCAAAATCATTTTCACTAGTCTCATTTCATTTCAATTTTGAAATGTACATCTGTTTGAGCTAAGTAATCTCTAATACTTATAGGAATATCAATCATTCCTCTCTTATGTTATATATTATGACAATCATCTCAACATCATTTGTGATCTTGTTCATTCTGAATTCATTGGGCACCTAAGATTCAAGTCATGGCTCTATTATAGCACTTACTGATGATAAGGAAATGCAACTGTCCATGGAAAGTGATATAAGCTTTATGCTATCTGTATATTTTGATAACTTTAAAGTATGAAAATGTAATTCGCATACAACAGATTTAAACATATCCCTAACACCTAGGATTTCATATGAATATTACTTTCCTGACCACCATACTATATCTTCCATACTGAATAACTCACAGAACATTGTAATATATACAGACCAGATTTTAAAATAATTTCCAAACCAACAATATTAAAGAAACAACAATGATCTAAATTAATTTCAAGATTTTTTTTTTAAAGTTTTCAAGCATAGATGATCTTGATTAAAAAAAAAAAAATTAGTACTATACATTTATTTATTATATAATTTAGAGTTTTGTATTATGTCTTTCTCTATATTTCAACAGATAACATTCATGAAAAATAATGTAACAATGTTATAAAATGTACACATATTCAAGCATTCATATTAAATAAATATTTTAAATATCCTTGGATGTTTCAAGACATTCATCTGCCTTCATCAATTTTTTTATAAAAAAATACACGCAGTGATAATTCTTTCAATGTTTCATTTAATTGTTTAATATTAAATTTAAGCAATATGAAATATTAATTAAGATGTATCACATTTAAAAAACAAAATTATTAACTTGATCTCAAACCATGACTGAGAATTAATTTTAAAAATTACTGTGAAATATGTGACGAGTATTGATTATGATTATAAAATATTAATTTTCATGTATGTTTGGAGAGGTTCATGTTTGGAGTTAAATAGAAAATTGATGATTTTGGAGGTTGGATTTGGTATTTGATTGTTGAAGTTTGTTTAGCTGTATTTTCAGTTTTGATGATGGATGGAGATTTTTGTCATTGGCTTGAGAATCCAATGTTTTCATGCAGCTCTGAGGGTGTTGTATCTCCACTATTTGCTCCAACCTATTTTTTGTATTTTATAGTGTTTGTCATAAGGCAGTTAACATAGTCCTGCCATGATTCCAGCCTCTTAAGTCTCCAAAGAAAAGAAACAAGGCATAGCTTGTATTTTCCAGCCCATAAGACTCAAAAGAAGCAGGGCATAGTTTTGTATTTCCAGACCCTCCATGAAAGAGGGCTTTGCAAAGATTTTGCAGTATCTTTATAAAGGTTGCAGTAGCTTATAGGGTCTCATTTGAGGTAGCACTCTTGGTGTTCAGGGTGCATTGTGTACTTACAGTCCAATGGTTGAATTCTTTATTTATCTCAAGATTGCAGATCACTATTCATTCTGTTACCTGTCAAATGTCTGTCAGATCTTTAAAGATATTGATGAGTACATAGTTTTAGATATGAGCTTTGTTTTTATTATATGTGTAAATTATGCAAAATATTGTTAAAAAGTTGTTTCATTTCTATTTTTATTTTTTCTCAGACCGGGGCATTGTAACCGGTTGGGTTACATGGTACATCCATAATAATGTAGTGTGTGGGTGTCTATATATAAAGTAAAGGAAAAGTAGAAACAAATACAGACAAAAATTATAGTAGATATTTTCTACATTTACTGAAATAGAAATAAATAAATAAATAACTGATTTAAAATATTGTTTTATAAATTAAACTTTTAAAAGGTCTGAATAAATATAAATATTGTATTATTATTATTATTACTATTATTATTATTATTTTGAAATATAAAAACACCATACTTATTTTGGGAATTTTTTTAAATTAATTAAACAAAATTTTTATCTATTAGAAATCCCCTAAGTAAAAACATGTATATAGATTCCAAGGGATTAGAGAGATAAAAATAAAATTCTGTTTGTAATCAAGGTGTTGTTATAACACCTGTTGATTTTATAAAAAGAACTGATAAAAAATATCAGTCAGTCTGGGTAACGATTTTGAAGAGAGTTAGTCTGGATAGTGATTTTGAAGAGAACAGGTCAGCTGCAGAGTTACACTATTTTGTTGCAACTTGATGAAGTGCAGCAGTTGGTTTTAGCTGACCATAGAATTTGCAGAATGGCTACCATAAACTGATGTAGTTGAAGGCAAGATAGTAGACTGTTTTCCTTAGCAAGAGTTTGAATTCACATGGAGAAATTGACCCACTTTGTGCTGTAATTCATAGCCTTAAACATGGAAAGGACAGCTGCTTGCCTGGAACAGTTCTACACAGACGGGAGACCAACTACAGACCAACATTTTACTTGGATTACATTTTTCCTGATTATGACAGTCACTAAAAACCAAACTCACCAAGAAAAATCTTCCAGCTTGCTGAAGAATTAATTACATGTATGCTGCATCTGATATATTCAGAAAAGCACAGATAAACATATATATATATATAGCTGGTGAGTTATTTTAAAATGTCATATAAAAATAGACGTATATAGAACAATATTATTTTTAAGTCAGTTAAAAATCTATGTATTTTAAAAGAATATAAAGTGGTTTTGCTTGAATTATAATTAAGAGTCAAGAATAATTCATTGACCAACTGGTTTTAAAGGCAAAAGAGATGTTTTTGAACAATAATTCTCTCGGTCATTATTTTAAAAAAAAAATTATAATAAAAGTAAAGAATTGATGATTTTATAATTTAATTTAAAAATTGACTATATTTTTTTAAGGAAACAAGGAATTTATAAATTGATAAATAACTTTAATTTATATCTATATTTTGTTTATACACATGTATAGGTAGGAAATTTATATGTTTTCCAATTGAATTAATTAGAAAAAAAAGATAACATTATTGTAACAAGTTGAAATAGATAGAAGCCGGTGTGTGTGTGTGTGTGTATACGCACACACTCATATATGTAAAATTTTAATGTTTTTTTGATTAAATGTCAATTCATTTTTTTTATTAATTTTTTATTATAAATCGCGCATCTGTGCGCATATATAGGTAAACCATGGTAATAACATGAATTGTAACTTGTAATTTTGTAAATTAATGTGACAATTTAAATTCTGAATAGCAATTATGTAAATTACAAATGTAATAATTATTTTATGTTTAATTGAAGTGTCTTCATCATATATTATAAAACACCTGTCTGTACGGATATATATGCATTTATAGAATCTAATTGAGAAATATTGTAAAACCATGTAATAACTTTAGTTGTGTATATAATTTTGTATACTTTTCAAAATCAGAGCCTTATCCTATAAGACCTTAAATATCTTTTTTTTTTGTTATTAATAAATTTGCATTTAATTGTTAAAATTGTATTTCATCACCTCTTGGTTATATACAGTAATAGAGCTTGTGTTCTCTGGGCTAGATTCGAGCATGGGATGAATATATAAATGAGGATGTGTATTTAGTGCTTTTGGGCATCCAGAGATGATCAATCATCAGTCTGGTTAAAAAAAATTTAAGTTTATAGTTGGCCAGTACAAGTGGCCAGAGCATTGATGACAATCAGCATGTTTTAAATGTCCCAGCATTATTGATTTCGTTTCTGATTATTGTGTATTTTAATGGATGGGCACTAAGCTGGTGCATCCAAGTTATGTTTAAATAATTGCCCAAGGTGGCAAAGGCTCAATAGTTAGCCTGGTCTAAAGAAGACCCATTTCCAATCCAGTCACAAGGTTGACTGTTGATTCATATTTTTATTGTTCAAATCCAGCCACAAGATGGACTGTTGATTTACTGTACTGATGTATTATATTGTGGATTATTCATGATGAGTGATTATTTCTCTAGAGTATTTACTTATACTGGTATTTACTTTATAATGCTGGTTGATAATAATTATGCTTTTATTAAATATTTTATACTTAAATATACATTTTGTAAATATTTCATTTTAAATTTATTTGGGGTTGATGATGATTTTTTCATCACCCCAGGTTCACTCCGTTTTATTCACCCAAGATCAATTCCTCCCACCCCATCATGTTACATTAACATACTACTAATAAAAAAAAGTAATATTCTAAACATTAGTGTTAGAATATAAAAAATGGTAAAGTTTTAAAGTTATGAAAAAAATTTGTTCTTTTACTCGTAAGCTGAATGCTTGTCATGAATCTTTCCCCATTGCCTAGTTATGGGTGGAGAGGTTTGTGTACAATCATACTCATGTCTCATTGCCATTTGAAAAAATTTACAAATAATAATAATAAAATCCAAAAAGAATATTAACCACCTCGAAAGATAAAATGTTTATTTCAGTCCTTTCTGAAAATTTTATCTAAGTATGTTATATTTGTATAAAATAATAATTTAAAGATCCATTTTATGTTAAAATATTTGTTTTTTCTACATACATACTTTCCATTAATTTTGGCCATTGTATATAGCAGATAAATGTAGCACAAATATTTGCATCTCCATCGGTCAAAAAACATTAGTGAAAACATTGTATAATGTAAATTATTTATTAATATGTGTATTGACAGACATGGAGTTTATAAATTAAAATAAACATTTCTTTAAAACATTACAATTTTTATCCTTTTAAAACGTGTATCTTTTTATTAAATATTTTTCAAGGTAAATGATAGCTATATCATTCAAAGCATTTATTAATGAATATAATTTCATTCATTTTTAAAAAAATTATTATAAGTCATTTATTCCAGATAAATCATTTTAGAGTATATAGCTTATTGATTTGATCAATAACAAGCCCTTTTAAAAGCATTAGAGACTCTCAAAAGTCATCTTCAATCTGTCTTTAAATATATCATTCTTAAAATGTAAGTCCACTTAAATTATTTTAAAGACAAATTAAATGTAAATTATTATTATCAAATATATAATAAACAGCCATTCTATCATACCATAAAATAAAATATTTTAAATTCAGTTTTTAAGCTTAGATGCAGAGTAATAACTTTTTTTTTCAAATTTAATACTATGATAATGTTTTTAATAAATAGCCAATTCCTCTTAATTGATTTTAATAAATTAGTTTCATTGTAATATGATAAAGTTATTGCAAGTAAAATGTTCATTCACTCCAGACATACTATTCATAAAAAAATTAAAGTTCTTACATAAATCTTCTCTGGTCTTGTATATTATTTGACCTTTGGTGTTCATTGTCCTAATATTTAAGCAGCTACTATCACATTCCATAGAATTATTGTGGTTCTAAGCTAAGTTTCAGGAAGAATAGTTTAATAGGGAAATTTGGTGTTTTAGTGAACTATTATTTAAATAAACATCACATGATCACCATTTTTTATGCTTGCTTAAGCTTATTAAAACAGGCAAAACTCACTATATGTATTGCCACTCACTGAAAGCTAGAGTAATCAATGGATGCCTGAAGACTTGTGCATAAAATCCCCATGTAGTGCCTTCTTATCCAATATCCCCAGACTAGTTTCTGGCTTGTGGCCTTCATCAGTGAGGAGCCTTGGATTTGAGTTTAGAGATAAAAGGTGGCTGCTAGAGGATTGCATTAGATCCTAAGATATAGGTGCAGTGATCAGATTTTAAGATCTAGGTGCAGTCATCTCAGATCCAAGTTTCCTCACCGACAAAGGCCACAAGCCAGAAACTAGTCTGGGGATATTGGTAGAGTAGGTCCTAGATGGGGATTTTATACACAAGCCTTCTGGAATCCATTGATTACTTTAGCTTGCAGTGAGTAGCAATATGTATAGTGAGTTTTGCCTGTTTTAATACTATTTAAATAATTATTCCAATTATATTTTTAAAACACTTTTAAATAAAATAATAATTTAAAAGTAATTACTACAGTCACAATATAAAAAAATAGTTATAAATTTCAAACTAAATTTCACTTTAAAATCTAAATTAATACCTTATACTGAATTTGAATTTATATTAATCTGAAAATTATTGAATCACTGTCTAGACTGGCTTCAACCTCTTTTTTTTATGCTGGCTTTAATCCAAATATTTCATCGGTCAGCACTGCTTGTAAAAATATGTATAATTTACATAACTACATCAATATCAGTTAAAAAACATTTTAAATGATGAGTCATCAATATTAAATATCAAATTATTCAATACTTTAAAGATTAAATATCTTTATCTAAAAATTAAATATCTTGTTAAAACAATTTTTAATATTTTAAATAACCTGAAATTGACTTAAAATAAAATATTACACTTAAATAAAATAATAATTTTCATTATTACTTTTCTAATAGTATCTCTAGACTTAATATTTGTTACACTTTACTATTAGTTTTTTGTTAACAAGCTAAAATTAAAGTTTTCTTTCTCTAACTTTTGAAAGCTCATATATTCACACAACCACTTCTAATTATATAATAATTTCAGCACATTCTAAACTAATATTAAATTAATTATCATTTAAGTAATTTTTTAAACAAAAAATAATTACTTTAAACCTATAATATAACATATTTACTACTACAATTAAGTTATTCTATCTCTGTAGTATCTTTTAAATGTCATAAATAAAAATAATACTATCTTTCAAACAATTTATTGTATCATTTTATTATTTAATTCATCTCAAAATGGGTTCAAACTATCTATTATATCTTTAAAAACTCCTACCTACTGACTTTGAACCCCTACTATCTATAATATCAAAATTATATGCTAGAAAATAAATTTAATTTTTTTAATACAGCTACTTATCCAACTATGCATAAACTATCTGTAACAATTGTAATGGTACTATATATATATATATATATATATATCCACAGATGGCGTCCTACCAAGACTGCCAATCAAGCATATGTTTTGTTTACATAAACGTCAGAGTAGTTAGTATTCACTATCTCTAACTATAATTCCACTTTCAGATCATGATTTCAAGCTATTTGCTATCGTCAGTGAAAGACAGGAATAAAGAAACTAGATCTGAATACAAACTCTGAGCGTTTATGAAACAATTTCTATTCAGCTTGCAAGCGTGAATTTTTTAGACACGTAATGTCTTCAAACTCAGCATAGCAAACCAGATAGCTACATGGGTCTGATCTCAGTTCAGCATCACCACATAGTAGAAGCCTCTGCAATCTATATCATTGCAAGAAAGACCTCAAAGGTACATTTATGATAAACAAAAATGCAAGTTAAAAAACTTGCTAACGCTTGTATTTATGTCCACAGATGGCGTCCTACCAAGACTGCCAATCAAGCGTATGTTTTGTTTACATAAACGTCAGAGTAGTTAGTATTCACTATCTCTAACTATAATTCCACTTTCAGATCATGATTTCAAGCTATTTGCTATCGTCAGTGAAAGACAGGAATAAAGAAACTAGATCTGAATACAAACTCTGAGCGTTTATGAAACAATTTCTATTCAGCTTGCAAGCGTGAATTTTTTAGACACGTAATGTCTTCAAACTCAGCATAGCAAACCAGATAGCTACATGGGTCTGATCTCAGTTCAGCATCACCACATAGTAGAAGCCTCTGCAATCTATATCATTGCAAGAAAGACCTCAAAGGTACATTTATGATAAACAAAAATGCAAGTTAAAAAACTTGCTAACGCTTGTATTTATGTCCACAGATGGCGTCCTACCAAGACTGCCAATCAAGCGTATGTTTTGTTTACATAAACGTCAGAGTAGTTAGTATTCACTATCTCTAACTATAATTCCACTTTCAGATCATGATTTCAAGCTATTTGCTATCGTCAGTGAAAGACAGGAATAAAGAAACTAGATCTGAATACAAACTCTGAGCGTTTATGAAACAATTTCTATTCAGCTTGCAAGCGTGAATTTTTTAGACACGTAATGTCTTCAAACTCAGCATAGCAAACCAGATAGCTACATGGGTCTGATCTCAGTTCAGCATCACCACATAGTAGAAGCCTCTGCAATCTATATCATTGCAAGAAAGACCTCAAAGGTACATTTATGATAAACAAAAATGCAAGTTAAAAAACTTGCTAACGCTTGTATTTATGTCCACAGATGGCGTCCTACCAAGACTGCCAATCAAGCGTATGTTTTGTTTACATAAACGTCAGAGTAGTTAGTATTCACTATCTCTAACTATAATTCCACTTTCAGATCATGATTTCAAGCTATTTGCTATCGTCAGTGAAAGACAGGAATAAAGAAACTAGATCTGAATACAAACTCTGAGCGTTTATGAAACAATTTCTATTCAGCTTGCAAGCGTGAATTTTTTAGACACGTAATGTCTTCAAACTCAGCATAGCAAACCAGATAGCTACATGGGTCTGATCTCAGTTCAGCATCACCACATAGTAGAAGCCTCTGCAATCTATATCATTGCAAGAAAGACCTCAAAGGTACATTTATGATAAACAAAAATGCAAGTTAAAAAACTTGCTAACGCTTGTATTTATGTCCACAGATGGCGTCCTACCAAGACTGCCAATCAAGCGTATGTTTTGTTTACATAAACGTCAGAGTAGTTAGTATTCACTATCTCTAACTATAATTCCACTTTCAGATCATGATTTCAAGCTATTTGCTATCGTCAGTGAAAGACAGGAATAAAGAAACTAGATCTGAATACAAACTCTGAGCGTTTATGAAACAATTTCTATTCAGCTTGCAAGCGTGAATTTTTTAGACACGTAATGTCTTCAAACTCAGCATAGCAAACCAGATAGCTACATGGGTCTGATCTCAGTTCAGCATCACCACATAGTAGAAGCCTCTGCAATCTATATCATTGCAAGAAAGACCTCAAAGGTACATTTATGATAAACAAAAATGCAAGTTAAAAAACTTGCTAACGCTTGTATTTATGTCCACAGATGGCGTCCTACCAAGACTGCCAATCAAGCGTATGTTTTGTTTACATAAACGTCAGAGTAGTTAGTATTCACTATCTCTAACTATAATTCCACTTTCAGATCATGATTTCAAGCTATTTGCTATCGTCAGTGAAAGACAGGAATAAAGAAACTAGATCTGAATACAAACTCTGAGCGTTTATGAAACAATTTCTATTCAGCTTGCAAGCGTGAATTTTTTAGACACGTAATGTCTTCAAACTCAGCATAGCAAACCAGATAGCTACATGGGTCTGATCTCAGTTCAGCATCACCACATAGTAGAAGCCTCTGCAATCTATATCATTGCAAGAAAGACCTCAAAGGTACATTTATGATAAACAAAAATGCAAGTTAAAAAACTTGCTAACGCTTGTATTTATGTCCACAGATGGCGTCCTACCAAGACTGCCAATCAAGCGTATGTTTTGTTTACATAAACGTCAGAGTAGTTAGTATTCACTATCTCTAACTATAATTCCACTTTCAGATCATGATTTCAAGCTATTTGCTATCGTCAGTGAAAGACAGGAATAAAGAAACTAGATCTGAATACAAACTCTGAGCGTTTATGAAACAATTTCTATTCAGCTTGCAAGCGTGAATTTTTTAGACACGTAATGTCTTCAAACTCAGCATAGCAAACCAGATAGCTACATGGGTCTGATCTCAGTTCAGCATCACCACATAGTAGAAGCCTCTGCAATCTATATCATTGCAAGAAAGACCTCAAAGGTACATTTATGATAAACAAAAATGCAAGTTAAAAAACTTGCTAACGCTTGTATTTATGTCCACAGATGGCGTCCTACCAAGACTGCCAATCAAGCGTATGTTTTGTTTACATAAACGTCAGAGTAGTTAGTATTCACTATCTCTAACTATAATTCCACTTTCAGATCATGATTTCAAGCTATTTGCTATCGTCAGTGAAAGACAGGAATAAAGAAACTAGATCTGAATACAAACTCTGAGCGTTTATGAAACAATTTCTATTCAGCTTGCAAGCGTGAATTTTTTAGACACGTAATGTCTTCAAACTCAGCATAGCAAACCAGATAGCTACATGGGTCTGATCTCAGTTCAGCATCACCACATAGTAGAAGCCTCTGCAATCTATATCATTGCAAGAAAGACCTCAAAGGTACATTTATGATAAACAAAAATGCAAGTTAAAAAACTTGCTAACGCTTGTATTTATGTCCACAGATGGCGTCCTACCAAGACTGCCAATCAAGCGTATGTTTTGTTTACATAAACGTCAGAGTAGTTAGTATTCACTATCTCTAACTATAATTCCACTTTCAGATCATGATTTCAAGCTATTTGCTATCGTCAGTGAAAGACAGGAATAAAGAAACTAGATCTGAATACAAACTCTGAGCGTTTATGAAACAATTTCTATTCAGCTTGCAAGCGTGAATTTTTTAGACACGTAATGTCTTCAAACTCAGCATAGCAAACCAGATAGCTACATGGGTCTGATCTCAGTTCAGCATCACCACATAGTAGAAGCCTCTGCAATCTATATCATTGCAAGAAAGACCTCAAAGGTACATTTATGATAAACAAAAATGCAAGTTAAAAAACTTTCTAACCCATGTAGCTATCTGGTTTGCTATGCTGAATTTGAAGACATTACGTGTCTAAAAAATTCACGCTTGCAAGCTGAATAGAAATTGTTTCATAAACGCTCAGAGTTTGTATTCAGATCTAGTTTCTTTATTCCTGTCTTTCACTGACGATAGCAAATAGCTTGAAATCATGATCTGAAAGTGGAATTATAGTTAGAGATAGTGAATACTAACTACTCTGACGTTTATGTAAACAAAACATACGCTTGATTGGCAGTCTTGGTAGGACGCCATCTGTGGACATAAATACAAGCGTTAGCAAGTTTTTTAACTTGCATTTTTGTTTATCATAAATGTACCTTTGAGGTCTTTCTTGCAATGATATAGATTGCAGAGGCTTCTACTATGTGGTGATGCTGAACTGAGATCAGACCCATGTAGCTATCTGGTTTGCTATGCTGAGTTTGAAGACATTACGTGTCTAAAAAATTCACGCTTGCAAGCTGAATAGAAATTGTTTCATAAACGCTCAGAGTTTGTATTCAGATCTAGTTTCTTTATTCCTGTCTTTCACTGACGATAGCAAATAGCTTGAAATCATGATCTGAAAGTGGAATTATAGTTAGAGATAGTGAATACTAACTACTCTGACGTTTATGTAAACAAAACATACGCTTGATTGGCAGTCTTGGTAGGACGCCATCTGTGGACATAAATACAAGCGTTAGCAAGTTTTTTAACTTGCATTTTTGTTTATCATAAATGTACCTTTGAGGTCTTTCTTGCAATGATATAGATTGCAGAGGCTTCTACTATGTGGTGATGCTGAACTGAGATCAGACCCATGTAGCTATCTGGTTTGCTATGCTGAGTTTGAAGACATTACGTGTCTAAAAAATTCACGCTTGCAAGCTGAATAGAAATTGTTTCATAAACGCTCAGAGTTTGTATTCAGATCTAGTTTCTTTATTCCTGTCTTTCACTGACGATAGCAAATAGCTTGAAATCATGATCTGAAAGTGGAATTATAGTTAGAGATAGTGAATACTAACTACTCTGACGTTTATGTAAACAAAACATACGCTTGATTGGCAGTCTTGGTAGGACGCCATCTGTGGACATAAATACAAGCGTTAGCAAGTTTTTTAACTTGCATTTTTGTTTATCATAAATGTACCTTTGAGGTCTTTCTTGCAATGATATAGATTGCAGAGGCTTCTACTATGTGGTGATGCTGAACTGAGATCAGACCCATGTAGCTATCTGGTTTGCTATGCTGAGTTTGAAGACATTACGTGTCTAAAAAATTCACGCTTGCAAGCTGAATAGAAATTGTTTCATAAACGCTCAGAGTTTGTATTCAGATCTAGTTTCTTTATTCCTGTCTTTCACTGACGATAGCAAATAGCTTGAAATCATGATCTGAAAGTGGAATTATAGTTAGAGATAGTGAATACTAACTACTCTGACGTTTATGTAAACAAAACATACGCTTGATTGGCAGTCTTGGTAGGACGCCATCTGTGGACATAAATACAAGCGTTAGCAAGTTTTTTAACTTGCATTTTTGTTTATCATATATATATATATAATAGTAATAAGTAATAAATAGAAAATTGTTTTGGTAAAAACAAAAGCATATGGGAATGGTAAAAAAAGCCTGATTTAAAATTTAATTAAAATTTTAGCATCTGGAGAAAAGAAACCCTGTTGCATATCATTGAAGAAAAGATGCAGGGAATGCCTTCATATTACTCTATGAATAATAAAGAGTTTTGGTGGTATTAGCAAAATATAAATTAAAATAATTGATTGCTCTGTCAAACTTGATCGGCTGTAAAGTGCATATAGATGATATTATGATGTGTTTCAAGTGTGTGTTACTTATTGAGTAATTGGGTGAGCATGCTTGCTGTACCATTTTATTCATATATCATAAGTTGTTCACAAGTTTGGAGAGATGGCCATTCTTCTCTGAAATAATACGTCAGTTGAAATTTCATGAGATTATCTATATATCAGCTGAATATTTCTGATATTTTATTATAATTAGAGCTATATCTGTCGCAAGAGACCCAGTGTATATTGTTAATCCAGGTAATGGATTTGTTCCAAATCAAGTTAAACAAGATGCAGGTATATGTATTGAAACAGTAAGATTCAAATCTTAGTTTCACCTTTTTCTATGGTCTTTCACTCACCACCTTCATCTTTTTTAAATTTAAACCCTAGATATTGGATTGTTTGTGTATAATGGTATTAGGTATGTATATGTAAGCATCGATTAAATGTGCCATGAATACACACACACTTCAATATACACACATACTTCAATATTGTATATAAACTTTGAATTAAAATGTAATTTCTAAATAATTTTAAAAATATCTTTAAAGCTACATAGCATAATGCTCGTTTATTTATTTTAGTCAATTTTTCCATAATATTGTTTTGAAATGATAAATATTAAAATTGGGTTTAAGTCTGTAATTTAAAAAAAAAATATAAATTCTTATTGTTTTATTTAAATATTTTTTGCAAAGTCATGGTTGGTGAGAGACAATAGATTATCTAAGAAATTCCTGGAAACTTCTTAATTGGCTTCAAATGTGAATCAAAATAAATTAGATTTTGTGTTATATTTAATCTTGTAATCAGGTCAAGAAAAGTGTACTAAAAATAATGTATAAATAAATTTAAACAAAGAGAAAAACGTGGTATTCAGATTCAATTAAAGCTGTAGAAATTTCTTACTAATGGATTGATTCACTAGAGGGCATTGAAAAATCAATTGAGTCAGGCACGGACTAGAAAGGAAAACACCAGAACTCAATATGTCATGTGTAATCTATCCGAACATTTTGAGATAAGATAGATGGCTAGTATAAAAGGGCAGATTTTAATTTTAATGGGATTTTTGTAATTGCTTTTTAAGTATTGAGTTTAAAGAAATATTAAAATTTGTGATAAGCTTAAAATGGCCGAGTAGAAGACGGTGATGCACTGTTCTCCTCTCTGGAGAATGGTCAGCCAACTACTTGAATCCCCATACGTGCCTTCCAGAAAATGAGAACAGCAGTAACTACTGCAAAATATAATAACTATGCTATATGCTGAAAACTGCACTCAATCTCAAAGTTTAAACATGGAAGCCTGAAAGCCAAGGAAAACAAGACTGCTTCTGTAAACATGAAAAGGACAATATGTGATTGATTCTACTTATGTGCACAATCTTCTAAGTTAAGACAGGTAATCTGTATCCAAGAGTTTCTCGAGTACTCTAAATCTTTTTTTAAAAAGCTATAGCTATTCCTAATAAATTTTTCCAATATTTATGTATATTTTACTCAGTAAATATTTCTTTCTTATTAGTTAACTTATCTGATTTTTTGTCTATCATCTTGGGTACATATTTTAAATGTTTTTTTTTTTTTACTTCTATAATAGCATGCTTAGATAATTTGCTAGCAGGCTTGTCCTATCCTTATAAATGTAATATAACTAAAAGCTGCCACCATATTTTGTGGACTATTAAAGACAGGATATTACTGTACCCCCTTTTCTTTACTTGTTTAAGTGCCAGCTTGAAAATTATCCAAATTTTATTGTATGGTGATGTTTTACATGAAATACCGAATGTGTATCATATTAATCCCCACGTTTCAATGTATCTATTTATTTTAAATTACTTAAACAATTATTTATGTATTGAAAGATACTCATTCATTTATTTTCTTCATTTTAATTATAAATGTGAGTGTATATGGGTAACTGGGTGGCGGACCTATTAATTATAAAGCATAATGTATAACTGATTAAGCCCTCTTGACAATCCTTACCTTATATTTCTTAATTAGGTTTACTTATTCATGTTAAACCAAGTCTAGCAGCAATACTATATTTCACTGATAAGCAAAATATTTAAAAAACAGTGCTATTAACTTTAACACTTATTATAAGTTGTGATATCTTTATATTTTAAAAATTGAAAATAAGCTGTTTAATGGCTGTTTTTATTTATCATCATCAAAAATGCAATAATAGTAATCATCATCATCTAAACATAAGGCCAAAATATTTGTATACATATAAAAAAAATTACACACACAAAAAAAATTCTTTTTTTTTTTTTAAAAACTATACATCTGTCATCATTATATACTACACATCTCTCAGGTATGTGGTGTATTTCAAGCCCTTATTTGGCTTATTTCGAGCCCTAGTTGGTGCAACATTTGTAACAGAAAGATAAATAGAACAGACAATAAATAGATTAATATTATTAATTATTAAAATATGTTTGTAATCAGTTATAAAGTAACAGCCTTTTATCAACCTTTTGTCAGTTCATGTTTATTTATTCATACTGTTACAAATAACAGATTATAAACATATTTTAATAATTAATAATCTTTATCTATTTATTGTCTGTTCTATTTATCTTTCTGTTACAATATGGAATACACATAAATTTGTCAATAATATGTCTCATAGTTTCCACCTCTCTCAAATTTATTATTTACCTTTAGCAACAAACTGATTATTCAGAACACTTTGGTATCTGGAACTGAAATTCTTGGATTTAAATCAATCTAAAATGTTACCTAGAAATACTTTTTTTACTATAAATTCTGACAACACAGATGCAATTTTCTAACTAGAGAATTCTAATCATAATCTCATCAACTTCAACTGTACATTTATTTATTAATTATGAACCTTAAAAAAACTCTAACCACTTTATTGCTCGGGAGTGTGAGCACTAGAACTTTGAGCACCAGAGTTGATCCTGGGGTCTCTCAATTCCAAATAGGACACTGTAGCAACCACATCAAATCATGCAGATATGATGATGATACAAAGATAACAATTGATGACAATTATGAATGAAAAAAATGAATTAGATAATATTTGCTACAGATAAACCCAAACATTTTCACAAATATAATTTCCCTATGATTGCTCTAAGGATTTGATTTGTTAAAATATTTTCTTATTTTAATAAATATGTCAGAATTAGACAGCATGTTTAGACACACACACACACACACACAAACACACACACACACGCACGCACACACACACACATATATATAAATGGTAACCCTTATGATCTCTTGCCATTTCATCTTCAACCTTATTTCCAACCCATCTGTGCTAAGTTTAAACCCTATCAAAATAAATACTTAAAAGGAAATGTATAAATGTGCTATCATGGCTACTTGTACAGATTTTATATATATATATATTTATATATATATATATATATAACTATTCAAAACAATACAATAATTAATACAGTAACAATATTTTAAACAAATATATACCAATTTAATAGAAGTACTTTCAACTATCTATGTAGTCGTTGTCAACTAGACTCAAATTGTATTAGAAAAAACCGTTACAAATGTAAACAAAAGCAATACGTCATACATCAATTTTCCCACAATTCATTAATTTTTATATTGGCTGTCTGTCTATTTATCAACTGTTGCTTTTCACTTTTTATTAACATAGCCTCTTTAATTTTGCGTTTATTATTATTTCTTTCAATACACAGAATTTTAATTTTATTAAAATCAAAATCAAAACCATAATTACATGTTACATTATGATCAAAAAATACTGATGGTGATACATCATCATTTCTAACATTCTCTTGTCTTGATTTTTGCACTCGTTTATATAATAACAAATGCTCCCTTGATCTTTTCTCTAATGTACAGCGAGATTCCCCAATATAAGCCTTTCCACAAAAACATAGCCATTTATATATTGCACAACTTTGATTTAAAATACCACACCTATTTTTTGAATTATTTATTAATCTATTTAAATTAGGAGTAGTATAAAATGCAACTCGACATATATTTTTATATATCTGTTTTATAAATTTAACCTGTTCATTACAAATAAATGGTATTGATATCCAAGTATATTTTATTTTATCAATATCTATAGCATCTAAAATATTTCTATTATTATTAAACTTAGTAACAATATTATAAATTAATTTATGATCATATCCAACATTTAACAAATCCATAATAAATACATTTATGTTACTTATTTTATCAGAACTATATTTACATAATTTATTATTCCTAAATAAAAATGATTTTAAACTGGATAATTTATGTGCAATTGGCACATTTGAATACCAAGGAATATATCCTCTTTTTTCAATATCTTTTATTACCATACAATAATCTAATTTATTTTTATTACGTGTAATTTTAATATCTAAATACTGAATTGACTTTTTTTCTTCAAAAGATTTACTCCATTTTAAACCTTCTAAACTATTTAATTCATTGAATAATGCATTTATAATATCTAAACTTCCACAAACGAAAACATCATCGACATACCTGTAATAAATTTTAATACCTTGGCAATATATATTAGTATTAAGAATTATATCTTCATATCTTGATACCACAAAACTACATATTTGTGAAACTACAGGAAGTCCCATAGGCCATCCATAATCTATTTTATAATAATTTTCATTAAATATAGCATATATATTTTTATCAATAAAATATAATACATCATTTACAAATTTTACTTTTTTAACATCAACTTTTTTTAACCTTAAAGCATCTAATATTATATTAGATGCTTTAAGGTTAAAAAAAGTTGATGTTAAAAAAGTAAAATTTGTAAATGATGTATTATATTTTATTGATAAAAATATATATGCTATATTTAATGAAAATTATTATAAAATAGATTATGGATGGCCTATGGGACTTCCTGTAGTTTCACAAATATGTAGTTTTGTGGTATCAAGATATGAAGATATAATTCTTAATACTAATATATATTGCCAAGGTATTAAAATTTATTACAGGTATGTCGATGATGTTTTCGTTTGTGGAAGTTTAGATATTATAAATGCATTATTCAATGAATTAAATAGTTTAGAAGGTTTAAAATGGAGTAAATCTTTTGAAGAAAAAAAGTCAATTCAGTATTTAGATATTAAAATTACACGTAATAAAAATAAATTAGATTATTGTATGGTAATAAAAGATATTGAAAAAAGAGGATATATTCCTTGGTATTCAAATGTGCCAATTGCACATAAATTATCCAGTTTAAAATCATTTTTATTTAGGAATAATAAATTATGTAAATATAGTTCTGATAAAATAAGTAACATAAATGTATTTATTATGGATTTGTTAAATGTTGGATATGATCATAAATTAATTTATAATATTGTTACTAAGTTTAATAATAATAGAAATATTTTAGATGCTATAGATATTGATAAAATAAAATATACTTGGATATCAATACCATTTATTTGTAATGAACAGGTTAAATTTATAAAACAGATATATAAAAATATATGTCGAGTTGCATTTTATACTACTCCTAATTTAAATAGATTAATAAATAATTCAAAAAATAGGTGTGGTATTTTAAATCAAAGTTGTGCAATATATAAATGGCTATGTTTTTGTGGAAAGGCTTATATTGGGGAATCTCGATGTACATTAGAGAAAAGATCAAGGGAGCATTTGTTATTATATAAACGAGTGCAAAAATCAAGACAAGAGAATGTTAGAAATGATGATGTATCACCATCAGTATTTTTTGATCATAATGTAACATGTAATTATGGTTTTGATTTTGATTTTAATAAAATTAAAATTCTGTGTATTGAAAGAAATAATAATAAACGCAAAATTAAAGAGGCTATGTTAATAAAAAGTGAAAAGCAACAGTTGATAAATAGACAGACAGCCAATATAAAAATTAATGAATTGTGGGAAAATTGATGTATGACGTATTGCTTTTGTTTACATTTGTAACGGTTTTTTCTAATACAATTTGAGTCTAGTTGACAACGACTACATAGATAGTTGAAAGTACTTCTATTAAATTGGTATATATTTGTTTAAAATATTGTTACTGTATTAATTATTGTATTGTTTTGAATAGTTATATATATTTTATTATAATTGGAATACAGACATTGATTAATAATTTATATATATATATATATATATATATATATATATATATATATATATATATATATATATATATATATATATATATATATATATAT